>CM061148.1:5154101-5754101 GCA_030710495.1 Labroides dimidiatus
TAAAATGTACTTACCTCTTCTGACTTTATTCTTAATGTCCTACACTCTGTTCTTGGTTTACAGAGACAAATCAGTGGAAGTACTGACTGTCATGTCTGTAAAGTTTCTGTTGTTTTTTCACATTTTGATTCATGTTTTATTTTGAAATCACTAACCCTTGTCTCTGTCTTCTAGATGTGTTCCTGTCTGCCCTGCCCTGTCTGTCACACCTGATCCCTGATTGTCTTCCCCAGCTGTGTGTCATCACCCCTCATTACCTCTTGTATTTAACCTCATGTGTCTCACTGTCTCGTTGCCAGTTCGTCGTACCTTACAGTCTTCGTCCCAGCCTTTTTCATAGTCTTGTCTAGCCGTTTTGATTCTTGCCTAGTGTTTTGGATACCTCTGCCTGGATTTTGGATTGCTTTTTGTGTACCGAACCCTGCTTTACTGACTACCTGCTTCCGTGTACCGAACCCCGCCTGGCTGACTACCTGTTCTGTGTTCTGACCTTTGGACTGGTTAATAAACCTTCTTGTGATTTTACGGAACTTTTGGCTGTGCTTGCATTTGTGTCCATTCTTGGTTCTGAGTTCTTGACACTGACATTACATCATAACCAACACAACTCAATTTGAAAGAAGTGATCAGTGGTAAATTAAAATCTGTATTCATTGTAAAACCTCAGTGTATGCAGCATCTCACCTTCTGAGGCAGAATTTTGATAGTCATCTGAAATAAAAAGGACAACAAATCAAAACATGGAAAGCTGTTTTAAGTTCATCTGTTGCCTGTTATATTTCATTTTATAATGTTTAATAATCACCAACCTTTTCTGACATCAAAGGTCCACACTGGCTCAGACTGAACCTCCTTCTTACTTGTGTAAGTGAGTGAGAGTTGGAATTTTCTCTTTGGTTTCTCAATGTACACTTGATAGAAAATTTTGTCTTGGTTGTCATACCCGAGGGTAATTTTCTGTGTAAAAACACGAGAAGCCAGGAAACAAAGTTAAATCATGACACACAAACAGAAGGGAAGGGTTTCCCTGGCCCAGGTGTAGTGAAACATGGAAAGACCAAAACCCAAAGTTCTGGTTCACTCTGCTATCTATTCCTCATGTCTAACTGAAGTAAAACAAGTCATGGATGACGGTCATGTTGGACTGTTATAGACGCCACAGATATGAAACTCTAATATTTTCTATCTTCAATACAATAAAGGGTTTTTCATCCACAGTGTGACAAGAAATGATTTCACATTCTGTGTAATTTATGAGGTTTTGATTTGAGAATGATAATCCTGTAAAACAAGCAATGTGATCAAATAAATTCTTCCATTAAGCTCTAACCAAGCTTTGAGCAGGAGGTAGCGTGGAGCTGTACCTCTCCCATGGACTCTCTTCACTGGGGGAATCCAGTTTGAAAATAAGAACTACTACCCGTCTTGTGTTTTCTTCAGTTTTTACAGGATTCTTATCTGTTTCTGGGACTCCACAACATTTGAACACTCATCAATAACTGCTCTGGATCTGTGTGACAGACTGCCTTAATGGTGTACAAAGATACACCAAATTACATACAAACTGTACCTGTGGGTTAATCTCTGCTGTTTTTAGATCTGCTGTGAGACTGAAACCACTCTTTATTTTCAGGGGCTGGTCTGGGCGTGGATTTTTGATTGTTTTGAATCCCTCCAAAAATTCTGCCTGGTCCACAGTCTGTGAAAAAAAAGAGTACAGAACTGATTTAAGGTAACAGTTGTACCTCCATGAAGCAGCACTTTAACAATGGAGTAGCAGGACCAATATTCAGGGGGAGGTCATGTTATACACTGCCTGGCCAAAAAAAAAGTCGCCTCCTGGATTTAACTAAGCAAATAGGTATGAGCCTCAACAAGTTATTTAACCCCAACTGGTGCAATGAGTTGCATCTCATTTCCTAAACAACCATGTTGAAAGACACATCCCGTGGTCGTGGAAAAGATGTTAGTCTGTTTGAGAAGGGTCAAATCATTGGCATGCATCAAGCAGAGAAAACATCTAAGGAGATTGCAGAAACTACTAAAATTGGGTTAAGAACTGTCCAACGCATTATTAAAAACTGGAAGGATAGTGGGGACCCATCGTCTTCGAGGAAGAAATGTGGCCGGAAAAAAATCCTGAATGATCGTGATCTGCGATGACTTAAACGTGTGGTGAGATCAAATCGAAGAAAAACAACAGAAGAACTCAGGGCTATGTTTAATAGTGAAAGTAAGAGCATTTCCACACGCACAATGCGAAGGGAACTCAAGGGATTGGGACTGAACAGCTGTGTAGCCTTAAGAAAACCACTAATCAGTGAGGCTAACCGGAAAAAACGGCTTCAGTTTGCTAGAGAGCTTAAAAATTGGACTCTGGAGCAATGGAAGAAGGTCATGTGGTCTGATGAGTCCAGATTTACCCTGTTCCAGAGTGAAGATGAAGTGATGCCCCCATCATGCCTTGTGCCTACTGTACAAGCCTGTGGGGGCAGTGTTATGATCTGGGGTTGCTGCAGTTGGTCAGGTCTAGGTTCAGCAACATTATGTGCTCAAAGAATGAGATCAGCTGACTACCTGAATATACTGAATGACCAGGTTATTCCATCAATGGATTTTTTCTTCCCTGATGACACGGGCATATTCCAAGATGACAATGCCAGGATTCATTGGGCTCAAATTGTGAAAGACTGGTTCAGGGAGCATGAGACATCATTTTCACACATGGATTGGCCACCAGAGTCCAGACCTTAACCCCATTGAGAATCTTTGGGATGTGCTGGAGAAGGCTTTGCGCAGCAGTCAGACTCTACCATCATCAATGCAAGATCTTGGGGAAAAATTAATGCAACACTGGATGTAAATAAATCTTGTGACATTGCAGAAGCTTATCAAAACAATGCCACAGCGAATGCGTGCCATAATCAAAGCTAAAGGCGGTCCAACGAAATATTAGAGTGTATGACCTTTTTTTTGGTGGCGACTCTTTTTTTGGCCAGGCAGTGTATGATAGGTATAGAGACTTAACATTCTGAGAATTAAAGGGACTGTGAGGACTTTCTAAGGGGTCTTGAAAAAGTCTCACTTCTAGATATTTGCCTGGTCGTAATCTACAACTTAAAATGAGATTATCAGCACTAATATAGGTTCTTTCTAAATGCGATCTTCCCAATAGGGTCGGACAAGGACCAGATTGATTTACAGTACATCAAATTTTATTTCAATCCACATGCAGCAGTTATTCTGCAGTGATCTGATCATACTTGAAAGTCTGTCAATAAAATGAAGAGTGAGGTTACATTAGCTCTGTTTGGTGAGGTTGGAGTTGGTAGATGAGCTCATCATGACCAGGATTCGCTAACGTTCAACTCAACTCAACTCAACTTTATTTATAGAGCACTTTAAAAACAACCACAGCTGAGACAAAGTGCTGTACACTACACGCATTAAAATAAATACATAAAATACAATGAAAATAAAAATAGGATTTAAGTAACTGTTTCATTGTTCCTAAAACAATTAAAAACAATAAAACAGTACTTAAAAACTAAAAACAAGCCATATAAACACTAAAACAGGACCTGAGTCTCAAACTGTGTTAAAAGCCAGGGAATAAAAATGGGTTTAAGACGAGTTTTAAAAACAGACAGTGATGGGGCTTGTCTTATGTGGAACGGAAGATCGTTCCACAGTTACACATTACTGACACGTCTGCCAGTCCCGCTAAATATAGCCGGTTACTAAACTTCATTACGAACTAAGTTTACAAAGTTTGCTCGTCACGTTTCAAACAACAGCGCCGCATAACTGTTGATAAATATTTTACCTTGTCGTGTTGTATCTGGTAAAAAAGTTGTCTTAAACAAAGAAAAGTAGTGTTAAAAAGAAGATCTGCTCTCCATTCATTCCCAAAACCAACCCCTAGCCTTGGTAAAAATCATATCCTCACAACAGTGTGGAGTAAGTGCTCATGGGAAGTGGATTCTTTATCGTTAGCTGTAATGCTAGCATTTCCAGAAAATCCTCACAGTTCCTTTAAATTATAGCAGTGGCCTAGTGATGGTCATAGTCATTGCTGATTTTTTGGTTCTAAAGCACAAGAGCTAAAAAGAGAACCACCAAAAGATGATGAAACAGCTGGTTCAACAAGAGGCCAAATCTTGGAAGCTAAAAGTTAAAAAATTGAAATCATCACTCAAGGTGACCATGTAAAGTGGTAATTTTTCTGTTATGAAACTCTCAAAAGTTTATTCAATATTATTTTCGTTTTTGTGCATTTCAGAAAGGAAGAGGTTTAGTAACCTGTTGTAGAGCAGGATCACACGGGATCAGATACACACGCAGTTTGAGAAATGTTGTGTTGGGTTTGTAGTACATCAACACGCTACATCTTATTTTCCTTTGAAACAAGTTTTTTATCAGAACCCCTCTTGGTGAGAAAACGGGTTCAGATAACTTGACATGGGATGGTGTGACCTCAGACACGTTTTCCACAACATCTCCACAGTCATCCATGTGAAGGACTGCAAAGCTGTCAGATATCTTGGCGTCGTCTTCTACACAAAACAAGAGCATACAAACATCATGAGGACAAAGAATTTCATCAGCTTTCTGAAGGACTGTCAGTATGTTGGAACATCTCGTGTTATATTCTGTAGTTCCACTTACCTGTGCAGATCCAATGTGGCAGGTACACTTCATTTAACCTTCCAGTCATGACTTTGATGTCCATTAGAGGACCTGCAGGCATGAACTTGATGCTTTCCATCCTCTCCATGTGTCCTTCCCAAGAGCAAAAGTGGTACTGAAAGCTGACCTCCTCCTTACAGACCCAGCGCAAGCCAGAGACACTACATTCATAGTTTCCTGTTTCAGACTGTAGGCTAAGACATGGAAAAGAATAGCAGTGTGTTTGTATACAGGCTCAACAACTGTATGATACTGTGTTATAGGCACAGCTGAATAAATCCTCATACTGATTGTGTCAGCCTCCAGTTGATCTAAAACATGAAGTTATTTTTACCTGTAAGTTGGCGACTCATCTCCACCAGAGCTGTTCACTCCAGGTTCCAGTTTGTTCCAGAGACTGGAGTCCGGCTGAAAGAGTCGACCGTGTTTATTTGGGAGAATTTCATATATGCAACAGCTCATAAACAAACAAACAAAAAAACAAAAAATTACAATAATACTGAATGAAAATGATGTCAGGGATTACCGTACTGCGCCCACAGACCTCAGGCTCCAAGCTTCCCGACGGCCCTTGTTTTAAAGACAGAATTTTTCTTAGGGGTATATTTTACATTTTACATTCATCAGTGTTTCCCAAAGTATAAAAGTTGCACTGTTTTCCTGTTGTATTTATCTATTATTATCTGAACTCTCATTAGCTAGTACTGACGTACCAGTAACTCTTCCTGTTGTCTACACATGTTGTTGCTTGAAAAGAGTTGAGAGAATTGTTCAATAGAATTAGAAGAACTGAGGCTGACTTTGGAAACACCAGAAACACTTTTTACAGAAAAGAAAACATGTTTACTGTCTGGTTCAAAAAAATGGGTCCAGCCTAAACAGCTCATTAATTTGTAGGTATAAAGTGTATAAAGGGGAATTTTTTTATAACTTCATTTTTCAGGGTTATTGAATTTAGAACTTAAGCCCATATAAGGGCATTGTTGACTTGACTGACAGGCAGGCACCCTGCAGCTGCCTGAGGCTAAACATCCGTCTCTTTGTGTCATCCAAACTCTAATAAAGTTAGTCTGATTTCAGCGTTACCGGCATGGCCCCTGTCAGTGATAGGCTTCAAAACTCTATACCTGAAACAAATGGGTGACATCATAGAGGCTACATCCAAATTTTCTGCAGTCTACGTGTGGAACCAGCAGTAAGTGTTAAACAACCCTCAGCTGAGACTTTCCTTTTCCTGTGCTGCACTGTTGACAGTCAGGTTAGCAACTTGACAGACAACTGTGTTCAGATCAAAAGTGAAGTGAGAATTGAGCCCTGCAGACCCAAGTGCAAAATAATAGTCTTAACTGCTTGGTGCGCCGAAGACAATGAGCTCATGTTTCATACAACTCACCTTGAGATCCTGAGCTGCTTTCTGACAGCTTCTCCACCAGATCCATCCTTTTAATCCTTTCTAAAACATCCTTAGTCACTTCCACACTCTGTTGGCCATAGTTCTCCACCATCAGCCTCACTGTCTCTGCTTTGTCAGCTGTCTCCATGCTGTATCCTGGGATTTTTGGGAAACCTCGCAGTTTTGTGTACTGCAGGAAATTCTTGAACTTCTCCAGATCCCCAGGACTTAACTTTTCAAGGATTTCCAAAAGCTGCTCATGGTCTGCTGTCAGGGTCGATTCCTGATGGTGTAATTATCAGAGGACATTCAACATTTTCATAAGAGTTTTAAATTACTTTAACAACTTAATCACAACTCTGCCACACAAATTCTGCCAATACGTGATTCTTTGAAGAGTATTCTATCAGTGTTTGAGCAAAGAAAAACAGTAAAAAATGAGACGAGGTCCCAAAGTTTTATCATTTCTTTTCTCTCAAAATTTAGAAACTTTTGTTTTATCAGTTCAACCTGTGCTGCGTAAACTGTGTATGTGACATCACTTACTGTCTGAGGTCTTTTGGACTCTGAGAGGAGACAAGAAAAGAAAAAGAAAATCAAAAAAAGACAATTGCAACTTTCATTTCTTCCACTTTTAAAGAAAACATGATAACAACTCAGTAACACTAAAGATGACAGTATTCAGTATGTTAGGGATCTGTATCTTTCAGAAGAAGCAGTGTTCGGCCTCAATTTCCTGCTCTTTCACCTCACATCTGAAAGTTTTTACGAAATGAGTTTGAAGGTCCATGCTTTACATTATCCTGGGATCAGAAGTAAAATACAACCTTTAATTGAATACACTACAAATACAAGATGTGTATTGTTCAAACTGATAGTTTATTGTTTTTTGTAAATATTTATTCATTCATTCATCTTCTAAACCACTTATCCTGTTCAGGGTTGCAGGTGGCTGGAGTCTATCCCAGTTTGCTTAGGGCGAGAGGCGGGGTACACCCTGGACTGGTCTCCAGTCAGTCATAGTGTAAATGTTCACTCTTTTTGAATTTGATGGCTGCAACACGTTCCTAAAAAGCTGGTGCAGGGTCATGTTTCCACTGTGTTCCATCACCTTTCCTTTTAACAACACTTAATAAGTGTTTGTGAACTGAGGACACTAATTGTTGAAGCTTTTGAGGTGGAATTCTTTACCATTCTTGCTTGATGAAAAGCTTCAGTTGATCAACAGTCCGGGGTCTCTGTTGTTGTATTTTATGCTTCACAATGCTCCATACATTTTCAATGGGAGACAGGTCTGGACTGCAGGCAGGCCAGTCTAGTGCCTGCACTCTTTTACTACGAAGCCACACTGTTGTAACAGGTGCAGAATGTGTCTTGTCATTGTCTTGATGAAATAAGCAGGGACGTCCCTGAAAAAGACGTGGCTTGGATGGCAGCATATGTTGCTTCAAAACCTGTATGTACCTTTCAGCATTAATGGAGCCTTCACAGATGGTCAAGTTAGCCATGCCATGGGCACTAACACACCCCCATACCATCACAGATGCAGGCTATTACACTTTGACCTGATAACAATCCAGATTGTCCTTTTCCTCTTTGGCCTTGAGGACACCATGTCCATGATTTCCAAAATTTCAGCCTTACTGCTTACGTGCAGAGATTTCTCCAGATTCTCTGAATCTTTTGATGATATTATGGACTGTAGATGATCAAATCCATCAATTCTTTACATTTGTACGTTGAGAAACATTGTTCTGAAACTGTTGGACTATTTGCTCACACAGTTGTTCACAAAGTGGTGAACCTTGCTCTATCTTTGCTTGTGAACGACTGAGCCTTTCAGGAATGCTCCTTTAATACCGAATCATGACACTCCCCTGTTTCCAAAAGCACCTGTTCACCTGTTGAATGTTCCAAACAGGTGTTTTTGGAGCATTTCTCAACTTTCCCAGACTTTTGTTGACCCTGTCCAAACTTTATATGTACGTGTTGCAGGCATCAAATTCAAAATGAGGGAATATTTGCAAACAAATTATAAAGTTTATCAGTTTGATCAATAAATATCTTGTCTTTGTAGTGTACTCAATTAAATGTTGGTTAAACATATTTTGAAAATCATTTCATTCAGTTTTTATTTATTTACACAACGTAAATTAAATTTGTCATTTATGGGACATACATGTGGTTGTGTAATGAAGCAGTGTTTGTCTTCTTTCTCTGACCTTTGAGTCCTGAGCTGGTCCCTGACAGCCTCTCAACCAGATCAGATCTGTTCATGTCCATTAAAACCTCTTTGGTCACCTCCACAGGCTGCTGGTTCTCCACCATCAGATCCACCAGTTTCTCCAGCTGACGTGCTGGCTCTGTTTGGATCCAGTTGATCTGTGGAAGACTCCTCTGGAAGTATGTAAACTGAAGCAAGAACCTGAATTTCTCAAGCTCTTTAAAACTCAAACCTCTCAGTGTTTGTAAAATAATCTGTTCATCATTTTCCTTCACTGCCTGAAAAATACAAAAAATACAGAAAGTAAATACCTGATTTCTGAACTGAGGTGATTAAAAAGAAACTACTCTGTGAATGAACTCAGAGCCGTGTGTGATCAGAAGGTTTTCTGCAAATTGAAATGAGTAAAACTGTGACAAAGAATTTGGTATTCACCAGTCAAAGCGGCCAATTTGTATATGTTCTGTTGCATCAATTTCTGCTGTTGGAAAACAATGACTGTCTTTACATGGAAAAAACACAACTTCTGAACATTAAAGATTAAATATACTTATAAATAATGATTTACTGAGGCTAACCATTTAAGGAGGCTTCTGAAGTTGTTGGTAAAGATTCAAATATTTGGGTCTGTGGTCTAAATGTTGAAAATAAAACAAACTAAAAATCAACAACAAAAATATGAAATATAATAAAAGGATGAACATTTGTTATAATGTTTATTGAAATACTGACATCTGTACCAATGTTTATTGTAGTATTGAAATCCATTTGTTTTGCTTCAACACATATATAAACGTACAAGGGCAGAGGGTTTTCAGGTAACATCCAGGATATTAAACTGATGTCATGAAAAGTAAAACTCACCTTCTCTACCAGTGCAGGTTGATGTTTGTCCACAGAGTGTTTCTCTGCAGAGAAAACAGAGAGGAAAATCATCAACTTCAACAGAGACTGTAGTTTTCTTCAATAAACCTCTGATGCCTTTAAAAGGATGGATCATTTACAAAGTCAGTGATGAAAGGGTCACAATAAAGCAGATTTATTTTGATTTATCTTTAAAAAAAATTTAAAATATCATCTCTCTGACCTTTGAGTGCTGAGCTGCTCTCTGACAGCATCTGTGTCAGATCAGTCCTGTTCATCTCCTCTAAAACCTCTCTGCTCAGCTCCACAGATTGTTGTCCGTATCTCCTCATCATCTGATCCACTAGTTTTGCTCTCCCTGTCGACATGTCTGAGATGGTTCTGAGAGTCTTCTGGGACACAGTCCGCTTCAGGAGCTTCTTGAATTCAGTGAACTCCCTCTCACTCAAACAATGCAGAGTTTGTAAAAGCAGCTGTCGAACAGCTGCCATTGTTGCTACCTGGAATAATCAGAACAAACATGTGACTTCATTTAGGTAAAATCATTTCTCTTTACATTTCATCAATAAAAGGACAGAGCTGGGTGTGAAGGATGGATCAACTTTTCACAATTTTCTTACCTGATGACAGAAAGAATGAACACACTGATATTTTATTACATCCACACTGTCTGATAAATATTTAAAGAGTGTGACCTGAATGAATCCTGAACTCTTGAAAACAAACTGATGCAGTAAAATCTGTGAAGCACACAGTCAGGACAGACGTGATATGACTCACTTTCTGGATCAGTGCAGAGCGTTGTTCATCTGATTCTTTCTCTGAGGAGAAAAGAAGTTCACAAAAAGAGACACTGATCCAAACTGTCACAATATTCAATATCAAAAAATAAGATAACATTACAAAGCAAGATAAGAATAACATTCATGCCCTCTTGCAAATTAAAAATACATTATATACAGATATATACATACATGTACACCCACCGGCCACTTTATTGGGCACACCTGTCCAACTGCTCGTTAACACAAATTTCTAATCAGCCAATCACATGGCAGCAACTCAATGCTTTTAGGCATGTTCAAGACGATCTGTTGCAGTTCAAACTGAGCATCAGAATGGGGAAGAAAGGTGATTGAAGTGACTTTGAACGTAGCATGGTTGATGGTGCCAGACGGGCTGGTCTGAGTATTTCAGAAACTGCTGATCTACTGGGATTTTCACGCACAACCATCTCTAGGGTCCGAAAAAGAGAAAATATCCAGTGAGCGGCAGTTCTGTGGGCAAAAATTCCTTGTTGATGCCAGAGGTCAGAGGAGAACGGCCAGACTGGTTCGAGCTGATAGAAAGGCAACAGTAACTCAAATAACCACTCGTTACAACCGAGGTATGCAGAAGAGCATCTCTGAACGCACAACACGTCGAACCTTGAGGCAGATGGGCTACAGCAGCAGAAGACCACACCGGGTGCCCCTCCTGTCAGCTAAGAACAGGAAACTGAAGCTACAATTCACACAGGCTCACCAAAACTGGACAATAGAAGATTGGAAAACCGTTGCCTGGTCTGATGAGTCTCCATTTCTGCTGCAACATTCAGATGGTAGGGTCAGAATTTGGCGTCAACAACATGAAAGCGTGTATCCATCCTGCCTTGTATCAACAGTTCAGGCTGCTGGTGGTGGTGTGATGGTGTGGGGGATATTTTCTTGGCACACTTTGGGCCCCTTAGTACCAACTGAGCATCGTTTCAACACAACAGCCTACCTGAGTATTGTTGCTGACCATGTCCATCCCTTTATGACCACAGTGTACCCATCTTCTGATGGCTACTTCCAGCAGGATATTGTCCATGTCATAAAGCTGGAATCATCTCAGACTGGTTTCTTGAACATGACAATGAGTTCACTGTACTCAAATGGCCTCCACAGTCACCAGATCTCAATCCAATAGAGCACCTTTGGGATGTGGTGGAGATTCGCATCATGGATGTGCAGCTGAAAAATCTGCATCTGATGCTATCATGTCAATATGGACCAAACTCTCTGAGGAATGTTTCCAGTACCTTGTTGAATCTATGCCACGAAGGATTAAGGCAGTTCTGAAGGCAAAGGGGGTCCAACCCAGTACTAGCAAGGTGTACCTAATAAAGTGAGTCTGTGGGTGTATATGGGTATATTCTGACACAGATTGTGTGTCTTGATTTTCATACATTTAAATAATTTCATTTACAGATGAGAGACAAAGAGACAGAACATAAACATGTAGACTCATCAGATAAGTTAAGAGCCAGTTCTGTGATTTGAAGCAGTTTAAGTCTCGATGGTCTTACCTTTCAACCTTGAGCTGGTGTCTGACAGCCTCTGCCACAGATCAGTCCTCTCCATTTTCTGTAAAATCTTTCTGGTTGTCTTCACTGAGTGGTGGCCGTAGGTCATAATTATTGTAAACACAATTTCCTGATGGTCACCCACAAATACAGAGTTTGTGTCTGTCCATACGAGCTGCCACCAAGGGACATCTGACTTGTTTATTTTGATGGATGTGTTTTTCAGTTCACTCCTGAAGTCCTTTATCTCCTCTTCATTTAAATCAGACAGTACGTCCATGAGCACTTCTATATCAGACGTTATCATTTCAACCTGATAAATTAAAGGAACATGATGAATGTACAAAAGTGACATTTTTATTCTCTCTACAAACCTCCTTGAATTTCTGCATTAGATTTACATGTTTTAATCGTTTTTGCATGAATAATTCATTTCAAGACAAGGTCTGTTTAATCAGTTGCATATTATCTTTTAAATGAAATAAAAAAAAAAAACACTTAGTAGTGCCAAGTAGTGCTGCACAATTATCGCAATCGCAACCGCAATCGCAATGTCAGCAGGTGCGATTACGTAACCGCAAAAGACGTGCGATTGTGCGATTATTAAAAAAAAGTGTAAAAAAAAATGAGTGTGCGTGTGTGTGAGAGAGAGAGCGAGCTTAAGATGACCAATCATGGTCATCATGGTATGTTATGTATGTATGTTTAGATATTAATTCGATAATTAACGCGGGGGGAAATTAACGGCGTTTAAAAATTGTCGTATTTTATTTTATAGTCTATATCACACAGAACGGTTCTCAGTGCATGAGTTTCTGGCAGACGGATTATAGCGAAGCACTGAGTGATGGATAACACTGGGGGTGCGTCTCAAAGCGCCAAATGTCCATCCTTCCTTCCTCCACTTGCGTCGTTCACTTGCGTCTTAGTCCCTCCCACCAGAGATGCATGGGAGAGATGCAAGGAAATGAAGAGAGGAGTCGAGGAGTCGAGGAGGTTCGTTTTAAGAGCATTGGGACGTCCTCTCCTCGGGAGCGTCACATGAAGCGACATGTTTTGGTGATGACGGCATCAGCTGATAGCCGGTGGATCATCTGTCAGTCAGCTCTAACAGCTGTTTGTGTGTCTGCACATGTGCGCTGTAATAACTCCAATAAAAAAGAAACAGTTACAGAGCTTTGTCTGTGTTTTTAACCTGTTAAAAAAACACTTTCACGTGAAGGAAATCTGACCTCTGTTTATTCTGTGTCCTGTTAAGAAGCACACGGACCACTTTACCGCTAAAATGCGTCATTATTAGATTATTTATTTATATTCAGCCTAGAGCGTATCTGATCGTGAACCCTGAAACTTATTAATATAATCTAGTTTATGATGTCTCAGGAACTCTGGATATTAGTTATTAATTTAGATCTCAGAGAAAACAGAAATCCTGTTACTCTTTGCAAACCTCACAAGTGTTTTTTCTCTCAGACTTAAATCCTCTTCATAAAGAAAAAGAGAATCAACGAGAAAATGAAGGAGAGAAATAACCGATCAACAATATTTATTTTCAGTCTTTTTTATTGCACTTTATGAATTAATTTTTCCGTTAGATGATGAATTTGACCTGAACAGTTTTATAAACTCTGCAGTATATTGATTTTATGACGGCTGTCTTCAGTATTTTGTGCTTTAAACTCACATCAATCTTTTTTAACTCCAGCTTTATGACCTGTTTCAGGATTATCCTCTATGACAGATACTGACTGTTTTCAGCTCCGTCTTTTCGCTCTCATTAAACTCCGGTGATCAGAAGTTTCAGAGTTTCAAGGCTGAGCTGCTGCAGCGTCCAATCAGTGAGTGATACCCCATATGGGGGCGTGTCTGTCGGTGAAAAGACTTCCGCAAAGGCAGCTCTTGTGTATCCTCGATTATCGCTCCTCCGATCAACCTCCTCCCTCCTCTCTCCTCTCTCCTCTGGCCACAAGTAACGCTTTGGGACACCCGTCAATATGGCGCCTCAGAAAGTACTTCCGGTGCCGCGGAGGAGAGAGGAGAGAGGAGACTGCATTTTGGCGCATTTGAGACGCACCCAGGGGTGCGTCTCAAAGCGCCAAATCGTATACAATTATAAGGTTTTCCGCCTCCAATATAAACTTTTCCTGGTCCATGGCGTCAGATTTCCTCTGGGTCTGACCCGCTGATGACTGCTGGCCCTGTGCCAGTGTCGAAGTTTTAATATACGAGGATAATTTCACGATCGACAGGCTGAACATGGTGTTTTATTTTGAAAAGACCGGAAACTCTGATCGTTTTTCGTGTCTGTTTTCCTGTTTGGTACGATCTGCTCTGCGGAAATTGACGCGTTTTCAAAAAGTTCAAAAAGTTTTTTTCAGAGCAGTCTGCGGCATGAGGAGCTTAAATCGCTCAAACTCTCCAAAACTTAAGCCTATCAGTGTTTTAAAAACTGTCCAATAAAGTGGTGATGGTTCCTGACGGATCAAAAATAACAGAGCATTTATGAGCTTGATTTCCACTGCAGTGACAGAACTATAATTCATTTGCATGAGTCCAAAGAGTGAAGTCATGTCAGTACTGTGACATTAAATATCAATCATGTCAGTCTTAATCAAACTACGATGACAACAGAGTTGAAGACTAAGAACAAAGTATTAATATCTCCTCTCTTGAAGTATTGATCCAAACTTTTTGAAATTGTTTTATCAGAATCATTTTGTTCAGTTGACAACAAGGACGTGAAAAGTGTGATGCGTAAAGAATCTGATTTCATGTTACTCACTTTCTGGAGAGGATCAGACTGACTTTCCCCTGAGGGAGAAATAACAGAAATTAATCCATCAAAAATTTTCACAAATCCTGAAGGTCCATGCTTTACATTATCCAGGGATCAGAAGTAAAATACAACCTTTAAATGAATACACTACAAAGACAAGATGTGTATTGTTCAAACTGATAAAGTTTATTGTTTTTTGTAAATATTTATTCATTCATTCATCTTCTGAACCACTTATCCTGTTCAGGGTTGCGGGTGGCTGGAGTCTATCCCAGCTTGCTTAGGGCGAGAGGTGGGGTACACCCTGGACTGGTCTCCAGTCAATCACATCGTAAATGTTCACTCATTTTGAATTTGATGCCCAAATCATGTTCCCAAAAATGCTGGGACAGGATCATGTTTCCACTGTGTTCCATCACCTTTCCTTTTAACAACACTCAATAAGTGTTTGTGAACTGAGGACACTAATTGTTGAAGCTTTGGAGGTGGAATTCTTTACCATTCTTGATTGATGAACAACTTCAGTTGATCAACAGTCCGGGATGTCTGTTGTCATATTTTGTGCTTCATAATGTGCCACACATTTTCAATGGGAGACAGGTCTGGACTGCAAGCAGGCCAGTCTAGTGCCTGCACTCTTTTACTACAAAGCCACACTGTTGTAACAGGTGCAGAATGTGTCTTGTCATTGTCTTGCTGAAATAAGCAGGGACGTCCCTGAAAAAGACGTGGCTTGGATGGCAGCATATGTTGCTCCAAAACCTGTTTGTACCTTTCAGCATTAATGGAGCCTTCACAGATGGTCAAGTTAGCCATGCCATGGGCACTAACACACCCCCATACTATCACAGATTGTGATGGTTTGGTAACCAGCTGTTAGTTTGTTGACCCAGTAGTGAGGCGGCGGCGAAAAGGCAGGTTTAAAGAGGTTTATTGTGAAGGGGAGGGAGTGGGGAGTGAAGTCCGGAATCCTGAGAGGTGCTGTCCATAGGTGAGTCGGTTGACTCGAGAGAGTTTAGGCTGAGTGTGTAAAAGGCTGATGGAGAGATTCGAGGAGGCACGCTAGACATGCAGGAATCTACTGGCGCCAATCTTCCCTCTGAGGAGAGCATAAGAAGCCAGCCCCGCTGATTACAAATGCGCCTCCGGTGCGCAGGTAGCCTCTGCGGGAACCCAGGAACACGGAGGGGTGGGAGAGAGATTCGGGAATCACCACACAGATGCTGGCTTTTACACTTTGACCTGAGAACAATCCAGATTGTCCTTTTTCTCTTTGGCCTGGAGGACACCACGTCCATGATTTCCAAAAACAATCTGAAATGTGGACTCGTCAGACCACAGCAGACTTTTCCACTTTGCGTCAGCCCACGTGGTAATATCCTTTACACAATGATGTTGGTTTTTAATGCAGTGCTGCCTGAGGGGTCAAAGGTCACGGGCATTCAATGTTGGTTTTCAGCCTTGCTGCTTACGAGCAGAGATTTCTCCAGATTCTCTGAATCTTTTGATGACATTATGGACTGTAGATGATCAAATCCATCAATTCTTTGCAATTGTATGTTGAGAAACATTGTTCTGAAACTGTTGGACTATTTGCTCACACAGTTGTTCACAAAGTGGTGAACCTTGCTCCATCTTTGCTTGTGAACAACTGAGCCTTTCAGGGATGCTCCTTTTATAGCCAATCATGACACTCACCTGTTTCCAGTAAACTGTTTACCTGTTGAATGTTTTAAACAGGTGCTTTTGGAGCAGTCCTGAACTTTCCCTGTTTTTCTTGGTGCCTGTCCCAACTTTTTTGGAATGTGTTGCAGCCATCAAATTCAAAATGAGTGATTATTTGAAAAAAAAAAAAAAAAAAAACAACGTGTATAAGTTTGAACGATAAATATCTTGTCTTTGTAGTGTACTCAATTAAATGTTGGTTAAACATGTTTTGAAAATCATTTCATTCAGTTTTTATTTATTTACACAACGTAAATTAAATTTGTCATGTATGAGACATACATGTGGTTGTGTAATGAAGCAGTGTTTGTCTTCTTTCTCTGACCTTTGAGTCCTGAGCTGGTCCCTGACAGCCTCTCAACCAGATCAGATCTGTTCATGTCCATTAAAACCTCTTTGGTCACCTCCACAGGCTGCTGGTTCTCCACCATCAGATCCACCAGTGCATACAGTTCACGTTCCAGCATTGTTGGGATCCAGTTGATCCGTGGAAGACTCCTCTGGAAGTATGCAAACTGAAGCAAGAACCTGAATATTTCAAGCTCTTCAATACTCAAACCTCTCAGTGTTTGTAAAATAATCTGTTCATCATTTTCCTTCACTGCCTGAAAAACACAAAGAATACAGAAAGTAAACACCTGATTTCTGAACTGAGGTGATTAAAAAGAAACTACTCTGTGAATGAACTCAGAGCCGTGTGTGATCAGAAGGTTTTCTGCAAATAGAAATGAGTAAAACTGCGACAAAGAATTTGGTATTCAGTCAAAGCTGCCAGTTTGTATCTGTTGTGTTGCATCAGTTCAGTGATGTTGGGAAACAATGACTGTCTTTACATGGAAAAAAAGAAATTCTGAACAATAGAGATTAAAATTTACGAGACTCCAACCTTTGAAAGAAGATGGAGACCAGTCAAAGACCTCATTGAATAGGATTTCCTTTTATATTTTTCTCTCCATCTCTCCATGTCTTTAATTGGAAATTATAAAATGTCTGTTAGGGCCCAGTCTCATGAAGTATTGTTATGATGTTTGACTGTCTAATTCTGACAATAAAAAAAAAAAAAAAAAATTACATAAAAATACATATTAACTTTTGCTAAGCATTTGAGGAGGCTTTTGAAGCTGTTGGTAAAGATTAAAATATTTGGGTCTGTGGCCTAAATGTGGAAAATTAAACCAAATTAAAATCAACAACAAAAATATGAAATATAAAAAAGAGGATGAACATTTATTTCAATGTTTATTAAAATATAGACATCTGTACCGATGTTTGTTGAAGTATTGAAAGCATGGAGGAAATTAAACTGATGTCATGAAAAGTAAAACTCACCGTCTCTACCAGTGCAGGTTGATGTTTGTCCACAGAGTGTTTCTCTGCAGAGAAAACAGAGAAGAAAATCATCAACTTCAACAGAGACTGTAGTTTTCTTTAATAAACCTCTGATGCCTTTAAAAGCTGATAAAACAAACATAAGGACACTTCCTCAACATCCTCAGGTATAAACACAAGTTATAAAGATGGATCATTTACAATGTCAGTTAAGAAAGGGTCACAATAAAGCAGATTTATTTTGATTCATCTTTAAAAAGTTTTTAAATATCGGAGCAAAGATGGCCTAGTGGTGAAGGTTGCGCTCCATATACGTGGGCAGCTGGGTTTCAAGTCCGACCTGTGGCTACTTCCCCCCATAGTCACTCCTCACTCTCCCACTCTGTTTCTGCCTCTTTCCACTGTCCTGTTCTCTTGAAATAAAGGCATAAACTCCCCTCCCATGTATATAAAAAAAAAATTAAATATCATCTCTCTGACCTTTGAGTGCTGAGCTGCTCTCTGACAGCATCTGTGTCAGATCAGTCCTGTTCATCTTCGCTAAAACCTCTCTGCTCAGCTCCACAGATTGTTGTCCGTATGTCTTCATCATCCGATGCACTAGTTTTCGTCTCCCTGTCCACATGTCTGAGATGGTTCTGAGATTCTTCTGGGACACAGTCTGCTCCAGGAGCTCCTTGAATTCAGTGAACTCCCTCTTACTCAAACAAAGCAGAGTTTCTAAAAGCAGCTGTCGAACAGCTGCCATTGTTGCCATCTGGAATAATCAAAACAAACATGTGACTTCATTTAGGTAAAATCATTTCTCTTTACATTTCATCAATAAAAGGACAGAGCTGGGTGTGAAGGATGGATCAACTTTTCACAATTTTCTCACCTGATGACAGAAAGAATGAACACACTGACATTTTATTACATCCACACTGTCTGATAAATATTTAAAGAGTGTGACCTGAATGAATCCTGAACTCTTGAAAACAAACTGATGCAGTAAAATCTGTGAAGCACACAGTCAGGACAGACGTGATGTGACTCACTTTCTGGATCAGTGCAGAGCGTTGTTCATCTGATTCTTTCTCTGAGGAGAAAAGAAGTTCACAAAAAGCTTTTGAGAAATTATTTCAAAGACTGACAACACACACGGGTTTGAGGTGACTGAACATTCAGACAGATGACATTCATTCAGTCAGATCTATAATTTGATATTTTTGTCTGGATGGTCTCACTTTTGGGTGTTGAGCTGGTCTCTGACAACCTCTGAACCAGATCAGTCCTCTCTATTGTTTTTAAAATCTCTCTGGTGATCTCCACAGAGTGTTGGCTGCAGGTCATGATTATTGTGAACACAGATTCCAGATGGTCTTTTCCCCTCAGTTTAAACCAAGGTCTGTAAGCGGTATAACTGAAGCCCCATGTAAGCCTCAGGTGTCTCACGAAGCTCTTAAATTCGTCTTCACTCAGATCAGCCAGAGTCTCCATGAGCAGCTCTGTGACAGATGTCGCTGTTTCAACCTGGTGAATGAGAGGGACATGATCAACATGCTGAAGAGCGGTTTCTCAGCTGAAATAAAGAACCATATTTCTGTTCACAACTTATTAATGACTGTTTCAAACAGATGAAGGAGCTCTTTGGACAAACCAACCAAAGTAATCACATGATTGACAGAACTTTCAATCTAGAAGTTTTTATCTGATTTCAAAACAGTCTGTACATCTGTACTGACTTCAATGATAACATCATGTCTTTAACATTGTTTTTAAATACATGAAGCCTTTATTTCATCACTGTTCTGTCTTCTGTTTGACAGGATGAAGATGGTTTTGTTCAGCTCACCATGAGGACATGAAAAGTGTGTTTTGTAAAGTGTGTGTGATTTAACATTACTCACTGTCTGCAGCCAGTCCAACACACTTTTCTCTGAGGAGAAATAAAAGAAGGGATCATGAATCTTAAAACATCATGACATGATTTGCTCGACATTGTTCTTTCAGCAGCTGAATAATGTTATCCTGAGGTGACACAGGTCAGGATACAGATACAGCTGAAATTATTTCCTTAATTATTTATGTTCCAACTCGTCAACTTCTAGGATCTGTTTTTATTGGTAAATTTGGAAAAAGGAGTTTTTGATCTTAGGTCAATAAAAAAATCAACGTGTTACCTAAAGATTAATTTCTTATCATTAAAATTTAAATATAGTAATTTGTCATTTATGAGACATACATGTGGTTGTGTAATGAAGCAGTGTTTGTCTTCTTTCTCTGACCTTTGAGTCCTGAGCTGGTCCCTGACAGCCTCTCAACCAGATCAGATCTGTTCATGTCCATTAAAACCTCTTTGGTCACCTCCACAGGCTGCTGGTTCTCCACCATCAGATCCACCAGTGTCTCCAGCTGATATGCTGGCTCTGTTGGGATCCAGTTGATCTGTGGAAGACTCCTCAAGAAGTATGTAAACTGAAGCAAGACCTTGAATTTCTGAAACTCTTTATAACTCAAACCTCTCAGTGTTTGTAAAATAATCTGTTCATCATTTTCCTTCACTGCCTGAAAAACACAAAGAATACAGAAAGTAAACACACGATTTCTGAACTGAGGTGATTAAAAAGAAACTACTCTGTGAATGAACTCAGAGCCGTGTGTGATCAGAACGTTTTCTGCAAATAGAAATGAGTAAAACTGTGATTTTGAGGAAGCTTTTGAAGTTGTTGGTAAAGATTCAAATATTTGGGTCTGTGGCCAAAATGTTGAAAATAAAACAAACTTAAAATCAACAACAAAAATATGAAATATAATAAAAGGATGAACATTTGTTACACTGTTTATTGAAATACAGACATATGTACCAATGTTTATTGTAGTATTGAAATCCATTTGTTTTGCTTCAACACATATATTAAAGTACAGGGCAGAGGGTTTTAATGTAACATCCAGGAAATGAAACTGACGTCATGAAAATTAAAACTCACCTTCTCTACCAGTGCAGGTTGATGTTTGTCCACAGAGTGTTTCTCTGCAGAGAAAACAGAGAGGAAGATCATCAACTTCAACAGAGACTGTAGTTTTCTTCAATAAACCTCTGATGCCTTTAAAAGGATGGATCATTTACAATGTCAGTGATGAGAGGGTCACAATAAAGCAGATTTATTTTGATTTATCTTTAAAAAGTTTTTAAGTATCATCTCTCTGACCTTTGAGTGCTGAGCTGCTCTCTGACAGCATCTGTGTCAGATCAGTCCTGTTCATCTTCTCAAAAACCTCTCTGCTCAGCTCCACAGATTGTTGTCCGTATGTCCTCATCATCTGACTCACTATTCCTGCTCTCTCTGTCGACATGTCTGAGATGGTTCTGAGATTCTTCTGGGACACAGTCTGCTCCAGGAGCTCCTTGAATTCAGTGACCTCCCTCTCACTCAAACAAAGCAGAGTTTCTAAAAGCAGCCGTCGAACAGCTGCCAATGTTGCTACCTGGAATAATCAGAACAAACATGTGACTTCATTTAGGTAAAATCATTTCTCTTTACATTTCATCAATAAAAGGACAGAGCTGGGTGTGAAGGATGGATCAACTTTTCACAATTTTCTCACTTGATGACAGAAAGAATGAACACACTGACATTTTATTACATCCACACTGTCTGATAAATATTTAAAGAGTGTGACCTGAATGAATCCTGAACTCTTGAAAACAAACTGATGCAGTAAAATCTGTGAAGCACACAGTCAGGACAGACGTGATATGACTCACTTTCTGGATCAGTGCAGAGCGTTGTTCATCTGATTCTTTCTCTGAGGAGAAAAGAAGTTCACAAAAAGAGACACTGATCCAAACTGTCACAACATTCAGTATCAAAAAACAAGATAAGAATAACATTCATGCCCTCTTACAAATTAAAAATACACCATATACAAATATATACATACATATACACCCACTGGCCAATTATTAGGCACACCTGTCAAACTGCTCATTCACACAAATTTCTAATCAGCCAATCACATGGCAGCAACTCAATGCATTTAGGCATGTAGACATGGTCAAGACGATCTGCTGCAGTTCAAACTGAGCATCAGAATGGGGAAGAAAGGTGATTGAAGTGACTTTGAACGTAGCATGGTTGATGGTGCCAGACAGGCTGGTCTGAGTATTTCAGAAACTGCTGATCTACTGGGATTTTCACGCACAACCATCTCTAGGGTCCGAAAAAGAGAAAATATCCAGTGAGTGGCAGTTCTGTGGGCAAAAATGCCTTGTTGATGCCAGAGGTCAGAGGAGAACGGCCAGACTGGTTCGAGCTGATAGAAAGGCAACAGTAACTCAAATAACCACTCGTTACAACTGAGGTATGCAGAAGAGCATCTCTGAACGCACAACACGCCCAACCTTGAGGCAGATGGGCTACAGCAGCAGAAGACCACACCGGGTGCCACTCCTGTCAGCTAAGAACAGGAAACTGAGGCTACAATTCGCACAGGCTCACCAAAACTGGACAATAGAAGATTGGAAAACCGTTGCCTGGTCTGATGAGTCTCAATTTCTGCTGCGACATTCAGATGGTAGGGTCAGAATTTGGTGTCAACAACATGAAAGCATGGATCCATCCTGCCTTGTATCAATGGTTCAGGCTGCTGGTGGTGGTGTACTGGTGTGGGGGATATTTTCTTGGCACACTTTGGGCCCCTTAGTATCAACTGAGCATCGCTTCAACACCACAGCCTACCTGAGTATTGTTGCTGACCATGTCCATCCCTTTATGACCACAGTGTACCCATCTTCTGATGGCTACTTCCAGCAGGATAACGCTCCATGTCGTAAAGCTGGAATCATCTCAGACTGTGGAGGCCATTTGAGTGCAGTGAACTCATTGTCATGTTCAAGAAACCAGTCACCAGATCTCAATCCAATAGAGCACCTTTGGGATGTGGTGGACCGGGAGATTCGCATCATGAATGTGCAGCCGACAAATCTACAGCAGCTGCGAGATGCTGTCATGTCAATATGGACCAAACTCTCTGAGGAAAGTTTTCAGTACCTTGTTGAATCTATGCCACGAAGGATTAAAGCAGTTCTGAAGGCAAAAGGGGATCCAACCCGGTACTAGCAAGGTGTACCTAATAAAGTGAGTCTGTGGGTGTATATGGGTATATTTTGATACAGATTGTGTGTCTTTATTTTCATACATTTAAATCATTTAATTCACAGATGAGAGACAAAGAGACGGAACATAAACATGTAGACTCATCAGATAAGTTAAGAGCCAGTTGTTATTTGAAGTAGTTTAGGTCTCGATCGTCTTACCTTTCAACCTTGAGCTGGTGTCTGACAGCCTCTGCCACAGATCAGTCCTCTCCATTTTCTGTAAAATCTTTCTGGTTGTCTTCACTGAGTGGTGGCCGAAGGTCATAATTATTGTAAACACAATTTCCTGATGGTCACCCACAAATACAGAGTTTGTGTCTGTCCATACGAGCTGCCACTGAAGGACATCTGACTCTTTCATTGTGAAGAATATTTTTTTCAGTTCACTCCTGAAGTCCTTTATCTCCTCTTCATTTAAATCAGACAGTACGTCCATGAGCACTTCTATATCAGACGTTATCATTTCAACCTGATAAATTAAAGGAACATGATGAATGTACAAAAGTGACATTTTTATTCTCTCTACAAACCTCCTTGAATTTCTGCATAAGTTTTCTGCATTCTGCTTTAGTTTTCTACCTTCATTAATTTAAGTATAAGAAAAATGTTTATTATCTGCCAACAAAGGAAGAACTGACAGAATTTTGAATTATGATAAAGCTCTGTGAGGAACATTATTCATTCATACCTTAAATTAAAATGTTTAAGATCTACTTGTTTAAAGTTGCACTGTGCAGAGTCAATGTGAAAAGTCATACTCACTCTCTGGATCATTAAAGGCCACTGTTTGGCTTCTGTTTGCACCGAAGGTTTCTCTAAAGAAAAAATGAACAGATTAAAGACCTCGGAGGGTTTTCTTTTACATTACTGTGTGTGCAAACTGAAAACTCAAAGGATTTCTTCATTAAGTCACTCCATAGCCACCTTAACAGCTTATATATATATATATATATATATATATATATATATATATATATATATATATATATATATATATATATATATATGTGTGTGTGTGTGTGTGTGTGTGTGTGTGTGTCTAAAGAAAGCATTCGATACAATTGATCACAATGTACTTTGTTATAAACTAGAAAAGCTGGGCGTAAGGGGTAAAGCGCTGAACTGGCTCAGGAGCTACCTGAATGGCAGATACCAATACGTCCAAGTAGCAGGAAAAAAATCAAGGTGCCTCAACACTATTTGCGGGGTCCCACGGGGGTCCGTATTAGGCCCGAAGTTATTTACTCTTTGTATGAATGATATATGTAAAGTATCTGAAAACATTAAATTTAGACTATTTGCAGATGACACGAGTCTCTTCTGCTCGGGAGACAACCTGAAAGAGCTGATCACTATGACAAACCAAGAGCTAAACAAGCTACAAATTTGGTTCAATATAAACAGACTATCTCTGAACCTAGACAAGACAAAATTTATGATATTCGGCAACAAAAACAGTGACTGTGACACTAATATAGATATAAACGATACAAAGGGTTTATGAATTCAAATTTCTGGGAGTAATCATTGGTGATAGGCTAAACTGGAAACCTCATATATTGTATACAGAAAAAAAATAGCCAGGAGTGTATCAATAGTGTGGAAAGCACAAAAACTGCTGAATCAGAAATCCCTTCTCACTGTTTACTGGGCTCTGGTGGCACCGCACATACAATACTGCAGCGAGATATGGGGAAATACTTACAAAACGAATACTAAAAGTATATTAACACTGCAGAAAAAAGCAGTAAGAATTATTCATCACGCAAGCTATGGAGCACACACAAATCAGCTGTTTATTACAGCAAAGATCCTAAAACTATATGACCTAATAAAATACAGGACTGTGCAGGTATTGTACAAGGCAGCACACGGTCAGCTACCGAGGAACCTACAAACAAGGTTCATAGAAAGACAGATGAAACATAACTTAAGAGGTGAAATGATTTTCAAAAAGAGAACAGTAAGAACCACATTGAAAGCCATGACTATCACAGTTAATGGAGTCAATCAATGGAACAGCTTACAAGAAGAAACCAGGTGCAGCAGTACTATGAGAGTATTTAAGAAAAAAATGGTCAAAATGACCTTTGACTGATATGAATATAGTAATATGATTAAATGATATATGTGGGTTGTTTGGTCTGTAAGACAGCAGGAAAGACAGAAAGTACCTAAACAATAATAGTGAATGAAGTGACGGTCATTCTTCTGTAAATGTCATACTTCTGTAAATGTCATACTTCTATAAATGGAATACAAATTTATAATAATCTGATGATATGTGGAAAAGAGGAGACTAAATATTGTGAAAATGGGGATGGGACTAGATAAGCTCTGCTTCTCCCGTCTTCCCTTTCAGACATGTACAATTTGATCAACTATTGACAATGTGTGATGTTGTATAAGTGTGCTGACGTGACCGAAAAAAAAAAAAAAAAAAAAAAAAAATATATATATATATATATATATATATATATATATATATATATATATATATATATATATATATATATATATATATATATATATATAGTGTCCTCTTGCTCAAGGACACTTCGACATGTCACTGCAGGAGCTGGGAATCGAGCCCCTGACATTCGATCGGAAAGTCAGGGGCTCGATTCCCAGCTCCTGCAGTGACATGTCGAAGTGTCCTTGAGCAAGACAGTGAACCCCAAAATTGCTCCCACTGTTGTTCAGTGGTGTGTGAATGAGTATGAATGTGTTAGATAATACTGATGGCCTTCAATAGAATGTTCTGCCAACAGTGTGTGAATGTGGTGTGGATGGGTGAATGACAACAGCAGTGTAAAGCGCTTTGAGTGGTCAGAAAGACTAGAAAAGCGCTATATAAGCACTGGTCCATTTGCTATATAAGTACTGGTCCATATATATATATATATATATATATATATATATACAATAAGAACAAACTTCAAACATCTCATCAACTTTTATTTAAATCTGCATGTGTCCAAGCTGATTTCCTTTATCAAATGACTTAATCAAATGTAGAACTATTGTTAACTGGATGTTTCATTAGAAACTTTGTGTTTTTCTTCCTCGTCTTACCTTGACTTCCTGCGCTGCTGTCCAACAGTCTCTGCACCAGATCAGTCCTGTTCATCTTCTTTAAAAAGTTTTTGGCCAACTCCACACACTCTTCATTGTACTTCTCCACCATCAGCTCCACCACTTCCTCTGCATTTGTCTTTTCTGGATGGTGTTTTGAGGAGAGTGGGACGCCTTTTTCCAACTCAATGTTTAAGTTGAAATCTTTCAGCTCCTCAGAGCTCAAATCTTTCAATATTTCAGATGACACTCTCGTAGATGTCATTTTTTCGACCTGGAAAATGAGAAATGATATCAGACAATATGCTGGCGAGGGTGTGTGCTACATTCCTGACATCTCTACATTCTTTTCAGTACATTTAACTTAACCAGAGATAATTACAGGTAACTTTACACTAACTTTACATACATTCAAGTAAAGCTCTTAACTGGTTCAGGTCCTACTTGTCTTGAGAGGTGTTTTAAAGTTAAAAAAAAATGGAAACTGTGTCTCTTCTTGTGCCCCCCTAACTTGTGGAGTTCCCCAAGGTTCTATTCTTGGTCCCATCCTTTTCTTCCTTTACCTCCCTCCTCTTGTCCTGATTTTTAAAAAGCATGGCATATCTTCCCATCTGTATGCAGACAAAGCTCAGATTTACCTGCTAATAAAGAAAATTGATAGCAGTCATTGAAATATTCATATACCACGTGACACAGGCCGTGGTGGTGGTGTAGCAGCTATCTATCATTCCTGTCTCCAAATCAATCATAGACCAAAGGCTAACTACACTTCTTTTGAAAGCCTTACTCTAAAAATTTCTCATACTGATTCAAAAACCTGCCAGCCAGTCCTATTTGTGATAATTTACCATCCTCCAGGCCCATATTCTAAATTTTTATCAGAATTCTCTGAGTTCATATCAAACTTGGTCCTTAGCTCTGATAAAATACTCATCGTAGGTGATTTTAATATCCATGTTGATATAAAAAGTGATAGTCTTAGCTCAGCTTTTATGTCCTTAATAGACTCAATTGGCTTTATTCAGTCTGTTAGTGAAGCTACCCATCATTTCAACCACACTCTTGATTTGGTTCTAGCATATGGCCTTGATATTAATGAACTAAAAGTTTGTTCTGAAAATCCATTCTTATCCGATCACTTCCGAGTAACTTTTAGCATCCTCTTGGAAGATTCTGTGTTCTGCAGCAAAATTGTGAGCAGTAGAAATCTGTCCAGTGGTGCCTTAGCGAAATTTAAAGAGGCCATTCCTGCTGCCTTAAACTCAATAAAAAGGCCAACACATAACTGTGAAACTAGCTTTAGCCCCACTCAGCTGGATCAGCTTGTTGATGACTCGGCCAGTCTACTAAGATCCACTTTGGACATAATTGCCCCACTGAGACAAAAAAGTATTCAACGTCAGGGGACAGCTCCTTGGTTTAACTCAAAAACTCATACACTTAAGCAAACAACCCGTAAATTAGAGAGAATGTGGCACTCCGATAAAAGGGAGGAGTCACGCATACTCTGGCGGGAAAGTCATAATAACTACATGACAGCCTTAAGGCATGCCAGAGCTGCCTACTACTCATCAATAATTGAAGAAAATAAAAACAACCCCAGATACCTTTTCAGCGCTGTAGCCAGGCTGACAGAGCCAGAGCTCGATTGAGCCTGTGATTCCTCTAGCACTGAGCTGTGAGGACTTTGAGTTTTTTTAATGATAAAATTCTGAAAATTAGAGATAAAATTAGCAACTCCAAGATTAGCAAGGTCCGATTCTCTTCTCCATATATATATGCTTCCCCTTGGTAATATCATGAGGAAATACTCTGTTAATTTTCACTGACGACACACAGCTTTATGTATCACTGAAGCCAGGTGAGACAAACCAATTATCTACACTAGATGCTTGTTTAAAGGACATCCGAACCTGGATGGCCAGAAATTTTCTTCTTCTTAACTCAGACAAGACAGAGATCATTGTGCTGGGCCCTCGACACCTTAGAGAAGCTCTCTCTAGTGATTTAATTGACATAGATGGCATTAGCCTGGCACCAAGCACAACTGTTAGAAATCTGGGGGTCCTATTTGATCAGGATTTATCTTTTAACCTTCACATAAAGCAAATTTCAAAAACAGCCTTTTTGCATCTTCATAACATCACTAAAATCAGGCCTATCCTGTCCCAGAGCAATGCTGAAAAGCTAGTCCATGCTTTTGTTACCTCTAGACTGGTCTATTGTAATTCCCTGCTTTCAGGCTGTCCCAGCAAGTCGCTTAAGATGCTTCAGCTGGTCCAAAATGCTCCAGCACGTGTACTGACTGGGACTAGGAGAAGAGACCACATTACTCCTATATTAGCTTCTCTGCATTGGCTTCCCATAAAATATAGAATAGAATTCAAGTAGGGCTGCACCTATCGAATATTTTAGTAATCGAGTACTCCACTGAAAATTTTATCGAGTACTCGATTACTCGGATAAAGCATATTTTTGTTTAGTTAAAGAACAATTATAATTATACATGAGAAAATAAGATGTTTCACTAAATAATGAGTAAACAACTGGTTTTTATTTTTGGACAACCAACATTTTTATTTTTAGATGTGCATTGTGCAAAGCAGCAAATCGCAGTTGTATCTCAGGAAATGTGACTAAGAAGATATAAAATAAATAAAACACAAATATAAAATAAAACAACTTCAACTTTGTGTTTTCTTTTAAGTATCAAAATTACCTGGCTTTATCAAAAATAGACAAAAAAAACATTGCCTTTATGTTGTGCAACTTCACTTTGATCACAAGTATCAGAATTTACAGGTGTAACTGAATTCAGGCATAACAGTCTTCTCCCTTGGGATGCTTTGTGGCTTATAGGAGGCAAAAACATTTGAACTAGAAAGAGTCAAAGCATTAATCAAGGCAAGGGCCACACTTACTATCTGTCTCTCTCATTGTGTATGTGTGCAAACCTTAAATGAAGCCCTTTATTGCAGTGAAGGAAGGTGAGCATATCAACATGCTCAGGGCTGAGGCTTGCCCTCTTCTTTGATACAATATCACCTGCAGCCAAAAACAGACGCTCTGATGGCGTTGATGTGGCTGGTATACACAGCAAGGACCTTGCCAGCAATACACGAAAAAGTGTTCGCCTTCATGTCCATCTTATAATGCTCCCGCATTTTCCACATTCTCTGTCTTTTTTTCATGCCTGTATTTTCGCTTTCGTCGTTGTCACATCCTTCCTGCATCTTCCCGCTGCTAAAATCAAACACCTCCGCCCACTCCTTCTTCTTCCTTTGTGTGCATGGGCCACATTAAAAATAGTCTGGGCGAAATGAGCTGTAAAAAAAAAAATTAAACGATTCCTCGAGGCGGAAAAAATTACTCGATCATTTTTTGTACTCGAGGTACTCGAATTATTCGAAGAATCGTTTCAGCCCTAAATTCAAGATTCTTCTCCTTACCTATAAAGCTCTCAGTGGACAAGCACCAGTTTATCTTAGACAGCTTGTAGTGCCGTACAACCCCTCTAGAACATTACGCTCCCAAAATGCTGGCCTGCTTGATGTACCGTCAATCTCCAAAAGTAGTATGGGAGGTAGAGCTTTCAGTTATCAGGCTGCCCTTCTCTGGAGCTATTTACCAAACACAGTTCAGGATGCAGAATCCCTCTCTACCTTTAAGGTTAGACTTAAAACATTCCCCTTTGATAAAGCTTTCAGTTAGGGACCATCTTATAATCCATAAATCCATAAATTAGTTCATAAATTAGACTCATAGTTTAGATGCATAGGCCTGGGCCTGGACTGCCGAGGGGGGGGATCTGGCACATTGGACTCTATCTCTCTTTCTTAATCTCTCTCCGCATCTGCTTTTGCCCCTTTTGTCTGCTCCTGTACTCGTCTCTGGCTCTTGTCTTGTAGGTGGCCTGGGATCCTTGATGGAGACTGTCTGCTGCTGTGGAGTCATGAAGACTCAATAACTGCACCCATAGACATGACGCATTATTTGGCCATTTCATTAGGAACATTCATTCCCACTATCATATAGCTTCTAATGCAGATATTAGCATGATCTTTTTAACCATGATCAATACATCTATAGTATCTATTTTCAATCACCACACAGGCATGAGGTTCCTCTGAAAATGGGATGTCACATCTCAAGAGGCCTTTAACACACCTTTACTTAACGGAGACAAATATGGTAGGGATGCACTTGTGGTCTGGGCATCCATGAGCTCATCACTACCATAAATTCTTATTTTCAGTATGAATATCACAGATTAGGCCATTGATTATTACCATTCAGACATGATGTCCCTCCTGAAAATGAGATGTAGCATCTCAAGAGGCTAACCTCTAATAAATCAGACGACAGGTCTATGGTTCATGGATCTGTCACTAACTTTAGTTCTTACTTTAGTCCACTTGTCTCCTCTTACCTCCCTTCCTTCGCCCACACACCCAACACAGCATCGTGTGGATTTGCTGTTCATCATGAGACTGGGGTCCACATTCGAGATTTCCTGCTGCTTAACAGGTTTTTTCTTGCCCCATGATGGAGGGATTCATGATTGGTTATATGGATTCATGTTGGGTGTTGGATGTATATATATGTATATGTGTGTCTTTGTATGTATATATGTATCTATGCATATATGTGTATCCTCAAAATGAAGAGCTTTATGTTCTATTGTAAAGTGTCTTGAGATAACACTTGTTATGAATTGGCGCTATACAAATAAAGATTGATTGATTGATTGATTGATTGATTTTAGAATTCTATTATTTGTTTTTAAATCTTTATATGGATCAGCCCTCTGGTACACCTCTGACCTTTAAAATGTCTACACTCCCTTGCTGTCCTTGAGGTCAGCTGATTGTCTTCAACGCGTCATCCCAAAAACCTGATTAAGAACCCCGAGGTGATCGAGCCTTCTCTGCAGTGGCTCCCAAGTTGTGGAACAAACTGCCCTACCGGCTTGTAAATCATGTCTTTAAATTCATTTTCATTCTTTGGCTTTAAATTCAGCATGAGAGCTGTGTGATCTCTGTCCTTTTATTATGGTCCTAATCCCTGTGTTTTTATGGCTCTTACTTGTGTTTGTGTTTTATTTTTTTTTTAATGGTTTTATTGGTTTCTTTGATTTTACTGCACAGCACTTCGTTAAATTTGACCGTTTTTTAAAAAATTGCTATATAAATAAAGTGGAGTGAATTTGATTGGAATAATTAGACACTAAAAAACTACCTTATAAATATTCACTGCGGGAAAAACTTTGTAAACTTTCTCAATAAGATCGATAATAACTCTGAGGCTCTAGTAGATATTGTAACAGGAAATGAATCAAAGGTCTTTTAGACAACAGATCTCACAAGATTCTTTTTCAGTCATACTCATGACTTTAAGCTACTTAATGTTCAGAAGGGTTTTTCACATCTGAAAGAAAGTTCATATCATGTCAGGTTGGGATGAGGTTAAGTTTTGGAGCAATCTTTCAGTCAGTCTTCAATCAGACAGGACAGTTTCAGCACTTGTATCCGGTCTGACTCAGTTTTACAGACTTTCTTTTTTCATCTGCAAACTACTCTCACATCTAGCTATTTGTTTTGGACAAACAGTTTTAGCTGAGGAAAAACTCAGTAGGTTTAGTAAGTAAGGTATTAATATTAATTTTAAAAAAAGTGTCATTAATCTGGTGCTACTACCATGCTCAAGTTTGTTTAAGACGTTAGTTTTATAAACTTGAAACTTTTCCTTCCTGTGGCACAAAAACACTGTGGCTAAAACGACATCCAACGCTCTCTCTCTTTACTGACACACACACACACACACACACACACACACACACACACACACACACAAACACACACACACACACACAGTGAGAGTGAGTGAGAGAGAGGGGGGGGGGTCTAATTTGAAAACATATCATAATAACGGCAACTCCACACCAACGTCATCTTAATGTTAGCTAGCTGGCAAGCTGAATTTAAAATACGAAGTTTTCCAACGGTCATTTCCATAATGACTCGGAAAAAGCTCTAAAGCGGAAAATTACCTCCAAAAGTGAAAGTAAAATGAATTTCTGTCTTACTGTCTGTTTAAGGATCCAAAAGTCCCCTTCTTCGGTTCGATTACTGTGAAAATCCGTTCGATTTCGTTCGTTAATTTTCACTCACCGTGAATCTGTCCTCATTAAAGCGTCCGCATTCGTATTCGGGAACACCTGCTTAAAATGAAGCTTCCTTTCTTCCGTTGGTTCCTTTAACCGTGCAGACGAGCGTATTTCCTCAAGTCAGAAATGCGTTTGGGTAGAAGGAGCTGGCTCCTCAAACCAACGCCCATCTACAGCAAACTTTCAAGGAGTATTTCGAAATTTATTACGCAGCTTACGTTTAAGTAGGCTCATGTTTCATAGTATGGCATGCCTGTGCGTGCAACACGGGGCAGTGAACGTTTCAAAGCTCAACCACAAATACCTGTTCAGCAATTTCCCAAGCTCGAGAAGTGTCTTGTTAAAAACCGGCAGGCTAACAGATATGATCATTGCTTCACATCAAGTAGAATATCACATTAACACGTTTATGGATTATCTGTGTTTCAGGGGAGGTGAGGGGAAATTTAGGGGTGCTTCATCAGCAACACTTTAAACGGTATAAAAACAAATATAAAATATGCCTTCAAATTCCACACACACAAAATACAAAACAATAAAAATCTACTTACATGTGTGACCTTGATTAGTTCATTAGTTTTCATTCATCATGGGTAAACATGGGATTAATGATAAAAGTGGGATTAAGAGGGAACAAAATAAAATGAATATAGATGAACTCAACACGTGACTTGTGAAAAGTCTTGAAATCCTCAGATTTGCACTTTCAAATAAAACTCTGTTTTCAGCCTGCTTGAATCTGGACACACACAGGTCCAGGTTCAGGAGTGAGGGTTGAAAAGCAAATTCAGACTCCTTCTCTTCACATTAATTCAGGAAATAAAACCCCACCTCATCTGTAACACATGAGGCTCAGACAAATGTATGATTAACTTTGAAAAAGTCTTTAAAAGAAGCATTCTTGGGGAAAAGTGCTTAAAAAAATAAACTCCCTACATATCAGTATCAGTTTTGTGTCGAACAACTCTACATCATTGTTTTTAAGACATGTTCATGATTAAATTCACAGGCACATTTTAAAATACTAGAGGTAAATATAGACACATGAAATCTATGAAAAAACTTGCTTTGAATGTGGTTCAATGAGACTCTTTTCACACGTCAGTTCCACACAGTCTGAATATTTTATTGAAAACAAAGAAATTCCAAAGTAAAAAAAATATTTATTTTTAAGCTTTCTGGACCGATTCTGATTGGGTTACAAAAATATGAAACAACATTTTCAAAAACCGGGAAAATTAAGACTTTTTATTAAAATATATTTCAGGTTAAAAACATTTTTTTCATTCAGTATAAAACCATTATAATTGAATTGGTGGAATGTGGTCAAAATTCATTTTTACATGATTATAAAATTTGTTAAATCTGGTTTTCAAATCTCATCAAGCTTTCATTTGAAAGAAATACTTCTGGCATCAAATTGATATGTTCTTTTGTCAGTGTGTTAAACTCTTACTGAAGGTAGACTGTGTGTTTGGCTGAAACAGGATTTCAGTACAGAATCTAGTTCTTGCTCTTGATGTGCTCAATGAGATACTTCTCATTTTTCTCAAGGCTTTTGTAGAAGATATCTTTGCTGGCTGTTCCAGACTGCAGGCAGCCAGAGTACAGCTCTCTCATCTTCTTCTGGGAGGTCGGCAGACGCCTGATTTCATTATACGGCTCTCGATGGATGACACCCTTTTCGAGGAGCTCATCAAGAATTGGGTCAATGTTGCCCACTTTTTGGACCAGCTCACGTTCATGTACGTCCACAAAATGCTTACCTGAGAGAAGGGAGACATTTTTAAATCACCGTCTGTTCGTAGCTGTAAATAATACAAATGCAGGTGGAGCCTATAGAATCATAGACTGCAGAAAAAAACAGTGGGAATAATCTGACAGTTTAAACCAACACAAAAGTGCATTCTTTGTCATGGCGAGCTGAGCCACACACAAAAAAGCTAAATGCTGGTCTGAGAAAAACCATCCCTCATGTCAAACTTTAAATGATAAAGTGCCATCGTTTTCAACATCACATTAACTTGAACTGAATCTGGTTAAATTTTGACCAGTCTAAACATCTGACTGTGTGGTTAAATCAGTGAGATGGTTTTACAGATGGACACTGCAGAACGTGGTCTGTGATCTTATGATACAATGATTACATGCTCATACCCTCTGCCATGGTATCACCACTTGCTCCAGCTGAAACAAAGGAATGGGTTGATATGAGACATATGTTTTTACACAACAAACAGGAAATAAGAACCAGGAGTCAGGAAAATGACTTACCACCACTGGATCCAGGATTTGAGGATAGTCCAGCGATTACTCTCTCTGCAGTAACAGAAGGACGCAGGGTTAGATCCCAAATAAGAAAAGGAAAACAGAAATGAGCTTTATAAGTTCAAGATGTTTTTAATCTTTGAAAAGTAAAAAGAAAGCTGATGATTTGCATTTAAAATGTAAACATATTTTTGTGTTAAAGACACTTGTTTCTGGTGACCCTTGGACAAAGTTCTGAGAGTGCCTCTTTGTCATGCTGTGCTCCCATGAGTCCTAGTTGATAATAATAACAATAATAATAATAATAATAATAATACTACATGGTATGTATAGAGAACTTTTCTAAACACTCAAAAATGCTGTACAGAGGATAAAAAAGTCTCAATAACATAATTATGCTCACAGTTTAACTCTTTAGTCCTCAAGGAGCATTGCAGCATTGTCAATAAAAAACTATATTGAGAATTTTCCTGCTCCAGAATCAGCCATGAGTTAAAAACATTATGCAACAAATAAATTATCTTATGAAAAGAAAAAAATCTTCCTGCATGCTAACTTACTCTACAATCAAAGTTCCATTTTATGGAACCACTTCTGGCTGATTAATGATTTTCTTTTTCCAAGAGAATCCAACTCATGAACTAAAATGTAGTTTAAAGACCAAATCTCATTGTTGATTTTGTAGGTCATTAAGAGGCAGGCACTATTTTAAAATCAGTTAAAAACTCACCATATGGCCTTTGAAAGTATTTTATTTTTTAACGTATGGGAATCAAGTTGAGATTTGAGTATATTTTGTAAAGTATCCACCATGACAGAGTGCACCTCAACCAGTTCTGGTTGTTTATATCTGAATTACTATGAACACAAACTAATCAATGTTTTCTTTCTTCTGTTGTACGTTCATTTATTCATTAAAAACATGCCAAATGAGATCCACACACTGTATATGTTCTGAATACCCCATTTTCACCAGTAGGTTGCATGTGTCCCTAAGGAATGGAGTGGTTGTTTTTTTTTTGGTCAGGCAGCAAGTTGGACAAGAGAGTCTGAGGGGTCCTTAACACATGCTCACCGTTATTGCTTCTGCATTCTGTTAGTATGGACAGTCCTTACCTTATCACCATAGAAGTGCATGACCACAGTAAGTGAGCTTATGTGTGTTGTTCTTGAAACATGTTAGGCTGAAGTTATTCATTGTGATAATGTTGATAATCTGTAGAGCAGTCACTTGCCAGTTTGGAGTTGTATATGATCATAAAGATAGTTTGCTGTCATTATTCAAGTCAATGCTAATCGCTACTCGCTAATGCTAAGCGCTACTCGCTAATGTTAATCGCTAATGCTAAACGCTAATGTTAGTTTTATATCCATTTATGCTTGCCTGTGTGTGGGCTAATATGCTAGTGCTGATAGGAAATGGTTGTTGGGGTTTGTAATGCAGATAATTTGGGTTTATAATATCAAAGGTCATCACAGTCATTTTAAGCTGTTAGTTGTATATGCTGACTGTCTTGAAAAAATTTTACTTGGAAAAAAAAAAATATTTTTTTGAAAATTAGTGAGGATTGTTGGGGAGGGGGAGTACAGAAACATGTCCTTCTATGGAATCCTTGAGAAAGAGTACAGGAAACATGATAGAGTTATTTACAGGTGCAGTGATTCAATAAAATTACACGCATTATAGGTAAAGCTCTTAACTGGTTCAGGTCCTATTATTAAGTTGAAATGCTGACTCAGCATTTCAACTCATTGTTCTTCTACTTCATCATTATTCCGCCGGTTTCTTCCGTACACTTTTTGGCACTTCTCACAGCCTTCAAATTTTCTTTTAAACTATTCAGCTTCTTTAGGACATGTGTGCTATATCTTTTCACCTTTCTAACTCTTAAACTTTTTCAATTATTTCACTTTTTGTCAAAAATATTTCCCATCTGAAATGACTGGAGAACTCAGACTTTTGCTCCTAAAACTCCTTCAACTTTGAGCTCCTCAAACTTCATCATACTTCCACTTACAGACTCCATTCTTGCTTCTAAATGTTCACTAATCTTTTCACTCATCTTTCAACTTTTTAACTATCTTTCACTTTTTCTGAGATTTCACTCCTTAAGCAACACAAACTTTTGAGATTTTCCACTAAAAACTCAGCTCTCAGAGTGCGTGACATCATCAGTCAGAGTGGAGCAGCAGCTGATGACACAAAAGAAACTTCCCAAACAACCTGCTTGTGAATCCACAAACTTCACTCCACACACTTAAAAAACACATCAAATGTAGGTAATTTCGTTGTGCTTCTGTCAAAGTGGCTTTTGACGTCAAAGGATGAAGCACTATGTCAGAAAAGGACCAACTGTCAGGCAAACCTCACCTCCTCCTCTCATTTACCTCCATTGTTAACTCTTGAGGGATTTTCTCAGAGATCAGCAAAAGATCACTCATTTTCAACTCGGATTTTCTGTGCTTTCTACTGGCCCTACAGAAATAAAATGCACATTGACAGATTCCTCAGAGTCTCGTGATTCTCACAGTGTGCTTGTTTTTCTCATATCTATCACGGTTTTGGCACAGCATGCGCTTGTTCAGACTGTGTATTTCAGCAGAAATCCCAAAGCCTCCGGCTGCTGGAGCAGCATTCTTACTGCAGTTACTCTGTTATGATTTGAGCTGTGGTTGCCATGGTAACAGCTGAGCTCAGCTTTCTCACTGCTTCTTCAGTCCTTCACTTTTTCTTTCTCACTCCATCTTATCCTTCTTCTTTCTCACTCCATCTCCTTTAGTTCTTCTTTCCTCCATCTTCTTTCGCACTTTCTCCATGTCTTCACTCTTTCTTCACTTCCTCAATCCTCAATTCTTCTTCTTCTTCTTCTTCACTCCTCTTTTCTCACTTCCTCCTCTTCTTTACTCCTACTTCTTCCCTCTCAACTTTGTTTAAAACATTTTTACAATATAAACAGAGACTGGAAATATCTGCTTATCCACTCACTCATTAAACTTCATCTGCTTCTACCTTCGGCATCCTTTGACTCACAGACCCCAATTACACATTAATCTGATCACATGATTTAATGCTATTTACACATAACTCGTAGATTTTGCTGTTATTTACATTTTTTTCAACATTTTATTGTTTAAACAGTCTAAAGACTTCTTCAGTTCTTCTGTGCTCCTTCTTTTCATATGGCTTTCTCATTTCTTAACTCCTTTATTGTCACTTCTTCTTTACATCCTTGCTTCTTTTTAACTTCTTCACTACTTCTTTTTCTTCATCAACCCTTCCCCCTCACTCCTTTCTTCATCAGTCTTTCTTCACTTCTTTTTCCTAAACTTCTCCTTCATTCTTTCTTCCTCACTGCTTCTTCACTCTTTTTTCCCCCACTATTTATTTCTCACTTCTTTTACACTCCATCTTCCTCTTCACTTTTTTACTCACTCCTTCTTTTTCAATCCTTCTACCTCACTTCCTGGTCTTCTTCACTACTTCTTCACTCTTTCTTCTTCACTTTTTATTCACATTTTCACGGTATGCTTTTTCTTACTCCTTTCAGCAATTTCATTCCACATTTTTCCACATTTTCAGCTTTGGTTCACTATTTCAAGTCTTCAGCTTCAGCATTTCAACGCATTTGCTGCAAGGAAATGCAACTTTTCTAGGTTGATTTACTAAGACGTGTTTGATCACAGCAGGAACAAATAAAGAAGTTGGATGATAAAAAGTGATTATATTAAATGACAATCCTGGATCCAGCTGAACGACTTTATCTACAACATGAGCTTAACTCTTCACATTAAAATGTACTTACCTCTTCTGACTTTATTTTTAATGTCCTACACTCTGTTCTTGGTTTACAGAGACAAATCAGTGGAAGTACTGACATTACATCATAACCAACACAACTCAGTTTGAAAGAAGTGATCAGTGGTAAATTAAAATCTGTATTCATTGTAAAACCTCAGTGTATGCAGCATCTCACCTTCTGAGGCAGAATTTTGATAGTCATCTGAAATAAAAAGGACAACAAATCAAAACATGGAAAGCTGTTTTAAGTTGATCTGTTGCCTGTTATATTTCATTTTATAATGTTTAATAATCACCAACCTTTTCTGACATCAAAGGTCCACACTGGCTCAGACTGAACCTCCTTCTTACTTGTGTAAGTGAGTTCAAGTTGGAATTTTCTGTTTGGTTTCTCGATGAACACTTGATAGAAAATTTTGTCTTGGTTATCATACCCGAGGGTAATTTTCTGTGCAAAAACATGAGAAGCCAGGAAACAAAGTTAAATCATAAGAAACACAAACAGAAGGGAAGGGTTTCCCTGGTCCAGGTGTAGTGAAACATAGAAAGACCAAAACCCAAAGTTCTGGTTCACTCTGCTATCTATTCCTCATGTCTAACTGAAGTAAAACAAGTCATGGATGACGGTCATGTTGGACTGTTATAGACGCCACAGATATGAAACTCTAATATTTTCTATCTTCAATACAATAAAGGGTTTTTCATCCACAGTGTGACAAGAAATGATTTCACATTCTGTGTAATTTATGAGGTTTTGATTTGAGAATGATAATCCTGTAAAACAAGCAATGTGATCAAAGAAATTCTTCCGTTAAGCTCTAACCAAGCTTTGAGCAGGAGGTAGCGTGGAGCTGTACCTCTCCCATGGACTCTCTTCACTGGGGGAATCCAGTTTGAAAATAAGAACTACTACCCGTCTTATGTTTTCTTCAGTTTTTACAGGATTCTTATCTGTTTCTGGGACTCCACAACATTTGAACACTCATCAATAACTGCTCTGGATCTGTGTGACAGACTGCCTTTATTGTGTACAAAGATACACCAAATTACATACAAACTGTACCTGTGGGTTAATCTCTGCTGTTTTCATATCTGCTGTGAGACTGAAACCACTCTTTATTTTCAGGGGCTTGTCTGGGCGTGGAGTTTTGATTGTTTTGAATCCCTCCAAAAATTCTGCCTGGTCCACAGTCTGTGAAAAAAAAAAAAAGAGTACAGAACTGATTTAAGGTAACAGTTGTAAATCCATGAAGCAGCACTTTAACAATGGAGTATCAGGACCAATATTCAGGGGGAGGTCATGTTATATGATAGGTATAGAGACTTAACATTCTGAGTATTAAAGGGACTGTGAGGACTTTCTAAGGGATCTTGAAAAAGTCTCACTTCTAGATAATTGCCTGGTCGTAATCTACAACTGAAAATGAGATTATCAGCACTAATATTGGTTCTTTCTAAATGCGATCTTCCCAATAGGGTCGGACAAGGACCAGATTGATTTACAGTACATCAAATTTTATTTCAATCCACTTGCAGCAGTTATTCTGCAGTGATCTGATCATACTTGAAAGTCTGTCAATAAAATGAAGACTGAGGTTACATTAGCTCTGTTTGGTGAGGTTGGAGTTGGTAGATGAGCTCATCATGACCAGGATTCGCTAACGTTACACATTACGGATACGTCTGCGAGTCCTGCTAAATATAGCCGGTTACTAAACTTCACTATAAACTAAGTTTACAAAGTTTTCTCGTTGTCATGTTTCAAACAACAGCGCTGCATAACTGTTGATAAATATTTTACCTTGTCGTGTTGTATCTGGTAAAAAAGATGTCTTAAACAAAGAAAAGTAGTGTTGAAAAGAAGATCTGCTCTCCATTCATTCCCAAAACCAACCCCTAGCCTTGGTAAAAATCATGTCCTCACAACAGTGTGGAGTAAGTGCTCATGGGAAGTGGATTCTTTATCGCTAGCTGTAATGCTAGCATTTCCAGAAAATCCTCACAGTTCCTTTAAATTACAGCAGTGGCCTCGTGATGGTCATAGTCATTGCTGAGTTTTTGATTCTAAAGCACAAGAGCTAAAAAGAGAACCACCAAAAGATGATGAAACAGCTGGTTCAACAAGAGGCCAAATCTTGGAAGCCAAAAGTTAAAAAATTAAACTCATCACTCAAGGTGACCATGTAAAGTGGTCATTTTTCTGTTATGAAACTCTCAAAAGTTTATTCAATATTATTTTCGTTTTTGTGCATTTCAGAAAGGAAGAGGTTTAGTAACCTGTTGTAGAGCAGGATCACACGGGATCAGATACACACGCAGTTTGAGAAATGTTGTGTTGGGTTTGTAGTACATCAACACACTACATCTTATTTTCAGTGGAAAGCCGATTTTTATCAGAACCCCTCTTGGTGAGAAAACGGGTTCAGATAACTTGACATGGGATGGTGTGACCTCAGAAACGTTTTCCACAACATCTCCACAGTCATCCATGTGAAGGACTGCAAAGCTGTCAGATATCTTGGAGTCGTCTTCTACACAAAACAAGAGCATACAAACATCATGAGGACAAAGAATTTCATCAGCTTTCTGAAGGACTGTCAGTATGTTGGAACATCTCGTGTTATTTTCTGTAGTTCCACTTACCTGTGCAGATCCAGTGTGGCAGGTACACTTCATTTAACCTTCCAGTGATGACTTTGATGTCCATTAGAGGACCTGCAGGCATGAACTTGATGCTTTCCATCCTCTCCATGTGTCCTTCCCAAGAGCAAAAGTGGTACTGAAAGCTGACCTCCTCCTTACAGACCCAGCGCAAGCCAGAGACACTACATTCATAGTTTCCTGTTTCAGACTGTAGGCGAAGACATGGAAAAGAATAGCAGTGTGTTTGTATATAGGCTCAACAACTGTATGATACCGTGTTATAGGCACAGCTGAATAAATCCTCATACTGATTGTGTCAGCCTCCAGTTGATCTAAAACATGAAGTTATTTTTACCTGTAAGTTGGCGACTCATCTCCACCAGAGCTGTTCACTCCAGGTTCCAGTTTGTTCCAGAGACTGGAGTCCGGCTGAAAGAGTCGACCGTGTTTATTTGGGAGAATTTCATATTTGCAACAGCTCATAAACAAACAAAAAAATTATAATAATACTGAATGAAAATGATGTCAGGGATTACCGTACTGCGCCCACAGACCTCAGGCTCCAAGCTTCCCGACGGCCCTCGTTTTAAAGACAGAATTTTTCTTAAAGGTATATTTTACATTTTACATTCATCAGTGTTTCCCAAAGTATAAAAGTTTCACTGTTTTCCTGGTTTATGTGTTTATTTATTATCATCTGAACTCTCATTAGCTAGTACTGACGTACCAGTAACTCTTCCTGTTGTCTACACATGTTGTTGCTTGAAAAGAGTTGAGAGAATTGTTCAACAGAATTAGAAGAACTGAGGCTGACTTTGGAAACACCAGAAACACTTTTTACAGAAAAGAAAACATGTTTACTGTCTGGTTAAAAAAAAATGGGTCCAGTCTGAACGGTTCATTTATTTTTACGTATAAACTGTATAAAGGTGAATTTTTTTATAACTTCATTTTCCAGGGTTATTGAATTTAGAACTAAAGCCCATATAAGGGCATTTTGACTCACTGCCTGAGGCTAAACATCCGTCTCTTTGTGTCATCCAAACTCTAATAAAGTTAGTCTGATTTCAGCATTACTAGCATGGCGTCTGTCAGTGATAGGCTTCAAAACTCTGTACCAGAAACAAATGGGTGACATCATAGAAGCTACGTCCAAATTTTCTGCAGTCTACGTGTGGAACCAGCAGTTAGTGTTAAACGACCCTCAGCTGAGACTTCCCTTTTCCTGTGCTGCACTGTTGACAGTCAGGTTAGCAACTTGACGGCAACTGTGTTCAGATCAAAAGTGAAGTGAGAATTGAACCCTGTAGACCCAAGTGCAAAATAATAGTCTTAACTGCTTGGTGCGCCGAAGACAATGAGCTCATGTTTTATTCACAACTCACCTTGAGATCCTGAGCTGCTTTCTGACAGCTTCTCCACCAGATCCATCCTTTTAATCCTTTCTAAAACATCCTTAGTCACTTCCACACTCTGTTGGCCATAGTTCTCCACCATCAGCCTCACTGTCTCTGCTTTGTCAGCTGTCTCCATGCTGTCTCCTGGGATTTTTGGGAAACCTCGCAGTTTTGTGTACTGAAGGACATGCTTGAACTTCTCCAGATCCCCAGGACTTAACTTTTTAAGGATTTCCAAAAGCTGCTCATGGTCTGCTGTCAGGGTCGATTCCTGATGGTATAATTAACATTCAACATTTTCATAAGAGTTTTAAATTACTTTAACAACTTAATCACAACAGAATTCTGCCAATACGTGATTCTTTGAAGAGTATTCTGTCAGTTTTTTAGCAAATAAAAACAGCAAAAAATGAGATGATATTCCAAAGTTTTATCATTTCTTTTCTCTCAAAATTTAGAAACTTTTGTTTTATCAGTTCAACCTGTGCTGCGTAAACTGTGTATGTGACATCACTTACTGTCTGAGGTCTTTTGGACTCTGAGAGGAGACAAGAAAAGAAAAAAAAATCAAAAAAAGACAATCTGCAACTTTCATCTTCTTCCACTTTTAAAGAAAACATGATAACAACTCAGTAACACTAAAGATGACAGTATTCAGTATGTTAGGGATCTGTATCTTTCAGAAGAAGTAGAGTGTTCTGCCTTAATTTCCTGCTCTTTCACCTCACATCTGAAAGTTTTTACGAAATGAGTTTCAGCTGTTTTTAATGAAAATAAAGAACAATAAATCAGCTGCTGCAAAGTGACACTTTAGTCTACTCAGTTTTGACATGACTAACATCAAAGAGCTTCAGTTTATCTTAAAGAAGTTTGCAGTCAGACTAATGTGGGAGTTTTTGTCCTCTTACTCTGAGTTTTGAGTCCTGAGCTCATCTTTGACAACGTCCCCACCAGATCAGTCCTCCCAATCTTCTTTAAAACATCCGCAGTCACTTCCACACACTGTTGGCCACAGATCTCCACCATCAGCTTCGCCATTTCAGTCTTGTCTGCTCCGCCTACTTGAATTTTTCGGACTCCTGGGAGGCCTTTTTCCAGAGCAGTCTGCGGCATGAGGAGCTTAAATCGCTCAAACTCTCCAAAACTTAAACCTCTCAGTGTTTTAAAAACTGCCCAATAAAGTGGTGATGGTTCCTGACGGATTAAAAGTAACAGAGCAAACTATGGTGACAACAGATTTGAAGACTAAAAACAAAGTATAAATATCTCCTCTCTTTTTGATCCAAACTTTTTGAAATTGTTTTATCAGGATTATTTTGTTCAGTTGACAACAAGGACGTGGAAAGTGTGATGTGTAAAGAATCTGATTTCATGTTACTCACTTTCTGGAGAGGATCAGACTGACTTTCCCCTGAGGGAGAAATAACAGAAATTAATCCATCAAAAATTTTCACAAATCCTGAAGGTCCATGCTTTACATTATCCTGGGATCAGAAGTAAAATACAACCTTTAATTGAATTCACTACAAAGACAAGATGTGTATTGTTCAAACTGATAAAGTTTATTGTTTTTTGTAAATATTTATTCATTCATTCATCTTCTAAACCACTTATCCTGTTCAGGGTTGCGGGTGGCTGGAGTCTATCCCAGTTTGCTTAGGGCGAGAGGCAGGGTACACCCTGGACTGGTCTCCAGTCAATCACATTGTAAATGTTCACTCATTTTGAATTTGATGCCCACATCATGTTCCCAAAAATGCTGGGACAGGATCATGTTTCCACTGTGTTCCATCACCTTTCCTTTTATCAACACTTAATAAGTGTTTGTGAACTGAGGACACTAATTGTTGAAGCTTTGGAGGTGGAATTCTTTACCATTCTTGATTGATGAACAACTTCAGTTGATCAACAGTCCGGGATCTCTGTTGTCATATTTTGTGCTTCTTAATGCTCCATACATTTTCAATGGGAGACAAGTCTGGACTGCAGGCAGGCCAGTTAGTACCCGCACTCTTTTACTACGAAGCCACGCCGTTGTAACAGGTGCAGAATGTGTCTTGTCATTGTCTTGCTGAAATAAGCAGGGACGTCCCTGAAAAAGACGTGGCTTGGATGGCAGCACATGTTGCTCCAAAACCTGTATGTACCTTTCAGCATTAATGGAGCCTTCACAGATGGTCAAGTTAGCCATGCCATGGGCACTAACACACCCCCATACCATCACAGATGCTGGCTTTGAGACTTTGACCTCATAACAATCCAGATTGTTCTTTTCCTCTTTGGCCTGGAGGACACCACGTCCATGATTTTCAAAATTTCAGCCTTGCTGCTTACGTGCAGTTCTCTGAATCTTTTGATGATATTATGGTCTGTAGATGATGAAATCCATCAATTCTTTACATTTGTACGTTGAGAAACATTGTTATGAAACAGTTGGACTATTTGCTCATGCAGTTGTTCACCTTTCAGGGATGCTCCTTTTATACCAAATCATGACACTCCCCTGTTTCCAAAAGCACCTGTTCACCTGTTGAATGTTCCAAACAGGTGTTTTTGGAGCATTTCTTAACTTTCCCAGACTTTTGTTGACCCTGTCCCAACTTTTGATGTACGTGTTGCAGGCATCAAATTCAAAATGAGGGAATATTTGCAAACAAATAATAAAGTTTATCAGTTTGAACAAAAAATATCTTGTCTTTGTTGTGTGTTCGATTGAATATAGGTTAAACATAATTTGAAAATCATTTCATTCAGTTTTTATTTATTTTTTACACAAATTTGTCATTTATGGGACATACATGTGGTTGTGTAATGAAGCAGTGTTTGTCTTCTTTCTCTGACCTTTGAGTCCTGAGCTGGTCCCTGACAGCCTCTCAACCAGATCAGATCTGTTCATGTCCATTAAAACCTCTTTGGTCACCTCCACAGGCTGCTGGTTCTCCACCATCAGATCCACCAGTTTCCCCAGCTGACGTGCTGGCTCTGTTGGGATCCAGTTGATCTGTGGAAGACTCCTCTGGAAGTTTGTAAACTGAAGCAAGAACCTGAATTTCTCAAGCTCTTTAAGACTCAAACCTCTCAGTGTTTGTAAAATAATCTGTTCATCATTTTCCTTCACTGCCTGAAAAACACAAAGAATACAGAAAGTAAACACACGATTTCTGAACTGAGGTGATAAAAAACAAACTACTCTTTCTTAATTCAGAGGTGGATGAAATGAATGCAAAAAAGCTCAGCTTTAAAAACTGTTACCATTTGTTTTGCTTCATTAGATTTTAATGTACAGGGCAGAGAGTTTTCAGGAAACATCAAGGAAAATGAAATTCATGCCATGAAAAGTAAAACTCACCTTCTCAAACAGTGTAGGTGGATGTTTGCCCACTGAGTGTTTCTCTGCAGAGAAAAAAATAGTAAAATAAAAGACTTAGAGGAAAATCTACTTCAACAAAGACTTTGGTTTATTTTAATACAGCTCTATTACTCTAGAAAGTGACATATATCATGGTCACTACTGAAAGAGATTTCATTTCACCTTCAAATGCAGAAAACACCATAAAACTCATCTATTGATGTTTAAATTAATTTTCCATGGTGACCACTAACCGTCCTTTGGCAGATTTTGTAAAGCCAACTGTTTCAAACCTGGGTTTTAAGATAGTGATTTTAAGTTGGACCAGCAAATTAGCTCAGTGGTTAAGTCAAGCTTCTTTCAAATCAGGCAGCTGGCAAAGGTGAAGCCTTTCCTTGCACTACAGCACTCTAAAACAGTAATTCATGCCTTTATCACATCTCAGCTGGATTGCTGTAACACACTTTATTTGGGAGTCAGCCAGTCCTCCCTCGCACGTCTCCAGTTGGTGCAAAATGCAGCCGCTCGCCTCCTAACTGGAGAACGTAACAGGGAGCACATTACTCCCATCCTGGCCTCCCTCCACCTGTGCATTTTAGAGTCCATTTTAAGGTTTCATTATTTGTTTCCAAATCTTTAAATGGTCTGGCCCAATCCTACCTCTCTGAGCTCTTTCACCCCCACGCTCCTGCTCGGTGTCTCAGGTCAGCTGATCAGCTGCTCCTTGAGGTACCGAGGTCCAAACGGAAGCTCAGAGGGGACAGGGCCTTTTCTGTTGCCGGTCCTAAACTGTGGAATGATCTTCCATTCCACATAAGACGAGCCCCGTCACTGTCTGTTTTTAAAACTTGTCTTAAAACCCATTTTTATTCCCTGGCTTTTAACCCAGCTTAAGACTCGGCTCCTGTCTTTAGTTTTTATATGGGTTGTTTTTGGTTTTTAAGTATTTTTTTTAATTGTTTTTAAAACAATGAAACAGTTATTTAAGTTGTATTGTTTTTATTTTCATTGTGTTTTATTTATTTGTATGCCTTTATGTTCAGCACTTTGTTTAAGCTGTGGTTGTTTTTAAAGTGCTCTATAAATAAAGTTGAGTTGAGTTGAGTAACCTCCAGGTTTTGATTATATAAGATGCTGAATTTTAAAGGGTCAAATTCTATTTAAATCCAAATTCATTAAAATTCAGAGTTATGTTTGAAAATAGCTCAGTCATCAATTATTGCAATCTTTTTTGTCTGACCTTTGAGTGCTGAGCTGCTCTCTGACAGCATCTGTGTCAGATCAGTCCTGTTCATCTTCTCTAAAACCTCTCTGCTCAGCTCCACAGATTGTTGTCCGTATGTCCTCATCATCTGATCCACTAGTTTTGCTCTCCCTGTCATCATGTCTGAGATGGATCTGAGATTCTTCTGGGACACAGTCCGCTCCAGGAGCTCCTTGAATTCAGTGAACTCCCTCTTACTCAAACAAAGCAGAGTTTCTAAAAGCAGCTGTCGAACAGCTGCCATTGTTGCTACCTGGAATAATCAGAACAAACATGTGACTTCATTTCGGTAAAATCATTTCTCTTTACATTTCATCAATAAAAGGACAGAGCTGGGTGTGAAGGATGGATCAACTTTTCACAATTTCCTCACCTGATGACAGAAAGAATGAACACACTGACATTTTATTACATCCACACTGTCTGATAAATATTTAAAGAGTGTGACCTGAATGAATCCTGAACTCTTGAAAACAAACTGATGCAGTTAAATCTGTGAAGCACACAGTCAGGACAGACGCGATGTGACTCACTTTCTGGATCAGTGCAGAGCGTTGTTCATCTGATTCTTTCTCTGAGGAGAAAAGAAGTTCACAAAAAGCTTTTGAGAGATTATTTCAAAGACTGTTAACACACACGGGTTTGAGGTGACTGAACATTCAGACTGATGACATTCATTCAGTCAGATCTATAATTTGATATTTTTGTCTCAATGGTCTCACTTTTGGGTGTTGAGCTGGTGTCTGACAACCTCTGAACCAGACCAGTCCTCTCTATTGTTTTTAAAATCTCTCTGGTGATCTCCACAGAGTGTTGGCTGCAGGTCATGATTATTGTGAACACAGTGTCCTGATGGTCTCTTCCCTCCAGTTTAAACCAAGGACTGTTAGAGGTATATATGAAGCCCCATGTACGCTTCAGGTGCATCATGAAGCTCTGAAGTTCGTCTTCACTCAGATCAGCCAGAGTCTCCATGAGCAGCTCTGTGACAGATGTCGCTGTTTCAACCTGGTGAATGAGAGGGACATGATCAACATGCTGAAGAGCGGTTTCTCAGCTGAAATAAAGAACCATATTTCTGTTCACACCTTATTAATGACTGTTTCAAACAGATGAAGGAGCTCTTTGGACAAAACAACCAAAGTAATCACATGATTGACAGAACTTTCAACCCAGAAGTTTTTATCTGATTTCAAAACAGTCTGTATATCTGTACTGACTTCAATGATAATATCATGTCTTTAACATTGTTTTTAAATACATGAAGCCTTTATTTCATCACTTTTCTGTCTTCTGTTTGACAGGATGAAGATGGTGTTGTTCAGCTCACCACATGAAAAGTGTGTTTTGTAAAGTGTGTGTGATTTAACATTACTCACTGTCTGCAGCCAGTCCAACACACTTTTCTCTGAGGAGAAATAAAAAAAGGAATCATGAATCTTAAAACACCATGACATGATTTGCTCAACATTGTTCTATCAGCAGCTGAATAATGTTATCCTGAGATGACACAGGTCAGGATACTGAGTACTCAAATCCTGGATTCAATGGAGAAAATTAAAAAATCAGATCAATCAGCTCTTATTATTGTTCAGATATGTATTAATCAAAGTTTATCACTGCTAGAAACTGTATTCTCATGTTCTTTTAGTCATAAACTGAAGTCAGTTATTAACTGAGGAAAGTATAAACCTGGCTGTTTTTAATGTGCTGCTGCATTAAAGTGATTCAGCTGAAATTATTTCCTCAACTATTTATGTTCCAACTCATCAACTTCAAGGATCTGTTTTTATTGGTGAATTTAGAGAAATGAGTTTTTGATCTTGGGTCATTCAAAAAAATCAAAATGTTACCTAAAGATTAATTTCTTATCATTAAAATTTAAATATAGTAATTTGTCATTTATGAGACATACATGTGGTTGTGTAATGAAGCAGTGTTTGTCTTCTTTCTCTGACCTTTGAGTCCTGAGCTGGTCCCTGACAGCCTCTCAACCAGATCAGATCTGTTCATGTCCATTAAAACCTCTTTGGTCAAATCCACAGGCTGCTGGTTCTCCACCATCAGATCCACCAGTGCATACGGCTGATGTGCTGGCTCTGTTTGGATCCAGCTGATCTGTGGAAGACTCCTCTGGAAGTATGCAAACTGAAGCAAGAACCTGAATTTCTCAAGCTCTTTAAAACTCAAACCTCTCAGTGTTTGTAAAATAATCTGTTCATCATTTTCCTTCACTGCCTGAAAAACAAAAAGAGTACAGAAAGTAAACACATGATTTCTGAACTGAGGTGATTAAAAAGAAACTACTCTGTGAATGAACTCAGAGCCGTGTGTGATCAGAAGGTTTCAGCAATTTGAAATGAGTAAAACTGTGACAAAGAATTTGGTATTCACCAGTCAGAGCGGCCAATGTGTATCTGTTGTGCTGCATCAGTTTAGTGATGTTGGAAAACAATGACTGTCTTTATATAGAAAAACAACTTCTGAACAATAGAGATTAAAAGTAAATATAAAAGCATTTTATTTGTTGTTCAGTGTCTAAGGAGGATTTTGAAGATGCTAGAAGAGATTAAAATATTTGGGTCTGATTGTGGATGGATGAACATTTGTTACAATGTTTATTGAAGTATTGAAATCCATTTGTTTTGCTTCCACACATTTATATTAACGTACAGGAAGTAGTGTTTTCAGGTAACATGGAGGAAATGAAACTGATGTCATGAAAAGTAAAACTCACCTTCTCTACCAGTGCAGGTTGATGTTTGTCCACAGAGTGTTTCTCTGCAGAAAAAACAGAGAGGAAAATCATCAACTTCAACAGAGACTGTAGTTTTCTTCAATAAACCTCTGATGCATTTAAAAGGATGGATCATTTACAATGTCAGTGAAGAAAGTGTCACAATAAGGCAGATTTAATTTGATTCATCTTTAAAAAGTTTTTAAATATCATCTCTCTGACCTCTGAGTGCTGAGCTGCTCTCTGACAGCATCTGTATCAGATCAGTCCTGTTAATCTTCGCTAAAACCTCTCTGCTCAGCTCCACAGATTGTTGTCCGTTTGTCTTCATCATCTGATCCACCATTTCTGCTCTGTCTGACATGTATGAGATGGTTCTGAGATTCTTCTGGGACACAGTCCGCTTCAGGAGCTTCTTGAATTCAGTGAACTCCCTCTCACTCAAACAAAGCAGAGTTTCTAAAAGCAGCTGTCGAACAGCTGCCATTGTTGCCATCTGGAATAATCAAAACAAACATGTGACTTCATTCAGGTAAAATCATTTCTCTTTACATTTCATCAATAAAAGGACAGAGCTGGGTGTGAAGGATGGATCAACTTTTCACAATTTTCTCACCTGATGACAGAAAGAATGAACACACTGACATTTTATTACATCCACACTGTCTGATAAATATTTAAAGAGTGTGACCTGAATGAATCCTGAACTCTTGAAAACAAACTGATGCAGTAAAATCTGTGAAGCACACAGTCAGGACAGACGTGATATGACTCACTTTCTGGATCAGTGCAGAGCGTTGTTCATCTGATTCTTTCTCTGAGGAGAAAAGAAGTTCACAAAAAGCTTTTGAGAGATTATTTCAAAGACTGTTAACACACACGGGTTTGAGGTGACTGGAACAGAACTTTCAGACTTATCACATTCATTCAGTCAGATCTATAATTTGATAATTTGTCTGGATGGTCTCACTTTTGGCTGTTGAGCTGGTCTCTGACAACCTCTGAACCAGATCAGTCCTCTCTATTGTCTTTAAAGTCTCTCTGGTGATCTCCACAGAGTGTTGGCTGCAGGTCATGATTATTGTGAACACAGTGTCCTGATGGTCTCTTCTCTCCAGTTTAAACCAAGGACTGTTAGAGGTATATATGAAGCCCCATGTACGCTTCAGGTGCATCATGAAGCTCTGAAGTTCGTCTTCACTCAGATTCGCCAGAGTCTCCATGAGCAGCTCTGTGACAGATGTCGCTGTTTCAACCTGGTGAATGAGAGGGACATGATCAACATGCTGAAGAGCGGTTTCTCAGCTGAAATAAAGAACCATATTTCTGTTCACACCTTATTAATGACTGTTTCAAACAGATGAAGGAGCTCTTTGGACAAACCAACCAAAGTAATCACATGATTGACAGAACTTTCAATCCAGAAGTTTTTATCTGATTTCAAAACAGTCTGTATATCTGTACTGACTTCAATGATAACATCATGTCTTTAACATTGTTTTTAAATACATGAAGCCTTTATTTCATCACTTTTCTGTCTTCTGTTTGACAGGATGAAGATCGTTTTGTTCAGCTCACCACATGAAAAGTGTGTTTTGTAAAGTGTGTTTGATTTAACATTACTCACTGTCTGCAGCCAGTCCAACACACTTTTCTCTGAGGAGAAATAAAAAAAGGAAACATGAATCTTAAAACACCATGACATGATTTGCTCAACATTGTTCTATCGGCAGCTGAATAATGTTATCCTGAGATGACACAGGTCAGGATACTGAGTACTCAAATCCTGGATTCAATGGAGAAAATTAAAAAATCAGATCAATCAGCTCTTATTATTGTTCAGATATGTATTAATCAAAGTTTATCACTGCTAGAAACTGTATTGTCATGTTCTTTTAGTCATAAACTGAAGTCAGTTATTAACTGAGGAAAGTATAAACCTGGCTGTTTTTAATGTGCTGCTGCATTAAAGTGATTCAGCTGAAATTATTTCCTCAACTATTTATGTTCCAACTCATCAACTTCAAGGATCTGTTTTTATTGGTGAATTTGGAAAAAGGAGTTTTTGATCTTAGGTCAATAAAAAAAATCATTTAAATTTAAATATAGTAATTTGTCATTTATGGGACATACATGTGGTTGTGTAATGAAGCAGTGTTTGTCTTCTTTCTCTGACCTTTGAGTCCTGAGCTGGTCCCTGACAGCCTCTCAACCAGATCAGATCTGTTCATGTCCATTAAAACCTCTTTGGTCACCTCCACAGGCTGCTGGTTCTCCACCATCAGATCCACCAGTTTCTCCAGCTGACGTGCTGGCTCTGTTTGGATCCAGCTGATCTGTGGAAGACTCCTCTGGAAGTATGTAAACTGAAGCAAGAACCTGAATTTCTCAAGCTCTTTAAAACTCAAACCTCTCAGTGTTTGTAAAATAATCTGTTCATCATTTTCCTTCACTGCCTGAAAAACACAAAGAATACAGAAAGTAAACACACGATTTCTGAAGAAACTACCCTGTGAATGAACTCAGAGCCGTGTGTGATCAGAATGTTTTATGCAAATATATAAATGAGTAAAAGTGTGATTTTGTTGTTAAGATCTACTGTGGATAAATTGATGTTTAGTCTAGACATCAGGATCTGATGATATTAGACCTGTTTACTGATATCTGCCTATAGGTTAAGAATATGGTATTCACCACCAAAGCGGCCAATATGTATCTGTTGTGTTACATCAGTTTAGTAATGATACGCTTGTAAACACTATGCTGTCGCCAACTGTTAGATTTCTGCTGTTAGAAAACGATGACAGTTTTTAAATGGAAGAAACACGACTTCTGTAAAAAAAGATATCAAACAAAAATATACATTTTATATGTTATAAAGCATGGAATGAGGAATGAAAAGATGTTGGTAAAGAAAAAAAACTTTTGGGTCAAAATCAAATACAAAAATCAGGATTAAAAGAAGTGAGATGAACATTTGTTGCAATACTGACAACTCGAACAAGGCAACTGGATTGTGTAGAGTTGTAAAGACGTTTAACGACTCATCCAAGAAGCTTTTTCAGTTCCAAAATGCTGGTGAGGGAAGCAGGTATATATGTCATCCTCAAAAGAGAGTCCTGTGTGTTAAGTGAGGGTGAACTACTGAGTCCTGACCAGAGAAGCTGGCTCTTCTGTGTATGCTTGTGAAGTGCTTGTTTTGTTTCCACTATGTACAGGTCTGAGCATTCCTTACTGCACTGGACAGCATACACTACATGACTCTGTTTGTGCAGAGTATGTGTTAATTAAAGAGTAATGTGACTGAAAGTAGCAACATACACTCATCAGCAAATTTATTAGGTACACCTTGCTGGTACCGGGTTGGACCCCTTTTGCCTTCAGAACTGCCTTAATCCTTCATGGCATTGATTCAACAAGGTTCTGGAAACATTCCTCAGAGAGTTTGGTCCATATTGACATGATAGCATCACGCAGTTGCTGCAGATTTGTTGGCTGCACATTCATGATGCGAATCTCCCGTTCCACCACATCCCAAAGGTGCTCTATTGGATTGAGATCTGGTGACTGTGGTGCCATTTGAGTACAGTGAACTCATTGTCATGTTCAAGAAACCAGTCTGAGATGATTCCAGCTTTATGACATGGAGCGTTATCCTGCTGGAAGTAGCCATCAGAAGATGGGTACACTGTGGTCATAAAGGGATGGACATGGTCAGCAACAATACTCAGGTAGGCTGTGGTGTTGAAGCGATGCTCAGTTGGTACTAAGGGGCCCAAAGTGTGCCAAGAAAATATCCCCCACACCATTACACCACCAGCAGCAGCCTGAACCGTTGATACAAGGCAGGATGGATCCATGCTTTCATGTTGTTGACGCCAAATTCTGACCCTACCATCCGGATGTTGCAGCAGAAATCGAGACTCATCAGACCAGGCAACGTTTTCCAATCTTCTATTGTCCAGTTTTGGTGAGCCTGTGTGAATTGTAGCCTCAGTTTCCTGTTCTTAGCTGACAGGAGTGGCACCCGGTGTGGTCTTCTGCTGCTGTAGCCCATCTGCCTCAAGGTTCGACGTGCTGTGCATTCAGAGATGCTCTTCTGCATACCTCGGTTGTAACGAGTGGTTATTAGGGGCTTGTGCTTCGCTTTGCCACGAGCCACTATTGTTCTTCCGTTCGTTTCTTTCATCATCTTCTTCATCTTCTGGACAAAACTTTGGACCGCTTCTCCTCCCAGAGCTTTGAGAAAACCCCAACAAATTATATATCAAAACGTGCGGCTCGGTCCAGAATGGTGTGCTATGACTTTTCTAAGAATTTCTGCAATTTTTGGCCGAAAACCAACGAAGAAGTCCCATAGACAATGAATGGGGAGGCTCCCTGAGAACACCAAAAAAAAGACTTTTTCCCACTGCTCCTGCCTCGCCATACTTTCAGCTAGAGACGTCATTCTTGCTTTAAAACGTTGACAGATCTGTCCACAGCTTAAGTTTCTAGGGGCATTCTGCTATCTTCAATAGTTTTTGAGAAAACAAAGGTAAAGCAACACAAAGTTTTGAGTTTTTTCACTAAAACTCAGCTCTCAGAGTGCGTGACATCATCAGTCAGTCACAGCAGGACTGACAGAAGATGGAAACCATGCAGCTCTTCATGAATGATGACTCATAAGGACATTCTGGGGCATTCTGGGAGAGCCTGGCTATATTATCAAAACAAGTACACACACACACACATGGAGAGAGTCAGGATTCCTTTTGAATGAAATAACTCATTTCAAACAATATATGATCAATGAAAGCTTAAACACAGAGGTTTTCTTGTCCTTGAAAGGGCATGTAAAGCGCGCAAACGTGTATGTGTGTGTGACTGTATTGATGATGTTTAAAGTACCTCAGTTCACACAAAACACCCTCACATTCTAGCGCGTAATGCTCATGTCTTTGTGTGTGTGTGAGTGTTTGTGTGTGTGTGTGTGTGTGTGTGAGTGTGTGTATGTGTGTGTGTGTGTGTGTGTGTGTGTATATGTGTGTGTGTGTGTCTGTGTGTGTGTGTGTGTGTGTGTGTTTATGTGTGTGTGCGTGTTTGGCTGAGTATGTGTGTGTGTGTGTGTGTGTGTGTGTGTGTGTAGGTGTGTGTCTGTTTTTCGTTGAACAAAGTTTTATCATTGAATGCCATTCACAGGGGGATTCTTGCATCTGAAAAGGAAAGCGAAGAGCGCCTATGTGTACATGTATGTGTTTATGATTGTGATTAAGGGACCTCAGTTTACACAAAACACCCACCACATTTAAGCACGTGTAGCGTGCATGACTCTTTGTGTTTCTGTGTGTATTTTTATAATCAATGTTACACCATTTAAATCATCTCACAGGGGGGTTCTTCATTTTGAAATGGCGCGCGGAGCGTGCCTATGTGTTTGGTGTGTGCATTTATGATCGCGATTGAGGGACCTCAGTTCAGACAAAACCCCCACCACATCTAAGCATGCATATATATTTGTGTGTTTCCAGAGTGTAAAAATTATATCAAATCAAATCAAATCAAATTTTATTTATAAAGCACTTTTCATACAATAAATGTAGCACAAAGTGCTGTACATGTTAAAAACAGCCCCCACCCCCCATTCAGATTCCACCACAAAACATACCCCCCCCCCCACTCACACAGACACACACACACACACACACACACACACACACACATACATACGCACACACATTATGTGTGTTTTAAAATCGTGTGGCTGAGTACAGAGGAGCCAGGTCAGGAAACGCCAGGAGGCCGACTGCACTGGGCGGCGCCCACGGTCCCAAGCCAGGAAGCCTCCACCCGGGCATGCCTCGCTACAGGACCAGCGAGGGGCCCACAGCAGCAAGCACTGCTGCAGACCCCCCACCTGTCCAAGACGACGCCCACCAAGGACAGAGACATCCCAGCCAGAGCCAACAGCGACCCCCAGTGCAGGCAGCCCCCTGCTGAGGAAACACTGGAGATTTGAAGTCAAAACATAAAACTACATAGGCTAAGAATGAATAAAATAAATAAATAAATATGTGACAGTGGGCACGAAGTGCGCATTTATGTGAATGAGATAAATATGACCTCAGTTAAACTAGAAACCACGTGTGGATGTGTAACCACACATCAATCTCACCAAACACCTATAGCCCATGAGTAGCTTTTATGTTCCCACAACAGTTAGGGAGAGGACACATTAGAAAGTATATCAAGAAGAGTATGTATGCCAGCCGGCATGCGGCCCGAGCCCCTCTCACGATTTCCGTGGAAATTGTCTAGTTTCTCTTTATCAGACCATTCTCTGTAAACCCTAGAGATGGTTGTGTGTGAAAATCCCAGTAGATCAGCAGTTTCTGAAATACTCAGACCAGCCCCTCTGGCACCAACAACCATGCCATGTTCAAAGTCACTTAAATCACCTTTCTTACCCATTCTGATGCTCAGTTTTAACTGCAGCAGATTGTCTTGACCATGTCTACATGCCTAAATGCATTGAGTTGCTGCCATGGGACTGACTGATTGGAATTTTGCATTGACTAGCAGTTGGACAGCTGTGCCTAATAAAGTGGCTGGTGAGTGTATATACCTGCTTCCCTCACCAGCATTTTGAAACTGAACAAGCTTCTTAGATGAGCGGAAAAACACACTACACAGTCCAGTTGCCTTGTTCGAGTCGTCAGTATATTCATGACCTGGATGAATGAAAATCTAAATGGACATTTGTTACAATGACATCAGTATCAACATCAAAAACTGCTACTATTTGTTTTGCTTCAAGACACATTAAAGCACAGGGTAGAGGGTTTTCAGGTAACATCCAGGAAATGAAACTGATGTCATGAAAAGTAAAACTCACCTTCTCTACCAGTGCAGGTTGATGTTTGTCCACAGAGTGTTTCTCTGCAGAGAAAACAGAGAGGAAAATCATCTTCAACAGAGACCGTAGTTTTCTTCAATAAACCTCTGATGCCTTTAAAAGGATGGATCATTTATAATGTCAGTGATGAGAGGGTCACAATAAGGCAGATTCATATGTTTTATCTTTATAAAGTTTTTAAGTATCATCTCTCTGACCTTTGAGTGCTGAGCTGCTCTCTGACAGCATCTGTATCAGATCAGTCCTGTTCATCGTCTCTAAAACCTTTCTGCTCAGCTCCACAGATTGTTGTCCATATGTCCTCATCACCTGATCCACTAGTTTTGCTCTCCCTGTCATCATGTATGAGATGGTTCTGAGATTCTTCTGGGACACAGTCCGCTCCAGGAGCTCCTTGAATTCAGTGACCTCCCTCTCACTCAAACAAAGCAGAGTTTCTAAAAGCAGCCGTCGAACAGCTGCCATTATTGCTACCTGGAATAATCAGAACAAACATGTGACTTCATTTAGGTAAAATCATTTCTCTTTACATCTCATCAATAAAAGGACAGAGCTGGGTGTGAAGGATGGATCAACTTTTCACAATTTCCTCACCTGATGACAGAAAGAATGAACACACTGACATTTTATTACATCCGATAAATATTTAAAGAGTGTGACCTGAATGAATCCTGAACTCTTGAAAACAAACTGATGCAGTAAAATCTGTGAAGCACACAGTCAGGACAGACGCGATGTGACTCACTTTCTGGATCAGTGCAGAGCGTTGTTCATCTGATTCTTTCTCTGAGGAGAAAAGAAGTTCACAAAAAGCTTTTGAGAAATTATTTCAAAGACTGACAACACACACGGGTTTGAGGTGACTGAAACAGAACATTTAGACTGATGACATTCATTCAGTCAGATCTATAATTTGATATTTTTGTCTGGATGGTCTCACTTTTGGCTGTTGAGCTGGTGTCTGACAACCTCTGAACCAGATCAGTCCTCTTCATTTTCTTTAAAATCTCTCTGGTGATCTCCACAGAGTGTTGGCTGCAGGTCATGATTATTGTGAACACAGTGTCCTGATGGTCTCTTCCCTCCAGTTTAAACCAAGGACTGTTAGAGGTATAACTGAGGCCCCATGTATGGTTCAGGTGTATCATGAAGCTCTGAAGTTCGTCTTCACTCAGATCAGCCAGAGTCTCCATGAGCAGCTCTGTGACAGATGTCGCTGTTTCAACCTGGTGAATGAGAGGGACATGATCAACATGCTGAAGAGCGGTTTCTCAGCTGAAATAAAGAACCATATTTCTGTTCACACCTTATTAATGACTGTTTCAAACAGATGAAGGAGCTCTTTGGACAAACCAACCAAAGTAATCACATGATTGACAGAACTTTCAATCCAGAAGTTTTTATCTGATTTCAAAACAGTCTGTATATCTGTACTGACTTCAATGATAATATCATGTCTTTAACATTGTTTTTAAATACATGAAGCCTTTATTTCATCACTTTTCTGTCTTCTGTTTGACAGGATGAAGATCGTTTTGTTCAGCTCACCACATGAAAAGTGTGTTTTGTAAAGTGTGTTTGATTTAACATTACTCACTGTCTGCAGCCAGTCCAACACACATTTCTCTGAGGAGAAATAAAAAAAGGATCATGAATCTTAATACACCATGACATGATTTGCTCAACATTGTTCTATCAGCAGCTGAATAATGTTATCCTGAGGTGACACAGGTCAGGATACTGAGTACTCAAATCCTGGATTCAATGGAGAAAATTAAAAAATCAGATCAATCAGCTCTTATTATTGTTCAGATATGTATTAATCAAAGTTTATCACTGCTAGAAACTGTATTTTCATGTTCTTTTAGTCATAAACTGAAGTCAGTTATTAACTGAGGAAAGTATAAACCTGGCTGTTTTTAATGTGCTGCTGCATTAAAGTGATTCAGCTGAAATTATTTCCTCAACTATTTATGTTCCAACTCATCAACTTCAAGGATCTGTTTTTATTGGTGAATTTGGAAAAAGGAGTTTTTGATCTTAGGTCAATAAAAAAAATCATTTAAATTTAAATATAGTAATTTGTCATTTATGGGACATACATGTGGTTGTGTAATGAAGCAGTGTTTGTCTTCTTTCTCTGACCTTTGAGTCCTGAGCTGGTCCCTGACAGCCTCTCAACCAGATCAGATCTGTTCATGTCCATTAAAACCTCTTTGGTCACCTCCACAGGCTGCTGGTTCTCCACCATCAGATCCACCAGTGCATACGGCTGACGTTCCGGCCTTGTTGGGATCCAGTAGATCTGTGGAAGACTCCTCTGGAAGTATGTAAACTGAAGCAAGAACCTGAATTTCTCAAGCTCTTTAAAACTCAAACCTCTCAGTGTTTGTAAAATAATCTGTTCAGCATTTTCCTTCACTGCCTGAAAAACACAAAGAGTACAGAAAGTAAACACCTGATTTCTGAACTGAGGTGATTAAAAAGAAACTACTCTGTGAATGAACTCAGATCCGTGTGTGATCAAAATGTTTTCTGCAAATAGAAATGAGTAAAACTGTGACAAAGAATTTGGTATTCACCAGTCAAAGCTGCCAGGTTGTATCTGTTCTGTTGCATCAGTTCATTGATGTTGGAAAACAATGACTGTCTTTACATGGAAAAAACACAGCTTCTGATCATTAAAGATTAAATATACTTATAAATAATGATTTACTGATGCTAAACATTTAAGGAGGCTTTTGAAGTTGTTGGTAAAGATTCAAATATTTGAGTCTGTGGCCTAAACGTTGAAAATAAAACAAGCTTAAAATCAACAACAAAAATATGAAATATAATAAAAGGATGAATATTTGTTACAATGTTTATTGAAATACTGACATCTGTACCGATGTTTATTGAAGTACTGAAATCCATTTGTTTTGCTTCAACACATATATAAACGTACAAGGGCAGAGAGTTTTCAGGTAACATCCAGGATATTAAACTGATGTCATGAAAAGTAAAACTCACCTTCTCTACCAGTGCAGGTTGATGTTTGTCCACAGAGTGTTTCTCTGCAGAGAAAACAGAGAAGAAAATCATCGACTTCAACAGAGACTGTAGTTTTCTTCAATAAACCTCTGATGCATTTAAAAGGATGGATCATTTACAATGTCAGTGATGAAAGGGTCACAATAAGGCAGATTTAATTTGATTCATCTTTAAAAAGTTTTTAAATATCATCTCTCTGACCTTTGAGTGCTGAGCTGCTCTCCGACAGCATCTGTGTCAGATCAGTCCTGTTCATCTCCTCTAAAACCTTTCTGCTCAGCTCCACAGATTGTTGTCCGTATCTCCTCATCATCTGATCCACCATTCCTGCTCTGTCTGACATGTCTGAGATGGATCTGAGATTCTTCTGGGACACAGTCCGCTCCAGGAGCTCCTTGAATTCAGTGAACTCCCTCTTACTCAAACAAAGCAGAGTTTCTAAAAGCAGCTGTTGAACAGCTGCCATTGTTGCTACCTGGAATAATCAAAACAAACATGTGACTTCATTTAGGTAAAATCATTTCTCTTTACATCTCATCAATAAAAGGACAGAGCTGGGTGTGAAGGATGGATCAACTTTTCACAATTTCCTCACCTGATGACAGAAAGAATGAACACACTGACATTTTATTACATCCACACTGTCTGATAAATATTTAAAGAGTGTGACCTGAATGAATCCTGAACTCTTGAAAACAAACTGATGCAGTAAAATCTGTGAAGCACACAGTCAGGACAGACGTGATATGACTCACTTTCTGGATCAGTGCAGAGCGTTGTTCATCTGATTCTTTCTCTGAGGAGAAAAGAAGTTCACAAAAAGCTTTTGAGAAATTATTTCAAAGACTGACAACACACACGGGTTTGAGGTGACTGAAACAGAACATTTAGACTGATGACATTCATTCAGTCAGATCTATAATTTGATATTTTTGTCTGGATGGTCTCACTTTTGGCTGTTGAGCTGGTGTCTGACAACCTCTGAACCAGATCAGTCCTCTTCATTTTCTTTAAAGTCTCTCTGGTGATCTCCACAGAGTGTTGGCTACAGGTCATGATTATTGTGAACACAGTGTCCTGATGGTCTCTTCCCTCCAGTTTAAACCAAGGACTGTTAGAGGTATAACTGAGGCCCCATGTATGGTTCAGGTGTATCATGAAGCTCTGAAGTTCGTCTTCACTCAGATCAGCCAGAGTCTCCATGAGCAGCTCTGTGACAGATGTCGCTGTTTCAACCTGGTGAATGAGAGGGACATGATCAACATGCTGAAGAGCGGTTTCTCAGCTGAAATAAAGAACCATATTTCTGTTCACACCTTATTAATGACTGTTTCAAACAGATGAAGGAGCTCTTTGGACAAACCAACCAAAGTAATCACATGATTGACAGAACTTTCAATCCAGAAGTTTTTATCTGATTTCAAAACAGTCTGTACATCTGTACTGACTTCAATGATAATATCATGTCTTTAACATTGTTTTTAAATACATGAAGCCTTTATTTCATCACTTTTCTGTCTTCTGTTTGACAGGATGAAGATCGTTTTGTTCAGCTCACCACATGAAAAGTGTGTTTTGTAAAGTGTGTTTGATTTAACATTACTCACTGTCTGCAGCCAGTCCAACACACTTTTCTCTGAGGAGAAATAAAAAAAGGATCATGAATCTTAAAACATCATGACATGATTTGCTCAACATTGTTCTATCAGCAGCTGAATAATGTTATCCTGAGGTGACACAGGTCAGGATACTGAGTACTCAAATCCTGGATTCAATGGAGAAAATTAAAAAATCAGATCAATCAGCTCTTATTATTGTTCAGATATGTATTAATCAAAGTTTATCACTGCTAGAAACTGTATTGTCATGTTCTTTTAGTCATAAACTGAAGTCAGTTATTAACTGAGGAAAGTATAAACCTGGCTGTTTTTAATGTGCTGCTGCATTAAAGTGATTCAGCTGAAATTATTTCCTCAACTATTTATGTTCCAACTCATCAACTTCAAGGATCTGTTTTTATTGGTGAATTTGGAAAAAGGAGTTTTTGATCTTAGGTCAATAAAAAAAATCATTTAAATTTAAATATAGTAATTTGTCATTTATGGGACATACATGTGGTTGTGTAATGAAGCAGTGTTTGTCTTCTTTCTCTGACCTTTGAGTCCTGAGCTGGTCCCTGACAGCCTCTCAACCAGATCAGATCTGTTCATGTCCATTAAAACCTCTTTGGTCACCTCCACAGGCTGCTGGTTCTCCACCATCAGATCCACCAGTGCATACGGCTGACGTTCCGGCCTTGTTGGGATCCAGTAGATCTGTGGAAGACTCCTCTGGAAGTATGTAAACTGAAGCAAGAACCTGAATTTCTCAAGCTCTTTAAAACTCAAACCTCTCAGTGTTTGTAAAATAATCTGTTCAGCATTTTCCTTCACTGCCTGAAAAACACAAAGAGTACAGAAAGTAAACACCTGATTTCTGAACTGAGGTGATTAAAAAGAAACTACTCTGTGAATGAACTCAGATCCGTGTGTGATCAAAATGTTTTCTGCAAATAGAAATGAGTAAAACTGTGACAAAGAATTTGGTATTCACCAGTCAAAGCTGCCAGGTTGTATCTGTTCTGTTGCATCAGTTCATTGATGTTGGAAAACAATGACTGTCTTTACATGGAAAAAACACAGCTTCTGATCATTAAAGATTAAATATACTTATAAATAATGATTTACTGATGCTAAACATTTAAGGAGGCTTTTGAAGTTGTTGGTAAAGATTCAAATATTTGAGTCTGTGGCCTAAACGTTGAAAATAAAACAAGCTTAAAATCAACAACAAAAATATGAAATATAATAAAAGGATGAACATTTGTTACAATGTTTATTGAAATACTGACATCTGTACCGATGTTTATTGAAGTACTGAAATCCATTTGTTTTGCTTCAACACATATATAAACGTACAAGGGCAGAGAGTTTTCAGGTAACATCCAGGATATTAAACTGATGTCATGAAAAGTAAAACTCACCTTCTCTACCAGTGCAGGTTGATGTTTGTCCACAGAGTGTTTCTCTGCAGAGAAAACAGAGAGGAAAATCATCGACTTCAACAGAGACTGTAGTTTTCTTCAATAAACCTCTGATGCATTTAAAAGGATGGATCATTTACAATGTCAGTGATGAAAGGGTCACAATAAGGCAGATTTAATTTGATTCATCTTTAAAAAGTTTTTAAATATCATCTCTCTGACCTTTGAGTGCTGAGCTGCTCTCTGACAGCATCTGTGTCAGATCAGTCCTGTTCATCTCCTCTAAAACCTTTCTGCTCAGCTCCACAGATTGTTGTCCGTATCTCCTCATCATCTGATCCACCATTCCTGCTCTGTCTGACATGTCTGAGATGGATCTGAGATTCTTCTGGGACACAGTCCGCTCCAGGAGCTCCTTGAATTCAGTGAACTCCCTCTCACTCAAACAAAGCAGAGTTTCTAAAAGCAGCTGTTGAACAGCTGCCATTGTTGCTACCTGGAATAATCAGAACAAACATGTGACTTCATTTAGGTAAAATCATTTCTCTTTACATTTCATCAATAAAAGGACAGAGCTGGGTGTGAAGGATGGATCAACTTTTCACAATTTCCTCACCTGATGACAGAAAGAATGAACACACTGACATTTTATTACATCCACACTGTCTGATAAATATTTAAAGAGTGTGACCTGAATGAATCCTGAACTCTTGAAAACAAACTGATGCAGTAAAATCTGTGAAGCACACAGTCAGGACAGACGTGATATGACTCACTTTCTGGATCAGTGCAGAGCGTTGTTCATCTGATTCTTTCTCTGAGGAGAAAAGAAGTTCACAAAAAGAGACACTGATCCAAACTGTCACAACATTCAATATCAAAAAACAAGATAAGAATAACATTCATGCCCTCTTACAAATTAAAAATACACCATATACAAATATATACATACATATACACCCACTGGCCACTTTATTAGGCACACCTGTCCAACTGCTCATTCACACAAATTTCTAATCAGCCAATCACATGGCAGCAACTCAATGCATTTAGGCATGTACACATGGTCAAGATGATCTGCTGAAGTTCAAACCGAGCATCAGAATGGGTAAGAAAGGTGATTGAAGTGACTTTGAACATGGCATGGTTGATGGTGCCAGACAGGCTGGTCTGAGTATTTCAGAAACTGCTGATCTACTGGGATTTTCACACACAACCATCTCTAGGGTTTACAGAAAATGGTCCGAAAAAGAGAAAATATCCAGTAAGCAGCAGTTCTGTGGGCCAAAATGCCTTGTTGATGCCAGAGGTCAGAGGAGAACGACCAGACTGGTTCGAGCTGATAGAAAGGCAACAGTAACTCAAATAACCACTCGTTACAACCGGGGTATGCAGAAGAGCATCTCTGAACGCACAACACGTTGAACCTTGAGGCAGATGGGCTACAGCAGCAGAAGACCACACCGGGTGCCACTCCTGTCAGCTAAGAACAGGAAACTGAGGCTACAATTCGCACAGGCTCACCAAAACTGGACAATAGAAGATTGGAAAACCGTTGCCTGGTCTGATGAGTCTCAATTTCTGCTGCGACATTCAGATGATAGGGTCAGAATTTGGTGTCAACAACATGAAAGCATGGATCCATCCTGCCTTGTATCAATGGTTCAGGCTGCTGGTGGTGTACTGGTGTGGGGGATATTTTCTTGGCACACTTTGGGCCCCTTAGTATCAACTGAGCATCGCTTCAACACAACAGCCTACCTGAGTATTGTTGCTGACCATGTCCATCCCTTTATGACCACAGTGTACCCATCTTCTGATGGCTACTTCCAGCAGGATAACGCTCCATGTCATAAAGCTGGAATCATCTCAGACTGTGGAGGCCATTTGAGTGCAGTGAACTCATTGTCATGTTCAAGAAACCAGTCACCAGATCTCAATCCAATAGAGCACCTTTGGGATGTGGTGGACCGGGAGATTCGCATCATGAATGTGCAGCCGACAAATCTACAGCAGCTGCGAGATGCTGTCATGTCAATATGGACCAAACTCTCTGAGGAAAGTTTTCAGTACCTTGTTGAATCTATGCCATGAAGGATTAAAGCAGTTCTGAAGGCAAAAGGGGATCCAACCCGGTACTAGCAAGGTGTACCTAATAAAGTGAGTCTGTGGGTGTATATGGGTATATTTTGATACAGATTGTGTGTCTTTATTTTCATACATTTAAATCATTTAATTCACAGATGAGAGACAAAGAGACGGAACATAAACATGTAGACTCATCAGATAAGTTAAGAGCCAGTTGTTATTTGAAGTAGTTTAGGTCTCGATGGTCTTACCTTTCAACCTTGAGCTGGTGTCTGACAGCCTCTGCCACAGATCAGTCCTCTCCATTTTCTGTAAAATCTTTCTGGTTGTCTCCACTGAGTGGTGGCCGAAGGTCATAATTATTGTAAACACAATTTCCTGATGGTCACCCACAAATACAGAGTTTGTGTCTGTCCATACGAGCTGCCACTGAAGGACATCTGACTGTTTCATTGTGAAGAATATTGTTTTCAGTTCACTCCTGAAGTCCTTTATCTCCTCTTCATTTAAATCAGACAGTACGTCCATGAGCACTTCTATATCAGACGTTATCATTTCAACCTGATAAATTAAAGGAACATGATGAATGTACAAAAGTGACATTTTTATTCTCTCTACAAACCTCCTTGAATTTCTGCATAAGTTTTCTGCATTCTGCTTTAGTTTTCTACCTTCATTAATTTAAGTATAAGAAAAATGTTTATTATCTGTCAACAAAGGAAGAACTGACAGAATTTTGAATTATGATAAAGCTCTGTGAGGAACATTATTCATTCATACCTTAAATTAAAATGTTTAAGATCTACTTGTTTAAAGTTGCACTGTGCAGAGTCAGTGTGAAAAGTCATACTCACTCTCTGGATCATTAAAGGCCACTGTTTGGCTTCTGTTTGCACCGAAGGTTTCTCTAAAGAAAAAATGAACAGATTAAAGACCTCGGAGGGTTTTCTTTTACATCACTGTGTGTGCAAACTGAAAACTCAAAGGATTTCTTCATTAAGTCACTCCATAGCCACCTTAACAGCTTATATATATATATATATATATATATATATATATATATATATATATATATATATATGTGTGTGTGTGTGTGTGTGTGTCTAAAGAAAGCATTCGATACAATTGATCACAATGTACTTTGTTATAAACTAGAAAAGCTGGGCGTAAGGGGTAAAGCGCTGAACTGGCTCAGGAGCTACCTGAATGGCAGATACCAATACGTCCAAGTAGCAGGAAAAAAATCAAGGTGCCTCAACACTATTTGCGGGGTCCCACTGGGGTCCGTATTAGGCCCGAAGTTATTTACTCTTTGTATGAATGATATATGTAAAGTATCTGAAAACATTAAATTTAGACTATTTGCAGATGACACGAGTCTCTTCTGCTCGGGAGACAACCTGAAAGAGCTGATCACTATGACAAACCAAGAGCTAAACAGGCTACAAATTTGGTTCAATATAAACAGACTATCTCTGAACCTAGACAAGACAAAATTTATGATATTCGGCAACAAAAACAGTGACTGTGACACTAATATAGATATAAACGATACAAAGGGTTTATGAATTCAAATTTCTGGGAGTAATCATTGGTGATAGGCTAAACTGGAAACCTCATATATTGTATACAGAAAAAAAATAGCCAGGAGTGTATCAATAGTGTGGAAAGCACAAAAACTGCTGAATCAGAAATCCCTTCTCACTGTTTACTGGGCTCTGGTGGCACCGCACATACAATACTGCAGCGAGATATGGGGAAATACTTACAAAACGAATACTAAAAGTATATTAACACTGCAGAAAAAAGCAGTAAGAATTATTCATCACGCAAGCTATGGAGCACACACAAATCAGCTGTTTATTACAGCAAAGATCCTAAAACTATATGACCTAATAAAATACAGGACTGTGCAGGTATTGTACAAGGCAGCACACGGTCAGCTACCGAGGAACCTACAAACAAGGTTCATAAAAAGACAGATGAAACATAACTTAAGAGGTGAAATGATTTTCAAAAAGAGAACAGTAAGAACCACATTGAAAGCCATGACTATCACAGTTAATGGAGTCAATCAATGGAACAGCTTACAAGAAGAAACCAGGTGCAGCAGTACTATGAGAGTATTTAAGAAAAAAATGGTCAAAATGACCTTTGACTGATATGAATATGATAATATGATTAAATGATATATGTGGGTTGTTTGGTCTGTAAGACAGCAGGAAAGACAGAAAGTACCTAAACAATAATAGTGAATGAAGTGACGGTCATTCCTCTGTAAATGTCATACTTCTATAAATGGAATACAAATTTATAATAATCTGATGATATGTGGAAAAGAGGAGACTAAATATTGTGAAAATGGGGATGGGACTAGATAAGCTCTGCTTCTCCCGTCTTCCCTTTCAGACATGTACAATTTGATCAACTATTGACAATGTGTGATGTTGTATAAGTGTGCTGACGTGACCGGAAAAAAAAAAAAAAAAAAAAAAAAAATATATATATATATATATATATATATATATATATAAATATAAATATATATATATATATATATATATATATATATATATATATATATATATATATATATATATAAATATATATATATATATATATACATATATATATATATATATATATATATATATAGTGTCCTCTTGCTCAAGGACACTTCGACATGTCACTGCAGGAGCTGGGAATCGAGCCCCTGACATTCGATCGGAAAGTCAGGGGCTCGATTCCCAGCTCCTGCAGTGACATGTCGAAGTGTCCTTGAGCAAGACAGTGAACCCCAAAATTGCTCCCACTGTTGTTCAGTGGTGTGTGAATGAGTATGAATGTGTTAGATAATACTGAGCCTTCAATAGAATGTTCTGCCAACAGTGTGTGAATGTGGTGTGGATGGGTGAATGACAACAGCAGTGTAAAGCGCTTTGAGTGGTCAGAAAGACTAGAAAAGCGCTATATAAGCACTGGTCCATTTGCTATATAAGTACTGGTCCATATATATATATAAATATATATATACAATAGGAACAAACTTCAAACATCTCATCAACTTTTATTTAAATCTGCATGTGTCCAAGCTGATTTCCTTTATCAAATGACTTAATCAAATGTAGAACTATTGTTAACTGGATGTTTCATTAGAAACTTTGTGTTTTTCTTCCTCGTCTTACCTTGACTTCCTGCGCTGCTGTCCAACAGTCTCTGCACCAGATCAGTCCTGTTCATCTTCTTTAAAAAGTTTTTGGCCAACTCCACACACTCTTCATTGTACTTCTCCACCATCAGCTCCACCACTTCCTCTGCATTTGTCTTTTCTGGATGGTGTTTTGAGGAGAGTGGGACGCCTTTTTCCAACTCAATGTTTAAGTTGAAATCTTTCAGCTCCTCAGAGCTCAAATCTTTCAATATTTCAGATGACACTCTCGTAGATGTCATTTTTTCGACCTGGAAAATGAGAAATGATATCAGACAATATGCTGGCGAGGGTGTGTGCTACATTCCTGACATCTCTACATTCTTTTCAGTACATTTAACTTAACCAGAGATAATTACAGGTAACTTTACACTAACTTTACATACATTCAAGTAAAGCTCTTAACTGGTTCAGGTCCTACTTGTCTTGAGAGGTGTTTTAAAGTTAAAAAAAAATGGAAACTGTGTCTCTTCTTGTGCCCCCCTAACTTGTGGAGTTCCCCAAGGTTCTATTCTTGGTCCCATCCTTTTCTTCCTTTACCTCCCTCCTCTTGTCCTGATTTTTAAAAAGCATGGCATATCTTCCCATCTGTATGCAGACAAAGCTCAGATTTACCTGCTAATAAAGAAAATTGATAGCAGTCATTGAAATATTCATATACCACGTGACACAGGCCGTGGTGGTGGTGTAGCAGCTATCTATCATTCCTGTCTCCAAATCAATCATAGACCAAAGGCTAACTACACTTCTTTTGAAAGCCTTACTCTAAATTTTTCTCATACTGATTCAAAAACCTGCCAGCCAGTCCTATTTGTGATAATTTACCATCCTCCAGGCCCATATTCTAAATTTTTATCAGAATTCTCTGAGTTCATATCAAACTTGGTCCTTAGCTCTGATAAAATACTCATCGTAGGTGATTTTAATATCCATGTTGATATAAAAAGTGATAGTCTTAGCTCAGCTTTTATGTCCTTAATAGACTCAATTGGCTTTATTCAGTCTGTTAGTGAAGCTACCCATCATTTCAACCACACTCTTGATTTGGTTCTAGCATATGGCCTTGATATTAATGAACTAAAAGTTTGTTCTGAAAATCCATTCTTATCCGATCACTTCCGAGTAACTTTTAGCATCCTCTTGGAAGATTCTGTGTTCTGCAGCAAAATTGTGAGCAGTAGAAATCTGTCCAGTGGTGCCTTAGCGAAATTTAAAGAGGCCATTCCTGCTGCCTTAAACTCAATAAAAAGGCCAACACATAACTGTGAAACTAGCTTTAGCCCCACTCAGCTGGATCAGCTTGTTGATGACTCGGCCAGTCTACTAAGATCCACTTTGGACATAATTGCCCCACTGAGACAAAAAAGTATTCAACGTCAGGGGACAGCTCCTTGGTTTAACTCAAAAACTCATACACTTAAGCAAACAACCCGTAAATTAGAGAGAATGTGGCACTCCGATAAAAGGGAGGAGTCACGCATACTCTGGCGGGAAAGTCATAATAACTACATGACAGCCTTAAGGCATGCCAGAGCTGCCTACTACTCATCAATAATTGAAGAAAATAAAAACAACCCCAGATACCTTTTCAGCGCTGTAGCCAGGCTGACACAGAGCCAGAGCTCGATTGAGCCTGTGATTCCTCTAGCACTGAGCTGTGAGGACTTTGAGTTTTTTTAATGATAAAATTCTGAAAATTAGAGATAAAATTAGCAACTCCAAGATTAGCAAGGTCCGATTCTCTTCTCCATATATATATGCTTCCCCTTGGTAATATCATGAGGAAATACTCTGTTAATTTTCACTGACGACACACAGCTTTATGTATCACTGAAGCCAGGTGAGACAAACCAATTATCTACACTAGATGCTTGTTTAAAGGACATCCGAACCTGGATGGCCAGAAATTTTCTTCTTCTTAACTCAGACAAGACAGAGATCATTGTGCTGGGCCCTCGACACCTTAGAGAAGCTCTCTCTAGTGATTTAATTGACATAGATGGCATTAGCCTGGCACCAAGCACAACTGTTAGAAATCTGGGGGTCCTATTTGATCAGGATTTATCTTTTAACCTTCACATAAAGCAAATTTCAAAAACAGCCTTTTTGCATCTTCATAACATCACTAAAATCAGGCCTATCCTGTCCCAGAGCAATGCTGAAAAGCTAGTCCATGCTTTTGTTACCTCTAGACTGGTCTATTGTAATTCCCTGCTTTCAGGCTGTCCCAGCAAGTCGCTTAAGATGCTTCAGCTGGTCCAAAATGCTGCAGCACGTGTACTGACTGGGACTAGGAGAAGAGACCACATTACTCCTATATTAGCTTCTCTGCATTGGCTTCCCATAAAATATAGAATAGAATTCAAGTAGGGCTGCACCTATCGAATATTTTAGTAATCGAGTACTCCACTGAAAATTTTATCAAGTACTCGAGTACTCGGATAAAGCATATTTTTGTTTAGTTAAAGAACAATTATAATTATACATGAGAAAATAAGATGTTTCACTAAATAATGAGTAAACAACTGGTTTTTATTTTTGGACAACCAACATTTTTATTTTTAGATGTGCATTGTGCAAAGCAGCAAATCGCAGTTGTATCTCAGGAAATGTGACTAAGAAGATATAAAATAAATAAAACACAAATATAAAATAAAACAACTTCAACTTTGTGTATTCTTTTAAGTATCAAAATTACCTGGCTTTATCAAAAATAGACAAAAAAAACATTGCCTTTATGTTGTGCAACTTCACTTTGATCACAAGTATCAGAATTTAAAGGTGTAACTGAATTCAGGCATAACAGTCTTCTCCCTTGGGATGCTTTGTGGCTTATAGGAGGCAAAAACATTTGAACTAGAAAGAGTCCAAGCATTAATCAAGGCAAGGGCCACACTTACTTTCTGTCTCTCTCATTGTGTATGTGTGCAAACCTTAAATGAAGCCCTTTATTGCAGTGAAGGAAGGTGAGCATATCAACATGCTCAGGGCTGAGGCTTGCCCTCTTCTTTGATACAATATCACCTGCAGCCAAAAACAGACGCTCTGATGGCGTTGATGTGGCTGGTATACACAGCAGGGACCTTGCCAGCTCTGCCATTGTTGGATAGCACGCTGCATTCTTTTCCCACCAAGTCAGTAGATTCTCTTTCTTGGAAAGGGGATGTTCTCCAAAACATATGAAGACCTGAGGAACAAGTGTGACAACAATAATATTAAAAATGTTTTACTTATATTTTGCATTGTTTCAGTTGTATAACAGTCATCATCTGTATCTGTACAATTTTCCTATTTTAAGTAGGAAAAAGCCAATGGAACACTTTTTTTTTTTTTGCTTGTTATAAGTACAATAACCTTGTGCTGCTGGCAGATTTTTCAATTGAGAATTTGTTTGAAACAAGTGAAAAACAAGTGACTTTGGGTGGTATATTTTAGAAGTAATGAGATCTGACTAGAAAGGAGACACTTTAACGAGGAATAAGACATTTTTGATCAGATTTGGAGTCTTTGCAGTGTTTAAACTAAAATTAAGATACCTGCTGCATTGGAGCACATTAGGCACCAGTGCTACTTCACATTTTATCCATACATGACTTGTGAGCTATATTTGGTAAATGCCCAGCTAGCTCTATAGTGTTTTTATTTTTAATCTTCTTCACTCTACAGCGCTGTGTTTTACAGATTAAATAAGCCCTGTATGAAAACTAACGTGCTGTTTTAAGAGCATAATTACCGAGCCAAACACCGACAGTAGTCATACTTAACAGAAACTTAGCCTTCTGCAGGGCTAGCGTAATGTCAGCAAGTTACATCAACGTAAATCTCATTAATTTGCACAACGTGAACTTAATTTTACCTTTTCATGGGTCCTCCGCTCACGGAGTCGCAAACTGGGAGCCTTTGATGGAGATGCTGCAGCGTTGAAGACGTACTGTCGTGGTATGCAAGGGCAGGGTACAGTGCTACAATGAATACACGTAAAAGTGTTCGCCTTCATGTCCATCTTATAATGCTCCCGCATTTTCCACATTCTCTGTCTTTTCTTCGTGCCTGTATTTTCGCTTTCGTCGTTGTCACATCCTTCCTGCATCTTCCCGCTGCTAAAATCAAACACCTCCGCCCACTCCTTCTTCGTCCTTTGCGTGCATGGGCCACATTAAAAATAGTCTGGGCGAAATGAGCTGTAAAAAAAAATTAAACGATTCCTCGAGGCGGAAAAAATTACTCTATCATTTTTTGTACTCGAGGTACTCGAATTATTCGAAGAATCGTTTCAGCCCTAAATTCAAGATTCTTCTCCTTACCTATAAAGCTCTCGGTGGACAAGCACCAGTTTATCTTAGACAGCTTGTAGTGCCGTACAACCCCTCTAGAACATTATGCTCCCAAAATGCTGGCCTGCTTGATGTACTGTCAATCTCCAAAAGTAGTATGGGAGGTAGAGCTTTCAGTTATCAGGCTGCCCTTCTCTGGAACTATTTACCAAACACAGTTCGGGATGCAGAATCCCTCTCTACCTTTAAGGTTAGACTTAAAACATTCCCCTTTGATAAAGCTTTCAGTTAGGGACCATCTTATAATCCATAAATCCATAAATTAGTTCATAAATTAGACTCATAGTTTAGATGCATAGGCCTGGGCCTGGACTGCCGAGGGGGGGGATCTGGCACATTGGACTCTATCTCTCTTTCTTAATCTCTCTCCGCATCTGCTTTTGCCCCTTTTGTCTGCTCCTGTACTCGTCTCTGGCTCTTGTCTTGTAGGTGGCCTGGGATCCTTGGTGGAGACTGTCTGCTGCTGTGGAGTCATGAAGACTCAATAACTGCACCCATAGACATGACGCATTATTTGGCCATTTCATTAGGAACATTCATTCCCACTATCATATAGCTTCTAATGCAGATATTAGCATGATCTTCTTAACCATGATCAATACATCTATAGTATCTATTTTCAATCACCACATAGGCATGAGGTTCCTCTGAAAATGGGATGTCACATCTCAAGAGGCCTTTAACACACCTTTACTTAACGGAGACAAATATGGTAGGGATGCACTTGTGGTCTGGGCATCCATGAGTTCATCACTACCATAAATTCTTATTTTCAGTATGAATATCACAGATTAGGCCATTGATTATTACCATTCAGACATGAGGTCCCTCCTGAAAACGAGATGTAGCATCTCAAGAGGCTAACCTCTAATAAATCAGACGACAGGTCTATGGTTCATGGATCTGTCACTAACTTTAGTTCTTACTTTAGTCCACTTGTCTCCTCTTACCTCCCTTCCTTCGCCCACACACCCAACACAGCATGGTGTGGATTTGCTGTTCATCATGAGACTGGGGTCCACATTCGAGATTTCCTGCTGCTTAACAGAAGGTTTTTTCTTGCCCCATGATGGAGGGATTCATGATTGGATATATGGATTCATGTTGGGTGTTAGATGTATATATTTGTATATATATGTATATGTGTATCTTTATATGTATATATGTATCTATGCATATATGTGTATCCTCAAAATGAAGAGCTTTATGCTCTATTGTAAAGTGTCTTGAGATAACACTTGTTATGAATTGGCGCTATACAAATAAAGATTAATTGATTGATTGATTGATTTTAGAATTCTATTATTTGTTTTTAAATCTTTATATGGATCAGCCCTCTGGTACACCTCTGACCTTTAAAATGTCTACACTCCCTTGCTGTCCTTGAGGTCAGCTGATTGTCTTCAACGCGTCATCCCAAAAACCTGATTAAGAACCCCGAGGTGATCGAGCCTTCTCTGCAGTGGCTCCCAAGTTGTGGAACAAACTGCCCTACCGGCTTGTAAATCATGTCTTTAAATTCATTTTCATTCTTTGGCTTTAAATTCAGCATGAGAGTTGTGTGATCTCTGTCCTTTTATTATGGTCCTAATCCCTGTGTTTTTATGGCTCTTACTTGTGTTTGTGTTTTATTTTTTTTAATGGTTTTATTGGTTTCTTTGATTTTACTGCACAGCACTTCGTCAAATTTGACTGTTTTTAAAAAAAATTGCTATATAAATAAAGTGGAGTGAATTTGATTGGAATAATTAGACACTAAAAAACTACCTTATAAATATTCACTGCGGGAAAAACTTTGTAAACTTTCTCAATAAGATCGATAATAACTCTGAGGCTCTTGTAGATATTGTAACAGGAAATGAATCAAAGGTCTTTTAGACAACAGATCTCACCAGATTCATTTTCAGTCATACTCATGACTTTAAGCTACTTAATGTTCAGAAGGGTTTTTCACATCTGAAAGAAAGTTCATATCATGTCAGGTTGGGATGAGGTTAAGTTTTGGAGCAATCTTTCAGTCAGTCTTCAATCAGACAGGACAGTTTCAGCACTTGTATCCGGTCTGACTCAGTTTTACAGACTTTCTTTTTTCATCTGCAAACTACTCTCACGTCTAGCTATTTGTTTTGGACAAACAGTTTTAGCTGAGGAAAAACTCAGTAGGTTTAGTAAGTAAGGTATTAATATTAATTTTTAAAAAAGTGTCATTAATCTGGTGCTACTACCATGCTCAAGTTTGTTTAAGACGTTAGTTTTATAAACTTGAAACTTTTCCTTCCTGTGGCACAAAAACACTGTGGCTAAAACGACATCCAACGCTCTCTCTCTTTACTGACACACACACACACACACACACACACACACACACACACACACACACACACACACGCACACACACACACACAGTGAGAGTGAGTGAGAGAGAGGGGGGGGTCTAATTTGAAAACATATCATAATAACGGCAACTCCACACCAACGTCAGCTTAATGTTAGCTAGCTGGCAAGCTGAATTTAAAATACGAAGTTTTCCAACGGTCATTTCCATAGTGACACGGAAAAAGCTCTAAAGCAGAAAATTACCTCCAAAAGTGAAAGTAAAATGAATTTCTGTCTTACTGTCGGTTTAAGGATCCAAAAGTCCCCTTCTTCGGTTCGATTACTGTGAAAATCCGTTCGATTTCGTTCGTTAATTTTCACTCACCGTGAATCTGTCCTCATTAAAGCGTCCGCATTCGTATTCGGGAACACCTGCTTAAAATGAAGCTTCCTTTCTTCCGTTGGTTCCTTTTACCGTGCAGACGAGCGTATTTCCTCAAGTCAGAAATGCGTTTGGGTAGAAGGAGCTGGCTCCTCAAACCAACGCCCATCTACAGCAAACTTTCAAGGAGTATTTCGAAATTTATTACGCAGCTTACGTTTAAGTAGGCTCATGTTTCATAGTATGGCATGCCTGTGCGTGCAACACGGGGCAGTGAACGTTTCAAAGCTCAACCACAAATACCTGTTCAGCAATTTCCCAAGCTCGAGAAGTGTCTTGTTAAAAACCGGCAGGCTAACAGATATGATCATTGCTTCACATCAAGTAGAATATCACATTAACACGTTTATGGATTATCTGTGTTTCAGGGGAGGTGAGGGGAAATTTAGGGGTGCTTCATCAGCAACACTTTAAACGGTATAAAAACAAATATAAAATATGCCTTCAAATTCCACACACACAAAATACAAAACAATAAAAATCTACTTACATGTGTGACCTTGATTAGTTCATTAGTTTTCATTCATCATGGGTAAACATGGGATTAATGATAAAAGTGGGATTAAGAGGGAACAAAATAAAATGAATATAGATGAACTCAACACGTGACTTGTGAAAAGTCTTGAAATCCTCAGATTTGCACTTTCAAATAAAACTCTGTTTTCAGCCTGCTTGAATCTGGACACACACAGGTCCAGGTTCAGGAGTGAGGGTTGAAAAGCAAATTCAGACTCCTTCTCTTCACATTAATTCAGGAAATAAAACCCCACCTCATCTGTAACACATGAGGCTCAGACAAATGTATGATTAACTTTGAAAAAGTCTTTAAAAGAAGCATTCTTGGGGAAAAGTGCTTAAAAAAATAAACTCCCTACATATCAGTATCAGTTTTGTGTCGAACAACTCTACATCATTGTTTTTAAGACATGTTCATGATTAAATTCACAGGCACATTTTAAAATACTAGAGGTAAATATAGACACATGAAATCTATGAAAAAACTTGCTTTGAATGTGGTTCAATGAGACTCTTTTCACACGTCAGTTCCACACAGTCTGAATATTTTATTGAAAACAAAGAAATTCCAAAGTAAAAAAAATATTTATTTTTAAGCTTTCTGGACCGATTCTGATTGGGTTACAAAAATATGAAACAACATTTTCAAAAACCGGGAAAATTAAGACTTTTTATTAAAATATATTTCAGGTTAAAAACATTTTTTTCATTCAGTATAAAACCATTATAATTGAATTGGTGGAATGTGGTCAAAATTCATTTTTACATGATTATAAAATTTGTTAAATCTGGTTTTCAAATCTCATCAAGCTTTCATTTGAAAGAAATACTTCTGGCATCAAATTGATATGTTCTTTTGTCAGTGTGTTAAACTCTTACTGAAGGTAGACTGTGTGTTTGGCTGAAACAGGATTTCAGTACAGAATCTAGTTCTTGCTCTTGATGTGCTCAATGAGATACTTCTCATTTTTCTCAAGGCTTTTGTAGAAGATATCTTTGCTGGCTGTTCCAGACTGCAGGCAGCCAGAGTACAGCTCTCTCATCTTCTTCTGGGAGGTCGGCAGACGCCTGATTTCATTATACGGCTCTCGATGGATGACACCCTTTTCGAGGAGCTCATCAAGAATTGGGTCAATGTTGCCCACTTTTTGGACCAGCTCACGTTCATGTACGTCCACAAAATGCTTACCTGAGAGAAGGGAGACATTTTTAAATCACCGTCTGTTCGTAGCTGTAAATAATACAAATGCAGGTGGAGCCTATAGAATCATAGACTGCAGAAAAAAACAGTGGGAATAATCTGACAGTTTAAACCAACACAAAAGTGCATTCTTTGTCATGGCGAGCTGAGCCACACACAAAAAAGCTAAATGCTGGTCTGAGAAAAACCATCCCTCATGTCAAACTTTAAATGATAAAGTGCCATCGTTTTCAACATCACATTAACTTGAACTGAATCTGGTTAAATTTTGACCAGTCTAAACATCTGACTGTGTGGTTAAATCAGTGAGATGGTTTTACAGATGGACACTGCAGAACGTGGTCTGTGATCTTATGATACAATGATTACATGCTCATACCCTCTGCCATGGTATCACCACTTGCTCCAGCTGAAACAAAGGAATGGGTTGATATGAGACATATGTTTTTACACAACAAACAGGAAATAAGAACCAGGAGTCAGGAAAATGACTTACCACCACTGGATCCAGGATTTGAGGATAGTCCAGCGATTACTCTCTCTGCAGTAACAGAAGGACGCAGGGTTAGATCCCAAATAAGAAAAGGAAAACAGAAATGAGCTTTATAAGTTCAAGATGTTTTTAATCTTTGAAAAGTAAAAAGAAAGCTGATGATTTGCATTTAAAATGTAAACATATTTTTGTGTTAAAGACACTTGTTTCTGGTGACCCTTGGACAAAGTTCTGAGAGTGCCTCTTTGTCATGCTGTGCTCCCATGAGTCCTAGTTGATAATAATAACAATAATAATAATAATAATAATAATACTACATGGTATGTATAGAGAACTTTTCTAAACACTCAAAAATGCTGTACAGAGGATAAAAAAGTCTCAATAACATAATTATGCTCACAGTTTAACTCTTTAGTCCTCAAGGAGCATTGCAGCATTGTCAATAAAAAACTATATTGAGAATTTTCCTGCTCCAGAATCAGCCATGAGTTAAAAACATTATGCAACAAATAAATTATCTTATGAAAAGAAAAAAATCTTCCTGCATGCTAACTTACTCTACAATCAAAGTTCCATTTTATGGAACCACTTCTGGCTGATTAATGATTTTCTTTTTCCAAGAGAATCCAACTCATGAACTAAAATGTAGTTTAAAGACCAAATCTCATTGTTGATTTTGTAGGTCATTAAGAGGCAGGCACTATTTTAAAATCAGTTAAAAACTCACCATATGGCCTTTGAAAGTATTTTATTTTTTAACGTATGGGAATCAAGTTGAGATTTGAGTATATTTTGTAAAGTATCCACCATGACAGAGTGCACCTCAACCAGTTCTGGTTGTTTATATCTGAATTACTATGAACACAAACTAATCAATGTTTTCTTTCTTCTGTTGTACGTTCATTTATTCATTAAAAACATGCCAAATGAGATCCACACACTGTATATGTTCTGAATACCCCATTTTCACCAGTAGGTTGCATGTGTCCCTAAGGAATGGAGTGGTTGTTTTTTTTTTGGTCAGGCAGCAAGTTGGACAAGAGAGTCTGAGGGGTCCTTAACACATGCTCACCGTTATTGCTTCTGCATTCTGTTAGTATGGACAGTCCTTACCTTATCACCATAGAAGTGCATGACCACAGTAAGTGAGCTTATGTGTGTTGTTCTTGAAACATGTTAGGCTGAAGTTATTCATTGTGATAATGTTGATAATCTGTAGAGCAGTCACTTGCCAGTTTGGAGTTGTATATGATCATAAAGATAGTTTGCTGTCATTATTCAAGTCAATGCTAATCGCTACTCGCTAATGCTAAGCGCTACTCGCTAATGTTAATCGCTAATGCTAAACGCTAATGTTAGTTTTATATCCATTTATGCTTGCCTGTGTGTGGGCTAATATGCTAGTGCTGATAGGAAATGGTTGTTGGGGTTTGTAATGCAGATAATTTGGGTTTATAATATCAAAGGTCATCACAGTCATTTTAAGCTGTTAGTTGTATATGCTGACTGTCTTGAAAAAATTTTACTTGGAAAAAAAAAAATATTTTTTTGAAAATTAGTGAGGATTGTTGGGGAGGGGGAGTACAGAAACATGTCCTTCTATGGAATCCTTGAGAAAGAGTACAGGAAACATGATAGAGTTATTTACAGGTGCAGTGATTCAATAAAATTACACGCATTATAGGTAAAGCTCTTAACTGGTTCAGGTCCTATTATTAAGTTGAAATGCTGACTCAGCATTTCAACTCATTGTTCTTCTACTTCATCATTATTCCGCCGGTTTCTTCCGTACACTTTTTGGCACTTCTCACAGCCTTCAAATTTTCTTTTAAACTATTCAGCTTCTTTAGGACATGTGTGCTATATCTTTTCACCTTTCTAACTCTTAAACTTTTTCAATTATTTCACTTTTTGTCAAAAATATTTCCCATCTGAAATGACTGGAGAACTCAGACTTTTGCTCCTAAAACTCCTTCAACTTTGAGCTCCTCAAACTTCATCATACTTCCACTTACAGACTCCATTCTTGCTTCTAAATGTTCACTAATCTTTTCACTCATCTTTCAACTTTTTAACTATCTTTCACTTTTTCTGAGATTTCACTCCTTAAGCAACACAAACTTTTGAGATTTTCCACTAAAAACTCAGCTCTCAGAGTGCGTGACATCATCAGTCAGAGTGGAGCAGCAGCTGATGACACAAAAGAAACTTCCCAAACAACCTGCTTGTGAATCCACAAACTTCACTCCACACACTTAAAAAACACATCAAATGTAGGTAATTTCGTTGTGCTTCTGTCAAAGTGGCTTTTGACGTCAAAGGATGAAGCACTATGTCAGAAAAGGACCAACTGTCAGGCAAACCTCACCTCCTCCTCTCATTTACCTCCATTGTTAACTCTTGAGGGATTTTCTCAGAGATCAGCAAAAGATCACTCATTTTCAACTCGGATTTTCTGTGCTTTCTACTGGCCCTACAGAAATAAAATGCACATTGACAGATTCCTCAGAGTCTCGTGATTCTCACAGTGTGCTTGTTTTTCTCATATCTATCACAGTTTTGGCACAGCATGCGCTTGTTCAGACTGTGTATTTCAGCAGAAATCCCAAAGCCTCCGGCTGCTGGAGCAGCATTCTTACTGCAGTTACTCTGTTATGATTTGAGCTGTGGTCGCCATGGTAACAGCTGAGCTCAGCTTTCTCACTGCTTCTTCAGTCCTTCACTTTTTCTTTCTCACTCCATCTTATCCTTCTTCTTTCTCACTCCATCTCCTTTAGTTCTTCTTTCCTCCATCTTCTTTCGCACTTTCTTCATGTCTTCACTCTTTCTTCACTTCCTCAATCCTCAATTCTTCTTCTTCTTCTTCTTCACTCCTCTTTTCTCACTTCCTCCTCTTCTTTACTCCTACTTCTTCCCTCTCAACTTTGTTTAAAACATTTTTACAATACAAACAGAGACTGGAAATATCTGCTTATCCACTCACTCATTAAACTTCATCTGCTTCTACCTTCGGCATCCTTTGACTCACAGACCCCAATTAAACATTAATCTGATCACATGATTTAATGCTATTTACACATAACTCGTAGATTTTGCTGTTATTTACATTTTTTTCAACATTTTATTGTTTAAACAGTCTAAAGACTTCTTCAGTTCTTCTGTGCTCCTTCTTTTCATATGGCTTTCTCATTTCTTAACTCCTTTATTGTCACTTCTTCTTTACATCCTTGCTTCTTTTTAACTTCTTCACTACTTCTTTTTCTTCATCAACCCTTCCCCCTCACTCCTTTCTTCATCAGTCTTTCTTCACTTCTTTTTCCTAAACTTCTCCTTCATTCTTTCTTCCTCACTGCTTCTTCACTCTTTTTTCCCCCACTATTTATTTCTCACTTCTTTTACACTCCATCTTCCTCTTCACTTTTTTACTCACTCCTTCTTTTTCAATCCTTCTACCTCACTTCCTGGTCTTCTTCACTACTTCTTCACTCTTTCTTCTTCACTTTTTATTCACATTTTCACGGTATGCTTTTTCTTACTCCTTTCAGCAATTTCATTCCACATTTTTCCACATTTTCAGCTTTGGTTCACTATTTCAAGTCTTCAGCTTCAGCATTTCAACGCATTTGCTGCAAGGAAATGCAACTTTTCTAGGTTGATTTACTAAGACGTGTTTGATCACAGCAGGAACAAATAAAGAAGTTGGATGATAAAAAGTGATTATATTAAATGACAATCCTGGATCCAGCTGAACGACTTTATCTACAACATGAGCTTAACTCTTCACATTAAAATGTACTTACCTCTTCTGACTTTATTTTTAATGTCCTACACTCTGTTCTTGGTTTACAGAGACAAATCAGTGGAAGTACTGACATTACATCATAACCAACACAACTCAGTTTGAAAGAAGTGATCAGTGGTCAATTAAAATCTGTATTCATTGTAAAACCTCAGTGTATGCAGCATCTCACCTTCTGAGGCAGAATTTTGATAGTCATCTGAAATAAAAAGGACAACAAATCAAAACATAGAAAGCTGTTTTAAGTTTATCTGTTGCCTGTTATATTTCATTTTATAATGTTTAATAATCACCAACCTTTTCTGACATCAAAGGTCCACACTGGCTCAGACTGAACCTCCTTCTTACTTGTGTAAGTGAGTTCAAGTTGGAATTTTCTGTTTGGTTTCTCGATGAACACTTGATAGAAAATTTTGTCTTGGTTATCATACCCGAGGGTAATTTTCTGTGCAAAAACATGAGAAGCCAGGAAACAAAGTTAAATCATAAGAAACACAAACAGAAGGGAAGGGTTTCCCTGGTCCAGGTGTAGTGAAACATAGAAAGACCAAAACCCAAAGTTCTGGTTCACTCTGCTATCTATTCCTCATGTCTAACTGAAGTAAAACAAGTCATGGATGACGGTCATGTTGGACTGTTATAGACGCCACAGATATGAAACTCTAATATTTTCTATCTTCAATACAATAAAGGGTTTTTCATCCACAGTGTGACAAGAAATGATTTCACATTCTGTGTAATTTATGAGGTTTTGATTTGAGAATGATAATCCTGTAAAACAAGCAATGTGATCAAAGAAATTCTTCCGTTAAGCTCTAACCAAGCTTTGAGCAGGAGGTAGCGTGGAGCTGTACCTCTCCCATGGACTCTCTTCACTGGGGGAATCCAGTTTGAAAATAAGAACTACTACCCGTCTTATGTTTTCTTCAGTTTTTACAGGATTCTTATCTGTTTCTGGGACTCCACAACATTTGAACACTCATCAATAACTGCTCTGGATCTGTGTGACAGACTGCCTTTATTGTGTACAAAGATACACCAAATTACATACAAACTGTACCTGTGGGTTAATCTCTGCTGTTTTCATATCTGCTGTGAGACTGAAACCACTCTTTATTTTCAGGGGCTTGTCTGGGCGTGGAGTTTTAATTGTTTTGAATCCCTCCAAAAATTCTGCCTGGTCCACAGTCTGTGAAAAAAAAAAAAGAGTACAGAACTGATTTAAGGTAACAGTTGTAAATCCATGAAGCAGCACTTTAACAATGGAGTATCAGGACCAATATTCAGGGGGAGGTCATGTTATATGATAGGTATAGAGACTTAACATTCTGAGTATTAAAGGGACTGTGGGGACTTTCTAAGGGATCTTGAAAAAGTCTCACTTCTAGATAATTGCCTGGTCGTAATCTACAACTTAAAATGAGATTATCAGCACTAATATTGGTTCTTTCTAAATGCGATCTTCCCAATAGGGTCGGACAAGGACCAGATTGATTTACAGTACATCAAATTTTATTTCAATCCACTTGCAGCAGTTATTCTGCAGTGATCTGATCATACTTGAAAGTCTGTCAATAAAATGAAGAGTGAGGTTACATTAGCTCTGTTTGGTGAGGTTGGAGTTGGTAGATGAGCTCATCATGACCAGGATTCGCTAACGTTACACATTACGGATACGTCTGCGAGTCCTGCTAAATATAGCCGGTTACTAAACTTCACTATAAACTAAGTTTACAAAGTTTTCTCGTTGTCACGTTTCAAACAACAGCGCTGCATAACTGTTGATAAATATTTTACCTTGTCGTGTTGTATCTGGTAAAAAAGTTGTCTTAAACAAAGAAAAGTAGTGTTGAAAAGAAGATCTGCTCTCCATTCATTCCCAAAACCAACCCCTAGCCTTGGTAAAAATCATGTCCTCACAACAGTGTGGAGTAAGTGCTCATGGGAAGTGGATTCTTTATCGCTAGCTGTAATGCTAGCATTTCCAGAAAATCCTCACAGTTCCTTTAAATTACAGCAGTGGCCTAGTGATGGTCATAGTCATTGTTGAGTTTTTGATTCTAAAGCACAAGAGCTAAAAAGAGTACCACCAAAAGATGATGAAACAGCTGGTTCAACAAGAGGCCAAATCTTGGAAGCCAAAAGTTAAAAAATTAAACTCATCACTCAAGGTGACCATGTAAAGTGGTCATTTTTCTGTTATGAAACTCTCAAAAGTTTATTCAATATTATTTTCGTTTTTGTGCATTTCAGAAAGGAAGAGGTTTAGTAACCTGTTGTAGAGCAGGATCACACGGGATCAGATACACACGCAGTTTGAGAAATGTTGTGTTGGGTTTGTAGTACATCAACACACTACATCTTATTTTCAGTGGAAAGCCGATTTTTATCAGAACCCCTCTTGGTGAGAAAACGGGTTCAGATAACTTGACATGGGATGGTGTGACCTCAGACACGTTTTCCACAACATCTCCACAGTCATCCATGTGAAGGACTGCAAAGCTGTCAGATATCTTGGAGTCGTCTTCTACACAAAACAAGAGCATACAAACATCATGAGGACAAAGAATTTCATCAGCTTTCTGAAGGACTGTCAGTATGTTGGAACATCTCGTGTTATATTCTGTAGTTCCACTTACCTGTGCAGATCCAATGTGGCAGGTACACTTCATTTAACCTTCCAGTCATGACTTTGATGTCCATTAGAGGACCTGCAGGCATGAACTTGATGCTTTCCATCCTCTCCATGTGTCCTTCCCAAGAGCAAAAGTGGTACTGAAAGCTGACCTCCTCCTTACAGACCCAGCGCAAGCCAGAGACACTACATTCATAGTTTCCTGTTTCAGACTGTAGGCTAAGACATGGAAAAGAATAGCAGTGTGTTTGTATACAGGCTCAACAACTGTATGATACTGTGTTATAGGCACAGCTGAATAAATCCTCATACTGATTGTGTCAGCCTCCAGTTGACCTAAAACATGAAGTTATTTTTACCTGTAAGTTATCGACTCATCTCCACCAGAGCTGTTCACTCCAGGTTCCAGTTTGTTCCAGAGACTGGAGTCAGGCTGAAAGAGTCGACCGTGTTTATTTGGGAGAATTTCATATTTGCAACAGCTCATAAACAAACAAATAACCAAAAAAATTACAATAATACTGAATGAAAATGATGTCAGGGATTACCGTACTGCGCCCACAGACCTCAGGCTCCAAACTTCCCGACGGCCCTTGTTTTAAAGACAGAATTTTTCTTAGAGGTATATTTTACATTTTACATTCGTCAGTGTTTCCCAAAGTATGAAAGTTTAACTGTTTTCCTGTTGAATGTATTTATCTATTATGATCTGAACTCTCATTAGCTAGTACTGACGTACCAGTAACTCTTCCTGTTGTCTACAAACGTTGTTGCTTGAAAAGAGTTGAATTTTTTTACAGAATTAGAAGAACTGAGGCTGACTTTGGAAACACCAGAAACACTTTTTACAGAAAAGAAAACATGTTTACTATCTGGTTCAAAAAATGGGTCCAGCCTAAACAGCTAATTAATTTGTAGGTATAAAGTGTATAAAGGTGAATTTTTTTATAACTTCATTTTTCAGGGTTATTGAATTTAGAACTTAAGCCCATATAAGGGCATTGTTGACTTGCTGCCTGAGGCTAAACATCCGTCTCTTTGTGTCATCCAAACTCTAATAAAGTTAGTCTGATTTCAGCATTACTAGCATGGCCCCTGTCAGTGATAGGCTTCAAAACTCTGTACCTGAAACAAATGGGTGACATCATAGAAGCTACGTCCAAATTTTCTGCAGTCTACCTGTGTAACCAGCAGTTAGTGTTAAACAACCCTCAGCTGAGACTTCCCTTTTCCTGTGCTGCACTGTTGACAGTCAGGTTAGCAACTTGACGGCAACTGTGTTTAGATCAAAAGTGAAGTGAGAATTGAGCCCTGTAGACCCAAGTGCAAAATAATAGTCTTAACTGCTTGTTGCGCCGAAGACAATGAGCTCATGTTTTATTCACAACTCACCTTGAGATCCTGAGCTGCTGTCTGACAGCTTCTCCACCAGATCCATCCTTTTAATCCTTTCTAAAACATCCTTAGTCACTTCCACACTCTGTTGGCCATAGTTCTCCACCATCAGCCTCACTGTCTCTGCTTTGTCAGCTGTCTCCATGCTGTATCCTGGGATTTTTGGGAAACCGCGCAGTTTTGTGTACTGCAGGAAATTCTTGAACTTCTCCAGATCCCCAGGACTTAACTTGTCAAGGATTTCCAAAAGCTGCTCATGGTCTGCTGTCAGGGTCGACTCCTGATGGTATAATTATCAGAGGACATTCAACATTTTCATAAGAGTTTTAAATTACTTTAACAACTTAATCACAACAGAATTCTGCCAATACGTGATTCTTTGAAGAGTATTCTGTCAGTTTTTTAGCAAATAAAAACAGCAAAAAATGAGATGAGATTCCAAAGTTTTATCATTTCTTTTCTCTCAAAATTTAGAAACTTTTGTTTTATCAGTTCAACCTGTGCTGCGTAAACTGTGTATGTGACATCACTTACTGTCTGAGGTCTTTTGGACTCTAAGAGGAGACAAGAAAAGAAAAAAAAATCAAAAAAAGACAATCTGCAACTTTCATCTTCTTCCACTTTTAAAGAAAACATGATAACAACTCAGTAACACTAAAGATGACAGTATTCAGTGTGTTAGGGATCTGTATCTTTCAGAAGAAGCAGTGTTCTGCCTTAATTTCCTGCTCTTTCACCTCACATCTGAAAGTTTTTACGAAATGAGTTTCAGCTGTTTTTAATGAAAATAAAGAATAACAAATCAGCTGCTGCAAAGTGACACTTCAGTCTACTCAGTTCTGACATGACTAACATCAGTTTATCTTAAAGAAGTTTGCAGTCAGACTGATGTGGGAGTTTTTGTCCTCTTACTCTGAGTTTTGAGTCCTGAGCTCATCTCTGTCAACGTCCCCACCAGATCAGTCCTCCCAATCTTCTGTAAAACATCCGCAGTCACTTCCACACACTGTTGGCCACAGATCTCCACCATCAGCTTCGCCATTTCAGTCTTGCCAGCTCCGCCTACTTGAATTTTTCGGACTCCTGGGAGGCCTTTTTCCAGAGCAGTCTGCGGCATGAGGAGCTTAAATCGCTCAAACTCTCCAAAACTTAAACCTCTCAGTGTTTTAAAAACTGTCCAATACAGTGATGATGGTTCCTGACGGATTAAAAATAACAGAGCATTTATGAGCTTGATTTCCACTGCAGTGACAGAACTTTATTACATTTGCATGAGTCCAAAGCGTGAAGTCATGTCAGTACTGTGACATTAAATATCAATCATGTCAGTCTTAATCAAACTACGATGACAGATTTGAAGACTAAAAACAAAGTATAAATATCTCCTCTCTTTAAGTATTGATCCAAACTTTTTGAAATTGTTTTATCAGAATCATTTTGTTCAGGTGACAACAAGGACGTGAAAAGTGTGATGTGTAAAGTATCTGATTTCATGTTACTCACTTTCTGGAGAGGATCAGACTGACTTTCCCCTGAGGGAGAAATAACAGAAATTAATCCATCAAAAATTTTCACAAATCCTGAAGGGTCATGCTTTACATTATCCTGGGATCAGAAGTAAAATACAACCTTTAATTGAATTCACTACAAAAACAAGATATGTATTGTTCAAACTGAGAAAGTTTATTGTTTTTTGTAAATATTTATTCATTCATTCATTCATCTTCTAAACCACTTATCCTGTTCAGGGTTGCGGGTGGCTGGAGTCTATCCCAGTTTGCTTAGGGCGAGAGGCGGGGTACACCCTGGACTGGTCTCCAGTCAATCACATCGTAAATGTTCACTCATTTTGAATTTGATGCCCACATCATGTTCCCAAAAATGCTGGGACAGGTTCATGTTTCCCACTGTGTTCCATCACCATTCCTTTTAACAACACTCATTAAGTGTTTGTGAACTGAGGACACTAATTGTTGAAGCTTTGGAGGTGGAATTCTTTACCATTCTTGATTGATGAACAACTTCAGTTGATCAACAGTTCGGGATCTCTGTTGTCGTATTTTGTGCTTCTTAATGCTCCACACATTTTCAATGGGAGACAGGTCTGGACTGCAGGCAGGCCAGTCTAGTACTCGCACTCTTTTACTACGAAGCTACACTGTTGTAACAGGTGCAGAATGTGTCTTGTCATTGTCTTGCTGAAATAAGCAGGGACGTCCCTGAAAAAGACGTGGCTTGGATGGCAGCATATGTTGCTCCAAAACCTGTATGTACCTTCAGATGGTCAAGTTAGCCATGCCATGGGCACTAACACACCCCCATACCATCACAGATGCTGGCTTTGAGACTTTGACCTGAGAACAATCCAGATTGTCCTTTTCCTCTTTGGCCTGGAGGACACCACGTCCATGATTTCCAAAAACAGTTTGAAATGTGGACTCATCAGACCACAGCACACTTTTCCACTTTGCATCAGTCCATCTCAGATGAGCTCGGGTCCAGAGAAGCCGGCGGTGTTTCTGGGTGTTGTTGATATATGTCTTTATCTTTGCATGGTAGAGTTTGAACTTGCACTTGTAGATGTAGTGATGAACTGTGTTAACTGACAATGGTTTTCTGAAGTCTTTCTGTGCCCATGTGGTAATATCCTTTACACAATGATGTTGGTTTTTAATGAATTGCTGCCTGAGGGGTCAAAGGTCACGGGCATTCAATGTTGGTTTTCAGCCTTGCTGCTTACGTGGGAGATTTCTCCAGATTCTCTGAATCTTTTGATGATATTATGGACTGTAGATGATCAAATCCATCAGTTCTTTGACATTGAGAAACATTGTTCTTAAACTGTTGGACTATTTGCTCACACAGTTGTTCACAAAGTGGTGAACCTCGCTCTATCTTTGCTTGTGAACAACTGAGCCTTTCAGTGATGCTCCTTTTATAGCCAATCATGACACTCACCTGTTTCTTATGAACATGTTCACCTGTGGAATGTTCCAAACAGGTGTTTTTGGAGCAGTCCTGAACTTTCCCTGTCCTTCTTGGTGCCTGTCCCAACTTTTTTGGAACGTGTTGCAGCCATCAAATTCAAAATGAATGAAACTTTGAAAAAAAAACAAAAAACAATGTGTATAAGTTTGAACGATAAATATCTTGTCTTTGTAGTGTATTCGAATAAATGTTGGTTAAACATGTTTTGAAAATCATTTCATTCAGTTTTTTATTTATGTGTTACACAACGTAAATTAAATTTGTCATTTATGGGACATACATGTGGTTGTGTAATGAAGCAGTGTTTGTCTTCTTTCTCTGACCTTTGAGTCCTGAGCTGGTCCCTGACAGCCTCTCAACCAGATCAGATCTGTTCATGTCCATTAAAACCTCTTTGGTCACCTCCACAGGCTGCTGGTTCTCCATCATCAGATCCACCAGTGCATACAGCTGACGTGCTGGCTCTGTTGGGATCCAGTTGATCTGTGGAAGACTCCTCTGGAAGTATGTAAACTGAAGCAAGAACCTGAATTTCTCAAGCTCGTTAAAACTCAAACCACTCAGTGTTTGTAAAATAATCTGTTCATCATTTTCCTTCACTGCCTGAAAAACACAAAGAGTACAGAAAGTAAACACCTGATTTCTGAACTGAGGTGATTAAAAAGAAACTACTCTGTGAATGAACTCAGAGCCGTGTGTGATCAGAAGGTTTTCAGCAAATTGAAATGAGTAAAACTGTGACAAAGAATTTGGTATTCAGTCAAAGCTGCCAGTTTGTATCTGTTGTGTTGCATCAGTTCAGTGATGTTGGAAAAGAATGACTGTCTTTACATGGAAAAAAAGAGAAATTCTGAACAATAGAGATTAAAATTTACGAGACTCCAACCTTTGAAAGAAGATGGAGACCAGTCAAAGACCTCATTGAATAGGATTTCTTTTTATATTTTTCTCTCCATCTCTGTCTTGAAATTGTAAATTATAAAATGTCTGTAAGGGCCCAGTCTCAGGAAGTATTGTTATGATGTTTGACTGTCTAATTCTGACAATAAAAGTAAAAAAAAAAAAAAATTACATAAAAATACATATTAACTTTTGCTAAGCATTTGAGGAGGCTTTTGAAGTTGTTGGAAAAGATTAAAATATTTGGGTCTGTGGCCTAAATGTGGAAAATTAAACCAAATTAAAATCAACAACAAAAATATGAAATAAAAGAGGATGAACATTTTTTTCAATGTTTATTAAAATATAGACATCTGTACCAAATTTGTTGAAGTATTGAAAGCGTGGAGGAAATGAAACTGACGTCCTGAAAAGTGAAACTCACCGTCTCTACCAGTGCAGGTTGATGTTTGTCCACAGAGTGTTTCTCTGCAGAGAAAACAGAGAAGAAAATCACCAACTTCAAAAGAGACTGTAGTTTTCTTCAATAAACCTCTGATGCCTTTAAAAGCTGATAAAACAAACATAAGGACACTTCCTCAGATGGATCCAAGATTGATCATTTACAATGTCAGTGATGAAAGGGTCACAATAAAGCAGATTTATTTTGATTCATCTGTAAAAAGTTTTTAAATATCGGAGCAAAGATGGCCTAGTGGTGAAGGTTGCGCTCCATCTACGTGGGCAGGTGGGGTTCAAGTCCGACCTGTGGCTACTTCCCCCCATAGTCACTCCTCACTCTCCCACTCTGTTTCTGCCTCTTTCCACTTTCCTGTCCTCTTGAAATAAAGGCATAAACCCCCCTCCCATGTATATGAAAAAAAAAATTTAAATCATCTCTCTGACCTTTGAGTGCTGAGCTGCTCTCTGACAGCATCTGTGTCAGATCAGTCCTGTTCATCTCCTCTAAAACCTCTCTGCTCAGCTCCACAGATTGTTGTCCGTATCTCCTCATCACCTGATGCACGAATCCTGCTCTCATGTTCCACTTGTATGAGATGGTTCTGAGGTTCTTCTGGGACACAGTCCGCTTCAGGAGCTCCTTGAATTTAGTGAACTCCCTTTTACTCAAACAAAGCAGAGTTTCTAAAAGCAGCTGTTGAACAGCTGCCATTGTTGCTACCTGGAATAATCAGAACAAACATGTGACTTCATTTAGGTAAAATCATTTCTCTTTACATTTCATCAATAAAAGGACAGCTGGGTGTGAAGGATGGATCAACTTTTCACAATTTTCTCACCTGATGACAGAAAGAATGAACACACTGACATTTTATTACATCCACACTGTCTGATAAATATTTAAAGAGTGTGACCTGAATGAATCCTGAACTCTTGAAAACAAACTGATGCAGTAAAATCTGTGAAGCACACAGTCAGGACAGACGTGATATGACTCACTTTCTGGATCAGTGCAGAGCGTTGTTCATCTGATTCTTTCTCTGAGGAGAAAAGAAGTTCACAAAAAGCTTTTGAGAGATTATTTCAAAGACTGTTAACACACACAGGTTTGAGGTGACTGAAACAGAACATTTAGACTGATGACATTCATTCAGTCAGATCTATAATTTGATATTTTTGTCTGGATGGTCTCACTTTTGGGTGTTGAGCTGGTCTCTGACAACCTCTGAACCAGATCAGTCTTCTTCATCATCTTTAAAGTCTCTCTGGTGATCTCCACAGAGTGTTGGCTGCAGGTCATGATTATTGTGAACACAGTGTCCTGATGGTCTCTTCCCTCCAGTTGAAACCAAGGTCTGTCAGAGGCAAATGCGGTCAGTTGTATCATGAAGCTCTGAAGTTCGTCTTCACTCAGATCAGCCAGAGTCTCCATGAGCAGCTCTGTGACAGATGTCGCTGTTTCAACCTGGTGAATGAGAGGGACATGATCAACATGCTGAAGAGCGGTTTCTCAGCTGAAATAAAGAACCATATTTCTGTTCACACCTTATTAATGACTGTTTCAAACAGATGAAGGAGCTCTTTGGACAAACCAACCAAAGTAATCACATGATTGACAGAACTTTCAACCCAGAAGTTTTTATCTGATTTCAAAACAGTCTGTATATCTATACTGACTTCAATGATAACATCATGTCTTTAACATTGTTTTTAAATACATGAAGCCTTTATTTCATCACTTTTCTGTCTTCTGTTTGACAGGATGAAGATCGTTTTGTTCAGCTCACCATGAGGACATGAAAAGTGTGTTTTGTAAAGTGTGTTTGATTTAACATTACTCACTGTCTGCAGCCAGTCCAACACACTTTTCTCTGAGGAGAAATAAAAGAAACAATCATGAATCTTAAAACACCATGACATGATTTGCTCGACATTGTTCTATCAGCAGCTGAATAATGTTATCCTGTGATGACACAGGTCAGGATACTGAGTACTCAAATCCTGGATTCAATGGAGAAGAATAAAAAATCAGATCAATCAGCTCTTATTATTGTTCAGATATGTATTAATACAAGTTTATCACTGATAGAAACTGTATTCTCATGTTCTTTTAGTCATAAACTGAAGTCAGTTATTAACTGAGGAAAGTATAAACCTGGCTGTTTTTAATCTGCTGCTGCATTAAAGTGATTCAGCTGAAATTATTTCATCAATTATTTATGTTCCAACTCGTCAACTTCAAGGATCTGTTTTTATTGGTAAATTTGGAAAAAGAAGTTTTTGATCTTAGGTCAATAAAAAAATCAACATGTGACCTAAAGATTCATTTCTAATCATTAAAATTTAAATATAGTAATTTGTCATTTATGGGACATACATGTGGTTGTGTAATGAAGCAGTGTTTGTCTTCTTTCTCTGACCTTTGAGTCCTGAGCTGGTCCCTGACAGCCTCTCAACCAGATCAGATCTGTTCATGTCCATTAAAACCTCTTTGGTCACCTCCACAGGCTGCTGGTTCTCCACCATCAGATCCACCAGTGCATACAGCTGACGTGCTGGCTCTGTTGGGATCCAGTTGATCTGTGGAAGACTCCTCTGGAAGTATGTAAACTGAAGCAAGAACCTGAATTTCTCAAGCTCTTTAAAACTCAAACCTCTCAGTGTTTGTAAAATAATCTGTCCATCATTTTCCTTCACTGCCTGAAAAACACAAAGAGTACAGAAAGTAAACACCTGATTTCTGAACTGAGGGGATTAAAAAGAAACTACTCTGTGAATGAACTCAGAGCCGTGCGTGATCAGAAGGTTTTCAGCAAATAGAAATGAGTAAAACTGTGACAAAGAATTTGGTATTCAGTCAGAGCGGCCAGTTTGTATCTGTTGTGTTGCATCAGTTTAGTGATGTTGGAAAAGAATGACTGTCTTTACATAGAAAAACACAACTTCTGAACAATAGAGATTAAAAGTAAATATAAAAGCATTTTATTTGTTGTTCAGTGTCTAAGGAGGATTTTGAAGATGCTAGAAGAGATTAAAATAATTGGGTCTTATGGTGGATGGATGAACATTTGTTACAATGTTTATTGAAGTATTGAAATCCATTTGTTTTGCTTCAACACATATATTAACGTACAGGAAGGAGTGTTTTCAGGTAACATGGAGGAAATGAAACTGACGTCATGGAAAGTAAAACTCACCTTCTCTACCAGTGCAGGTTGATGTTTGTCCACAGAGTGTTTCTCTGCAGAGAAAACAGAGAGGAAAATCATCAACTTCAACAGAGACTGTAGTTTTCTTCAATAAACCTCTGATGCCTTTAAAAGGATGGATCATTTACAATGTCAGTGATGAAAGGGTCACAATAAAGCAGATTTATTTGATTTATCTTTAAAAAGTTTTTAAATATCATCTCTTTCACCTTTGAGTGCTGAGCTGCTCTCTGACAGCATCTGTGTCAGATCAGTCCTGTTCATCTTCTCTAAAACCTCTCTGCTCAGCTCCACAGATTGTTGTCCGTAAGTCCTCATCATCTGATCCATTATTTCTGCTCTCTCTGTCCACATGTCTGAGATGGTTCTGAGATTCTTCTGGGACACAATCCGCTCCAGGAGCTTCTTGAATTCAGTGACCTCCCTCTTACTCAAACAAAGCAGAGTTTCTAAAAGCAGCTGTCGAACAGCTGCCATTGTTGCTACCTGGAATAATCAGAACAAACATGTGACTTCATTTAGGTAAAATCATTTCTCTTTACATTTCATCAATAAAAGGACAGAGCTGGGTGTGAAGGATGGATCAACTTTTCACAATTTTCTCACCTGATGACAGAAAGAATGAACACACTGACATTTTATTACATCCACACTGTCTGATAAATATTTAAAGAGTGTGACCTGAATGAATCCTGAACTCTTGAAAACCAACTGATGCAGTAAAATCTGTGAAGCACACAGTCAGGACAGACGTGATATGACTCACTTTCTGGATCAGTGCAGAGCGTTGTTCATCTGATTCTTTCTCTGAGGAGAAAAGAAGTTCACAAAAAGCTTTTGAGAGATTATTTCAAAGACTGTTAACACACACAGGTTTGAGGTGACAGAAACAGAACATTTAGACTGATGACATTCATTCAGTCAGATCTATAATTTGATATTTTTGTCTGGATGGTCTCACTTTTGGGTGTTGAGCTGGTCTCTGACAACCTCTGAACCAGATCAGTCCTCTTCATCATCTTTAAAATCTCTCTGGTGATCTCCACAGAGTGTTGGTTGCAGGTCATGATTATTGTGAACACAGTTTCCTGATGGTCTCTTCTCTCCAGTTGAAACCAAGGTCTGTAAGCGGTATAACTGAAGCCACATGTAAGCTTCAGGTGTGTCATGAAGCTCTTAAGTTCATCTTCACTCAGATCAGCCAGAGTCTCCATGAGCAGCTCTGTGACAGATGTCGCTGTTTCAACCTGGTGAATGAGAGGGACATGATCAACATGCTGAAGAGCGGTTTCTCAGCTGAAATAAAGAACCATATTTCTGTTCACACCTTATTAATGACTGTTTCAAACAGATGAAGGAGCTCTTTGGACAAACCAACCAAAGTAATCACATGATTGACAGAACTTTCAATCCACAAGTTTTTATCTGATTTCAAAACAGTCTGTATATCTGTACTGACTTCAATGATAACATCATGTCTTTAACATTGTTTTTAAATACATGAAGCCTTTATTTCATCACTGTTCTGTCTTCTGTTTGACAGGATGAAGATGGTTTTGTTCAGCTCACCATGAGGACATGAAAAGTGTGTTTTGTAAAGTGTGTTTGATTTAACATTACTCACTGTCTGCAGCCAGTCCAACACACTTTTCTCTGAGGAGAAATAAAAAAAGCAATCATGAATCTTAAAACACCATGACATGATTTGCTCGACATTGTTCTATCAGCAGCTGAATAATGTTATCCTGTGATGACACAGGTCAGGATACTGAGTACTCAAATCCTGGATTCAATGGAGAAGAATAAAAAATCAGATCAATCAGCTCTTATTATTGTTCAGATATGTATTAATACAAGTTTATCACTGATAGAAACTGTATTCTCATGTTCTTTTAGTCATAAACTGAAGTCAGTTATTAACTGAGGAAAGTATAAACCTGGCTGTTTTTAATCTGCTGCTGCATTAAAGTGATTCAGCTGAAATTATTTATATTCCAACTGGTCAGCTTCAAGGATCTGTTTTTATTGGTAAATTTGGAAAAAGGAGTTTTTGATCTTAGGTCAATAAAAAAATCAACATGTGACCTAAAGATTAATTTCTAATCATTAAAATTTAAATATAGTAATTTGTCATTTATGGGACATACATGTGGTTGTGTAATGAAGCAGTGTTTGTCTTCTTTCTCTGAACTTTGAGTCCTGAGATGGTCCCTGACAGCCTCTCAACCAGATCAGATCTGTTCATGGCCCGGGATTGGAAGATGCTAGTTGACATTGACCAGCAACTAATCTTTCCTCCTGAAATTGCAACCACCACCCTTAGACCAGACCTGGTACTCTGGTCTCCTTCACTGAAGTTTGTTTACATCACAGAGCTCACAGTCCCATGGGAGGAGTCAGTTGAAGAGGCCTATGAGCGCAAAAAATTGCGCTACACAGAACTGGCAGCGGATGCACAACAGCGAGGGTGGAGGGCAAAAATCTATCCAGTTGAGGTGGGGTGTAGAGGTTTTATAGCTTTTTCCACCATCAGGCTGCTGAAAGACCTCGGTTTCCTTGGACAGGCTTTGCGGAAGACGATTAGATCAGTCTCTGAAACAGCCGAAAGAAGCAGCCAGTGGATTTGGATCAAGCGGAGAGATCCTTCTTGGGCTCAGAAAACGCCAGCTTGACCTTTACATAGGACCCCCCCCCCCCCCCCCCCCCCCCAAAGGAGGAAACAACCAGGCATTTTTCTTTGTAATTGGGCATGGGGCACAAGCTCAGGTTTGATCACCCTGTAGCTGGCCACCTTTGATGAGGGCGTCTAGTGTTAAAAGGCCGAAACACCCAGTGACTCAAAGGTACACTACTGATGATGTGTCCCAAATTTACAACTTCCCTATGTCTGAGATACAGATCCTATCTCTCTCTCTCTCAACTCCAATGGAAACCTTAGGTGCGCACCATCTATTGGCACAATGGACAAATTTAACATCATGTCCCGTGTTTTATGATTCTGACCTTTGAGTCCTGAGCTGGTCCCTGACAGCCTCTCAACCAGATCAGATCTGTTCATGTCCATTAAAACCTCTTTGGTCACCTCCACAGGCTGCTGGTTCTCCATCATCAGATCCACCAGTGCATACGGCTGACATGCTGGCTCTGTTGGGATCCAGTTGATCTGTGGAAGACTCCTCTGGAAGTATGTAAACTGAAGCAAGAACCTGAATTTCTCAAGCTCGTTAAAACTCAAACCACTCAGTGTTTGTAAAATAATTTGTCCATCATTTTCCTTCACTGCCTGAAAAACACAAAGAGTACAGAAAGTAAACACCTGATTTCTGAACTGAGGTGATTAAAAAGAAACTACTCTGTGAATGAACTCAGAGCCGTGCGTGATCAGAATGTTTTCTGCAAATAGAAATGAGTAAAACTGTGATTTTGAGGAGGCTTTTGAAGCTGTTGGTAAAGATTCAAATATTTGGGTGTGTGGCCAAAATGTTGAAAATAAAACAAAATTAAAATCTATAAACAAAAATATTAAATAAAACAAGGATGAACATTTGTTATAATGTTTATTGAAATACTGACAAATGTAGCAATGTTTATGGAAGTATTGAAATCCATTTGTTTTGCTTCAACACATATAAAGGTACAAGGGTGGAGGGTTTTCAGGTAACATCCAGGAAATGAAACTGATGTCATGAAAATTAAAACTCACCTTCTCTACCAGTGCAGATTGATGTTTGTCCACAGAGTGTTTCTCTGCAGAGAAAACAGAGAGGAAAATCATCAACTTCAACAGAGACTGTAGTTTTCTTCAATAAACCTCTGATGCCTTTAAAAGGATGGATCATTTACAAAGTCAGTGATGAAAGGGTCACAATAAAGCAGATTTATTTTGATTTATCTTTAAAAAATTTTTAAATATCATCTCTCTGACCTTTGAGTGCTGAGCTGCTCTCTGGCACCATCTGTGTCAGATCAGTCCTGTTCATCTCCTCTAAAACCTCTCTGCTCAGCTCCACAGATTGTTGTCCGTAAGTCCTCATCATCTGACTCACTATTTCTGCTCTCTCTGTCGACATGTCTGAGATGGTTCTGAGATTCTTCTTGGACACAGTCCGCTCCAGGAGCTTCTTGAATTCAGTGAACTCCCTCTCACTCAAACAAAGCAGAGTTTCTAAAAGCAGCTGTTGAACAGCTGCCATTGTTGCTACCTGGAATAATCAGAACAAACATGTGACTTCATTTAGGTAAAATCATTTCTCTTTACATTTCATCAATAAAAGGACAGAGCTGGGTGTGAAGGATGGATCAACTTTTCACAATTTTCTCACTTGATGACAGAAAGAATGAACACACTGACATTTTATTACATCCACACTGTCTGATGAATATTTAAAGAGTGTGACCTGAATGAATCCTGAACTCTTGAAAACAAACTGATGCAGTAAAATCTGTGAAGCACACAGTCAGGACAGACGTGATATGACTCACTTTCTGGATCAGTGCAGAGCGTTGTTCATCTGATTCTTTCTCTGAGGAGAAAAGAAGTTCACAAAAAGAGACACTGATCCAAACTGTCGAAACATTCAAAATCAAAAAACAAGATAACATTACAAAGCAAGATAAGAATAACACTCATGCCCTCTTACAAATTAAAACTACACCATATACAAATATATACATACATATACACCCACTGGCCAATTATTAGGCACACCTGTCAAACTGCTCATTAACACAAATTTCTAATCAGCCAATCACATGGCAGCAACTCAATGCATTTAGGCATGTAGACATGGTCAAGACGATCTGCTGCAGTTCAAACTGAGCATCAGAATGGGTAAGAAAGGTGATTTAAGTGACTTTGAACATGGCATGGTTGATGGTGCCAGACAGGCTGGTCTGAGTATTTCCGAAAATGCTGATCTACTGGGATTTTCACGCACAGAAAATGGTCCGTAAAAGAGAAAATATCCAGTGAGCGGCAGTTCTGTGGGAAAAAATGCCTTATTGATGCCAGAGGTCAGAGGAGAACGGCCAGACTGGTTCTGAGGCTACAATTCACACAGGCCCACCAAAACTGGACAATAGAAGATTGGAAAAACGCTTTCCTGGTCTGAAGAGTCTCAATTTCTGCTGCAACATTCAGATGGTACGGTCAGAATTTGGTGTCAACAACATAAAAGCATGGATCCATCCTGCCTTGTATCAATGGTTCAGGCTGGTTGTGGTGGTGTAATGGTGTGGGGGATATTTTCTTGGCACACTTTGGGCTCTTAGTTCTTACCAACTAAGCATCGCTTCAACACCACAGCCTACCTGAGTATTGTTGCTGACCATGTCCATCCCTTTATGACCACAGTGTACCCATCTTCTGATGGTTACTTCCAGCAGGATAACGCGCCATGTCATAAAGCTGGAATCATCTCAGACTGTGGAGGCCATTTGAGTACAGTGAACTCATTGTCGTGTTCAAGAAACCAGTCACCAGATCTCAATCCCACAGAGCACCTTTGGGATGTGGTGGACCGGGAGATTCGCATCATGGATGTGCAGCCGACAAATCTACAGCAGCTGCGAGATGCTATCATGTCAATATGGACCAAACTCTCTGAGGAATGTTTCCAGAACCTTGTTGAATCTATGCCACGAAGGATTAAGGCAGTTCTGAAGGCAAAAGAGGGTCCAACCCAGTACTAATACCATATTAGGTGTACCTAATAAAGTGAGTCTGTGGGTGTATATGGGTATATTTTGATACAGATTGTGTGTCTTTATTTTCATACATTTAAATCATTTAATTCACAGATGAGAGACAAAGAGGCAGAACATAAACATGTAGACTCATCAGATAAGTTAAGAGCCAGTTGTTATTTGAGGTAGTTAAGGTCTCGATGGTCTTACTTTTCAACCTTGAGCTGGTGTCTGACAGCCTCTGCCACAGATCAGTCCTCTCCATTTTCTGTAAAATCTCTCTGGTTGTCTCCACTGAGTGGTGGCCGCAGGTCATAATTATTGTAAACACAGTTTCCTGATGGTCACCCACAAATACAAAGTTTGTGTCTGTCCATACGAGCTGCCACCGAAGGACACCTGACTTTTTTATTTTGATGAATGTGTTTTTCAGTTCACTCCTGAAGTCCTTTATCTCCTCTTCATTTAAATCAGACAGTACGTCCATGAGCACTTCTATATCAGACGTTATCATTTCAACCTGATAAATTAAAGGAACATGATGAATGTACAAAAGTGACATTTTTATTCTTTCTACAAACTTCCTTGAATTTCTGCATAAGTTTTCTGCATTCTGCTTTAGTTTTCTACCTTCATTAATTTAAGCATACGAAAAATGTTTATTATCTGCCAACAAAGGAAGAACTGACAGAATTTTGAATTATGATAAAGCTCTGTGAGGAACATTATTCATTCATACCTTAAATTAAAATGTTTAAGATCTACTTGTTTAAAGTTGCACTGTGCAGAGTCAGTGTGAAAAGTCATACTCACTCTCTGGATCATTAAAGGCCACTGTTTGGCTTCTGTTTGCACCGAAGGTTTCTCTAAAGAAAAAAATGAACAGATTAAAGACCTCGGAGGGTTTTCTTTTACATTACTGTGTGTGCAAACTGAAAACTCAAAGGATTTCTTCATTAAGTCACTCCATAGCCACCTTAACAGCTCATATATATATATATATATATATATATATATATATATATATATATATATATATATATATATATATGTATATACATATATGTGTGTGTGTGTGTGTATATATATATATATATGTGTGTGTATATATATATATATATGTGTGTGTGTGTATATATATATATATGTGTGTGTGTATATATATATATATATATATATATATATATATATATATATATATATATATATATATATATATATATATATATGTGTGTGTGTGTGTGTGTGTGTGTGTGTGTGTCTAAAGAAAGCATTCGATACAATTGATCACAATGTACTTTGTTATAAACTAGAAAAGCTGGGCGTAAGGGGTAAAGCGCTGAACTGGCTTAGGAGCTACCTGAATGGCAGATACCAATACGTCCAAGTAGCAGGAAAAAAAATCAAGGTGCCCCAACACTATTTGCGGGGTCCCACACGGGTCCGTATTAGGCCCGAGGTCATTTACTCTTTATATGAATGATATATGTAAAGTATCTGAAAACATTAAATTTAGACTATTTGCAGATGACACGAGTCTCTTCTGCTCGGGAGACAACCTGAAAGAGCTGATCACTATGACAAACCAAGAGCTAAACAAGCTACAAATTTGGTTCAATATAAACAGACTATCTCTGAACCTAGACAAGACAAAATTTATGATATTCGGCAACAAAAACAGTGTCTGTGACACTAATATAGATATAAACGATACAAAGGGTTTATTAATTCAAATTTCTGGGAGTAATCATTGGTGATAGGCTAAACTGGAAACCTCATATATTGTATACAGAAAAAAATAGACACACACACACACACATATATATATATATATATATATATATATATATATATATATATATATATATATATATATGTGTGTGTGTATATATATGTATGTATATATATATATATATATATATATATATATATATATATATATATATATACATATATATACATATATATACATACATATAAATAGCTCAGTGGTAGAGTTGTCGCCTCTCGATCGGAAGGTCGGGGGCTCGATTCCCAGCTCCTGCAGTGACATGTCGAAGTGTCCTTGAGCAAGACAGTGAACCCCAAAATTGCTCCCACTGTTGTTCAGTGGTGTGTGAATGAGTATGAATGTGTTAGATAATACTGATGGCCTTCAATAGAATGTTCTGCCAACAGTGTGTGAATGTGGTGTGGATGGGTGAATGACACCAGCAGTGTAAAGCGCTTTGAGTGGTCAGAAAGACTAGAAAAGCGCTATATAAGCACTGGTCCATTTGCTATAAAAGTACTGGTCCATATATATATATATATATATATATATATATATATATATATATATATATATAAAAATTACAATAGGAACAAACTTCAAACATCTCATCAACTTTTATTTAAATCTGCATGTGTCCAAGCTGATTTCCTTTATCAAATGACTTAATCAAATGTAGAACTATTGTTAACTGGATGTTTCATTAGAAACTTTGTGTTTTTCGTCTTACCTTGACTTCCTGCGCTGCTGTCCAACAGTCTCTGCACCAGATCAGTCCTGTTCATCTTCTTTAAAAAGTTTTTGGCCAACTCCACACACTCTTCATTGTACTTCTCCACCATCAGCTCCACCACTTCATCTGCATTTGTCTCTTTTGGATGTTGTTTTGAGAAGAGTGGGACGCCTTTTTCCAACTCAATGTTTAAGTTGAAATCTTTCAGCTCCTCAGAGCTCAAATCTTTCAATATTTCAGATAACACTCTCGTAGACGTCATTTTTTCGACCTGGAAAATGAGAAATAATATCTGACAATATGCTGGCGAGGGTGTGTGCTACATTCCTGACATCTCTACATTCTTTTCAGTACATTTAACTTAACCAGAATTAATTACAGGTGATTCACTAACTTTACATACATTCAAGTAAAGCTCTTAACTGGTTCAGGTCCTACTTGTCTTGAGAGGTGTTTTAAAGTAAAAAAAATGGTAACTGTGTCTCTTCTTGTGCCCCCCTAACCTGTGGAGTTCCCCAAGGTTCTATTCTTGGTCCCATCCTTTTCTTCCTTTACCTCCCTCCTCTTGGCCTGATTTTTAAAAAGCATGGCATATCTTCCCATCTGTATGCAGACAAAGCTCAGATTTACCTGCTAATAAAGAAAATTGATAGCAGCTCTCTTAAACATCTGCTAACATGTTTTAATGACATTAAAGACTGGATGGCCTGGAGCTTTTCAAATTTTAACAAAAAAAAATGAAGAACTGATCTGTTTTGGCCCTAGCAGAGCTCATGAGACACCTCTCAGGGACCTGGCCCTTGTTTTAAGCTCACAGTTTCAAATCTTGGTGTAAAAGATGACAGTGATTTTAAAATTGGATCAACAAATAAACTCAGTTGTTAAATCCAATTTTTATCATCTCAGGCTTTTATCCAAGATTAAAAACGTTTTTATCTTTTAACGACTTTGAGCAAGTACTTCATGCTTTCATTTCTACACAGTTGGACTACTGTAATGCTTTCTAATCAGACTTCCCTAACACATTTACAGTAGGTCCAAAATGCTGCTGCTCGTCTTTTAACATGGACATGAAAACATGACCACATCACCCTGATCCTAGCTTCCCTCCACTGGCTTCCTGCTCATTTAGAATCCATCCATTACTGTTATGACAGTTGTGTTCATCACTGTGATAACTGCTATGGCTGTTGTAATTAGTGATAGACGATATGCTTTTTCCAGGGCCGATACCGATACCGATTATTAGCTGTGAAGGAGGCCAATAACCGATATTTGCAGCCGATATTCATTTGCAGTAAACGTGAATATATTGGCATCAAAATTTTGAATAATACAAACTCTGATACTTAACTTTGTTTATATGCCTTTCAGCACATGTTTATTTAACATTTTACAGGCTCAGCAGAAACAAATAAATAAATAGCTCCCTTAAGTTTTCTACAGTATATAAACGGTTTCAAAATTTCAATACAAAAAAAATGTTTATCTCTTTTTTTAACTTCAAACAATAACAATAACAATATCATTTTCAAGAGCCAAGCAAGCTGTGAAAGTTATAATAAGTTCATAGACTGTGAGATAGTCACGATGCTAATTGCGTTAGCCGGTCAAAGGGATTTTCCATTCATGTTAGCATTAAGCTGGCTGACTTTCATTAACCAAAGCAAAGTAGTTAAGAATAGCTTTCCTTTGCCAAGTTTTGAAGTGACCTATTATCGGCCGTCGCATTAAAAAAAAAAGGCCAATGCTGATACCGATAATCGGTCTATCCCTAGTTGCAATAGTGATGAATATTATTCTATAGAGACTGTGTCAGCCCCCCGACCCAAAGCTCACTTAGATATTAACACAAAAACAAATAAAAGAGGAGTCAACCATAGAAATGTGATTAAAATCAAAACTTCAAATGTAGTGGCTTCAAAACATCAGATAATTAGATGATGTCTCTTGAACATTAGATCACTAAGATCCAAATCTTAACTGGTGAACGACCTTATATCAGAAAATCAGATTGATTTATTCTGTCTCACTGAAACATGGCTGTGCGAGGAGGAATATGTCAGTTTAAATGAGTCCACTCCTCCCAGTCATTCAAATATTCATATACCACGTGACACAGGCTGTGGTGGTGGTGTAGCAGCTATCTATCATTCCTGTCTCCAAATCAATCATAGACCAAAGGCTAACTACACTTCTTTTGAAAGCCTTACTCTAAATTTTTCTCATACTGATTCAAAAACCTGCCAGCCAGTCCTATTTGTGATAATTTACCATCCTCTAGGCCCATATTCTGAATTTTTATCAGAATTCTCTGAGTTCATATCAAACTTGGTCCTTAGCTCTGATAAAATACTCATCGTAGGTGATTTTAATATCCATGTTGATATAAAAAGTGATAGTCTTAGCTTAGCTTTTATGTCCTTAATAGACTCAGTTGGCTTTATTCAGTCTGTTAGTGAAGCTACCCATCATTTCAACCACACTCTTGATTTGGTTCTAGCATATGGCCTTGATATTAATGAACTAAAAGTTTGTCCTGAAAATCCATTCTTATCCGATCACTTCCGAGTAACTTTTAGCATCCTCTTGGAAGATTCTGTGTTCTGCAGCAAAATTGTGAGCAGTAGTAATCTGTCCAGTGGTGCCTTGGCGAAATTTAAAGAGGCCATTCCTGCTGCCTTAAACTCAATAAAAAGGCCAACACATAACTGTGAAACTAGCTTTAGCCCCACTCAGCTGGATCAGCTTGTTGATGACTCGGCCAGTCTACTAAGATCCACTTTGGACATAATTGCCCCACTGAGACAAAAAAGTATTCAACGTCAGGGGACAGCTCCTTGGTTTAACTCAAAAACTCGTACACTTAAGCAAACAACCCGTAAATTAGAGAGAATGTGGCGCTCCGATAAAAGGGAGGAGTCACGCATACTCTGGCGGGAAAGTCATAATAACTACATGACAGCCTTAAGGCATGCCAGAGCTGCCTACTACTCATCAATAATTGAAGAAAATAAAAACAACCCCAGATACCTTTTCAGCGCTGTAGCCAGGCTGACACAGAGCCAGAGCTCGATTGAGCCTGTGATTCCTCTAGCACTGAGCTGTGAGGACTTTGAGTTTTTTTAATGATAAAATTCTGAAAATTAGAGATAAAATTAGCAACTCCAAGATTAGCAAGGTCCGATTCTCTTCTCCATATATATGCTTCCCCTTGGTAATATCATGAGGAAATACTCTGTTAATTTTCACTGACGACACACAGCTTTATGTATCACTGAAGCCAGGTGAGACAAACCAATTATCTACACTAGATGCTTGTTTAAAGGACATCCGAACTTGGATGGCCAGAAATTTTCTTCTTCTTAACTCAGACAAGACAGAGATCATTGTGCTGGGCCCTCGACACCTTAGAGAAGCTCTCTCTAGTGATTTAATTGACATAGATGGCATTAGCCTGGCACCAAGCACAACTGTTAGAAATCTGGGGGTCCTATTTGATCAGGATTTATCTTTTAACCTTCACATAAAGCAAATTTCAAAAACAGCCTTTTTGCATCTTCATAACATCACTAAAATCAGGCCTATCCTGTCCCAGAGCGATGCTGAAAAGCTAGTCCATGCTTTTGTTACCTCTAGACTGGTCTATTGTAATTCCCTGCTTTCAGGCTGTCCCAGCAAGTCGCTTAAGATGCTTCAGCTGGTCCAAAATGCTGCAGCACGTGTACTGACTGGGACTAAGAGAAGAGACCACATTACTCCTATATTAGCTTCTCTGCATTGGCTTCCCATAAAATATAGAATAGAATTCAAGTAGGGCTGCACCTATCGAATATTTTAGTAATCGAGTACTCCACTGAAAATCTTATCGAGTACTCGAGTACTCGGATAAAGCATATTTTTGTTTAGTTAAAGAACAATTATAATTATACATGAGAAAATAAGATGTTTCACTAAATAATGAGTTAACAACTGGTTTTTATTTTTGGACAACCAACATTTTTATTTTTAGATGTGCATTGTGCAAAGCAGCAAATCGCAGTTGTATCTCAGGAAATGTGACTAAAAGGATATAAAATAAATAAAACACAAATACAAAATAAAACAACTTCAACTTTGTGTATTCTTTTAAGTATCAAAATTACCTGGCTTTATCAAAAATAGACAAAAAAAAACATTGCCTTTATGTTGTGCAACTTCACTTTGATCACAAGTATCAGAATTTACAGGTGTAACTGAATTCAGGCATAACAGTCTTCTCCCTTGGGATGCTTTGTGGCTTATAGGAGGCAAAAACATTTGAACTAGAAAGAGTTCATGCATTAATCAAGGCAAGGGCCACACTTACTATCTGTCTCTCTCATTGTGTATGTGTGCAAACCTTAAATGAAGCCCTTTATTGCAGTGAAGGAAGGTGAGCATATCAACATGCTCAGGGCTGAGGCTTGCCCTCTTCTTTGATACAATATCACCTGCAGCCAAAAACAGACGCTCTGATGGCGTTGATGTGGCTGGTTTACACAGCAGGGACCTTGCCAGCAATACACGTAAAAGTGTTCGCCTTCATGTCCATCCTATAATGCTCCCGCATTTTCCACATTCTCTGTCTTTTCTTCATGCCTGTATTTTCGCTTTCGTCGTTGTCACATCCTTCCTGCATCTTCCCGCTGCTAAAATCAAACACCTCCGCCCACTCCTTCTTCTTCCTTTGCGTGCATGGGCCACATTAAAAATAGTCTGGGCGAAATGAGCTGTAAAAAAAAAAAATTAAACGATTCCTCGAGGTGGAAAAAATTACTCAATCATTTTTTGTACTCGAGGTACTCGAATTATTCGAAGAATCGTTTCAGCCCTAAATTCAAGATTCTTCTCCTTACCTATAAAGCTCTCAGTGGACAAGCACCAGTTTATCTTAGACAGCTTGTAGTGCCATACAACCCCTCTAGAACATTACACTCACAAAATGCTGGCCTGCTTGATGTACCGTCAATCTCCAAAAGTAGTATGGGAGGTAGAGCTTTCAGTTATCAGGCTGCCCTTCTCTGGAACTATTTATCAAACACAGTTCGGGATGCAGAATCCCTCTCTACCTTTAAGGTTAGACTTAAAACATTCCCCTTTGATAAAGCTTTCAGTTAGGGACCAGCTTATAATCCATAAATCCATAAATTAGTTCATAAATTAGACTCATAGTTTAGATGCATAGGCCTGGGCCTGGGCTGCCGAGGGGGGGGATCTGGCACATTGGACTCTATCTCTCTTTCTTAATCTCTCTCCGCATCTGCTTTTGCCCCTTTTGTCTGCTCCTGTACTCGTCTCTGGCTCTTGTCTTGTAGGTGGCCTGGGATCCTTGATGGAGACTGTCTGCTGCTGTGGAGTCATGAAGACTCAATAACTGCACCCATAGACATGACGCATTATTTGGCCATTTCATTAGGAACATTCATTCCCACTATCATATAGCTTCAAATGCAGATATTAGCATGATCTTCTTAACCATGATCAATACATCTATAGTATCTATTTTCAATCACCACATAGGCATGAGGTCCCTCTGAAAATGGGATGTCACATCTCAAGAGGCCTTTAACACACCTTTACTTAACGGAGACAAATATGGTAGGGATGCACTTGTGGTCTGGGCATCCATGAGCTCATCACTACCATAAATTCTTATTTTCAGTATGAATATCACAGATTATGCCATTGATTATTACCATTCAGACATGATGTCCCTCCTGAAAACGAGATGTAGCATCTCAAGAGGCTAACCTCTAATAAATCAGACGACAGGTCTATGGTTCATGGATCTGTCACTAACTTTAGTTCTTACTTTAGTCCACTTGTCTCCTCTTACCTCCCTTCCTTCGCCCACACACCCAACACAGCATCGTGTGGATTTGCTGTTCATCATGAGACTGGGGTCCACATTCAAGATTTCCTGCTGCTTAACAGAAGGTTTTTTCTTGCCCCATGATGGAGGGATTCATGATTGGCTATATGGATTCATGTTGGGTGTTGGATGTATATATTTGTATATATATGTATATGTGTGTCTTTGTATGTATATATGTATCTATGCATATATGTGTATCCTCAAAATGAAGAGCTTTATGCTCTATTGTAAAGTGTCTTGAGATAACACTTGTTATAAATTGGCGCTATACAAATAAAGATTGATTGATTGATTGATTGATTTTAGAATTCTATTATTTGTTTTTAAATCTTTATATGGATCAGCCCTCTGGTACACCTCTGACCTTTAAAATGTCTACACTCCCTTGCTGTCCTTGAGGTCAGCTGATTGTCTTCAACGCGTCATCCCAAAAACCTGATTAAGAACCCGAGGTGATCGAGCCTTCTCTGCAGTGGCTCCCAAGTTGTGGAACAAACTGCCCTACCGGCTTGTAAATCATGTCTTTAAATTCATTTTCATTCTTTGGCTTTAAATTCAGCATGAGAGCTGTGTGATCTCTGTCCTTTTATTATGGTCCTAATCCCTGTGTTTTTATGGCTCTTACTTGTGTTTGTGTTTTATTTTTTTTTTAATGGTTTTATTGGTTTCTTTGATTTTACTGCACAGCACTTCGTTAAATTTGACCGTTTTTAAAAAAATTGCTATATAAATAAAGTGGAGTGAATTTGATTGGAATAATTAGACACTAAAAAACTACCTTATAAATGTTCACTGTGGGAAAAACTTTGGAAACTTTCTCAATAAGATCGATATTAACTCTGAGGCTCTTGTAGATATTGTAACAGGAAATGAATCAAAGGTCTTTTAGACAACAGATCTCACGAGATTCATTTTCAGTCATACTCATGACTTTAAGCTACTTGATGTTCAGAAGGGTTTTTCACATCTGAAAGAAAGTTCATATCATGTCAAGTTGGGATGAGGTTAAGTTTTGGAACAATCTTTCAGTCAGTCTTCAATCAGACAGGACAGTTTCTGCACTTGTATCCGGTCTGACTCAGTTTTACAGACTTTCTTTTTTCATCTGCAATCTACTCTCACATCTAGCTATTTGTTTTGGACAAACAGTTTTAGCTGAGGAAAAACTCAGTAGGTTTAGTAAGTAAGGTATTAATATTTTTTCTTTTTTTAAAGTGTCATTAATCTGGTGCTACTACCATGCTCAAGTTTGTTTATGACGGTAGTTTTATAAACCTGAAACTTTTCCGTCCTGTGGCACAAAAACACTGTGGCTCTCTTTACTCACACACACACACACACACACACACACACACACACACACACACACACACACACACACACACACACACACACACTAACTGCAACTCCACACCAACGTAAGCTTAATGTTAGCTAGCTAGCAAGCTGAATTTAAAATACGAAGTTTTCCAACGGTCATTTCCATAATGACTCGGAAAAAGCTCTAAAGCAGAAAATTACCTCCAGAAGTGAAAGTAAAATGAATTTCTGTCTTACTGTCGGTTTTAGGATCCAAAAGTCAACTTCTTCGGTTCGATTACTGTGAAAATCCGTTCGATTTCGTTCGTTAATTTTCACTCACCGTGAATCTGTCCTCATTAAAGCGTCCGCATTCGTAGGGAACACCTGCTTAAATGAAGCTTCCTTTCTTCCGTTGGTTCCTTTTACCGTGCAGACGAGCGTATTTCCTCAAGTCAGAAATGCCTTTGGGTAGAAGGAGCTGGCTCCTCAAACCAACGCCCATCTACAGCAAACTTTCAAGGAGTATTTCGAAATTTATTACGCAGCTTACGTTTAAGTAGGCTCATGTTTCATAGCATGGCATGCCTGTGCGTGCAACACGAGGCAGTGAACGTTTCAAAGCTCAATCACAAATACCTGTTCAGCAATTTCCCAAGCTCGAGAAGTGTCTTGTTAAAAACCGGCAGGCTAACAGATATGATCATTGCTTCACATCAAGTAAAATATCACATTAACACGTTTATGGATTATCTGTCTGTGTGTGTTTTAGAAGAGGTGAGGGGAAATTTAGGGGTGCTTCATCAGCAACACTTTAAACGGTATAAAAACAAATATCATAAAATATGCCTTCAAACTCCACACACACAAAATAAAAAACAATAAAAATCTACTTACATGTGTAACCTTGATTAGTTCATTAGTTTTCTCGAGTCCAACAGATTGTTTCCAACATATGCAGTAGAAACATTATTCACTTTTATTTTAAACTAGTAATACTAATCACCTGAATATCCAACTCATTATTTTATTTATTTATTTATTTGCTCGGTTATAATGAATCTTGTCTCGCAACATAAGGAGAATCTAGCTGGATAAACTCACCACTGTTGGTAAGGGGGGTTAGCGTTCAGGCTAGTGTTCCAGTTAAGTCAAGGAAATTAATTCATTATGGGTAAACATTGGATTAATGATAAAAGTGGGAATAAGAGGGAACAAAATAAAAGGAATAAAGTTGAACTCAACACGTGACTTGTGAAAAGTCTTGAAATCCTAAGATTTGCACTTTCAAATAAAACTCTGTTTTCAGCCTGCTTGAATCTGGACACACACACAGGTCCAGGTCCAGGAGTGAGGGTTGAAAAGCAAATTCAGACTCCTTCTCTTCACATTAATTCAGGAAATAAAACCCCACCTCATCTGTAACACATGAGGCTCAGACAAATGTATGATTAACTTTGAAAAAGTCTTTAAAAGAAGCATTCTTGGGGAAAAGTGCTTAAAAAAATAAACTCCCACCGTATCAGTTTTCTGTCGAACAACTCTACATCATTGTTTCCAAGACATGTTCATGATTAAATTCGCAGGCACATTTTAAAATACTTGAGGTAAATCTAGACACATGAAATCTGTGAAAAAACTTGCTTTGAATGTGGTTCAATGAGACTCTTTTCACACGTCAGTTCCACACAGTCTGAATATTTTATTGAAAACAAAGAAATTCCAAAGTAAAAAAAATATATATTTATTTTCAAGCTTTCTGAACCGATTCTGATTGGGTTACAAAAATATGAAACAAGATTTTAAAAACCGGGAAAATTAAGACTTTTTATTAAAATATATTTCAGGTTAAAAACATTTTTTCATTCAGTATAAAACAATTATAATTGAATTGGTGGAATGTGGTCAAAATTCATTTTTGCATGATTACAAAATTTGTTAAATCTGGTTTTCAAATCTCATCAAGCTTTCATTTGAAAGAAATACTTCTGGCATCAAATTGATATGTTCTTTTGTCAGTGTGTTAAACTCTTACTGAAGGTAGACTGTGTGTTTGGCTGAAACAGGATTTCAGTACAGAATCTAGTTCTTGCTCTTGAGTTCCTCAATGAGATACTTCTCATTTTTCTCAAGGCTTTTGTAGAAGACATCTTTGCTGGCTTTTCCAGATTTCAGGCAGCCAGAGTACAGCTCTCTCATCTTCTTCTGGGAGGTCGGCAGACGCCTGATTTCATCATACGGCTCTCGATGGATGACACCCTTTTCGAGGAGCTCATCAAGAATTGGGTCAATGTTGCCCACTTTTTGGATCAGCTCACGTTCATGTACGTCCACAAAATGCTTACCTGAGCGAAGGGAGACATTTTTAAATCACCGTCTGTTCGTAGCTGTAAATAATACAAATGCAGGTGGAGCCTATAGAATCATAGACTGCAGAAAAAAAACAGTGGGAATAATCCGACAGTTTAAACCAACACAAAAGTGCATTCTTTGTCATGGCGAGCTGAGCCACACACAAAAAAGCTAAATGCTGGTCTGAGAAAAACCATCCCTCATGTCAAACTTTAAATGATAAAGTGCCATCGTTTTCAACATCACATTAACTTGAACTGAATCTGGTTAAATTTTGACCATTCTAAACATCTGACTGTGTGGTTAAATCAGTGAGATGGTTTTACAGATGGACACTGCAGAACCTGGTCTGTGATCTTATAATACAATGATTACATGCTCCTACCCTCTGCCATGGTATCACCACTTGCTCTAGCTGAAACAAAGGAGTGGGTTGATATGAGACATATGTTTTTACACAACAAACAGGAAATAAGAACCAGGAGTCAGGAAAATGACTTACCACCACTGGATCCAGGATTTGAGGATAGTCCAGCGATTACTCTCTCTGCAGTAACAGAAGGACGCAGGGTTACATCCCAAATTAAAAAAAAAAAAAGAAAACCGAAATGATGTTTATAAGTTCAAGATGTTTTTAATCTTTGAAAAGTAAAAAGAAAGCTGATGATTTGCATTTAAAATGCAAACATATTTTTGTGTTAAAGACACTTGTTTCTGGTGACCCCTTGGACAAAATGTATCCCAGTTGATAGTAATAATAATAATAATAATAATAATAATAACAACTCATTATCATTTCTTTTTTTCCTTTCTTTCCAGCCGGATTCATACACAGCCTCGAATTGTTGCAAAATTTTTACTTACAGAATTTTTTTTATTTTGTTTTTTTTCCATTTGAAAATTAGTGAGGGTTGTTTGGGTTGGGGAGTACAGAAACGCGCCCTTCTCATGAATCCTTAAAAAAAAAAAAAAAAAAAAAAAAAAAAAAAAGTATCGGAAACGTCTGTTGGGTCTTTGCTTTTATAGACGATCTTTGATGGCTGAGCGAAAGTGAAAGTAACATCTTGAGCGGGCTCCTTCAAACGAGTTTCACCATGATTTTAAATTAATTTCAGTCCGATCACGCCAGATATGAAACATTAGGGGACAGATGCAGTGATTTTAAACACTTCTCTTTTCATTCTGTCACCATAAACGGGGAATAATATTCTGACACGTAAAACCTCATCACGCGGCTGTGCCCCTCTTTTGCACCAAAACTTTCACTACAATACTCACCGAGCTCGGCAGCGTCGTTATCGCAGGTAATGTCTTTCAACAACTCCACGGCCACCAAATGAGCTCTGGCCTCGGTAAAGACAGAAACCAGGAGGTCAGCAATGTCGAGAAAGTTTTTTCCCTCCACTTGCCTTCTGCGAACTTTCGGCTCCTCCCTGCGATCCAGCAGTTTGCGGCAGAACTTGTCAAAGTCTTCTTTTGACAGGTTTTCCAGCGTGTCTACCAAAGCACCTTTGATGGTCTTGGGAGCCATTTCTCAGAGATCTCACCCTCCGTAACGATGGTCAAATGTGCGTTATTTCCGGATCAGTCGATTCCGACGAGTCCACGCACGCATGGGACTATTTTTCCGGATTCCGCAGATGAACTGCTGGCGTGGTGTAAGTCATACCGTCTATGGGTGTAAAGGGGAAGAATCAAGATGATGACGCCTTCACGTGCTGTAGAAAAATTGAGGATCAGTTCTGCAGGCGTTATTTTTTCTTTTTTATGGAACAGTGAAACCTGGAATCAAACTCCATTATTTTTCTTAATTTACTTTTTAATAAGAGGTTCATGTCTGTAGAAGGACTGTATTTGCTGGATCCTTCTTTTTTTCCTAGCTGAGGCCCTTAAACATAAAAGTAATTACACGTTTATGAGACTGAAACCTTAAAAACTTTTACCCTTTTTTTTTTTTACTTTTTAAATGATCCAAAATTAACGTTAGCATGGGGTAAAATGAGGTTATTTAGTTCAAGGCTGAGCTGTCAATCTAATGGCTTTGTACATGTCTACTTTGATTCAGTGAGGCTTCAAATCCCTCTGCTAAGGCGAGTTAACCATTTATTTACCTGTCATATTTTTATTTTGTCAATGACTTTAATGAGAAAATCAACAATTTCCATCAATAAGTCTCGTCAGTTTTATCCTTATAGAACTTTTTGGTTGTTGCTTTATTTGTTTGAACCTTTAAAAATTCATTTCATAGCCAGTTAGGTACAAAGTTCATTACTGAGTTTGGATAAGCACACCAGATACTGTAGTTAGACAGCCATTTTATCAGTAAATTGCCAAAGAGCCCTGTCAAATAATAAGCAGAGCAAAATATTGTCGTCTTTATTAATTGATTTAATATGCATTTTACCTTATTTTAAAGTACCATCTAAAATGTTTTTTTACGGTATTTTTCTTATTTCATTTGTGCTTTATAGCCTTATTATTAATCTTTTTATTTTAAGTTTTAATTGCTTTTTTTATTAACTATTTATATAATTCACTCTTTTTTATTTCTCCACTTTTTTCTATAGTCATTAAAATAGTTATAGTGACGTCATTCGACAGCATGTCCTGATTGGTTGTTAAGAAAGACACTGGTCACTGGTGTGTTTTTGTTTGTGCAGGGCGCCAATTCAAATGTTGGCACTGCCGAACAGGTTTTTCCTCTTTGTTTTTTTCCGCTGTAAAGAAGCACGCTGATGGAAAAATGTCCTCCACTGTTAGACGGGCTATAGCGGATACTCTGGAGGATCTGAGGGAGGAGGATTTCCTCAAGTTTTGTGACCACCTGAGAGACCGTAGAGAGCCTCCGCGGGTCAGCCTCAGCGCTGTGGAGGGCAAGAGACGATGGCAGATCGCTGAGGTCCTGGTTTCAACTTTCACTGAATCGAAAGCTCTACAAGTTGCCCTGGACCTGCTGAGACAGATTAACAAAAATGAGGAGGCAAAGACGCTGGGTGAGTAAACGACGCTGCTGTTAAGGTCCTATCTAAAGTAGAGGTGTGCTCCGTACTGTAACCTCAGCTGCAGCGCTTCATACCATGCTGTACGACAATAATTGAAACGTCAGTGATCTGGATTTTTAGCACAGGCGTGTTAGACCCATATGGGAGAAGATTATTTACCTGCACTAAATCTCTTCATCGATAAACTTAGACTACTGTCAGGTTATGGGTCATAGCCTACGAAAGAAATTTTTAAAATTTATCGTTTTTCTCCTTTTTTTTTCTCATTGGACACACTTTACATTTAAAATTTTCAATATTTGCGGAGCTTAAATCTGTACGATTTTAATATCCAATGCAAAAATCACTGAAGTAACAGAAAAATCAACTGCTATCAAGTAATTTATGCAGTTTTACAACAGCGATAACAGTTGACCAGAACACGGGGACGAGGCAGGCACAAAATATATTTTTTATGACTGAAATTTAATAAAACACAAACAGTAGCCTAGGCAAATGTTCATATAACTGCTAATACTGAAAGCAAAAAATAAGAAAATTAAACTCAATTTTATGTTAATTTAAGCTGAAAGTGTGAATCAGGAGCTGGAGACCAGCAATATTTGTGTGTGTGTGTGTGTGTGTGTGGGCGGGGGGGGGGGGGGGGTTATTAGATGTCATTTAGCTAGAATTTAAAATGTAAACTGTCTAAAACATATATCAACCATTATTATTAGAGAAACCAAAACACAACACTCGATTTCATAAAGATTTTTTGGAAGGGGAATAATAAATAGATGCAAAATGTACCCACAATTCTGGAATGACCCATATATCGAAAGACACAAGTGACAATGAGCAACTAAATATGAAAACAACAACAACAAAAAACACAACACATTATTTTTCTGCACCAGCCAGAGATTGTTCACCTGGTGTAGCGCTCTACATAAGACCAGATTTTGAATCTAGTTTTTAAAAAATATCAAGTACAGTGCACATAAATATATATGTTTTAATGCATTGGCAACTTTAAAGAATAAAGTGTACCCGACTTTTTCAAATGCATGTTTGGTTAGTCATCATTGTCAGTTGATGTAACCCAAATTATGTAGTTTTAGTTCTGGTCACACTCCTTTTTTATTTAAAAACTCATATAATTTAGTATTGAGAATAACAATCTCAAACGTAGGAAAATAGTCCTTGTTTAGTAAAAATATAGCAGGGTTGACCACTCTAGTGATCAGATCCTAAAATCATCCCTGTTGTTGTAGCAGTGTGTGAAATGAATATGTGACACCAACGAAAACCACCACCATTCTCTGTGTATTTTTTGTCCTTTCCCTTCTCTTTCAGATTATTTTCAGACATTCGATGCTTTTGTTATCATCTCTTGAAGTGCATGGACAATTAAAGCCGCAAGCGGCGATAAGCGGGCCCTCGCCCACATGCACCAGTCGGTTCATGTTGAGGCTGCCACATGTGCAGCAAGATCTGCACATACACCTGTATATGAGTCAAGGGAGGGATTGTGATCGTTTTTGGTTTACCTGATACTACCATGCAGTTCCAAAGGGTGGCGCTATTGCAGTGGCAGAGAATTGAGCATATGGATGTGTTGGGAGGTGAACTTGGTCATGTGTGTGGAATTTGAATCAGACTGGAGATTAAATAAAGGAGCTACAGTGAGTTGGTGGTTAATGGCGAGATATCAGAGTTTGATGCGTCCCCATGGACACACTGTGTGAGTAGAGGACATGACCTGCTCAGGGATGGGTAATGAAGCCTGAAAGACATTTCTGAGCACAAGTGAAAAGAAAATGTCAAAAAAGGAGGAGTTCTTAATCACAGTGTAAAACATATGACTTCCTTTTGCCAGTAGGGGGCACAGTAGTTCAAGGTGGGAAAAAAAGCATATAGATGCATTCAGGCTGTGACACTGAATGTGTGAGTGCATTTTGGTCCAGATCCAACTTTGTACATAAGAGCTATAAGGGTTGAAATGTTTTGGAAAAAATTGTCAACTTTGGCGACCTCTCCTGGCCACGCCCATTGAGATTATAAAATTCCTTTAAGAAATTTTAATAGTCAATGCGTCTAGTAAATAGACAACAGAATGGACAGGGTGGCTCCCCCTTTTACCATTGTATGGTTTGAGGCCAAATAATCTCTATCACGGGGCCGCCATTGGCCGCCATTGTGCAGCCAGAGTCTGCGCAGTAGAGACTTGCAAGGAACTCTGGGAAAATCTGAGTGGAAGCGGGTGACAAAAATATATTTTTTTTTTATTTAGACAGTCTAATCTCTTCTTAAGTCTCCTTCCTGATGTATTTTATTATTCCCGAAAAAACTACACATGAACGGCAGCGGTCTATCATTGTAAAACGAGACGTAAAACCCCGTTTTTAACCTCTAATAACTAAAAAAGAAACATTTCAGACAAAAATAGGACTTGAACACAATGCTGCCCAATGATATCTAAATATCATGAAGGCATACGGATGTGAGAAACGTTTCTATGAGGTGTAATAATTTTTTTAAAGTTTGACCACAGCCCATCTGGAATAAATAGAGACCGAGTGTTTGTCTTGTACTGCAGCCAGCCACCAGGGGGAGCAGTTTTTGTGGTGACCTCAGTTTGAGCCAAGCGGGATTACAGTCTATGGTCTAGTATACATAATAAAACTGTGGGACAAGTTCGATCAAATGCGTAGTCTTAAAAGAAAGGCAAAAGCTTTAAAAAAAATTAACTCCAACTTCTGGATCTCCTGTTCAGAATTCTCCATAGTCGTAAGAGACTTTTTTGTAGGTCTTGGCATGATAGTTATGCACACCAAATTTCAGGCTCGTAGCTCAAGGTAACCCAAGGGGCTGCAGCTTTAACTCACTAGGGGGCGCTGTGGAGCACCTATTTTCAGGAAAGCACTGGAATCATACATTTTTCGATGTGTCTGAATTTTTTGGCACGTTTTGTTACGACTTAAAGCACGGTGAAGGCGCGCAATTTAGGGTTAAAGCGGTGCAAGAAATAATAATAATGATAATAACAATCATCGTAAGGGTTTCGCTACACCTGTGGTTGGCGGGCTTGGGCCTTAAAAATGTATCCTGCAGCTCCCTCCCAGCTCCAACATAGAGTTTCATTTCTTTTTAGGGCCTCAGTCATGATAACATATATATGAATTTACAGTTCATGAAACTTTAGAGGAGTTTTTTCCTCTTGCGTGTCAGATAGAGAGGTTAATTCAACTCTTTTCTTTCACAGCTACATAAAATATTTTTTCCCCAGTTAGTTATTTTTTAGACTTTTATTGGTTGAAAGTCGAGAAAAGTCAACAGAGCAGCTTGGTGGTGTTTTATTTTGGAGGGGGTCTGTATTTCACTGTAAAAAGTCATGTGTTGGGACAAACCATCTGAATGGAGCTTTTCATCATTCTTCTTTTCTTTCTCTGTAGAATCAAGGACCGAAGTCTGTGTAGACGTAAGTTCAACCTCATAATGACATTAAAATATCTTTTACATGAGGCTACTTGTAATATATGACACTCACACGAGAAGTTTCGTTTGCATTCCATTCTCCTTCCATAGAAAGGTGACCCTCATTTCCGTAGGACATTGAAGGGTGATCGACTGGAGCTAAAGCCCTCAGAGGAAGCTCTGAAATATGCAGCAGGTAGTCCCTTACGTGCTGCTCAACACACAGGTCCTCTGGTGAAGAAGCCGGAAGAGGTGATGGCTGAGGCGAGGGCTTGCGTTCTCTCCGAGGGCGGGGATCCCTGTAATGAGACGCTTCTTCTGAGCAAGTTTACACTTCAGTTTGGCATGTACAAAGGTCAAACCTTCAAATGGCTGCTGGAGAACGACGTGGACTACACCGTCTATTTGGTTGATGGCCTCCAGAGGGAGAAAAAGTTAGCTCCCCAACAGAGCAACAAGGTAGCACAAAGAAAAACAAGAAGCTATCCACACACGGAAATCTGGAAGCTCCTGAAGTTTTAACCCAATCGGCCCAACCTAATCTGTTAATACAATTTTCATCACTTCCCCCTGATGCCATAGTCAATATACTATTAAATCAGTTCATTCGTATGATCTTCTGTTAGTTATACATCTCTAGTTGAAGAGGAAAAAACTGCTTTCACACATGCACAAAACTACAGAGGAGAATTAGGGCCACTGAAAAAAATATTATTATTGAGAAATAAGTCAGAATCCTGAATCCAATCTCAGAATTCTGATGTTTTTCTCAGAATAAAAACAACAACAAAAAAATAGGATACAATTTTTTTTTCCAGGCTCCCTAATCCTCCTCCGTTCAAAAAAATCCCCAAAAGTCCCTGAAATTTTCCTTAAGGGCAGCATGTGTGAACTCAAGCAGCCAAAGCTTTCGGTCCATAATGTAAGATCTGGACAGAAGATGACGGGGATGATCACGCTTTTCACGTGTCAACAGTGAATATGTGTCGTCATAATGCTGTTAAACGTGTGAGGGAAAACTCAACCGCATCTATCTTTTCAAAAGGACAACTGGCTGAGATGTTTCTCTTCAGAAACAGTCACCAATTTGTTCCTATGATGAGGAATGCAGGAGTTGTTTTAATAACACTTCTTTTTTTTGTTGTTTTTTAAGGATTCCTTGACAAAATATGTGAAAGCTTTTCCTGAGGTGATGGAAGAAGTCAGATTTCGTCGTGCGTCAGAGGAAGCCAAAAAGAGATCCCTCCTGCCAGGCCAGGAAGGAGAAGCACTTGTTGGGTTTGGTGCTCACAGATGGGAGACACTTAAGAGTCTGTATGAGTCCAGAGAACCAGAAAAAAGCAGGTATGATGGAACACATGGTTGTTGGTTTTTTTTTTTTTGGTGCAAGTACCCCTCTCACCCCTTTAAACCCCGCTCTCTTGTTACTGTTCTATATACAAAGGTATGTCGACTACCTCCGAACCATGAAGTCACCTTGCACCCCAGGGGCCAAGATCGCTATAAAATACATTCTGCAACGGGACCAAGAGCAAGCCTCAAGATCTGAGGGTGGCCTCTGAGCAGAGGTGGCAAGGAAGATGTTTAAACCAGTGATTTTCAAAGTTGGGGCGGCCAGAGGGCACAAGGGGGGGGGGGGGCTCAGAAAATTGGGGGAAAGGGGAAAAATAGAATCAAATTATTTTTTCTATTTAGTTATAATTTTATATAACCATTTTTCCTGAACGTACAACACAAACTGCCATAATCGTCAGATTCTCAAGTTTTCAGTTGTACTTAACTGCACCTTGTGTGACAGTTCCGACTTGGGTATGATGATGTCATCATCTTTGTTGTCTGGCGATTTGTTATCAAGCTGTTAGCTAGCACAAAATGAAAAGGTTTTTGGCAGGAAAAAGACTGAAGGAGCCGTCCAACAGCCCTGAAGTGGAGGATTCTGCTGCAAAAAAAAAAAAAATGAAGAACTCACTCCTCTGTCTGGACACCCTCTCAAACAAGTGTTTAAAATCTTCAAACTTTAGTGTCACTTGATATAAAAACACCCGACAGAGGCTGAAAAAAACAGTCCACTTCTTCAGATGTAATGAAGAGCATTTGGTCAGGTAATCTGCTGCATTCACACAGCAAGCTACCTTGCCCGGTTGGGCCCTGAAAGCATCATTTTTAACCTCATACCATGCACCAACAAAATCAAAGAAATCTATTGGTTCGCAGGGGGGGTCCCCGGCCGGAAGCTAATGCTGTTTGGGGGGCCTTCGCATGGTAAAAAATGGGAACTTCTGGTTTAAACCATGAACAAAAACACTCATCAGCCAACTGGGGACAGTTAAAAACAAAAAACTTAAAAAATTAAAGAACACTGTAAATGACAAACACTAGAAAATATTCTTTAGATTTTATTTTGTGCTAAGTAGTTTTCATGGGAATCATTGACTGAATAAGTTTGACTGAATTTAAATAATTAATGGATTATATTAAATAAAGACAATTAAGCAATGTGGTGTTGTAAGCTAACAATAAAACAAGTTCCTTCCAGACAAGTCATGTGATCAGACAACAGTCATTTTCTTTTTTAACTGTGTGCTCCACTGATCCACCCTTCTTCTCCTGTTTCGAATGCACTATGTAAAACATACCTTGTCTTTCTTGTGTGACACTGTAGTAAATTTTCTTCATTCAAGATCTTGAGCAACCGAGAGTGTACTTTTCAAATGTTTATTTTGATAAAAAAAATACAAAATGTGGTTTTCATACTGGAATCCTGAGCTCATTCCCTGCCTGTATTAAGATGAGTCAATGTATCGGGTCTTTCCTGTTGGCGAAAATTAACAAAATTTAATTGTCAGCATGACTACGTCGAAAAATGTTTTTCAGTTTTTTTCACACAGCCCAGCTTTCATCTTACAATGCATTAATATGACACAGAATGCAGGAAAAAAAACATATTTGGGTCTAAAATTGTTGTTGTAAGGTCAAATAGTCTTAAAAACATCCTGAAAAACAACCCTGATAAAATCCAGATCCTGGTCCTGCCATAATAAACATGCTGACATGTTTGTCCCATATCGCCCCTTAATGGAGAACATTTTGCTTGGTCAGAACATAGACTGTATATAGAATGGACAGTGTACAGTTTTGAAGCCAAAAAAATGTCCATCACGGGAGCCGCCATTGTGCAGCCACAGTCTGCGCAGTAGAGACTTGCAAGGAACTCTGGGAAGATCTGAGTGGAAGCAGGTGACAAAAAAAAATATTTTTTTTTTTAGACAGTCTAATCTCTTTTTATTATTCCCGAAAAAGCTAAACTAGAACGGCAGCTGTCAATCATCATTAAACGAGACTTAAACCTTGTTTTAAACCTCTAATGATTGATGAAAAAGAAACATTTCAGAAAAAAAAAGGGCTTGAACAGAATGCAGCCCAATAATATCTAAAGATCACCACAGCATATAGATGTGAGAAATGATTCTATGAGGTGTAATATTTTTTTAAAGTTTGACCACAGCCCATCTGGACTGAATAGAGAGGCGGAGTTTTTGACTTGTAATTCAGCCAGCCACCAGGGGGAGAAGTTTTTGTGGTGACCTCAGTTTGAGCTGAGTGAGATGACGCCCATTTTTTAAATTTTTTTTTTTTTACATTTTCTATCCAAAATCTCAATCACATTATGTGCTCACTCCACATTTCTATACCTTTCTATTGTCAATTGTTCAAATACTTTTTTAAACCAACCATATGTTTGACACTGTTTTGTAACCTCACTCTTCATTTTATTGACAGACTCAAGTTTGATCGGATCACTGCTGCATGTGGGTTGGAATGAACATTATCACAAACATTAGCTCGTGTTTTAGCCTTCAGCCTGTGATCTGTCACTCTCCTGTTTACCTTTCCTCTGCTCTTCTGTCCTTTTTCTGTCAGTTCAGCTCCAGTCTCCACCATCACTACTAAATAAATCACAGAAATCATTCTCAGCAGAGAAAAAAACAGATCTCTCTTCTCACTGCTAAACTTTGTCAGCTGGCGTGGTGTTGTCCTGTCTGACCCGACCAGGAGCTAAGAAATAGCATTTAGAAATAACCTTTAACGGTGCTGATAATCTCATTTTAAGTTGTAGATTATGATTAGGCAGATATCTGGAAGTGATACTTTTTCAGAAAGTCCTCACAGGAAGTTTTAAGAACGCTAACTCATCTGAATGAATGGAGCTAAACGCTGCTTCTGCAGTCAAAATGTGTGTGTATCTTAAGGATGATGTAGGTTGTAAAAAGGTCCACAATGGGTCTTTTTCATCGTGAAAGTGCCTTTTTAAAAATGGTATGTCAGAGAACTTTATAATTTAAAGACATTTTTTATTAGTAGTAATTTAAGCCATTGCAGATCATTTGCAGCTGTTGGCCACCGTAGAAATATGCTTTCAAGCTGCTTCAATTCTGGGAGCTCAACTGGTTGCAAAAATCCAGCCAAGTCGATGTCAGCGCAACTCTCCCCTCATCTGTTCCGACTTCAAATAAATTCCAAATGAGTTAAGTCACATGCATTTTACGATTTCTTAACGCCACATGGAGAACCTGGAGAGCATGGAGTGGAAGTCTTCACACATTTCTATGTTTATATACAGTTTATTTACAAAAACAAAACTAACACATGCTGAAACTTTCACATTAAGACTGAAAATAATCCCAGCTTGTTATTCTGAGTAGCAAAAGAGGTAGACATGAGTTTTGTATCGAAACTATATATATATATATATATATATATATATATATATGTATGTATATATATATATATATATATATATATATATATATATATATATATATATATATATATATATATATATATATATATATGCGCAGAAAACTCTAATTGGTCACTTTATTAACAATATTTACAAAACAATCACCCTCTTGAAACAAATCACACCAAATAACAGCTTCAAAAAGTACTGTTCATAGTGCTTTGAATGCTCCTGTCCTGGAGTTGTGATGCCCTGAAGTTAAGGAGTGTTAAGGAGCTATGAGTAAGGTCATTTTTAAGGCTTTCTATACGACATATTCCCAACGTTTGAAGCTAAAATGAAGTTGTAGACGCTTCTTAGCTAAAATTACTCTTTGATGGTGCCAATTATCAATAAGAGAGGCATAACTTTGTGTCTTACAGTATTGTAAACTAGCCAACAGTTATGATGGCTAGACGCTGGCTGAATGCAGCTGTGAATTAGCTATTGCTAATACAGTGATATGTGCACTATATCTCAGATTTCCTACATGAAACCCTCAACATTATGACGCTATCTTGGGATTCCACTGTGCAGAAACATCAGAGAAAAATGGTTCCAAAGGTTTTGTGTCCCTGAAATATTACAGTATTAAGTTGGCTCTCAGTTTGCCTGTGAGAACATCACCGTATGTGGATCCTGCAGCTCTGGCAGGGCTTGTGAAGGCAGTGCTTCTTCAGAAGGCCGTAGTCCTCCTTTGAAATGTGACGGTCACACTCAGCGAGCAGCCCAAGAGTCCGAGCATTCGCTCCCTACTGTGACGCCCACGTGTCGCTGCTGTGCTCTGGCGTTGCTGCTGCCTGTCCCCCAGAGCACTGCCAGGATTCAGAGTTTGAGGGTAAAACATTGAGACTGGTCAGGACCTCCTGGGCTGTCTTTCCCAGCATGCCTTGCATGTCACAGACGAAGCGGTAGACGTAGCGTTTTCCTGCCGTCTTGTGGATGATGTTTTTGTGGTAGTAGTAACGCAGACCACGACTCAGCTTCTCGTAGTTCATCTTGGGTTTGTTCTTGCACTGGCCCCAGCGCTTTGCAACCTGTGTGATCAAAAAGTAAACACGAAAAGATCAACTTATGCTTTGAAATAACAATAAAAACTATTAAAAACACCTTCAATAAAAAATAAAAGTTCTCAGATCCTTTCCTAAAACCAAAGTGCAAATTAACCTTTAATAATACTCCATCAAAATAAAACAACACCTGCACTTAACACTTAAAATATTTATATACTGCTTGGTTTTGTACAGTGGTTCTCAGACTAGATGTCTAAGGAGATAAAAGGTCTGAATTATCACAGATGTACCGACTTTAAAGAATAAACTCAAATCAGCATGTTCCCAAAAATAAGCTATATCCTAAACAAACAAACAACAAATTAGCACCACAAATAATATACAACCAATATTACACCCAAAACCCTGAATTACAAAAATAAACTATAAATTTCATGACTCCTATAAATGAGTAAAAGCCTCGTCCCGTCTGGACTCCAGTGTTCCGACTATAGACGGTATATAGGATGGACAGCGTGGCTTTGCCTTTTACTATTGTACAGTTGTGAAGCCAAAAAACCTCCGTCATGGAAGCCGCCATTATGCAGCCAAAGTCTGTGCCATAGAGACTATGAGGGACTCTAGGAAAATCTGAGTGGAAGTGGGTGACAAAAAAAAAAAATTTTGACCACAGCCCATCTGGAATGAACAGGGAGACAGAGTTTGTGACCTATACTGCAGCCAGCCACCAGGGGGAGCAGTTTTTGTGGCAACCCCAATTTGAGCAAAGCGAGATGGTGTCCATTTTTTATTTTTTAACAGTCTATGGTTCTGACTTATCATCTAGAGTCACTATTGTACAGATGGACTCCTGTACCCAAACACACTCTGCAGCGTGTTGTTTGTGGTAAAAGCTGAAAACTTTGGACCACAGAGGGATGAAAAGCACTGCTGTTCAGCTTGATGGAAAGTCTCTCTTTAACCTGTTCAATCCCAAATTTTTCCTTTCAAAATAAGTGCACACATTTCATTCCTTAGACCTCTCTGCTACATCATATGTATGAGTCTTTTTCATATTTTTACATGTAATTATTTCATTATTATTGTATTAGTTTTTTGGTCATTTTTTTCATTTTAAAACTTAAATTATCTGCTTAAAGTCACACCAACACTTAAAGAGATTCCAGAAGTTAAAACAGTGCAGAAACTATTGATTCCAGTTGGATTAAATGGGTTAAAGTGACTGGAATCTTCTCTTTGTTATGTTATTGTAGACATTATAACACAGGCAGTTATTTTTATAACATGTCCTTATGAGGAAAGTGAAGAAAACACTTTTTTAAGTGGACCAATGAGTGAAGTTTGTACAAACAATCTCTTGTTGCTGGAACAACAAAAACAAAACGTTCACCGGGGCATCCAGGCCTCACCTCTGTGGGGTCAGACATCTTGAACTCCCAGCCGTCTCCCGTCCAGGATATGAAAGTCCGGCAGGTGGAGTCTAAAAGCAACTGGAGTAAGAACTGCCACAGCTGGATCGGACCAGAACCTGGATGAATGGGTGAATAAATTAAAACATGTGTTGATGATTAGGGGAACACAGGCAGCTGGAATTATTATAATTAACTATTAATTATTGAAGTGTTTTTTTTCCAATCACCCTGATATGATCAAGTGCTGAAGAGATGAGAAATGCTGACCTGGATATGCCGACATTCCCGTCATGGGGCCCTCTCTCTCTGGCCTCTGTGGGTGTGGGTTTTTGCGTTTCACCACACGGGGGCAGTACTGCTCTGAAGACTGAGGATTGAGGTTTATGGGGCAGGTGGTGGCAGTTGGGTGTGGTAGAGGAGCAGTGAAGCTGGAGGCGGCATAATCAGACCAGAAAGAGGGGGACTCCCTCTGAGCGTTAGAGTCGTAGAGTTCACCTGAGTGACACGAGTAGCTTTGAGTCGTCTCACCTGAAAACAAGACAAGAATTAGACTCTGTTTACATTTTCACATCATGTACAAAAGCTATTTTTACCACACGCATAATGAGAAATGTCATACTCTGTAATGTGTTTGATCCTTTTGTGGCAACAAAGGGGCTGCTGCTGCCCTCAATGGCTGGGCTGAATTGTCCATTCTGTGGCATCAAGCTCTGGTACGTCTGTGCAGAGTCCTGGTATCCAGTCTGAGGCAGGTCGACTGTCAGCCCATCTGTTCAGCAAATGACAGTTAATCACAAAAGTAAAGCCTCTATAGGGTTTAATCATGTATTTCATGTTCATTACAAGACGACAGCAGCGGTCCATTAAGGCTCACCATGTGGATAAGAGGCCCACCAGTTGAACTCCTGGTATGATTCTAGGCTGACAAGGGCTGTGTCGTTAGCACTAACTGAGGAGAAAAACATAAAGGGGTAAGTTAAAAAAAAAACAAAAACATCAACACGTGAGTCAAAATAGAATCTGAAATTGGCTTTTTCCATCTTGAGTTTTCACCTTTGGCGTCGTACGGCTGAGAAACTTTTGGTGGCTCCACGTAGCTACTGTCCGTGACGTACTGCGGTCCAGGGGCTTTACTGTCTAACAGAAAAGACAGGTCTTCACCAGGGTAGTCTGGAGGTTAAGCAAAGCACAGACAGATGGAGTCAGCTAATGATGATGACGGCAGGGTAAAGGCATATTTCATGCCTGGAGAGGACAGAAGATCTTCTATTGCATACACTTTAACCTTCTATGCCAAATGTATCATATTTGATACACCTCTAGCTTATCAACATGATAAATACTTCCCTGAAAAACCTTTTTGTGTGTGTGTGTGTTTGTGTGTATGTATTCTGCCCTTTTCAAAATGGCTGCTCTCATGAAATCATCCACACACTTTATTTCTAGGAAATTCTTTGCTAAATTTCAAGAGTTGTGGTGAGAACCATATCGAAATTGTTATTTAATTTTTGAAATAAGTATTTTCTGCATTGGAAGAATGCATACTTACATAAAACTTTGCTAAAAGAGTTTCCAAAACCAATTAATTTATCGATTTTGATACAAAAAAAAATACCATAAGCAAAATGATCTAGTGGATTTTTTTTAATTAAATGGTTAATAAACATCTCTGTTACAAAAAATATATAATTTTTTGACTATTTTTTGATGGGTTGGGCTTTTAAGAGTTAAATCCATGCAAAGTATTTTAAAAAGGACAGATTTTCTTTATTCTGGTCTTTTATTGACTTACATTCAAATCTGCACAGTGTGAAAACAGGGTCAGTGTCTGACTACATGCACTGCAGCTCTAACCAGCCTGTTTACTGCTAAATCAGAGTGTTTTGATTACTTTGCAGTAATGTTTAAATTTTAATAAACTGATCCGAGTTCTTTGCAACTTCTTACCTTGCAGAAAAATACTAAAGGCTGCTTAAATTTTGAGTACAAATCTTACGGTATGGTCCTTTAGGCGGCAAAGCTCAGGAACAATCAGAGGTGAGATGGATTTAATTTGTTATTATTTGGTATTTATTTAGTCTTTATCTCTCCTTTATGAATGTTGACACAAGAAAAAAAGCCATTTGTTGACTGTCGAATCAGCACCAGGCACTCAAGCCCATGCACCCCGGCTCAATGGATGGAGGAAACAAGTGAGGGAGGGGGAGGAAGAGGGGAGGAAACACCAGTGGAGGGAGTGTGACAGAGTAGTGATGGAGGGATGGGGAGGAAAGGAAGGAGGGGGGGCTCTAAATCTGTTGGAGGAGGAAGTCTGGAGGAAAGGATTAGGGAAGAGGCAGAGAAAAAGGGTGGTCAGGTTAAAGACACTCCCTTCTGTCTTTGCCTACCTCAGCCCATTCAAGTGTTATTCACACACACACAGCAGCCCAACATTATCCTGATGCAGCCCCTGAGTTAGACCAAGAGCCACCCCAACCCGGATGTCAAGGTCTCATTGAGAAAACTGTGACAGATGTGATGATACAGTCCATGCACATATTTCCTCTGTCCTTCAGCTGCTCGGGTTCAGAGGAAACTGATCGTGCAAACACGCAAAGAAGTAAAACAGAAAAAAAAAAAACTGTGCTACAAAGCCATGCACCAGTCAGAAGTCATGATGTTTAACTTGTGACGGACAAAACAAAAGTCAAGTGATTCTCTAAACTCACCATATGATGCAAAGTCAAAACCAGCTGGCACTTCCTGTGTTCTGAAGTCTTCTGTGTAATAGCCAGTCGGGCAAACCTCCATCTGTGTTGAAAGAGTCCTGGTTAGAACTTTCATCATTACTGCAGCTTTGACTGTTGATCAACATATTAAGGCAGAGGTAAAATTAACGATCTTCACTTCTTTCATTAAGTTAATAAAAGTGCAGGGTAACTCTAAATTTGGTAACTGAATAAAAAGAAAGTGTCGTTTTCACTTGTAGTTACGTGGGCAGAAATTAAGATATACTGAAATGCAGTTATTAAGAATGAATGGCGCTTCTTCTTGTATTAATTAGCCTACAAACAAATACATAAATGAAATTCAAGTGAAAACCTACCTTTATTTTCGAGTCTTTGCTTTCCAAGCTTCTGTCTCCTGTTTTGATTGAAGTGTCCCAGTACATTTCCTTGTTTCCCTTCTTTATTTGGCGTCTATTTCCACTACTACACACAAAAATCCGCGATGTTTACCTCAAAACAACAAAACCGAGTGCGGTCAGTGGTCAGTCTGCGGCCGGAATGGTCCCGTTATAAACACAGCGGAGGAGGTGGGAGGGGCGCGTGCCCCGCGCTGCGTCGTGACCGACCAGGTTTGTTTTAAAGAACGTGACGTCAGACGCTCCCCTCCCGCCTCTCGAAGCAACAGAGCCGGAGTCATTCATGAAAGGACCCTCTGGCAAACTATCACGATGAGGTTTAAACGATTTGTTGCCTTAAGGGGAATAAATTTACTTCGAAAAACTCAGAGTTTCACCAAATCATCACAAAATCACTGCTGCTGATAGAAAAACAGCTTCAAAACCACAAAACGTAAAATATAAATACAAGAAGGCCCCTTTTTAGCCAGCAATATGGCTTCCCCAGAAAATACCATTCCCATTGACATGTTTTTTTAATGTTATTAACATATTTGAGTTCTAATCTGTCTTCAGAAGTACTGTTCAAACGTTACAGCTCATGTTTACAATTTGCTGACAAATTTATTGAAAAAAAAGAGAGAAAAGTGTCAAATATCTGACAGGTTACAAAAAGCCAATCTTCTAAAGGAGTACAAGAAATTCGTTTTTTTTTAGCTGTACTCTCTCTGTACATCATAAAAAAACTTACATTAAATATCACAAATGAAAGGAAGTTTAAAAGTTTGTTACTTGTGTATAAGCTAACTATTGAAGTTTAACAGTGCAAATGTGCAGTGGAGAGGGTTCTCAAGTTTAATATAGACTACAGTGGATATGGAGTAGTTTATATTAAAATAAAAGTAGGCCAAACCCCTACGAAATGATAGTAAATGTAGCTTGATTTTACTGTACTGACGGTATAAGTCATACTTCACATTAAATATGTAACCTCTTAAAGAAATATTATTCTTATTGAAATAAGAAATAAGGTTCATGTAATTATGACGTGAACTACGAGAAACCTGAAGCAGCAAAATCATTAAAAATTCAAACAAAATATTAGATTTGTGCTATACTTATTAAAAAAATGTTGTTTTTGTTTTTTAAGATGTATAGTATATCATGTGCCATCAGATCCATACATTTTATCACCAAATTTACTTACCGAACAATAAATTGGAAAAAAAAAAAAAAAAAAAAAATCATATTAATAAGCGGTGAATAATAAGCGTTTCTCTCAGACAAAACAAAGCAAACACTGCACTACACAAGATACTTTGACGTTTTTCTTTCCTGTTGTGAATCCACTGTCCATTCACAGTAAAATGATCGCACCAAAAACAGTAGTTTGGGCGAATCTGTCAAAATAAAACCAACATGTACTAAAAGGCACAAGCAGTACATTAAAGTTTTAAAAAGCTTAAAAAAAATCGAGGATATTGATTTTGTTTTTTAATGAACGATAACACTTCGGGATATCAGAGTTACTTTTCTCTCACGAGTTTACTTAAAGCTGATCGTGCGGCAGGCGGCGGGACCGAATAACTAACCGCAGTCTGGGTGGGGTCGTGGGGATGAAGTGAAGTTGTTTTTTTTTTTTTTTTAAATCACAGCAGTCGGCTTCTAATGAGGTGGGGGAAGAAAAAAAATCTCAGTATCTTTAGAGGCCATTCGACAAAACAATAGACCGTAAACACACACACACACACACACACACATGAAGACACACACAAGTGCTTGGTGAAGAAAGTCTGAAATCACGGCATGAGTGGCTGCAGCAGATAAGGCTGAGCCCAGGGCCTTGTATAAACAAACATCTATTCTCCTCCGACACACACACACACACACACACACACACACACACACACACACACACACACACATGCACGAATACACTCTCTGAGGGCCAACTACATCTGGAAAAGTGAGACTGGGTGAAATCGTGCGTGTCCGTGAGAGACGGGAGTCGTGATTGGGAGCCCCGCCTCAAGACAAGGACACAATCGGGATAAAGTTACACAACACGAAGTGATTAACGAGTGTCTGCAGCCGGCTATCATGAACCACGCGGGATCAGAACCACAGACAGGATGACCTTTAGTGGGGGAGACCTGCTTCAATCACAAACTAAGTGCAGTAGGTGGACAGGCTCATTATAAATGAATATCAAAAAGTATGACATCACATCCACTTAAACGTTTAAATGAACAATGCAAAAGTTTGAACACACTAATTAAATATTCATGTACTGACTGATGATTTGCAGATGATGAGTTACAGCAAGTGATGCCAAGTATTCAGATCCTGTATTCAAGGAAAAATCGGCCAATCAAATAGGCCAACTCATCCTGTGCAGATAAAAAATCTAGCTGCAGCATGTTACATTGCATTTCTGTGCTGATTTAGCTACTCTGTCTGGTTTGTTCAGATCAGCAGTGCATCATGCCATCATACCTCCCGTCTAAACAAGACAAAATGTCTAAATAACGGCCCAATGGAGGGAAAAAAGACATGTTTATATCATATGGAGGAGGTGCAAAGTTTTACTATACAGGGAGGGAGTTAAACCTGCAGGGAAGTAGTTTATACTTGAGAATATTCAACACAAGAACCTGTGGCTAATAAAAGATGGAACCGCAAGCCAACCTTACACAGTTTGTCACATCTGCATGAGCACAAAACAACAGTAAAATAAGGCGCGTGAACTCTTTCAAATGATTAAATTAAATCAACCCTTTGAAACGTTAAGGAAAAAAAAGGATAATGATGTAATTTACAGAAATAACTCTGATTCTTGGGAAAAACGACCGTTTCAGCCAGATGGAAAAATTAATTAAATCGAGAAAGTGCACACAGCCTTGTGAAATACTTAATTCTGATGAGCCATTATGGCACAGGTATGGTGCGTTATTTCTTGATGTTAAAATGATGTTTGTTTACCATCTCTCTCTGAGGTAACATTGTATAGAAACCTTAATGTATAACTACTGCACAGCCTCAGTTCCAAAAAGTTGTGACGCTGTGTAAAATGTTAATTAAAAGAAATGAATTTGATGGTTTGCAAATCCGTTTATCCACCATTTTGAACTGAAAATAGTCACATTTCTGGAGTTTTGAGAGTAAAATACCATCCCATTCTTGCATAATGTAGAATTTTAGTTGCTTAACAGTTAAAGATGTCTTGTTTTTAATGTTTGGGATGAGAAGTCAGGACTGCATGAGTTACTGCTGAGTCATGCTGGAGAAAAGAAACAAAAAAAAAAAAAAAACATGCATCCAGTGGTTTGACAGTCTTGCTGACATATGTGACATCTTTCCTGAAAAAGGCAGGGTGTGGATGTTACTCCAAAAACCTGTCACTGGCTGTCAGACGCTGGCATTCTAATTGTGTGCTGCAGGCCAGGTGATCCCTCACCTTCAAACTCTTTGAATCCTAATCCCAAATGACAGAGAGAAAGAGAGCTCACCTGAATTCTCTGTTCTAAATAAGGGTCCCAATCTGATGTTTATATCAGATATCGGTCCGATATCAGCAAAAAAACTAATATCGGATTATTTCGGCCTGCGTCTAAAATCTCTGATATGAGCACTCTGATTCCAGACTCTGCTACAGCACTTTTATCCAGATCCAGCATGCAGAGCCCTCATGAGCACAACAACAGCGTGTGCTAAGGTGCTAACAAAGGATCAAAGAGCAGGAGTGATGTCATCTGTGTGGCAGTATTTTTTAAGTCTGAAAAAGACGTCACAGCTGAGTGCAAAACTTGACCCATGGTGGCACGGAACTGGGGAAGTTTAACACATTCAAACTTTAAACATTCTCCCTCGACTTATTCCAGCCTCAAAGACCTACAAATAGAACTGAATGTCACACTGATTGTGCTGATATCATATCGGATTGATATCGGTATCGGCCAATACTCAACGATGCAATATCAGTATCGTATCGGAAGTGAAAAAGTTGTATCAGGACACCCCTAGTTCTAAAACGTCTCTAATTTTGTTCTTCACTTTATCAGAGTCAAACTTTGCAGAGATAATGTTGGACTATGGTCTGATAAAGGTTTGGAGCTGCAGCTGCATCATTTTCAAAGAAAAATTTATCCTGAAATGTCCCTTTTTTTTAAGGCGAACATACATTTTTAAATTTTTTTGCTGCGTACCATCCTCATTTACTCTTTACCAATACTACATACACTCATTTTAACACATCTCAAGGAAACTCACAACGTTTTCATTTACTGTGACACCAGAATCATTCAAATCGACCTTGTGGTTGCGGGGATGTACCCGTTTTCTCTGTAGTGTTGTGATCCGAGGGCCCAGAGATCACAGCGCCCCCTTCTCCGTTTTTATTAGCATAACACAACTTTTGCAGCGTTTTGTTTCAACTGTCCCAACGTCAGATTTTTTAATCAACATTTTACAGAAAATACTTTACAGTTTCAACATTTGGAAGGTTGCTCACTCACAAACTTTTTTGGGAATTCCAGCTGCATTAAATCCTCACCCACAGGACCATCACAAAATGCTGCTGGGATGGAATAATTCAAGTTATTTGGGGTCATTTCTGGACAGTGCTTCTTATATTTGTGGCAGCTAAAGCGAGTGGAGGAGAATTGATAAGACCAGTTTAAGATGTTTTAAAGTTGCCAGACAACGCCACTCTGGGAATTCCACCCAGAGAATTACTCCTTTTCCTTTTTAAGGTTCACACAGGTTCGTTCTACTAATGAGGCTGAGTCGTGGTTCACCAAACAATACAAACTTTATTCATAAACAAGACTTAAGATATTCTTTTTAAAACCACACACACGCAGGAAGGGGAAGGGGAAAAACCTAATCAGGTGCTGAGGCTTACCGGATGGAAAAGTGGCTAATGTAGGGAGGAGGGATCCACCAAAACAAATCAAAAAAACACCCAGGCACTCGTGACACACATACAGGGTTGTGAAATAACCAAATCCCAACGGAGCACAGCACACAAAAAGGGGGAGGGGGACCGCCACCCAGGACACCAGCACCACCACCGGCCCTCAGCAACTGAAAAGGGATAAAAACAATTAATAAAGTCACAATAAAGGAATTGAACAAATGTAATCAAAATATACTAAATAATTGAAGAAAAAAATAAACAATTAAACTATGCAAATTAACTACACAAATTGCACAAAATAACCTATAGAGAAACAAAAATTGCCCAAAGAAAACCCACAGAATACCCTAAATCAGATAAGAAAACTAAGAAGCAGAAAGTATAACAAGTCAAAAATAATCCCAAACAAAAAAAAGAGTAAACCTATACAAATTTAACTAACACAATAAACAGATTTAATAACACTATAAAACCAATATGGAAACTTAAAAATAAGCGCTGTGTTAGCCGTTCTGTCCCCTCAGGAGAAGGTTAAACCGCTAGCAGACCAGCCAGTGATAGGCTGCACACAGCAGGCAAGCAGAGGCAATACACAAGTACAGGTACCCACAAATTACACCCAGAATGAAGCGGAGCAGGCTAGAAGCAAGCCGAGGCACCGCAGCAGGGAAACGGGCAACAAGCAGTCGATATGAAGCGGAGACAAAGCAGCAGCGTTCTCAGCGAGCTGGTGATGACGTCACACGAGGCAACAGAACGAGCCAACACCCGCAGAATACACCTACCCGAAATATGAGCGTTATTGATGAAGCTGACAAACGTGCGGTTACGACCTATGTTAACCATTCTACCTACCTCTTAGCAGTAGCAGACACACGCGCACACAGGAGGAGGGAGGAAAAGAGAGACCCAGGCAGCTACGGGCATCTCACCTGTGACCACATTAGCATTAGCCAGCTACGAGCATGCACCACAACGAAGAGAGAGAGAGAGAGAACACTCACCACAATAACAAAACAGGAGACGTACGCGGCACGCACCAGCGGCAGACCAGTCACTCTGCAGCAAAAACAAGCTATAAGAATCTTCTTAATGGCCAACAATCAACCAAGTGAAGCAACGCAGACCTACCTGTTGCAGCCAGACACTCGACCCGGAAGTACACAGACGGGAGTGCAAAGGAAGAAAGAGGGGGAGGATTGCTGCTTAAATCCTCTCCCTCTGCACAACAATTGGCCAGCGGTGGCGCTACATTAAGTGAGCCAACACATAAGGAAATACTATATTCCTTATGCTGCTACATATTCAATATGAGAAATTTATGAGAACAGTTTCAAATCAAACACTTGTGGTTGAAAAGTTGAATAAACCACATTTTAAACAACACAAACAGTGTAAAGGAAACTTAAATTTACTTTTTAAATATTATTTTTTTGATTTTTTTCCACCCTCTTTTTTTATCCATCAGTAAGCGCTACACAATATCTTGTAAACCCCAAAGCTTCTAACAGACACTTGCTGGCTGTTGGAGATCAGGCCATCACATGTAAGAAGCTCAAATGTTCACATTTTAGGCCTGAAAAAGGTGTGTAATATAATCTTCAGGGCTTTGACATTTATTCTTCAGATTATGTGGACATTTTTGTAAGCTGTGAAGTAAAACAGCTGATGTTAGCGGATCACCTCTGAAAGTTTTTTTTTATTTTGGCTAAAACTAAAACCCCAAAAAAGCAACTGTTTTTTTTTTTCCTTTCTGACCAGTGAGGCAGAAAGTGTCGGTTTCATGAGAAACAGTTTCAGAGTGACTTCCCAATTTAGAGAGAGAGAGGGAGAGAGAGAGAGAGAGAGAGAGGAAAAAAACTTTCCATCCGGTTATGGTCTGCGAGCAAAAAAATTGTAGCTGCAATGGTTTGCGCCATAGAGCTGATGCACCCCTGCATGCATTGAAGCGAGGTTTGAAGGCTCAATTAGCTGCAACATTCACCAAAACGACTCAATGACAAAGAGCGCGAGGCTGCTGCAATGGACTGTACGATAAAGGTACGTGTTCGAGCCGTTTTTAAAGCTGCTACCTGCGGAGAAAATGAAACGACAGGCAGCCACCCACACCAACAACACGAACTGCTGCTGAGTGAGAGAGTCGAGGCGGTGATGCGAGCTCCCCACTCTTTCCTTCTTGTACAAAATTTCCTCTTCCTTCCCGTTCGTGGTTGTATGTCGGCTCTATAATAACACAACTAACCGCTACATCTTTACAGTCAGATAAAAACACTAATTGGTGGCCGGTTGCACGCGCCAAAGACGATTTCAAAACGCGCACGGTTCGTTTTTAACAAGATTGCCGCTTTTATTCGAGCCAGACCTTCGGATAAAAAAAAACCCAACGAGCAAAAGTTCAGCTAATCATTACCAAACGAGTGTGTGTGTTTTTTAAAACGGTGAAAAGGTAAATGAAGAGACGCGGGACTTTATTTGTGCGCACACGGCAGGTGTCCCTGAAGGCGCCATGGATCAACTTGGACAGTTTGGGCCTGTTTTTTAACAGCAGGAGGATCAATTTACATCATAACTGGTATTTAAAATTTCACATTTTCTTTTCCCCACTAATATCTTTTTATCTTCTCCGGATAAAACCTGCGCTTTGTTTCTTTGACTTTTCTGTTTTCCTCGAGATGCAGAAGGGAAGGCGACACGTCAGGAATTTAAACTAAAAGCGACTTTTGACAGATGTAACGCTGAACACCGATCAATGAACAAGAAACTATGTGTATGACATATCGGTTGACCCAGGTCGTGGAAAGATACTTCAAATTATGAGTTTTAATGTTATTTAGGCCTAAGGTAACGGATGTGCGCCTGCTTTGCACCATGGGCGTGTAGACTTTAATCACCGATTGAGCTGCAAAAAGGCCTCGAAACCGGTCCAAAAACTCCACCTACTTCAGGTGCATTATTACCACTGAAGTATCAATCTTTTACACATCGATTCGTTAAAGCAGTTTTGGTTTTTTTTTAAACAGATAAACAAAAAAGTGCGCAATAGTCGAGAAAAAAAGAAAAGAAACAGACTGATCTTTTTTTTTCGCCTGTTCCGTTCTGTGAATTTATTCCCCTATATGGAAATATATTTTGAATGCATTGTTGAAGTTGTGACATTAGAGGAGAAGTGAGTATATAAATCGCATGAAAAGTGAACATACTGAAGCTGGCTCTAGGTTTTTAATTTTCTTGTCCCTTTTTCGGGTTTTCTGCTCTCTCATGAAGTCCACACTGATAAAAACATGATCATTATTATTATTATTATTCAGATAACTGTTCTCTTGTTCTGTGTGGCAGCAGATTGTGTGTCTGAGGTTATTTTAAGTCTAATTTATAGCTGCAAACAGGAGCAGCACTTGTCAGGTGTCGTTATCTGAACTCTGCAGGCTTCCTGTCTCAGACCTCAGACTTTCCGCACAAATTTCCGCTCCCCAGCTTGAAAAAAAATGTCGAAAAGGCAACAAAGCTCCTCCAGAAAGAAACACAGTGGACGAACTGGGCTCCTTGCATTGTTGTAACACATGCGTGTCCGCTCACACGGGCTGGGAGGTGCACGAGACCCGAGCCCTGCTCTCAGTTTGCGGCCTGTAAGAGGCCCGCGCGCTGCCAGGGAACCGCGAGCTGTGAAAAACCGCATCGATGTTTGTGCAGCAGAAAGCGCAGCTGCTCAGGCCTTTGCAAAAATCTGCTCAACTTTTACTTCTGCTTTATGCCACTTGCTTCAGACATGGCGAGAGCGCAGAGGCTTTGCACAACTCGATCTCTGGCCTGGTACTGTGGACAGAGTGTGTGTGTGTGAGTGCGTGTGTGTGTGTTCAGAGCAGATGAATCCTCCTATGGCTTTAACAGAGGACATGATAACCGCAATATTTGATAGTATGTCAGCTACTTGAGGAACTAACAGAGGCTTAATAACTCAATTAAAAAATTATGATAATAATGATAATCACATTAAAAATAAACTATTAGTCGATTATCCTGCAGAAATATGTCAACATCAGCTTTATAGGGAGCAGACTGAATATTAAAATTCAGTTAAAATGGAGTCTAATAAGTGGTGCAAGCATCAAAGCTTTAGCTTGCCACATCCGCGGTTGTAGTTTATTGCACCGACTCCAAAAAACCCCACAGACTGCAACACCACCTTTGTTTTACAAATATACATCTCTCAGGCCCAGGCATGTGGGATTCAATCATAATGAAATAAACTAATTAATTAAAAAATAATACATTTTTAAAAAAGTGCAAAATGCAGACACACTTTATGTGACCAGTTGTGGAGCTCCAAGTCTAAGACTCCCACAAGCAATGAGTAGACACTCAGTTTGAGTCAACATCATACTGTTCTCCCAACTAAAGCCAACAACCGATTTTTTTTAGCAAAATTTTTTGCCTTTCGACAAATCGCTGCTGTGTCTACCAATGTTTAATTTTGTTTTTTTCAAACCCAACTTAAGTTAAATGTATAAAAAATTCTTGGTTGCCATCCTAGATCAGGAATCTTCAACCTTTCTTAGGATACTTTCAAACAATAAAAAGTTGTGAGCTACATCTAGCCCCTGATTTATCTTTTTTTTTTTTGCTGGGTACATAATTAGCACCTAATTATAGGCTAACCTTTAAAGAGGCGGCAGGCTGATGTTGGATAGATATAGAGCTGCAGTAAGTAGACAAAGTTTTCATTGATTCTTTGTATTTTTCTTCCTTATTCTTTTATTATTTTTGTACATTTTTTTCCGCTTGGTGAGCTACTTATTGAGGGGCCTGCAAGCAAGCTACCTGCTGGAGACCCCTGACCCCTAAATGTTGATCCAGAAAAGGATCATAGAACTGCAACAACTTATATTCATCTGAGAGTAAACGACTCTCCAGTTTCACCAACTTCTTTTGTCGTTTTCAGCTTTTTAAATGGGAAGATTCTCTACTTTTGTTCTTTTTAACATTGAAGTGTTTGTAGTTGGACATTTTAAGGGTTAAATGATGAATAAATGAGTCATAAAATGAGCTGAACAATTAATTGACAGTGAAAACAAGCGTTACCCGCAGCCTCACTGACAACAGTAAGGGAATGTTGTTGGCTAACGGATGATTAATCGATTTAAAATCAGTTCAAGCAATGCTGCTGCACAGCTGACATCAAATCTAACGGTTTTCTTCTTCAACATCATTATCTAAATTTATTAATTATTATTACTGGCGTTAAACAAAATGTTCTTATATTTAAAGCAGTACCAACACACCCACAGTATCTGATTTTTAACCCAACTGGCAGCTGGTATGTAACTACTCAGGCAAAGGGAGGATAATGCTCAAAAAAAGGAGGAGAAATATAAGAGCTTAAGTTATTAAACTCCATCACAGATCTGGATAAAATTTATGCATTTTCTACAAGTAAGAGTCAATATCATTGAAATAAAAAAAATATAAGAAGTATAAAAGTCTGTGTTGAAACCAGTTGGTGATCACACAGAGTTCTTGGTTTTGGGTAAGACTGGATGACGCAACCTGCAAAAAGCTGCTGACATAAAGCCAAGTCAAAACTTTCCGTTCAGGACTTCATGTTCGTGCTCTCACAGAAAGAAAGAGAAAAAAAAAGTGTGTTTACTGCGAAATAGAGCCAAACCGATGTAAGTTTTAGGCCATCGAGGCACAAGGTAGCATCAGCCTGAAGGAGGTCATGTTTTTTAAACGTGTTGTTTTGTGTCACTGAGTAACGGGCTGAAACACACTGAACAGGAAGTCAGTTGTGGCATTAGCGGTCAGGCCACATTTGAGTTTATTTGTATCAGTGTGCAGAGGAGAGAGAGAGAGAGAGAGAGAGAGGAAGACGAAGAAAAAGCGGGAGTGTGTGTCGTCGTGGTTATAAAAACATGAGCCTGTCACTTAATGTTCTGTGCTGAAACATGAGCGCGATGAGGTGCCTGCGAGTCACGACAACATCAACAGTTATCGTGTTAAGCTGCTTAAAAAAAAATCAACTTTGACCACCAAGAAAAAATAATACTCACCATGATTGGGCTCATGAGAGGAGAGTGAAACGGGCTGTTGACAGCCACTTGTTTCACTTCTGCACAGAGAGAAAGGCCTCTGAAGGCGCCGTGCGTGAGAGAGAAGACTGGGGGAAAGAGGACAAGACACCAGAAGTGTCAAAACACAAACAGCAGGGCAGGATCGTTTAAAGGCCCACGGTGAAACACTTCAGTCTCCTGACAACGTGCACTCATTTTACAAAACTGGTCTTTGAGGTTAGCATGAAAACCGAGCTATCAATTACCTTAACATCTCTGGCAGATAATTTTCATGCAAGCTTAAAGCTCCTGTGGGCAGATTTTAACTGGTGGTGAAACCGATAAACGCTACAGCAGTAAACGAGACACGCAACAAGATCAACTGTTTAGTCGTTTTTAGAGGCGTCAGATGCAAAGTGAGTGAATCGAAGAAAACAATAAACAATCTCTGTCCTTGGCAGAAAGTTGCTTACAGGAGCTTTAATCCTAAAAAGTTTCAGTCTGAGTCGCAGCTCCTGGAATTTTTTTACTACAGGAGTTGGGAAAAAAAGTTGCTTTAAGTCTTTTGTGGCTCCAGAGATTTTAGTGTAAAGTGACGTCACCTGAGTCAGGGTCTGTCAGAGCTGAAAATCTAAACTTCGATGATAAAAAAAAATCTGAACGCCAGATTTAAACAGAGCGAGCCCTACTGTCAAGTCCAATATCTGTGTAAAAAGAAAAAGATAGCTAGGAGTTAAGAGTCCTAAACTGGATATTTGAAATTATGTGCAGTGCATCATGGGTAATGTAGGCTTTCGATGACGAAGGGATCAAACACTCAATATTAGAAAAGCACCCAATTTGGCTTTGTATTCAAACTGATTTCAAAATATACGGAAGCCCTAAGTGGACATGTACACACAAACACATTTTATTTACTGCTTTCCAGAGAGAGAGAGAGAGAATATTCCAGATATTTTTCAGACATCTTAATGTCGGATGATCAAGATGAAAAAAAGTCTTTACATACCTCATTAGTGCGGGTTAGAGAAGCATGTTTTTTTGTGGTTTGTCGGGTAAATCACAGACCAAGAGGATTATCAAGGTTTCTAGATTGGCTGAAAGTAATCAAAATAAATTCAGATCTTGTTATCACAAAATAAAACGTATATATTGTATATATCTTAATATTTGTATGAATTTTAAACTGTCCAAAAAAAAATGTTTTCACTGAATTTATCTGCTGCTTATTTTCCTGAAGAGTTGATAAATCAAACATCTCAATCAGTGTGTTTGGTTGACTTTCTTAGAGAAGTAAAAGACAACACTTTTTCTTTTGTTTGAAGGATATCAATCAACAAATTGTGACTTTTTTATGTGTAATAACTGACAGATGATAGATCAATGAAAACAGCTTCAGTTTTTACAGACTGAAAGCAGAGGCTGCAGGTTAGTAAAACCCCACTTATCACTGACTTCTGTCCGAGTTTGTCTGCAGCCTGGAGGAAATGCCAAACTGTGTGGCATGCATTAAGATGTGGTTTACAATCGTCCGACAACAATTAGGCTTAAAAAAAAAAAAAAAAAAAAACATGGAAAAAAAAAAAAGAGGAAAAACACAATGTGGAGGCAGCACTTCAATCAAGGCTTCACTCCTCCACTGTCCACTGAATCCCCCCCCCTCCCCCCCTTAGACTACAGGCTTGTTTTCAAGCTTTAAAATGACCCACATTTATACACCGTGCCCCCCTCCCCCTTTACCGTTTCCTCTCCCTTGGCCTGTGCCAAAAGGTTCCTCTGCACATGGCGGCCAGGTTTCCTGTAGGCCACTGAAAAAGCACGCTAGTGACGTACAAGGCCCAAAGACAATGCTCAACTCCTCTAAACAAACACTCAGACTGCAGCGATCACACAAACACTCACACACACACACACACTTAATTCAAGCAGCAGACAGAACAACAGGTCTGCTCTTTTCACTCCACTGAAGGCAGATTCAGATGCCACCTTTGGCTGGTTTTAGACCTCGCTGTAGGTGCTGAACACAGGAAGACAGACCTGAATATCGATTAGACGCCAGCTTGAGTTAACATCCCCACCCACGCAACCTCAATCCTAACGACAAAATAAAAAGTGTGGTCGAGGTGGCTGATGTTCTCTAAGATTACACGGCTTCATGAATGCCTTCACACAGTTTCTCAACAGCTTTGCTGTGAGCTGCAAAAACTTTAAACACCTTCCCAAGAAGTTAAAATGACGTTTAAAATCAGAATCAGAATCATGTTTATTGCTGAGTTTGTTCTGGTGTTCTTGGTGCAAAAATACAGACATGTAATTTAAAATAAAAATATTTTAAGAAAAAGACTAAAAATATGATACAGTAGGATATGAAATAAGAGATGGGTGTTCAGACAGAAATGGATTTTGATGGTTTTTACAAAACATTAGAAAACATTTTTTTTAATAAAAATAGAGCAAATTGTTGAAATTGAAACGTTTTATTGTTAACTGAAGGATAAATGCTGATTTTATGAGACCAGCAACAGGTTTCAAAAAGGCAAAAAAAAATCTGTAATGGTAAAAAAAAAATAGTTTGAGGTTTCATCATCAGGAAGCACAAAATCAAAAAAACTGACACAATCTAATGAAATCCCCAAAACAATATTTGATCTTACTGCATAAAAAACAGACCTGACTCTGTAGTGGAAATCACTGCATGATTCCCACTCAAAAACATAAAAGAAAAATTCTTGACATTCTTTTTGTTCTGATTAGATGTGATTCATAAACCATCAAACTCTGTTTTTATAAGTATTCACGTGTCCAAACGTTTTCAGAAAAAGGTTTTGTTGATGCCGCTGAACCTGAAGCTGTTTATTCAGCATCCATCGGTGGCAGGAACCAAGTCCCAGACCTTGATAAATGTTGTGCCTCCAACTAAGCGCCTGATGTGGACTTGGTGTGTTCAAAATCAGTGATTAAAGGAAGTCGGCAGACACCCCCCCCCCCCCCCCCCAAAAAAAAAAAGAAAAAAAAAACAATGAATGACATCTCGACACAAAGCATATAAATTTTGTGTTTTGTTTTTGTTTTGTGGCAAAATTTGTTAATATTCTGCAATTCTGTTTATTTTTCTTCAACGCTTAAAAAAATGGAGATCTAGTCTCTGTTTTAAGTTTACTAACAGAAATCTTTTGTGTTTACTTTTGTGAGTGTTCACTGAAGTGTCTTTAGTCTGAGTGTGGAAGAAAACAGTTACCATAGGTTGTGACTGCTGTGACTGTGTTGGACAGGAAGCGCTGTCCGTGGTGAGCGAGGATCAGCCCATATTCGAGCCCCCGTACAACGCGGCTCCGGCCATGCACATGAAGACCGAGATGACGTCGCCAGGAGGCTTCAGCCAAACGTCAAAACAGAGTCCAGAGCCCGCCGAGCCAGAGTGGGTGGGGCCGGTGACACAGAACTCTGGGAAAAGAGGCGAGCACGTCAATGGAACCAGGTGAGTCAGGACGAGACGAGGCACAGGGGAGCGCAGGTTCCCGGATTATCTGACTGGAGTTTTTCTCACAGTCCAGGTCAGCAGTCAGGGGAATTTCCAAGTTCTGAAACGGTTTGTTTACAGTTCATCACCAAATGCAGCCCTTTGTGCTTTCAGGTTTTAAAGCGGAAACGTCATTAACGCGCTATTTTAATCAGTTATTTAAATATACAAAACTGCTCTACAGACACTTTTTTTTTTACCATTTTAGGAAAAAAAAGGTGTTTAAGTTTTCAGATTCTAGTTCATCAGAACTGCATTTAAAAAAAAAAAAATTACAAACCAACTTATCTCATCCTATGAACCCAAACTGGCAAAACTCAACCTTTTACAGGCTCATCAGCCAGCTTTGGATTGGTAAAACCCAAGATATGAATAAAAACAGCTCAAAACCACAGGCTCACTCCCCCTCCTGAGGTCCACCATGTGACACCAAGCTGTTGCTGTGTGTAAATGCTTATTAATCTTAGCTCTGGAGAGCACTGTGATGTGTTACCCTTTCATTTATGGTTACCAGCAGAGACATTTTCACACCTTTAGACCAGAGGTGTGTTGCTGCAAGAGTTTAAGTCTGCAATCCTCTGCTGTCAGGAAGTTCTTAATAAACACAGCAAGAGAAACTTACACCTTGCTGAACATGTGATATCTCATCAGTATATTGCCTGAAAGCAGAGAAGCTCATTTGAGATGATGAACCGAGTTAATCTGTCTTCTAGCCTTGACTTAAAGCGCTCTCCTCCATCCGTCACAGCCGCGCCTCCCCCGTGGACTGCAGTGTCACCAAACGCTCCAGACACATGAGCAACGACAGCACGCAGATGTCATACCAGACTTCGTACACCGAGCCACGAGTCAGCCCCCAGACCAGCACCCCGCCCAGCAGCACCACAGAGGAGAAGAGGGTCATAGTGCCGGCAGGTGAGCTGAAGACCACTACCGCTAACCCCCACCACAAGATTTAAAACCCTGAGCCGCATACGTCTGTAAATGTCTTTGAATAATCGAAAGGTGTGTGCCGACCAAATGTAAACAATCAAACACCCACCTGCCTTGTCCTGGTTGAGCTGTAGGAAGTTTTCTGCCACCCAGGATTTAATTTCTAAAATACATTTATAAAGAGCATCAAATGGCCCTCAGGAGACATGGATATGTACAGCTGTGTGTCATCTGCATAGCTGTTGAATATGATACCATGCTTCCTGGTGACATTTCCCAGTGGGAGCGATTATGTTTGCGGTTGCCGTTCGCTTTCTAACTTTTTCCTTCTTTTAACTTATTGTTTTCATCAAAAAAATGCAAAACCATACTTAGATTAGTACATGTGCAATAATCCATAATTTATGACATGATTTATATACCATATAGTTTTAGTAGAATGTACATACTCTAGATTATTTATACATATATTCAATGCTTGTGCTTTCCTATATTTTTAACACTTTCGAATGGGAGCAGCTGTTAACCAAAAATCAATTTCCCCTTGGGTAGTATAAAATAAAACACACTGAGGTCTCCGTCCTCCTTCGTTCTCAGTGTAAGAAAATCTCGTCGTCATTCTCGTTGACGCGTTTCGCTGAGCTAACACACATGAAAACAAACGTTACGGGTCTTCTTGTACTACACTTATACTGTGCAATGTTAAGTGTCAATCAGCATTACTGCCACCTACTGCTAGGAGTGTGAATAGACGGCACACCCCTGCATCGAAAACCTCCTTCAAAATAAAAGCACTTTTTTTCTCAGGTTTTATTCTGAAACCTGCCGGTTGAGAATCACTTTTGTGGAACTTAAGACTGAGATGAGTACTGCTCTTTACTCCTGCTCACTGAATTACTCACCACTCTAACCATTCAAGACCCAAACAGACTGATGTCTCTCCTGCTCATTTCTTATACAGTCATCATACGTCGTGTCTCATCACATAAGCAGCTGAGTGAACTGTGTTTAAGGGATCCCATGCGAGATGTTACTGTAGTCAGGTGTGGAGGAATCTGTGGAGCAGATTCATGGATGAGTCACCGGCACAGAGTTATTCTGCTTCATAATACATGGATGTTACATCACAGGAGCATGTGTTCATCTAGAACAATCAGGACCTGAGGGTGTAGCCTCTGCAGATCCTGGCTAATTTTACAGGCAATTCAAAGCTACTGGAAAGTTCCCAGTGGCTGTGACTTGATGCTACTGGAAATGAGTCTGCTGCCCTGAATAAGACTGGTGATATATTTTGGTTCTGGACCAAGACCGAAACAGGAAGGTATACACACCTAAAAAATTTTATTAAGTAAATTCCTATGTAGTCACGGATGACCGATCTTTTCTGAATTCATTTAAAGTTAATTCGATCCGCTTAAATCTGGAAATTTGGAGAGAATCTTAAAAAAAGCCACACGCATGAAATCAAAGAAAAAAAAGTCCCAGTGCTGTTTTTAATATATATGTTTTGGGGTTTTTAAATCTTCATTTAGAGCGGCTATGATGCGGCAAAACGCAGGAAACCAGGGAGTGACAGGCTGGAAAGGGGTCCTCGGTTGAAACTGAACTCAGATAAGCTCCAACAGGGTTGTCAAAACCTCCAAACAACCCCTGAAGAGGCTGGAGCTTCACATTATCTGCAGTTATTTGTTTACCCCATACAAACTGTGACAATCAGAAATAACAAGAAATAAAAAGAAATGAAGAGCAGGGGGCAGCAGAGAGCTAGTTTCATAGACAACTTTGAATTGGCTCTCATGTAGCTTATGCATCAACTTTAAGCGTCAGAAAAGAGTTTTTCAGGCCTCAGAGTTTTACATTTTTGAGCCTCAGTGAAGAAAAACTTTAACTTGTGCATGAAACCAAAATATTTATTAAGTAAAAGCTGTTTGGGAGCTGTCATCACGCAAAATATGTAAAATAATTTACATAAACTAAAGTAAAAAAGCATACTAGCACTGAACGGAGTGATGCATGGTGGCACTAAAGTGTAATGTTGGGTAAGGATATCAAAGTTTGCTGTTAGTCTTGTGAACACTGATTGACGTCTCTACCTGAACCTGTCTGCTTTCATCTTCATCGATTAAAACTCTTGTGTGCGAAATGTTGATGCTAAAAGAAACAAAGAGAGAGACCTAAAGATTTTGATTATTTTTGTGCTTGTACGACCAGATCCTGAGGTGTGGACACAGGATCATGTGCGGCAGTGGTTGGACTGGGCCATTAAAGAGTACGTCCTGGAGGAGGTGGACGTCATGCTCTTCCACACACTGGACGGCAAAGCGCTGTGCAAGATGACCAAAGAGGACATGATGCGTCTCACGTCGGCGTACAACGCGGACATCCTGCTCTCACACCTCAGTTACCTCCGGCAGAGTAAGGCTCGCCTCATGTCTGAGTTTCTTATTGTTCTTTGAACACTATTTTTATTTTACCTGTAAATAGGGTCAGAAATAGAATCTGACAGGTGTTACCTTCTTTCAAACACATCAAAGCAAAACAAAAAGCAGAACATGTTGTCATGAGCTGGTTTAAGCACACAAAATACCCGAGCCTCTTATTTCTAACAAAACAAGACAAACAATTTCACTTATAGGGCTGCAAAATTCTGGGAATTTTCAGGGAATTCATATTGACTGCATTTACCTTGTCATATACATGAATAAATAGTAAACATATAGGTTAGTTATAAGCAGACATGCATGCAAACATTTCTAATAAATATTTTTAAATCAAGTTAATAAGAAGAAAAAGAATATCCAAAAATTTCCAAGACAAAATTTCCATTATTCCTGAGCTTAAATTCCCATAGGAATCATCAGGAACCTTTCCTGAAACTTGCCAGAATTTTCCACCCCTTTGAAACCCTCAATCCACTCTGACTTCTTTCCACTGTAACCGTCTTAAGATGATGAGTCATTGTTCTTTCCTTTGCTTCAGGTAGCCCTACGTTCTCCTACCCAACAACCCCCACCAACAACACACCACCACCTCCAGCACAGCAGCCCAGACTACAGGTCAAAGCAGGTGAGATCAGGATTCTTATTTTAACAGCCCGCTCATTCTGATCAGATAAAAATCAGCTCATGAATTTTTCTCTAAATGTCTGAACCATTTTGAATTTCCACCTTGAGGGATTTGCGTTTGTTGTAGGTTGTTTTTTCTTGGTTTAACGGCCGTACTTTCACTCCATTTTGATGCTGTCAGATGACCCTTAGGCTGAAACGTTTTGTTTGTTTTGTAGAAGACACTAATTGTTTCTCAGCCTGTTGTTCAAAACTTAAAGTGGCTGTGAGGATTAGCAGTTTGGAATTTACAGCAGTGACACTTTTAGTTGGAATCAGAAGTGTCGAGACTCCATTTCCCATGAGCACTATCAGCCACTGTCGCAAAGACGTGTACTGTTTTGGAGATCAGATCTTCTTTTTAACACTACTTTTCTTTGTTCAAGACAACTTTGTTCAGGATACAAAGTGATGTTTTTATTAACAGTAAGGTAATGCTATTGTTTGAAACATGACAACCAACTAAACTCAGTTTTTATTGTAGTTCAGTTCTCGGTTATATTTCGTGTTACTCGCAGCCTGGTGCTCTGAGACTTGTAATCAGGGTTGAGCGATCAAGCCAAAAAAATTCAACGTAATCTAAAATCCGATTCGCAATTCTAATCGATTTCTTTCTGCATAAATAAACACAATTAAACATAGTAAAAAAATATAATCTTTAATTTGATGCCAAAACATCAGCATATAACTATACAGGTAATATAACTTTTGCTGAACATTTGCGTGGGCACTGTGCTGAAATAAATACATGCACCAGGGGGAGCAGTTTGTGTGGCGACCTCAGTAAGAGCAAAGCCAGATGACATTTTTAAAAATATTTTGTTTTTACAGTTTATGTTTTGACAGCTCAGGGTTGTGCGTCATGTTGCAGAGTTTTCTTGAGAACATGACACACTTATCTAACACAGGTTGTATCACTGATTGTCCAGAGATGGTGTTTCATTCTTAGCAGTTTTGGCCTAAAGTTAAGTTTCATCTTTATGAGCTTTTAACAGAATCAAAGATGAATTTCCCCTCCTAACTTCTTGTGCGGCTTTATTTAGAAAACAGTTTGAAGCCAAATATACGCATCTGTGCTCACTCAGTCGTAACCTCTCTCACACCCAGGTGTGTATGACACAAAAAAGTAAAAATAAATAGATCAACATGGCATCAACCATCAGGAGAACGTTTTTCTCAGCTCTCAGAATCTATTAAAAAAAAAAATCCACAAGATGCGTTTGATTAAATAATACGACTGAAAAAGTTCAGTTAAAAGAGATAAACAAAAAAAGAGTTTGAGTAATTAGTTTCTTATTTTCACTTTCACCATCATTTAAAATCCTGAAACCATTTGGCCCAAATACAAGACTGAGAATTCAATTCCTTGCTCCCTTTTCTTCACTTTTTGTTAAACTGTCACTATTTCCCACCCTTCGTATTGTTTGGGTTTGTCTGGAAGTTTCTCGGTGTGAATAAGGACTCGGGGTCGTGTTCTCAAACCCATCAGATAACGGCAAACAACTTGAATGATTTAAGTATAAAAATGTACAGAGCTTCAGAAACCGTGTCGTAAAGCTTCAAGAGTCTAAAACGGCCGCAGTTTTCTCAACGCTGATGAGTTTAAAACTCAACAGCCAGTCTCAGACAGGAAACAGCTGCACCGGCTCAGGAAATGGGGGGTATGGGTCCCACTCATGGGACTCAATTCACAATCTTGTGGCGACAGAGGTGGCCTGAACAAAAGAAAGCTCACCAGAGAAACTGTGGGTCATCTCCAGACCTCCAAACTCTTATTGTCTTAGTCACCATTTACTGACTTCCTTCCTGTTATGGCTGAGCTGTCCACTTCAAAGACTTTTCGTGGTGTCGGCCCGTCAGTGTCTCGTCTCATCCTTTTTTTGTTTTTGGGTGTTTGCAGAAAGCAGTTTCGATGAAATCAGCCGCAGGAACAGCTGGCCGGCAAACACCATGACTGCAGTGCCAAAAGGTAAGACGACAAAGACTGAGTAATACGAAACAGAAAAAAAACGACTTTCAGGCAGGAAAATCTGCTAGATTAGTGGAGAAATGAACTATTAATGGATTTTAAAAAAGGCGACAGATGAAGGTACAAAAAATTCAGCCAGTTTTTTACTTCAAATTTTTAGGTCCCTCCATGGAGCACCAACACAGCACCAGAGTCACCGATCCTGCTCCGAGAATCGTGCAAGGTATGAAAGCAAACTACTTTTAAATTCTCAACTCATGGATCCGTCACTGCAAAAAAGTCAAGGGTTCCCCAGTCAGTATGACGCATCTTTTTGAGACCGTGTGTCTTGTTCTTCATGGATCTCACATAAATTAATCTTCACACCCTCCAAAGAGTCATTTATGTCGACAATCAAACATCAGACAAATTCATGGCGCCGCAGCGTCACATTTTTTAATCACCTCAATTTGATCTAATTCACGTGCTGAAATTAAAATAAATTTGCAAAAATTAACTCTATAAAGAAAGTGAAAATAATCCTTTCTTCTTCTACTCTACAGACCCGTACCAGACATTAGGGCCCATTAGCAGTCGATTAGCCAACCCAGGTAAGAATCCAGACCACCACAACACGAACAAGAGCAACACAAATGAGGCCTTTACACTGTCTGCTTTGGCAACACAAGCGAGAAGCAAGCAGGGCAGGCACTGCGCCGACTTTCCAATACGACCGAGCATCACCTGTGTTCAGCAGAATCGCTTCACTTCGCTTATGCAGAGACAAAAATCGGGCTTCCCTGTCCCCAAACATGACTGTCTGTGCCCTGCTGTTTCCTCACAGAAGGCCAAGCCCTCAGCTCATCCAAGAACCGAACAGGCAAACAAAGTCCGTACAAGCTGCCTGACCCCAGCGCTCACAGGCCTGTGGGTAGGTGTCTGCCCTGATCTCTGTCTTCACCCAAACCAAACAGTGCAAAGGTCACATTTGGTGGGACAATGAGTCCGCTTCACACTGAGATATGAGATACAAACTCTTGAGGACTTTGTTTAAAGGAAAACAGAGGAGCTGTCCAGGGTGCTGGAATAACTCAATGCAGGGAGTTGATTTTATTTTATTTTACTTTTTTTGTTGTTTCAAAACTTCTCCAAAGGGAACCTGATTTTTTTAGCCTTATATTCACACAAAATATTCCAACCTCCAAAATAAATTCTTAAAAAAATCCTTTGTAAAATTCTGTAAATTAGATTTCTTTCGACCACTTTGTCTCACGACACATTTCTTCATTAAACTAAAAACAAATGCTACTGGATGTATGAATTATAATTCATGCACATTTTTAAGTGTTTGCTGCTTTTTACCCTTCTTGAATAAGTACTTAATCATCGTCGAGGAAACTTTTCTTCTAGTTTATGTTTCAGTGCTGCAAGAAGAGCCCGATTTGTAACGACGACCTGAAATGTAATTTAAAAAAACCCAAAATGTTAAAAATAACCCAAAAGTCATTACGTTTTGGGTCAGATATTACGTTTCAGGTTTTATAACATTTCATTCACATATCAGGCTCTAACAAGCCTCATTAGAGCCTGATATGTAACAACGACACAAAATTAACCAGAAATGTAACAAAAGTGCTCAGCCTGAAATGTAACAACTTGTTAAATTTTGGGTCTTTTATTACATTTTTTGAGTACATTTCAGGCTCAGCACTTTAGTAACATCATCGACCAGTTACTTCATTTGGGGTTGTACTTTTTTTTAATAATTTTTCGGGTCGTTAAAAATCAGACTCTAAGACAGCTGGAATAGAAATTTCAAGACTGAATTCAGGTTGTCAAAATATTTCAAATCCAGCAACAGTCAGATCAACTTTTGGATCTGCGTGTCCATACAGGTTGTTTTGATGCTTTTATAGTTAATTCTATGATTGGAAAAGAAAAGAGGAGTTAGTTTTCCAGTCATCATAATCCAATCAGAATCTGTGTAGGTCGTGATGTTGTGTCTCGATGGGCGTTATTCGCCTTTCTGGGGATTTTGCATCATCCATCATTACAATATAGATCAATGTTCTCTTGAATTTCATTTCTTTAATTCAAATTTCATGCAGATAATGTCTGTATCAACAGTCGAGCCCTTGGTAATAATTTGAGCAGTCATTGTTTGGATGTTAAACAGATGTTTCAAAGATCTACTTCTGGTAATTCTGTTTTGTGCGTAAACAAACGTAAACAAACTGAAGGCAGCTCCAGACTCCTTAACCCCAACTCTTACATCTCTCCCAACAGGTTCAGGGCAGATCCAGCTGTGGCAGTTCCTCCTGGAGCTCCTCTCAGACAGCGCCAACTCCAGCATCATCACATGGGAGGGCACCAACGGCGAGTTCAAGATGACCGACCCAGATGAGGTGGCTAAGCGCTGGGGAGAGCGCAAGAGCAAGCCCAACATGAACTATGACAAGCTGAGCCGCGCTCTTCGTTACTATTATGACAAAAACATCATGACGAAAGTGCACGGAAAGCGCTACGCCTACAAATTTGACTTCCAGGGCATCTCACAGGCACATCAGAGTCACGGAGCAGAAGGAGGGATTGTTAAGTACCAGACTGAGATGTCTTACGTCCAGCCGTACCACAGCCATCAACCCAAAATGAACTTCATGAGCGGCCATCCTGCACCCATGCCCGTCTCTCCTGGGAACTTTTTCGGCCCTCCGTCAACTTACTGGAACTCCCCCAACAGCCCGATCTATCCTGGGTCAGCCATGGCCAGACATCCGGCCTCTCACTCCCACCTGAGCTCGTACTACTGAGGACAAACACACAAACCTCATAACAGAGGAGAGAAGCCTGTATGTGCTGGAAAAACAAGAGCACGCTCCAACCAGGACACACCTGAGCTGAACCCTGTCTGAACCGAGGGTGATATGAAGCTACGGTCTGTTTGAACGAAGGCATTATCATGAATTCCCCACATTCCTCATTAGAAAAAAAGGATAAAATGTGATGAATGAAAGTGATATTATACTCATCCCAAGACTTTCATGAATACACTGATGACGCACTGTATTAACTGTTCAAATGTTATGAAACCAAGTTTATTTTGTAAGTACTTTGTTTGATAGAACCTGTAAAGAGCACAGTCGTAATCTTTACTGTTTGAGTAGCATCACGGTTTTATAACTATTTTTTTCACTTCGAGGGTCGAAACTGCAGTTATCACATTAAATGACCTGACATTTGTAAAGGAGAAATTGTACAGAATAACTGTTTTGTAGCAGTGTAACATTTACTCATGATGTAAAGCTAATAAATGATGCTTGTACCATAACGTGGACTCCTGTGAGCTCTGTGGTTTACAGCTTCTGGATGAAAACTGGGATCGTCTGCATATTGTGGAAGGAAGAACCAGCGCTGCAGAACGTGTGGATGTCTTTTTGATTCATAGCTAGAAACTAGTTTGCTTTACAGGTCAAATTTTAGACTTCTAAGTCTTTAAGACCATAATGAACACAATTTAAATCTATTTCACATCCATTGTGGAAAAAAGTACAAAACACACGAAGGAAAATCAGAGCGAAACGGAATTACTTAGAATGTGCAACCCCAACACTGAAGTTCGGAAGGTTGACTAAAATGTAAAAAACAGAATACAATGCTTTGTAAATCCTGTTTAACCTACATTAAATTAAATACACTACAAAGACGAGATATTTATTGCTCAAACTGATAAACTTTATAATTTTTTTTTGCAAATATTCTCTCATTTTGGATTTGATGTCTGAAACACGTTCCTAAAAAGCTGGGACAGGGTCATGTTTCCACTGTGTTCCATCACCTTTCCTTTTAACAACACTCAATAAGTGTTTGTGAACTGAGGACATTAATTGTTGAAGCTTTGGAGGTGGAATTCTTTACCATTCTTGCTTGATGAACAACTTCAGTTGATCAACAGACTTGGGTTTCTGTTGTCATATTTTGTGCTTCATAATGCTCCATACATTTTCAATGGGAAACAGGTCTGGACTGCAGACAGGTCAGTCTAGTACCTGCACTCTTTTACTATGAAGCCACGCTGTTGTAACAGGTGCAGAATGTGTCTTGTCATTGTCTTGCTGAAATAAGCAGGGACGTCCCTGAAAAAGACGTGGCTCGGATGGCAGCATATGTTGCTCCAAAACCTGTATGTACCTTTCAGCATTAATGGAGCCTTCACAGATGGTCAAGTTAGTCATGCCATGGGCACTAACACACCCCCATACCATCACAGATGCTGGCTTTGACACTTTGACCTGAGAACAATCCAGATTGTCCTTTTCCTCTTTGGCCTGGAGGACACCACGTCCATGATTTCCAAAAACTGTTTGAAATGTGGACTCGTCAGACCACAGCAGACTTTTCCACTTTGCGTCAGTCCATCTCAGATGAGCTCGGGCCCAGAGAAGCCGGCGGTGTTTCTGGTTGTTGTTGATATATGTCTTTGTCTTTGTAATAAAGTTGCCTTGCTTTCACTGTAACCACAGACTGTAGGCTGTAACAGACACTGCAACACACTCACAGCACACTAGCTGGTTGAGCTCAGGTACTTCAGTTCAGTTTTGTAGTTACGTTATCGTATCCTCAAAAATGGAAACATTTAAAAACAACACTGAAGTTTGTTTGTTTTAAGTAAAAGTAATGTTCATACATTTTTTAAAGACGTTTTATGAGATTATAAGAGAATATTAGACATTTTAAGGCATTAAATTCAAATCAGTGGATTTTATACCTTTAATTAAAGAGGATAGGACAGTGGCTAGAGTAGGAAACAGGGAAAGAGTGGGACGTGAGTGACATGCAGGGAACAGGCCACCAGCCAGATTCAACCCCGGGCTTCCCACTCAAGGGTGAACCTCATCAGGCGCCACCTCAACCGCTAGGCCATCTGCACCTCAAGCTCAAACCTTCTTGATATTCTGTGGTTTGAAAATGCAGAACTGGATCCTTCAGAGAACCACCTCACCAGCTTACCACAAAACCTTTAACAAAGGTTTAAACAGCCAGTCGGGCTCTCTGCAGGAAACTTAACACTTTTTAACCATTACACAGAAAGGAGATTTTTATTTGTTAAATATAAAACTAACACGCTTCAAGGAGGACTGACCAAGACACAAAAAAGACAATTTTAACATCATTTAATCACAATCTTGTGTTTTGTTCATTCCTCGTATTGCTTCAAGTTTATTAAGTTGAATTTAATGAGTCATCCGGACTTAACCTACAACTTTTCCATCTCAATTTTATTCGTCCAGACCAAAGATTTCTTCAAATATCATGCGAGGTTGTTCGACCTCCTCCTCCACAACAACAGCAGAGCCCTTCACCTCCTTCTCCTCCTCCTCCATCTCAACCCACAGCAATCCTTCACCTCCAAACGGCCACTCCAACTCCTCCACCGTGTGCTCCATCTTACCCGTTTGAGTCACTTCAGTCGCTTCAGTCGTCTTCAGTTTGGTCACCTTTCTGGTCGTGGCCGGCTGTGTTGCTGTTGTTGTTTCTCTCGTTGTCGTTGTTGATGTTGTTGTTGATGTTGTTGTTGATGTTGTTGTTGTTGTTGATGTTGTTGTTGATACTCTCTTCCTCTTTGGGGCTGTGGTGGGTTTCACTTTGGGCTCTATTGTCCACGGCCTGCTGCTGACTATTTTAGTCACTGAAAAATATTGAGTTAAGAAATTTAATGTCTTAAAACTACAACAGAACTCGATGTTCCACAAGAAAAATAAATGAAAAGACTAAACTCTAATAAGAAAAATGGTTTTTGACTCCAATTTCTCTACATTGTCTTTATAACTGAGTTTAATGACCACTTTCTTATGTTTTGTTCCTCACTTGTCTAGCTCGTGCAGCTCAGGCATTTTGCCTTGTAGTATGCCTGTACAGCCTCATGGTCAAGATATACCGTCTCCAGCTCATGTCTGTGACCTTCTCCACCTAGCTACATGCCCTCGACCGACAGACACACACTTTGGTCACACATTCCTGAAACCCGACCTGGGGCTCATTCTGTTGAGACCAGTGCTGACTCTACCCATGACCAGAATAAATTCTGAACTGAGAAATAGCCCTTCTTCGAGTGATTCTTGGGAGGTGTTCGACCAAAGAACTGGGATGAGTTTACAGGATGGGACAGTGGATAGAGTGGGGGGTGACATGCGGGAAACAGGCCACAAGCCAGATTCAAACCCGGGCCAGTTTTTCAAGGGAGAACCTCATGGGACACCACCTTGACCGCAAGGCCATCTGCGCCCCCAAAAAAGCTGTTTTTATAGCCAATATTTTAAACTAAAACATCTCTCCAACGACTACAGCTACTGGCTTCACAGCCAACGCCAACTAACAGGTCTAATTTCTTCATTAACTATTACATGTTATTCGGGATGCACCGATCCGATCCTTGTATCAGCCAGATTGAGCCCCTCAAAGCTGGATCGGGTATCAGTAGGACAGGGCTGATCCGTGGTGCCGATCTAGGCAACCAGCCCTACTCCTTGTATTTTCTACTCGAATTTTTGTTGACACTTTAAGAACCTGACACTTAAGTTAAATTATGATTAAATCAAACAAGGTTTTTTTGCACTATTTTGTCAGTTTGTTTACAGTCTGTGGTTAAAAACAGTTGTAAAATACAGTTTGTACTGGAGTGTTCCCTCTGATGCACTCTTTGTTTTTTGCTGCATTATCAGTCTACAGGGTATAAAAGTTTACAATTGAATATTAATTTCTGTAAGTTTTGAAGCATTTTTTTTACTAAACTGTTGGTAAACATTTAAAAAATGTTAGAGTTAAAATAAATATCAGCATCAGTCATTCCATATGTACTCATTTTTTGCCTTTACCCAAAACATTACCACAGTATGGCATGCGGGTTGTTATTCTAACACTGTTATCGGACTGAGATTGGTATCCGTCGATACCCAAAGCTGAGGTATCGATACCAGTTATCCCTAAAACAGGAGATAATGCGTGTAGAACCTACCTGTAGATTCAGCAGAGCTGCAGGTGGAGTCGCAACAGGTGCACACAGAGTCCTTTCCATACAGCTCGACCCACCTATGATGAAAAGGTGATAAACAGGGACCACTGTGACTATGGCGCACTTTGAATCTTTCTATGTAGCATCTTTCAATTCCTTACAGGGAAAAAAAAACAAATGAAAATCTCACCTCCTCGCTTTCATGTTGTAGTTGCAGGACTTAGCTGTTGGTGTGGGGGTGGAGCTACCAACAGACATGCTGCAGTGCATGAAGAGCTGGAGAGCAGATCACATGGTGTAACTTCAGTTATTTCATGTTCTTCAAACATGCCATGTGAACAAATCTGACATAAATCAAAGTGGGAAAATCAGTTTACTAGAAAAAATAACAGGAGTCATAATTTGAGGCATGTTGCTCACCTGGCCCGTCATCCCTTTGAACAGGAAAGCATCCACAGAAAATCTGACGGCGTTGTTTTTGTAGGGGATGAACCTGGAGCGGCCATCTTTGCTTTCAATCATACACCTTTATCAGAGAGAAACATCACCGTGCATTTTAAAAAACAAAAACACTCAAAGTGAATGACAAATCTAGAGCAATGATGAGCTAACTACCCAAAGTTTTTCACGACTTCAAATCGTGGCATGGAGGTGTGAGACTTGTCAGGTGTGGCGTGACACTGGTGGACATACAGCCTTCTGTTCTGGGACATGGACGGAGCCTCAGCCTCAAAGTACATCGGCTCCCCAAGCACATACTGGTCTGACGGGAAAAGCCTTTCCCATTGAGCTGAAAGGAAAAAAAGGAAAGAAGAAGAAAAACAAAGGCGACTTTCATGACAAAGATGTAAATGAAAGTTAAATGAAGAAGCGTTTGTTTCCGTCTGTCATAGAAACAAATGAGTTCAGGATCATAATTTGTTGATCGATTTTATGTTGGACAGACGTTTTGGCAGATTTTACCATTTCGTGGAGTAAGAATGAACTTTGCTTGATTCTTCATGGGTTTAAAAATCTTCCGCATCCGCATCTTTGGTTTGTAGCCAACTTTGTAGGAGTATGTGTACCTGAAAAGTTAAAAATATGGCCGGAAAGATTTGTACAAGTCCATATAAGATTCATTTTTGGGGGGGGGGGGGGGGAATGACAACAGAGTCCTCTCTGGTCTCTCACCTGTTATAGAAACATGAGACTGGAAGGCTGAAAGGCGCAGAACGTCTGATAGGTCCCTGGAGCTTTGGAGGGTCGTATTGTAGAGTGTTTGAATAAGCCACTTGGTTATTGATGATCTAAATAGGAATCGACAGAGAAATCGACAGAGAAATCATCTGTTTTTTCGTTCGAATAATTCTGCTGTGTAAGGCTGTGTTTGAGCTCAAGGCTCACACCAGCTGAAATATGAAAGCTTTTACAATTCATCAAAATAAATGTAAACCAAGTCTGAATTACTTCTCTTGTGTTTTGACGTGTTAAATTGCGAAATTTGCGATCATGTTTTTTTTTTTTTTTTTTTTTTAATTGTGCTTTTGAGCTTTTGGGTAACATCTCTGCAGACCCCTCACACCCTGGAACACACACTGTTTAAACTCCTCCCCTCTGGCCAGCGTTACAGATCTCTGTACGTCAGGACATCTGGACACAAGAAAAGTTTCTTTCCACAGGCCGTCACTCTGTGAAACAATTAGACCTGCCATACACAATAACTCATACACCTGTGCAACTACAGCCTGTGTGTCTGATTCTCCTTTGCACAAACTTTTCCCATTGCAAACTGCACATTTTTAACGTCCTTATTCATTGCATTTTACTTAAATGTGTGATTTATATTTGTGATATTCAGTGTTTATTCGTGTTTTTACAGAGAAAGTAAAGCTTTCTTTATGAAGATAACTGGCGAATACAGGCCAATATGATTATGAGTAACCCTGACACTCAAAACATCTATGTCTGCATGTTGATGGCGCTGCGAGGGACATTCTACCTCATCTGTCCCACAATTTACATCATCATTATTTGAACTGACAGATCCATAAGCAGGCCTGTCCCCAGCAAATAAATAAATAAATCCTTTTTTATTTTTTTTAATAACACATATAAAACATATTCATTTATTTATATAATAAATTAATTAATCAAAAAACAAATAAATAAATATAAAATAAAATAAAGTGTGCTGCACGTGCTTTAAAGGCTTCTACTCAAAGGAAGTGACATCATTTGGTTGGATATGACCGGATATAACTGAAACTGATCAAGGTGAGTTCTGACCACGTTGATATCTAAGATTTTAACCGTTTTTACTCCTTTTTTCTGTGAGTCGTCAACCTAAAGAGTCAGTCCCTGTCACACTAAAGTATCCTAGAGAAAAAAATATATAATAATAAAGGAATTCGATAGAAAATTTGACTAAAAGCACTTTTTTTTTTTCATGCAAACAGCTTATGCTAGCATGTCTATGTGCTGAGTAAGGGCAGGTTAAAGGCCTGACCGTCGGGCCCGGTCACACACTATTTTACGACTTTACAGTTACATAACCGGTTTTTACATTCTTTATAATCAATGTTTTTATTTTTTTCTACCCAATATAACAGAATTTTTTGAAGAAATATGTATTTATAATTTTTTGTTCTCAAATATGCCTTATTATTTTGATAACTGGAAAAAAAACCCAACCTATTTCTGGTGAAAATGTACGTTTCTGGTAATGAGAGGCGTCAGAATAATAGTCAATTCAGTTCAGGGAGCTTACCATCTGTTTGGTCCCACACATGTCGAGGTCATACTCAAAATACAGATAATCCCGTGAAGATTTACTGGCTTCACATGTCCCCAGTTTCACATGACGCTGCGGTTTATCGGTGCCGAAAACGCTCCTCTCCACCTGCACGAGCATCTTGTTCTGCCTGCACGAAGTTCTCACGGAATCACGCGAAACGTTTGGCGGGCTGGGATTTGCCCGGACCGGAAGCAGGATTTCACGGACGGGATCTGGCAAAGGCTCCTGCCCGGTTCCCCTGGCTGGCGAGAACTGCTCCTTCTCCACAAGCGGCAGCCGTGAGTCCATAAACACGGGGAGGCGCAGGTACGGTGGAGGCACAGGAGGCGATTCTCGTCTGAAAACTTGTTTCACCACCTGAGCGCCAAAGATGTGTGGTGTTCCTCCACCAGCGGAGAACATCAATGACAGCATGAAAAACTGTGGAAAGTTAACCATATTCGGGACTTTGGGTCGACTTTTATAATTTTTGATTGTATTTGAAACTTAGAAATCGCGCTTTTGTCTCAGGGTGTTATCACTGATGGGGTTCTGGTCAGTCTAATCAACTGCACCTGTTCAGGTAGAAAAAAAGGAGGCGTTGAAGGAAAAATGGCGCCTCTCGCTGGTTGTTTCGAGAACAACAAAAGAATTAAGCAGTTATGAAGTCTGCTTATTTAGAGGCCCTGTGAGGAATTTACAAGCAGTATTGTAATTACCTTATGTTATTATATTTGCCTGTTTATCAGCAACAAAATTAGTAATTTCTTAATGCAGTTTCTCAAGAACCATGGGAAACCCTTCTATAATACCAAATAATAACTCTGTGTTACTACAAATATATACATTACCTCGTCGCTTTGCATCCTGGGAAAAGTTGTCCTGAACCAAGAAAGTAGTTCATTTGCTTCATGCGTACCTTGGCAAGACTCATGTTGTCATGACAGTTTGTGCTAGTGCTCATGGGGAACTGATTCCAGATGGTCCTCACAGCGCCATCACTTAATCTGACCCAGTGGATGAATGGGTTTAACAGGTTGATTAAACCATATTCACCCATTCATGTCAAAGTATGACCACCATACACCAAAAGCCTTTCTAGAGCATGAGTTGTTACAAGGCTCTGAAATATAATAACAACCAAAAAAAGTAATAAAAAATCATTACATTTTGGGTTTTATTACATTTTTTTACATTACATTTTAAATTATAGGCTCAGCCTTTTGTTACATTATTAACCAGTTTTTACATTTAAGATCACTATTGTTACATATCGGGCCCTAACCATAGACTGTATAATTAATGGACGTAGTCTCCGCGACGTCACCCATCTGTTCCTGAAACGGACTTTTGAAGCCAAACGGTCGGCGCGGCCATATTGGAAATGAGGCGTGCTGTGGGTCTCCACAGTAACAACCATAGGACGCTCAACAGTCACGTGATCTGAGCTGTGCCTCTGATTGGACGAACTGGCGAGCTTGATATTGTGGACACTGCCGATTTGGAAAAAAATTCACCCCCCCCACAGTGCGTGCCGTTAGTGAAATTAGCGATTCAGACGGGAGACATTCTTTGTACCAGGCTGTAAATAGGCTTATTTTGGCCGTGAAAACGGCTTTTTTTGGCTTGGTGTGTACGTGACTTCCTGTACTTCCGGAGCCAGCCTCAAGCGGACACTCGAGGAACAGCAGACTTTAGCACTTCCGCATTGCCTCATATTTTCAGACCGGAGGTTGCCGCTTGGCCCTAACAAGCCAACTAATGGCTGACTTGAAGGGCTGGGCAATATATTAATTAAATTGATTAATTCAAATTATTTTTTGAGAAAATTTTAAAAATTAAAAATCCAGATTTTTTTTTCCTGCCTACGTTTAAACTACATAATCAACATTTTATGACACACACTTAAACTTTAAGAGGGAAAATCTGTTTGGTTTAGGAAAATATTTTGACAACATAGAGGCAAAACTTGATTCATGTAATTTTTGTATCACTGGGAGTGAGGTTTTTTTTTTTGTTTTTGTTTTTTTTGAGAGGGAAAAAAATCAAAACAAATTTTAAATCGAGTGTTGTGGGGGGAAAAAAATCAGGGATTTTATTTTTAGGCCATATCGCCCAGCCCTACTGGCTTGTTAATGACCTTTAGAGCCTTTTTTTGTAACTTAAAGCAAAGGTTGCAATCTTTGGCTGATAAGGGTTTCTCCTATTAAATTGGTTCATTAATGCTGTGAAGCTAAATGTTAACCAAACTAACGAGTAACAGTAATAGAATAACAAGTACATGCTGTTTAAAAAGGCATCCAAGCATTGAATTCTGTCAGTAACTATGGCGACGGGCCACAATTTTATTCTGACTGTGGAGAAGTTCAGCTTTTAGAAGTTAACATTTCTCACACTTCACATTGTATTTCCAAAATGTTTGAAGATTTTCTTGTATTATTTCATCTTACACATATTTATACTCTCAGCCCCAAAAAGCTGACATGACACTGTTAAGCCTGTTAGACCAGTTTGATTTTTCTTCTCCATCCTTTTGGGGAAATATCAGACGGACAGTTTAAACACACGTCAGCCAGTCCAGTTTTTGCTGAACTGGACAAAGACAATATTTCAGGGTTTAACTCTCAGTATTTGTTTTTGTCATTTTCAATTAATTAATTTTAAAATGGACTGGACAAAAGGCAGTAACTTATCAAACCAATGCGTACTTTTTAAAGATCTGTAGGTGAAGTTTGATGTTAACACGTGATTTAAAGCGATTATTTAATAGAGGTAGATTTGTTAATCACAGCTAAAGAAATAAAAATCAGTTATGGGGACACAAGAGTTACACTCATACCCTCTCACCCTTCTTTAAAACAGCTCTCGATAAAAGGAAGATGAGTAGAGGCAGCTCCCAGCTGTATTTGTTCTCTCTTCACCAAAACGTGTATGAAATAAGTGTGAGTAACGTGACGGTCCAGTAGGGTGTAGCAGCTGACTCAGCTCCGTTGCACAGGTGTGTGTTGCAGCATTCGTTGGTGAAGGTAAAGTTGAGTCCCATGGTGTATTTCTCACCCCTGACGCCGCACAGGGAGGGCTGGACGCAGCTCTTCTCATACAACACCACCCGTAGGTCTCCTGAAAAACACAAACTTTATCAGAACACACTCACAGCTCAGCTCTCTGTGCCGGCGACAGGCCCTCTCACTTCTTCTTCTCGGTTTTGATTCCTTTAAATTTTGTTCAGTGATTTTAAGGTAACTCACCTCTCTCTCCCACAGCTCTGCTGGACAGACAGACCTGGTCCGGGGGACATTTGAGAGGGAATCGGATGCAGTCCAGAGGTGAGATGGTGGGGAACACACAGGTGTAACAAAAAAGAGGATCTGAAGGAGAGACATGTTGATAAAATGAGTCTTTATCTTTATTTAGTCTTATTTTAAAACATCTGCTTTAACCTTTTAAATCCTAAGGTCCCTCACTTGGGGGGCTTTGAGGTCACTCAGCAACAAAAGGCATCAAACAAAGCCCTTATCAGGTATAAATATGGTTATATTGCACATCAAATCAAATGTGTTTCTTTCATTACGACCCCAGAATGATTCAAACAGACCTTAGAGATGCAGAATGTCATTTTTCTAGTGGAGACCCAAAATAGAAGCCAGGGCTGAAAGGGTTAACAAACTCTATGTAATAGTATACAAAAGAAAAACATAAGTTACAGTTAACTTGAATAAATTGAGAATGAAAAAAAATGTAGAGGATAAGAAATAAACTGGAGAAAACTTGTGAGAAAAGCTTTGAAAAACTAACGGAAAGTTTTTCAGGGATACTTTTTCTATCCAAGGGATTCTTAAAGGTCCAGTGTGTGATTTTAAGCAGATGTGGTAAAAAGAAGTAAAGAAATTGATCAAATTATTTGTAAGTTTGTTGTAAAATACCCCCCCCCCCCCAAAAAAAAAAAAAAAAAAATAAAGAACCCAAATTTTTTGTTTTTGTGAACTCGGAATGAGCCTTTATTTTCTCAAAGGAGCGGCTCCTCTTTCATGGAGGCCGCCATGTTCCCACAGCAGCAGAGAGTGAGATCACGCATAAAAAACGCAACAGCTGGAAAAAAAACGAGAGTGATTGTTGTGTGCAAAAGGATTTTTAGTTGAAGACATTTTGATAGTGGGCATCCATCATTTCTGAAGCTTCTCGAGCAGGAGGGATGAGCAGGGCGAGTGTTTTCAACCAAGAATCTCAACCCAACTTTATTTATAGAGCACTTTAAAAACAACCACAGCTGAAACAAGGCATTAAAAAATAAGATAAAATAAAAACAATGTGACCATCAAATATCTCTAAATATTTTCCTTTCTATACACTGTACCTTTAAGGTAAAAATAATATAACTTGTGACTGTTTAAGGCACGACGACGACTAAAAGAGATAAAGACTCGTTAAGCACTTGGCAGTTCATTATAAGACAAATCACAGAATATCGACATAGTTTTAGTGTGTTGTCATGAAACTGAAGCAGATCAGTTATTTTCTCTATATTAAGCCCGATAAAAGGGAGATGACATGGTCTCTAACTTTGAAAGCATTTTCCATCATTTCTAACATTAACAGATCAAATATTTAATTACTTTACGATAACATGATGAGCCCTACAACTGGAAACTGTAGCAGTATTTCTCTAAGTAGTATTTTTTTACATTCTTCATTTTCACTCAGAAGCACTCACATCCACACACTCGCGTCTTGTTGACTCACCCACAGCTGGAAGGAAACAGAAGAGAAGCAGAGGACAAACCAGCTTCGACATCACTGACTGTCTGCGTCTCACAGCTCCTGAAGTCCTCTCCTGTTTTTATTTTTCAGAAAAAAACGGTCATCTTTGATTTGAAAACAAGACGCTAGATGAGCACACTGTCACAAGCTTTTCTCTGCTTTCTAAACGGCTTCAGCAGCAGTGACTCTAAAGCTCTCGTGGTTTCTGTGCAGATTCTGTAAATTAACTCCAGGAATTTCCACGCCTCCCTACTTATTATTCAATTAGTTTGTTAGCTTCACGGTGACAGCCTGGATTTTACCCCGCTGTCCAGCAAAGAATAGCCTCATTCAGATTTTAAGGAACAATGAAGCTTTGTCATGAATCATTGCTGCTGTTACAGTAACAAGCTGTGCAAACGGACTCGTTTCTGCTGCGCTCTTATGTGAAGGTTTTTAAAGGAGTAACAAGACTTGTGTGTACAAAGGTAAAGCAGGGCAGGTTTATCAAATCATGCTTTAGTTCCTAATGAAAGACGTTGAGTTTGGAGTCTGTCAAGTGACCTGCAGTCTCATGACTGGGAATCAGAGTAAGAGGTAGAAATTCTGAATCTGTGGCAGAGCTTCACTAAAGTCTGTGGGGTTGCTTTGCTTCACAAAATAATCAAACTGAACTACAACCCCAGTTCCAGTGAAGTTGGGACGTTGTGTAAAACAATGATTTGAAAACTCTGTTTAACCTTTATTCAGTTGAATACACTACAAAGACAAGATATTTATTGTTCAAACTGATAAACTTTATTCACTCATTTTGAATTTGATGCAACACGTTCCTAAAAAGCTGGGACAGGGTCAACTAGAGACTGTTTGGAACATTCCACAGGTGAACAGGTTCATTGGAAGCAGGTAAGTGTTTCCCCGAAAGGCTCAGGAACATTGTTCATAAACTGTTGGACTATTTGCTCACGCAGTTGTTCACAAAGTGGTGAACCTGGCCCCATCCTTGCTTGTGAACAACTGCGTGAGCAAATAGTCCAACAGTTTATGAACAATGTTTCTCAACATACAGTTTCAAAAAATTTATGGATTTGATCATCTACAGTCCATAATATCATCAAAAGATTCAGAGAATCTGGAGAAATCTCTGCACGTAAGCAGCAAGGCTGAAAACCAGCATTGAATGACCGTGACCTTTGACCCCTCAGGCAGCACTGCATTAAAAACCAACATCATTGTGTAAAGGATATTACCATGTGGGCTCAGGAAGACTTCAGAAAACCATTGTCAGTTAACACAGTTCATCACTACATCTACAAGTGCAAGTTCAAACTCTACCATGCAAAGACAAAGACATATATCAACAACACCCAGAAACACCGCCGGCTTCTCTGGGCCCGAGCTCATCTGAGATGGACTGACGCAAAGTGGAAAAGTGTGCTGTGGTCTGACGAGTCCACATTTCAAACTGTTTTTGGAAATCATGGACGTGGTGTCCTCCAGGCCAAAGAGGAAAAGGACAATCTGGATTGTTCTCAGGTCAAAGTCTCAAAGCCAGCATCTGTGATGGTATGGGGGTGTGTTAGTGCCCATGGCATGGCTAACTTGACCATCTGTGAAGGCTCCATTAATGCTGAAAGGTACATACAGGTTTTGGAGCAACATATGCTGCCATCCAAGCCACGTCTTTTTCAGGGACGTCCCTGCTTATTTCAGCAAGACAATGACAAGACACATTCTGCAGGTGTTACAACAGCGTGGCTTCGTAGTAAAAGAGTGCAGGTACTAGACTGGCCTGTCTGCAGTCCAGACCTGTCTCCCATTGAAAATGTATGGAGCATTATGAAGCACAAAATATGACTACAGAGACGAATGGCCAATCATCAATTTTATTATTATTATTAATAATAATAATAATAATAATAATAATAATAATACATTTTATTTATAGAACTTTTCAGATACTCAGACACTTTGAAAGGTTAAAGGATAAAGGTGCAGGTTAAAAACAAATGCAAATGTATAAAATTGTGAAATAACAATAAGAACATACAGGATACAAGCATAAAAAAACAGAACAACTACAGTTAAAAGTTTCATTAACTTACAGCTGTTAATCTTACACATGGCTGCTCTACATCTCCCTGCACACTTCAAACCATCATCCCTCTGTGTGTGGGATCTCTGCAGCCCTGAAAAACACACAGGAGGAGAAGCATATCTGGCTTCAGCATGCCCCCTGCTGGAGAAAAGATGGCATGGCCCGTTTGTCCACCTGCTGCCGCCTCATGCGAGTAACTGCAGCATCCACCTGAGCTGCTGCACTCTTCCCGTGCTGGTCGTCCAGCAGCTGCAGACAGGCTCGCTGCAGCCTCGCCAGCTCCCTCTCAGAGGAGGTTAGACATCGCCTCAGCGCCGCACTGCCCTGAGAGACACAGGAAACACGATTACCCACCTGGTTTCTTTCAGTCAGAAGTAGGAGGTATGACAGAAAAGGTGTCAATTAGTCAACAGTGGCTGCATTCATTCATACAGAACTAGTAAACACCTGTATGAGATGAGCGGCCTCAGGGAGCTGTGTTCCTGGGTGTCTCTGATAAACCTGCACCAGAGGCCGGTTCAGTTTCTCTCTGGACAGGATGTCCCCACTGTACTCCGGACCCTGCACACAGAGGAAACAGCAGCTTGTTGTCACTGAGTCTCAGTTAAACTCCCTTTATTTAGTGCATCTTTCACACTCACCTGCAGTCTGCCGTGGCTGTGACGAATACAGTCAATTTCTCTCTGCTTACGAAACATGGCCTGCCTGGTGGCTGCAGACATTAGAGTCAGGTTTTGCTGTAACGGTAATGTTTTGTTATTCTGGAGTCAGAATGATTGCTGAAGTATGTCTGCATGGGCATGCAAAGATGTGAAACCAGTTTGCTCTCACCTGCAGACTGATGGTTTCTGCAATTTTCTTCACCAGACCATCATTGGCGGTGCAGTGGGCAGCGTTCTGCCTGGAGATGGCGCTGGTTAGCATCTGTCGGATGTTTCCCCTCAGCAGCTGTGACTGGTTTACAGCCGAAGTGGACTCTTCTAAAACCTGTTTGCATTCTGCAAGAAGACAAATCAGGAACGTAAGGAATGATTTGATTCATTTATTCAAGCTGAACATCGGTCGTCCTCCCTGCTCGAGAGAGTTATGCAGATTTCCGCTGTGTCCTTCCTGCAACCAGGGGCTGCATTCCAACAGACAGTGCTTGGGGCCTTGAGCCACAAGGGGGCCCCAGAGAGCTGACCAACTGAACAACTACAGAGCAGTGACAATGAGGAGAGTTTGCAATGACCATGTCGGCTCTACCCTCACCGCTTGCTCTTGCAGCCTGTAGTGGTGCATCTTACTTCAAAATAAAAAAAAAAACAAGGGGTCTTTCAAAATGAAGAGAATCTATCCATCTGGCAGAGAGAAACAAAAGGAAAAAAGGGGGAGCAAAGAAGACATCAAAAAGTGGTAAGACGAATGACCTGCTCCCGTTGAGTCTTGCAGTTTAAGAAACCTGCAATAAACTTGTGTGTTTCAGCCCCGTTTCCACCAAGTAGTTTGGTACAGATCAGATCGGCAAAGCCTGATCTTGTTTGTGTCTACACAGCTAAATGGACCCTTTTTGGTGGGTGGCGAGTACTGATGCTGATAGCCGCATCAGCTACGGCATTGCAGCGTGACACTGTACCCCGCCAATAAATCCGACAAAGAAGAAAAAAGTGACAGTAAATTGTTTTGTTCCAAACAAAAAGAAAGTTATCTTCACAAAGTCAGATTCTTTCCAACAATCAACAGACTGCAGTGTTTCTAGCGCCATCTTCTGGGGTCGGATCGGTATGTATGTTTGGCACACCAACAGAAGGGGACCAAGAAGTGGGACGGTACAGGTCGGAAAATTAGGGGACCTGTCCCAGTTTTAGTCAAAGAAAACATGACAAAATGCGTGCCGTACCGAGACGAAATGAAATGAACCGCTTGGTGGAAACGGGGCTTTAGCAAAAACAGCGAACTTGGACAGTACTTTTCTTTTAGGCGTCAAATGAAAGCAATGTCCAGCTAAACTTAACTGTGAAGCTAAGAATGCTAAGTTATAGAATTCATAGGCAAGAAATTTAGATAATAGCGATGGATACTAGTTGTAGGGGCCCCCTGTGAATTTTTGCCCAGGGAACCTAGGGACTCTAGAACCGCCTCTGCTTGTACCTGGTGTAAAGGAGCTGATGGGGTCTGTTTTGGTGAAGGTCTCTGCAGGGCTGCTGTGCTTTCCAGCAGAGGCGCTGTGGGGCAGCAGCTCAAGGACCCGAGCCCTCTCACTGGCACAGCTCAGTAGCTTCCTGCTGCTCAGACCCAGGGCCTGAAGAGGAGACGGAGGAGAGACTTTAAACAGACTGACTCGGAACTTGCAAAAACTTTCCATCATTGATTAACAATTGATTAGTTAATTGTTTACTCTTTAATGTTTTTTTAAAAAAGGTTGATAAAAAAGTCCACGATATCCAAAAGCCAGAGGTAAAATCTGCTGTGCTGTACTCTTTTGAATTTGTTGCTTTGTGCTTTTTCTCCTGGCTCTGATTTTACTGATCAATACTTTATAACATCAAAGCAAAACTATAAAGAGCTGTAATGAGACAGCAGGGGGGAGCTTAGTGGAGCATGACAGGTCTGGCAGGGTAGATTTTCATCCATCACCGATGTCAGCAAATCAGTCGAGAGGGTGGGGGATGGGGGGGGGGGGGGGGGGGGGGGGGCTTTAAAGAAAATGAGTCAACCGATGAAGGAAGAACAGTGACTCTGTAAACCACCTGTAGCTGGGTCAGTGTGTCTCTCAGTGCTGCCTCCAGATCCTGTTTCAGCTGGGCCAGCTCTCTTCTCTCACACAGCAACAAGTAATCAGCACCATCCCTCTCCTGCAACGGAGCGGAGCTGTCAGTGAATCTGTTGCTGTGTTCAGCTGTTATACAAGCTGCGCTGATCGTAAACTTGGTTTAATTTTTTACCCAGTTCCAACAATCATTGAGGACGGTTTCTGCATTGACTCAAGAAAAAAAGTCTCCTTTGACTTTGTTCTTCACAGGCAGGTCAGAGGTCAATATGAAACCAGTTGTACTTTTTCTCCTCTCAGGTAGTGAGTCAACTCTGTTACAGTGTGAAACTTACTGTTTCTGCAGTGGACGGCCTCCTGCTCCTCCCCTCAGAGCTCCTCCTGTTGATGTTCAGGTGAGTCCTGAGGCTTCGGAGCATCCTCTCCAGGTGACCCCTCTCCCTCTCTAGCTTGATGCCCTCCTCTCTCACCTCGCCGGCCTGCCTGCGCAGCTGACCCTCCACCTGCCGCACTCTCCGCATGTAATCCCCAGCCACAGCAACACTGGCTCCGGCACACTGCTCACGCAGGCTGGTTGGAGGGAATGGGGCCATAAATGTCTTCTGGGAGCCTCCTGGGAGCTTCAGATAAGGGATAGACCACATTATTACTATTTTATTTTTCAACAGAAATTCTGTGGATGTTTTCACGTCTTAATTCCGAGAGTAAAGTTTAACAGTTCCTCCAAAACATCCTTCAGAGTTCAAACCTTAAACTCTTAACACACTTTTGTTAAAACTTGTGTTTAAAATTTGCTTTTTAGAACTAGTTAGTCCAGGATGTCAGGAGACATTCTTGGTGATTTGTGTCATGATCAGCTCTGGACACATCCTGAATATCTCGGCTTTAAACTTATTTTCTTAACCATCTCTGTCGTTTTACTTTGGAAGAACAGTCTGAAAATGTTTATTCTTGTCCATTCCAGTTTTTCTTACGGCTGATCCTGTAGTTTGGGATCTTGACAAAACATTTTTGTAAGCGCAGTCACGACTCCCCTCCGCTGTGATCTTATCTGCCGTAGTTTCCGCTGTGTTGTCTGAGTGCTGAGGCGTCAAACATGCGGACGCGCTGCAGCTCCGCGGCTGTCCTGCCCGGGTCTGCCGCACCAGGCGCTCCGCTCGCCGGATAGAGCGAACCGTGCCATCTCGCCAAGTCCGCGGTCCTATTGTGATGGAACCGAGAGGGACGGACTGGACCTGCATTTCCAAAACAAAAAACTACTTGAACAGACCGATCGATCCTTCTGTCAAACACTGTGCGTCAACATGACGCATCCAGGGCTAACTTCGTGTGAAGATATGAGCTCCATAGCAACTGTTCTTGAAGTAACAAGAAACTCAAAGCTGTTCAGTGATTGGGGGAGACCGGAGGCACTGACATTCAACACGGTTTACGTCCCCCCCGTTCCCATTTCCTCTACACATGGTCCACATAGATAAAGTTACCTGTCAGACCACTGCAGCACATCTACGGGTGTTAAAAGTGTCATAAAACTACTGGTGGACATTATCAGTTCACGTGACATGAGATGAAAAAGAAACAAGCGTCTGTAACACAAAAAGGAGGGCCGTGAACTACAACTCCCAGGGTGCATTTCGACAAGAAACATACAGCGTCACAATGTACAGTCTATGGTTGTGTGTATGATGATGAAGCTTTTTAAAAATCAGAATTAAAATGGAGAGTTTGGTTTTTATTGTACCCATTTTAAAAACATCCCAAATTTATATATTTTTTAAGATAAATAAATTTAAATATATATTTTTAAAAAGTCGTTGGTTGTGTACAGAAGCCCATTTAGCTTGTATTTTTCATTCTAAATCATTATTATGACTTTTTAATTTTTACATTTTTCTCTACTTTTCCTTTATTTTCTGTTTTAACTGCCAGAAATGGTCTTCCATATAAAACAACGATTGGGTACATCTTGACATCGCAGTTAATTATCTGCACTAGCCTGCCAGGGGAAACTTTTTATATGAATCAATCAGTGGGAAAGATGCAGAAAAAATTCAGCAAGACAGATCACTGATATTAAAGTTAAATAAAATATAAGGGGGGAAAAGGATTAAAAAGGGAAAGAATAGCTATTTTATTCAGCGCTGGATCATGTTAAGTAATTGTATTTTTAGTTGTTTTGGTCATTTTCTTATTTTCAGTGATTTAACTTCTACTTTAAATTCATAAAAAATCAAAAAGTCATCAAAAAACAACAACTTTAGGGGAGATTTCAAGAATATATTTTTATTAATTAAAAATATGGAAAGGCTTAGAAATGGGTTACAGCAGACTTCATTATACTCATTTTATTAATATTACATCAAAAGTTACATCTTTTATAGAAAATAATTCTGGAACGGATTGAATTTTAACTTGAACTATTTGTTGACATCAGTCCAGAATGTTTTCAGAATTGGTACGGGAAAAAAAAACACATGGTCCTTGGACTCTTTGTTTTCACAAAGGAAGCAGAAATTATCTTCAAATTTCAAACGTGCACAAAGAAACTCCTTGAAGGTTAAATGTTCATAGTTTTAAAGTTTGTTTCTTTCATTCTGGGTGGTTTACGGAACGGATTATGTAAGATTAAGACTATGTAACTGAGGGAATTGCAGTTAGATATGAATTTTACCTTCAAATCTAAGCAGGTGAGGCATCAGGTAAGTTAATGGAAAAAAGATTTTTAATTCGCTGTGTGAGATTAATGTTTTGCATAATGGCAGAAATGTTGGGATCTGATAATCCCATGTACCAACATGAATCTGTTTTATGAAGAAGTTCAAATCAACTTCCAAAATGGTAATATTATTTAAATGACAAGGCAGCGACCGTGTAATTTAAAGACATTTAAGAAAGACATCATCTGTGGTTTATAAAAAAAAAAAACAGCCTGCTAGACGTGAATATTTTGGCTCAGAGTGTTTAATTCTCTTGAAGTAAAAAGAAAGAAAAATGTCTCCAGTCATGACTTCCTGATCAACAGCGCAGGACACGTGAACCATGAATAACAGTAAGAACAGTTCCGATATAAAACTTGGGATGTGTATAAAATAAGAAAAGGATTTTTTTCAAAATATAATTATGGCCCCTGATATTCACCTCCTGGAATGTTTGGCATCTTTGGCAGATCTGTTTTTAGTAACAAAAGGAAGTAAGCAGACAAACAAACGGTACCACTGTACAGGAGTTAATGTGAGGAAAATATGGTAAAATCAGAAATACCCATGTCTGTCCTAAAGGACAAAAGAAATGATCCTCAGTTTGACTAACAATCACTACTCAGAAATGTCAACTATCCCACTGCTGAAATGAAATCTAATCACCGCCTAACCATGAGACCCATTACATTCAGAAAATAATTACATACAGTTATTTAGTGGTTTCTAAATCAAGTTTTAAAAAGCTACAAGAAGGTATCTTCCTCCACCGTGTCAGAAAATAACGTTTTAACTTCAGAAAGTTCAGCAACAGCTGCAGAAAACCGAACCTTCCTCTGGTCTGCCGGTCTGAAAATTAAACCTGAAACAGATAAATATAAACTGACTTAATTTACACTACAATAAATATGCCGATGAGCTGAGAGGGTAGTGCAAGAAGTGCAAAAGTAATCTTCCATTTCCGTGCAGTTAGCGTGCAGGGCAGTTGCTCTCCATCACAGTGTGTGTTTGACGGCCGTCAGAGGTTCACGTTTGTTCTGCAGGTTCTGCTGCAGCTCTCTGAACAGGTGATCCCGCTCCTCAGAATCCAGCAAGATTTGCTACATCAGAGGAAAAACATAAACACACCAGTCACCGTCACATTAATATTTAACATGAAAATCAACAATGTAACACAAACAGGGTTCTCACTCTTTCCCTAAAATTACTCTTCGGAAGTTATTCTTTTCTACAGCTGTAACTAAATATATCAGATTGTTTCTATGTTTATTACTCAGACATTTGATGTGCAAAACAAAGTCAGATTGACTGATTGACAGCTGTAATGCTAATTTAGCTATGTTAAATTACATTAGCATTAATGCTAACACCAGTAGAAAAAAGAAATGCCAGCTGTTCAGATGAACACGTTTTCGCTGCCTGACCTTAGTGACAGAACTGCTCAGAAAATTTGCAGCTATTTTGTTGCATGTAATCTCTGATCTCTCTCTCATATGTTTCCTAACACACTTAGCTTCAACTCTTTGTCTATATTAAAGTATTTTGCCTTCATTGATTCATTTAAAGGAGCGTCTGCTTCTCACACTTTACCTCTATGAGTTTGTCTCTCTTCTCCAGACTGTCTCTCAGTTTCCTCTCCGCTCTCTCTCTGTCCGCTCTGATGTTCTGCTCAGCTCTTTCAGCCTCCTTCTTCTCCTTCTCTTTCTCCCTCAGCTCCGTCTGCGTGTCTCTGAGGTGAGCGGTTAGAGACGCCACCGTCTGGCTGTGACTCTCCTGCTGAGTCTGGTATGAAAAGAAAAAAGAAAAACAGGCAGAAGGGAGAAGTTAATGTCCTTTACAGTTTATAATTTGTGTTTGGGTAAAACTGAAAACCAACGAGCTCGACTTCTTCTTGTTTTGACCTGATGTGTTTTTAAATTCAGTTTCCCTCAGTTTATTCATATTACCTGAGAGTTTGTTATTTTTGCTTTGAATATTATTTGTGCTGTTCAAAACAGGATCTGATCGTGGAATTTAAGCACCTGTAGCTTTAAAAAAAAGTCTATTCGTTGGTCTCTAAACCCTGCATGTTGATGAATTTGAAGGCCTTATAAACATAGTTAATTTTTCCTCCATAGCTGGGCAGCACATATTATTTCCTGTAGCAGCTCATAATTTCGTGACTTGCTGACGCTGTGAAGTACCATCATAATTTTCATGTTAACTTAACTTTCCCTTAACTCTTTTTTTTTACTTGTTTGACTTGTTTGCTTGGATCAAAAATCCAAAACAGAAACACGACTAGTTTGAAAAAGTAAACACAAATCTTCAAATTGAAGAAATTAGAGATAATTTTTCTTTATTTTGATTTTTTTTTAAATATGAAAATTAATTAAAAAACTGTTATTAAATCCTCTCTTTTAAGATGTCTAGAACAAAAATAGTTAAAAGTGATTTTTTTGTTGATTGTTTAGATGAAACTTGTTTTAAATTGTATTATTAATCATAAAACTAAATCTGATATGTTTTCTTTATGACTCCATGTTCCTATCTCACCTGCACCATGTCCTGGTACTCCTGCAGGGCTGTGGTGAGTTTGGTGACCTCGTTGCACAGGGTGGCGCTATTTACCTCCCTCTCCTCCAACCAGGCTGCCAGTCGAGCCCCGCCCCCCGTCGACACCTGACCAATCACAGAGCAGAGAGTCAGAAAATAAGCTGAGTAAAGATCTCTGATTATTGAGGACAGGATTTACAATAACAGATTCATTAAAGGGAAAAAATAAACTCAGAAACTTTCTTTTAAAGATGGAAAAATATCAAAGATCACTCTCCAACCCAGTCACTCTTTGGGGACTGTAGAGTTCTGCACCAAAGCTGATATAAATCTGTGGAGATAATTACTGCACACTGTGCAATCAAAATCTTCACAATATTCCCTTCATTCATTTTTAATAACTGTGTGATTAAAAAATGATTTTTGTTCAAAATATTTTTAAGATATTTTCCTAGAAAATGCTTCACTGTTGTTTTCAACAAGGATTCTGCTCTTTAAGATCACAGACTCAGAGTTTAAGTCAGGACAAATTACAATAGATCCTGTAGAGATTAATTAGGGATGGCATTAAATTGATTAATTCAAATTATTTTCTGCTGAATATTTAAAAAAAATAAAAATACAGATTTTTTTCCCTTGCTTTTGTCCAATTCTAAGTTGTTGTAATTTTTGATAAATGTCCAGTTTTCATGATGGTAGACCCTGTCAGTGTTTATGTCAAAGCTGCCTACATTTGAACTACAAAATCAACATTTTATGACACAAACTTTAACTTAAAGAGGGAAATATTGTTGGTTTAGGAAAATATTTTGACAACAAAGAGGCAAAACTTGATTCAGGTAATTGTTGTTTCACTGGGAGTGGGAAAAAAATCAATCAAAATCGTAAACTGAGTGTTGTGGGAAAAAAATCAGGGATTTTATTAGTAGGCCATCTCGCCCAGCCCCTAGATTAATAATACGTTTAAAGAAATATATATAAAATTATACACCTCAGAATCTAAAGCAGACCAAACATTAATTGATAACTTCTTTATTAAACTGGACATCCCAACAAAAAACAAAGAACTGTTCGAGAAACCAATAACAAAAGAGGAAAAGCTCCAAAGCCCCAGGTCCAGACGGCTACACTACAAAATTTTATAAAGCATTTGAAGTCAAATATCTCCCTTACTGTTAGAAGTATTTCAAGAAGCACTGGTCAATAATTTACAAGAAAGACAAAGACCCGCTCCAACCAGGTTCATACAGACCAGTGAGCCTACTGGATGCTGATAATAAGATTCTTGCTAAAATTTTAGCAACACCCTTGGGAAATATCCTTCTGACAATAATGTCTCACAATCAAACTGGATTTATAAAAGATAAACAGTTGTTTTTCAATACATTAAAAGGTTATTTAATATATTTTACACCCAAGAAATGGATTCAGAGTTAAAACTGAAAATCTGCAGCATCTTTTTGTCTATGCTTCTGAATCATTCTGCTTGGATCTGTAACTGTTGCTCAGTAAAAAAAAATAAAAGAAGTGACTGTGTGGCATCACGACAGGTGCTTCCTACAGTAACAGTGATTTACGCCATCAAGCACACGACAGAAGGGAACCACACTAATGTGTTCGACAACCAACTTTACAAAACCACAAACATGAGCTGTGGCAGCCTTCCAGTATCCATGTACGCTAAGAATTAGTGTGCAATGAGGATTTATCAAAATATAAAGAGAGCAGACAGATTATTGATGTGCTGTTACAGATGTTCAAGAGGGTCAAAGTTCAACGGGCACCTCCAAAACATCTGTACACAGCACTGACCTTTGAAACCCTGAGCCCTGCCTGCAGCGAGCAGAGAAAATCAGCAGAGAAACTACCTGTGTGTCCTTCTTCTCCAGTTCCTCTTTGAGAGCCTGGATAAGAGCCTCCTTCTCCTGCAGGACTGTGCTGAGGGCCCGGTCTTTCTGTTGCCACATCGCCCTCTCCTTCTCCACCTCCTTCAGCTGGTGCTCCTTCTCTCCCAGAGCGACACGAAGGTCCTGGAGCCAGGACAAAATGAAGATTTAAAGAATGTACCTCCTGTCATGAGAATGTGAACGTGTGTGTTTTTGTTTTTGTGGAGCCTCACATTGATAATATCCTGGTTGCACTGCAGGACGGTGTTTAGTGTGTCCAGGTCTCTCTCTCGGTCTCTTCCAGCCTTCCTCAGAGCTTCGATCTCGTTCTCCAGTCCTTTCTCTTTCTCGGTCATGTCTGACCTCAGAGTCTCCAGAGAAGCCTACAGATCACGAGGATGTTTACGTTAGAGATGGGAAATGGTTTTCAAATCTTTAAACAGCTACTGACGTTAAAAAAAAAATCACATAGTTCATGCAACAATGGTTTGACCATCAAAAAAAGACGGAAAATTCAAATTTTTTGGAATTGGGATTTTTTTTAACCCTTTTAACAAATTCAACAAAAAATATTGTTACATCATTTTATTTAGGATGCATTTTTGTTATACTGGGTAGTTTTTGCAACTTTTTTAGTAAATATTTATTTATCCACTGCAGAAAATGCTTCTTTTAAAACTGAGTTACAATTTAGATGTTATTCTTATCGCAACTTCTTAAAAATTATCATTGATTTCCAGAAAAAAAATGTAATGTAGGAGTCAGCCTGACCATTGAGGGCTTTAAAAGCAAGCAGTGAAATCTTAAAATCAATTCTAGAACTCACAGGTAACCACAGGGGGGGCAGCAAGGGCCGGTGTGATGTACTCATTTCTAGAGGTGCCGGTTAAAAACCCAGCAGTAGTTTTTTTAATCATTTGACGTCCGTGCAGATTAAACTTGCTGATGCCTGTCAGAAACAGTCAGTCTACTCATGCTGACAACTGTGTGTGTGTGTGTGTGTGTGTGTGTGTGTGTCTGTGTGTGTGTCTGCACAGGCAAAACCAGTGTTCAGCCCGCGCAGCTTCAGCTCTAACCTTGTTGTCAGACAGAGCTTCCCTCAGACTCTCAGTCAGTTTCTCAGTCAGCTTGTTGGCCAGCTCCGTCCCTGCTCCCTCCTCCACACACAGCCTTCTGATCAGACCCATACACTCCTGAAAGAGAGGGCACAGATCTCTTATTAAACACACTCATTACACAGAACTGTTCTGTAAACATCTTTATCTGTGTTAGCTCATTAAGGCTTCTCGAAGGCTGCAGCGTTTTGCAACATCGACGACATTTTGAGGATTAATCAACGCCTGAGGCCGTAGTAGGACGAGCCAAGAGTCATTATGCAGCACGCCAAGCTGATATGCACGCAAATGAGGACAGAGCTGTCATAAATCCACAGCTCTATCAAACACGCTGCTGCATTTGCAACCAATCTACCTCACCCTGAAACCGAAATCTGTTGGAACCTGCTGAAATCTGCTCTGAAAGTACAAGATTCAGTCCGAAGATGAAAACTGAACTCTGTGTTATGATATGTTTCTCTGACATTTAGGGCAAGAACTTAGGACTTTAAGAAAAGTTTGGGGGAAAAACACGTTTATTCTGTTGTAAGAATAAAAGTCTGTGGAATAAACACAAAGCTAAAGCAAGCAGCTAGTTAGCTTAGCATGAAGATTGGAACAACCCTCTGTTGGTGCAGTGCTAACAACATACATCCAGCACCTTTAAAGCTAACTGGTTTACACACCCTGTTTTTATTTTGTTTTATGTTTGCAGAGTTGTGTCCCCAAAGGTTTATAAACTGACCGTCGCTTGCATATGTGCTGCTTTAACCCTTAGCCCGCTGAATTTAAATTCCCCCACCTTTCCCCCAATGCTGAATATATCTTACAAATTACCACTTCTGAAATCATCCAACATGAGATGAGATCTTCACAGAGATGCCCTGGGAGCACTTTAAAAAGAGATTTTTTTCTGCATCTCTTGTGATGGTTGTGACATTTTCTGGACTCTCTGTCCTACACATAGTGTGCTTGTCTGTGTGTGCGAGTTGTGTCTGTGTGTTTGGACGGACCAGCCGTGTGCAATACAGAGGGCAGAGGAGTTGTGAAGCCTTTACCATCCTGTCATATAAATCAGATAAATAACACAAGGCTGTTTAGTCTGTTAATTAAAGAACAGGGTATAGATCTCATCTATAAGAGAGGTATGACCCTAATCTGGTTCAGAGTGACAGTCCTTTTTTCTGCACTCTGCTCTTTCTCTCCTGCGCTCTGCGCGTCTCCCTCTCCAGGCAGGTTTTCCACAGCCCTCTCAGCCTGGATATCACACACTTTACAAATCACTATCCGTGGGTCTTTCTCAGATATTTTGAAATACATCCGCCCTTATCCAGACAAGAGCGTGCCGGTCACCGTTTTAGCTTGTGTCATCACAACATGCTGTTTCAGCCATGTTGTTTTGGTAATAAGTCTTCCAGACGGAAACTGAAAATGCACTTTTGGGCCATTTTCGGTGGTTGAAAATTTTCAGTGGTCAAAATTTTAGTGCATCCCTAACAAAAACCGAACATTCTTGGTCATGGGCGCTGGTGGAAACGAGAGGTCTTACGAGTATACTTGGTCATAGCAGGCTAAGGGTTAAAATGTCTTTCCAATTTCTTTTAAGTCTAATTCTGGAGTTGATCTTCCGCTTTTTTAAGTGAAATGCCGCCTTGAAATAGGAAACTTTCGTGCTCTAACCACTCTGCTGAGATGACATTGGTCAGACTTCAGGAAGGCTGGCAGTTCTGTTTTTTTTTTTTTTTGTCCCGCCCACATAAAATCAAACCATGATTGGTCAATTTGCCCCTCAATTGTCAACCCAAAATACATAACTTTGCCTCTACCACAGATTCATGAAGTCCTGACTGGGTCTTAATGGAGACGGACAATTCTGACTGGATAACATCCCAAGTCTGAATGTTATCCAACCAGAATCATCAGTATCAGAATTCCCTACAGTAGGTTTAACTTCATATATAACATAGATGAGAGAAAATATATTAAATGTATTTTATTAAATTAAATGAGATTAAATTTTAGATTTAAATTTTTTCCCTTGGCAATCAACGCTCTGTTTCAAACTCTTTATGCAGAGCTTGGCGTAGAAGCTACTTACTACTTACCACATCAATCAGAAAACTGTTCAAGTTATACAAATTTGTCAACAACAGCTGCATTAATTTCCTGCTGCAAGTCAGTAATCTAACAACACAGCAAACTGCAGTGTTTCAGGTATGATGTGGTAAACAGACTAAAGTAAATACAGCTTTGGCACTGCCCCTTTAAAGCGTACAGCGACTCCAAAGACAAACAACATTCCTGTGAGCTTTGATCCTACAGCAGAGGATCCAAACCCTGCACGCATGACTGAGTCCTGTCTGCCCTCATCACCTCACCCACCTGGATCAGACGCTCCCGGCTGCGCAGGGAGTGACCGAGGCTCTGGAGAAGAGAGCTCCCACCTTCCTCCTGGACCAACTGCAGGAGAAAATAAAACTCATGACTGTGGTTTCATTTCAAAACAATCAAACAAAACAAACCGGGTGTTCTGGATGATTCCTAGCTCGGGACAGGGAAACAGCTGATGAATATCTCCCTTACTGATTAATATTCTGGATGAATTATTTGGACTATAAAACACAAGCTACCAAAAAATAATTTGATCTCTGAAAGAGCAACAAGAATATATAAAATAAACAGAAAAGACTTGAACATATGCTGTTAACAGGGTCAGGAAATGAAGGGTTTACGATAAGATATAATTCCCCAACATATGGCCCTGGATAAGGAGAAATCACAACATAGCAACTCTAATACTTAAGACATTGCAAAACAACTAGTTATCAAAATTTGGGGGATTTTTTTAATTGAAGATCTCATAGCAACTGCCATAATGCTCTACTACCCTGATGTAAACAAGCATAGTAGTCAGATGACATCTTGTAACGGGGTTTTGTTTGGCAGTATTTCCATCCAGAAAATGGTGGTTTAGGTTGTATCTGGTTAAACTGACATATAAACACTCAAAGGGAACAAATGCATAGCCAGAACATGCATGTGGACGTTAACTGGAATGAAGGAGCAAATGATGCAGGTGCTAACTTTGTTAGCCACACTCGGCAAACTAATCTCACATAATTTTTACCCAGAAACTCAGTGATCCTGGGTTTTCTTTAGGGACGCACCAATTGGATTCTGTTATCGGGCATCAACTGACTTGTCCTGTACATTTTTGCTAGGCAGAGCTAAAATAGCATGAAGGAAGATAACCTCACTTATCCTCTGCTGAGGTTTACAGTCCAGCGATAATTCCTGTTAGTAAGGGGATCTACTCACCCCACATTTGCAATTCCATAAAGCACTAATACAACATTATCAAAAAAAATAGCCCATTGAAATGAATGGAGATGATCTGTCACCATGGAAACCACACAGCTGATGATGTCATAAGAGGTTCAAAGCATAGACTGTAAAAAGAAAAAAAAAAGGACTTCATCTCGCTCAGCTCAAACTGAGGTCGCCACAAAAACTGCTCCCCCTGGTGGCTGGCTGCTGTATAGGTCAAAAACTCCGCCTCTCTATTCATTCCAGATGGGCTGGGGTCAAACTTAAAAAAATGATACACCTCATACAAATGTTTCTCACATCCATATGCTGTGGTGATATTTAGATATTATTAGGCTGCATTGTGTCAGGTCCTCTTATAAACGGGGTTTTAAGTCATGTTTAATGATGATTGACAGCTGCTGTTCCTGTGTAGTTTTTTTGGGAATAATAAAATACATCAGGAAAGGAGAGTTAAGAAGAGATAAAACTGTCACCCATATTTGTCACCCACTCAGATTTTCCCAGAGTCCCTCATAGTCTCTATTGTGCAGACTGGCTGAACAATGGCGGCTCCTGTGACGGAGGTTTTTTGGCTTCAAAACCATATAGAGATAAAAGGCGCCACACTGTCCATTCTATATACAGTCAATGGTTCCGAGGTTATGAACAGAACTGGTGCAGTTTGGGTTAGGGCTCAGCATTTCAACATTCAGCATATGCTGCAAGAAAATGCAGCCCCCCTTTAGTTGAATACATTTTAATTTCATTTGGGTTTAAGTTCGAAAAGCCTGAAGTTGTCACAGGACAGGATTGTTGTCATTATTCCTGCATGGATAAACAAAGCACAGACCCTGAACGTCAAAGTAAAGAGTTAAATTTATAAAATACAAGGTCAGCATTCTGCGCCAGCTTTGCAGCAATCCTATGACACACAAGTCTGACTTATCGTTTAACTCTGATGTGTATTCTTTCTGCCAACCCCAACATCTTATTTTCATATTTTTTTCAGGCGGTGCCGTGTTCGCATGACAAGCAGGGATCAGTTATGAGCACACAGAGTGCACAAAGCAGCTGCGAGGCCTTTTCAATGATATCCCTTATCATAAGTCTGCTGAGCCCGGGGCAAACTCCACTGGTCGGGGAAGATTCCTGAGAAAGGCTGAGTGTTTTTTTGTGTGCCTTTATCTTCACCTGAACACGAGGAAACTGAGACACACCTTTTCACAACCACAGTCCACACACACACACACACCCTTCATTCCTTTTATAATGCTATATTTGTCCTTAGTCAACAGTCACAGAGGTTTATGGAGCTGTTTGTACATGTGACTGAGGAGCTGCAGTGCAGCGCTGCAGTTTATGAAAACCTGTTTCTCAAGGGTAAAAAAAAAAAGGTTTGAGGCATTTAACTGTTATTACAGCGTCTGTGCCGGCACACATCAAAGTCTCCCTCACAGTCTTGTTCAGTCTTCAGTGAAATGTATTTTACTTTTCAGGTTGTTGAATTTACAATTTTTAATCATTATTATTCTCATCACTTATTTTTTTTATCAGCTGTGTATTAATAAATAACTCATAAAGTAAACACGAAGCCACAGCTAGAAGCTATTTGGCATCGTTTTACATGAAAAGAAGCAGGAAGTCTGACTGTAAGAACAAACACATTAACCCAGCAGCTGCTCTGAACATTACATCACCGTTTCAGAAGAAAAACATTTACAAAAAGCTGTTTCATATTTTTAAAGCCTGTCAGTTTGGGTTACCTTATAATCTGCCTAATCTTTAATTTGTAAACTATAAGACCTGTCGCCCTCAGACCAGCTGTATTCCCCTGTTTCTCATCATTACGCTAAGCTAAAATAAGCTAAGCTAAGCTAAACAGCTGAGCAAGTAAACACGCTTCAAAACATGTTTTGTCATTGCAAACCACTGTAAACGTTTAAGTTTGTCATCTTGGGCGTGTAAGAGAGCAAACTCACAGAGGCCCAGTCTTCTGAGCCGTTGACTTCAGCAGGTTTGCTCTTCCCATGTTTCAGTTCGGCCTCCAGGGTCCTGATGCGGGACAGAGCTTGGTCCAGCTGGCTTCTGAGTTGCCTGACGACATTTTGAACTCTTCCAGAAGTACTCTGAAATTTAGAGCGATTGCATTATACAGACGAGCTGCGATATCAGTTTTTAAAAACATAAAATGTTTGATTCTAATCTGGTCGACCACTGGACCGGCTTTGGGCGCACCCGGATTTACTAATGCAGCCAACTGTGTCAATATTTACAGCGACTAGCACACACAACATCTGGTCAGCGTTCTGACAGTCGTTTATGTAAATACAGTAAATCTTAAGGGGCATACTCGGACAGGACTGAAAACACTCACCTCTCGATGAAGAGGCACGAACTCGTCCTTCAGCTCTGTCAGGACGTCCCCGTCTTCTCCCACATCGTCCCCTCCGTTCTCCACCTCCCCAAAGCTGAGCACCCTGTTCACTCTGGGTGACACCATCTCCTCGGGTTTTCCTGAAAACCTCTTGTCCTTCCTGCCTAGAACTGGGATCCTGCTCCCTAATGGCGAACTGATCGGTTTCCCTTCAAGACTTCTGAGCTCATTTAGAACCAAGTGAAAGTCTGGTGAGTCAAAGGGGTCGTTTCCATCGAGAGAATCCAGAGACTGGATGGACTCAGTGCGGGAAGATGCTTGTAAGGACAGAGTTGACCCTGTGAGCGAAGACAGACTGGAGCTAATGGATGGCACCTTTTGCCAATGGAGGGGCATACTCCGAGATTTGTCCCGTGACAACGGTGAGAGCGGCTGAAAAGGTAAGTGGCGTGGCACCCCGCAAACTGACTCATAGGCCGAGTCGGGCACCCGTAAAGAATCACAGCCTTCACAGCCTTTGCCCCTGCTGCATCTTTTACCTGTCCTTATGAAATGAGGACAAGCGTCCCACTTCTCAGACCAGCACTCGAACTCTGAGAGAGCCATGTTTTCTCTAAGCATCTCCCTGTAGCCCTCCTTTTCCGCCTCACCGTCCTCCTCGCTGGTGCTGCCCCTGCTGTGGAACTCTTGCAGGTGTCTCCGGCGGTAGCTCTGACGGACCCACTGCCTGATCTTGTCTCTCTCCTGAGTCAGCTTCTGAAGCCTCTCAGTCGACAGCATCTTCACCCTGGATATGACCGTGTCAAACTTGAAAACACGCTCGAGGATGCTTACACATTTGCCACACACAAACTCCCCTTGCCCCCCGCCCCTTGGTACAGACTGCCCCAGTATGTGAGTCAACACGGAGAGCAGATCTGTTCCTTTGGACTGAGAGTTTAGGGATGTCTGGGACTTAGAGAGAGACCCTGAGGAAACCAGAGATAAAGTGCTGCCTGTGGAGAGTCAGAATAAAGCTTAACTTCAGTAAATCATACGTGAAAAGAAGTTTTTGTTAAATATCCAAGAACACGACTCACCCCAGGGGCTGCTCTGAGAGGACCGAGAAAGGCTTCCTCCTCTTTGGGAGTCTGTTGGGGTCTGAGGTTGACCGGTCTTCTTATTTTGACCCCCAAACAGCCAGCGCCTTTGGTTTCCTTGTAGATCTCCGCCACATATTCGACACAAATCATTTTTACCCCTGGAGGACATCCTGACAGAGGGATGGATCTGTCCCCTTTGTTGTATGACAGAAGTTATAAAAGCTCTGTGGGTTCACAGAAGGAAAAAAAAAACAGCATTCATTTAAAGAAGTTGTCGAGAATGAAAAATGTCTCAACAGTTATTGGTAGACTGACATCAAAACACATGCTCTCTTTGTAGAAAGAAACAAAAACAAACATTAACTTTAACAGACATTAACATAATCAGGTGCGGATTTGTTTAATGAAATACTAGCCTGTCGTTTCAAGTCTACTTTTATGGATCAAAATTGATTGAAAATGAAACTTTCTTGCCGTAATAAATAAAAAAAATCTCCTTTGTCTAATCTTCTAAAGATGTGCAGGTGAGGTGTGCAACTCAACAAAACATTGTTGGCGTTTTTAAAGGCACAGTTGGTAGTCCTTGAAAACTAGCATGAATTTGAATGTAGCATCTCCCCAGGACTCCGTTTAGATGTAATATTCAAACTTCCAAATCACACCAGATAGTTGGTGCTAAACTCATTTGCAAATGAAGTACTGATGAATCTAAACTGAGAGGGGTCTGGCTGAGGCTATTTTCAACCAACTTTCACATCTCATTTTTTACCTTAATGGGGGAGAATTAGGGCAACTGAGGGGTGGGGATAAAAATGTCCATTCTTTATTATCATTATTGTTCCGAGTAAAAAGTCAGAATTCTATGATTGTTTTCTATGATTTTTAGAATTCTGAGATCAAATTCAGAATTCCGACTTTTCCCCTCTGATATTTCAAGTTTTTTTTTCCCAGTGGCCTTAATCCTTCTCTGTATATTTTGAGGAAAAGAAGCTAAAGAATTAAAAAGTTCATTTCAGTTGCTAAAAACTGTCATCTCAAAGGCACAGACAATCAACTTAAAGCATCTATCTACTCAGTCTGATATATGCAGTCTCTTTCTGGTTCCTTGTGATGTTTTTTTTTCTTAGCCTCGACCCGATATGGATGTTTTGGCCACCTTATTGCAGCCCACAGCTGCTGGGTGTTTACATTTAGCTCCCCGCAGGGCGGGACACGTCGACCTTGAGCCACGCTGACAGAATTCAGTCAGACTGTGGATGAATGAAACTTTGTCGTTTCTCCATAAACCTGTAACCCCACCAGGACGTGCCAAAAAAAGACTGAAGAGGAGACGGACAATAATTTGAACAGATAGTTTCAGAAACAAATTACTTAAGTAGGTGGAAATATGATTTCTTAACATACAGATATGTACTTGGTTGCCCCAACACAGTAAGTTAATGTTACATTCGTTTCCCAGGAACCAAATACAGCATGCCACATGTTTCCAGAGGAAACGCTTCATCATCATCCAGTGGAAAACTCTTGAACTACCGTCTGTTTGCGTCTATTTTAAGCAGCTGACGCGCAGCGATTCAATGTGAAAGTACCGTCAGCGTGTGAAAGTGGAGCTGTTTCCACCGGACAGTCAAGCATATCTCTCTGTTCACTGCCGCCTGTCTCACAAACACACTTTTACTCCAAACACCGAGTTGTTAAAGGCGCGTTCTTACGTGTCAGTGCTCCTGGCTTCACGCGCAGATCGGGAATGAAGTTAAAGTCCGTCGCGCGCGGAGGAAATCTTCATGGTCGTGTTTCATCAGGTGAAATCTCTCATGAGAAAATGTGACAACATCGGGGCAAATTGTTCTTTCCCCACCGGAAAAACCTCCACCGGGAACTGAGCTGAAGTGGCGTTGCAGCGCACCGGAGCAGACAGAGGAAGAGAGGTGGGTGTCACCTTGCCTACGTCATCGGTCATACCTGTTTGGGGCAGCGCGAGCAGCAGCAGCAGAGGGAGGAGGTCTGAAGGTTGGATTGTTTTGACTCTTCATTTACATTTTAGGGTTGGCCTACAAAATAATAACTAATGCAATGAAGGAGTTGCTTTGTGATTGTTTTGAAACTCAAATTCAACAAAGTCAGCTAACCAATTAAAAATAACCTCTTCAAGGTTTAAACCTCGTATTTATCAGTAACTTTCGCTTATATTTGATTAACATTTTCATACTGGTTCATAAAAAGTATGCTGCTCTGTTAGTCTTTCATTTCAGTACCAACCCCCGTTTTACAGATGATTTTGTTACTGAACCTGAAAACTGAATTATTTTCAAGCCAATTCTGAAAGCGTCTTTTTTTTCAAAGACTTCTATGAGTTCTGATTGAACTATTTTTTTTATTTCTAACATGTAAAAAAAAAAAAAAAAACACAAAACAACAAGTCAGACAACAGAAAGTCAAAACATTAAAACATTATTTTATTATTTTATATTTTTTATTTCATTTTTTTATTTTATTGTATTTTATTTTATTTTTTATTTTATTTCTGGGTGTATTATGATCTGCTGTGTGAAAAGGAGCTTTTGGATGACCTCAGATAGCGACAGTGTTAGCCGAAGCATTTTGTGCATGCATAATGAGGAAGTGTAAACTCATGTTGGTCCTAGTGCAAAGAACAAAAGCAGTAAAAGTTTTATATTTCAGTATATTTTCAAACAACATGCCAATAATTGAAGCTGGGAATGGATGAACCAGAAACTGTAGCAGCACATGAAGCAGTTACTCTGTCTAGATCAATACTGTTACTTTCCATTACCCTAGAATCCATAACCCATCAGTTTCCATCAGTTCAATAAGGAAAATCAATCCCTTTCATTGATTGAACACAGTTACTGAACTGGTTTGTGATAACCACGTGTGCAGTGTTGAACATGTTTATCCTACAGTACATGTGTTTGAACTATAGCAGCCAAATATAAAGCACCGCTATACTGTTTAAAAAACCTGCTGCAATAAAGATAAACAAGATGGACCACTGACTGACCAGGGTGAGCACACAGAGGGCAGATTTCTCTCATTTTATGCAGTTTATGCTGATATTTAAAGCTAAACGCACACTTGGTGACAGAGTCATGGTGCAACGATAATAAATTTCATCGCTTCATATTCAAGAAATTTAATAAACATCATATCACAGAGTCTAGAGACACGACAAGTAAATCAACTTCTTTCAGTTTATCTAGGAAAAATATTGGGAAAGGGCAAAGTGAAAGTTTTATTTTATATTATTTTGTTTGAGAAAAAGAAGTGTAAAAATGAATTCAAATGCTTGACGTGACTAATTTTTATGAATCAAATCTTCTGAGAGATTAAGGGATGTCACTGCAGAAGCCTTTAATGCAGATATTAAATGATAATAGTTTAGGTATTTATTGAGGATCCTTTCTCAAAATGAAACATATCAGAAACTCAGACTTATTCTGCTCCCCGGTGGTTTAAACTGTGCATCATTTTGCAACCACAGGCTGTACATCCTGCAACACACCAGAAACTTCCACTAGAGGGCGACAATGATTTTTTTTTTTTTTTTTTACATTGTTCATGCATTGCAAGGATAAGTCCATCATAGATTACATAATACCAGAAATATTAAGACCAAGGAAAGGATATGTCTTTAAATACAAATATACAACTGTATAATGCTTTAAAAAAAACAAGAATATATTTAAAAGTATAAAAGCTGCTCCAAAATGTGAATACAAAAAGGAGTATTTAAAAAACTTCATTCTTAATTTTCTAATTCATGTCAATTATTGTTGTAAAAATGAAGAAACAGAAAAAATAAGGCAAATAACAATCATATGTACATTATTGCACAAGCAGTAAGTTTTCTGAAGTATCTACCTGTGCTTTTCTGTCTTTGTAAATCTTCATCACAAAGCGTATTTCAGTTAGGTAACACCTTTTGCACTGAGATGTTTTCATGTTAGCCACTTCTCCATGCAGCCGCTGAACACGGTGAAGTTTGAGTGCCAGTGGACGTGTTTCACTCCAGAGTAAACACACACCGTCACGTTCCCATGAGCATCCAGCGTCTTCAATCCAAATGTGTCGTTCTTGTAAAACTGGAGAAGGGACATAAGTAGAGAGAGAGAGAGAGAGAGAGAGAGAGAGAGAGAGAGAGAGAGAGAGAGAGAGAGACCTTATCCAACACAAGAAAAACAACGACAAAACAACATCTGCCATGCCCAGACTGGTTTCAGAAGTGACAGGGTTCATGGCGTGAGAAAATAGCAGTGAGGCACCCGTTTGCAACTCACCATCTGGTTCCTCATTTCTACAATGTTTTCGTCGCTGTCATAGAATCCAAAGTGGCTGAGTGGAAAAGAGGAAACAGTCACTTCAGGTGAAGAGAAAATGAAACCTGTTTCACTGATGCACATTTTGACGTCTCTGTAAGCTGAAGCATCTGCATGTTTTTGTGCACAAATACAGCATTTTCAAAAAGAAGAAATGTCTGACCCTCAAGTTGCCAAAATCTAAAGAAATAAAGGGTGATAGAAATGTTAAGTTAAAAGGGGTCCGTGGCAACTTTCCTGCATGTCATTCTCACCCTGTTTCCTACTCGATCTACTGTCCTGTCCTCTCACATTAAAGGCATAAAAAGCACCAAAAATAACTTTAAGAAAAGAGTCTGTGAGGACTCTCTGTCTGAAGTGGATCACAGTGGAGATCAGATCTTTTTTTAACACTACTTTTCTTTGGATACAACCTGATGAGGTGAGGTATTACACAGAGTTGTTGTTTGAAACGTGACGACAAGTAAACTTTGTCAGCTTGTACAGGAGTTTAGTCGCCAGCTATTTTAAGTGCTACTGGCAGCCTGGTGTCTGACGTATCTGTAGGCTAACGTGTAACGTTAGCAAATCCTTATGTCCTGCTCATCTACCAATCAGAGCTAACGTAACCTCACTCTTCATTTTATGACAGACTCTCAAGTTTGATCAGATCACTGCAGAATAACTGCTGCATGTAGGTTGGAATGAACATTAGCACAAACAGTTTAGCTCATGGTTTAGCCTTTAGCTTGTGTTTTAGCCTAATTTCTGTCTGACAGAGGGTTTTAAAGCTTATCCACTATAAAATACACAAATTCAATTTCTATGTTAAAATGATTTAAAGGATAAAAAAGAAATACTTATTCATGAAATTAAAAAAACACAATTCATTTGAATTTTTACACTTTCGCAGGTTTGGTAATCAGATTTAGACTTTTTGTTATTCTGGTTAAAATGATCTTTATGTCCTGATGTCAATCAATCCATGACGTGTTCTTAAAACAGAGTGAAAAATATCTGCTGTCTACAGCAGGAGTAAACCTGGGAAAACACCAACCAATCCTAGCGTTTGGGATTCAGTTTGTTAAACCAATCAAATCCCATCCCGCCCTTTTGTCCGCCTCTTGTGCGTACATTTTGCTGGCGTGCACTAGCCCTGATTCAGTGTGAATAACCAAGAGGGATCCAAGTACGCTGAAGAACGGCAGAAAAACTACCTATACCCTGATTACTGGTAACGTAGAACGAACAAAAACGATGAGGACCGGTTTGAGTCTGTGGTTTTGAATCAGTCACAATCGATCGTGTGGTCGTGAATCAGTGGCGCTCGTTTGAATGCTACATTCAAATTCATGCTAATTTTCTGTGACTACCAGCCCTGCCTTTAAAGGATGAGTACGCAGAATTCAGTGTTATTAGTGTCCTCATGAAACTCATGATTGTGGCCTCATCTTATTAAATTTCTTAGATTTCTATCAGGGAATAATTAAAGCCCCAAATTCTGCATTAACAAACACTTTTACATCCATCCACTGAAAAATTAGACGTCTTCATTTCAGAACTTTTAGATTATTAACAAGAAGCAGCAGTGTTTTTGTTTTTTAACCGTGAAACTTAGATGGGAGTAAAACCTCGACTGCCACGGTGTGATGACGCCATCATCTGGTCCTCCAATCAGAACAAGCTTCTTGATGCGCAGGAAGTTTTTCCTCCATGCTGAAGATAAGAAACGAAAGAATTTCACTTCTTAACTTTTTAACTGTACACCATGAATCAAACATTATGACCTGCTGATGTAATTCTTCTGTTACCTGCCATTTCTTGGTTCGGTCTGTCTCCGTTAATCATGGCCAGAAAGCTGTTATACTGCAGGTAGCGAGATCTGTGATGTGGGTCTGTGGAGGAAAGGTATTCAGGCATTTATACGCCAAACTAAACACACTTTGTCTGGTTTTTTTTTATGTGATGTCATTCATACAGTTAGACCAGACGAACCAAAACTAATTTTCATTTGCCAAACAGCCAAGCAACGTCAGGTTATGAATATCAAAGGAGGTGGAGAACCATTCTCACCATTCCAGTAGTCGCATATGGACACTTTCTGTCCGAACCTGTTGTAGCACACACGAAACACTGACTTCTTCATGCACTGTGGGAAAATCCAACTCAGGTAATCTGTGTCTGTGGAGGAAAGCAGAGAGACATTTTGGATCTGCAACCATGACTCCAAAAAGAAGGTGGGACGCTGCGCTAAGAGCTGATAGAACGAGATTTTGACGAGATTCTGCCAATGATGTAAGAAAAAAAAACACGTCAAGTTTCTGGAATGAGCTAAGTGCTGAGCTAAGCCGCTGATTGGACAAACAAGCACAAGTCAGACAAAATAAATGAAATTATTTTTGTCTTTAAATGTGTTGAATTTAGAGGTTTTTCTGGACCTGTCTGGTGAATGTGGCTCATATTAAGTCTAAAAAGACCAATTTTTAAATAAAAATAAGACGTAAAAACTTTCAGTTTTTACAGTGAACATCCGTCCTAACATGTAGAGACAGAGAACCATTCACACACTCACACCAATTTAGGGTGACCAATCAACCGCATGAGCATGATTTTGGACTGTTAAAGGAAAAACATGCAAAATCCACACGGAAAGGCACCTGTGAGGCAACATGCAGCCCCAACTGAGGAACCGTGTTCTGACATTGTTGGAATAATTTCTCACAAAGTGGTGAACCACTTCTCTTCTTCGCTTCCCAGCTGATCTGGAATGCTCTTTTTATACCCAGACATGTTGGAACCTGTCGCTGGACCAGTGTCTAGACTTCATTGGGGGGTATTCATATTTTTCATGTCACTGTACCCCCTGTTATTATTTTATGCTTGATGGGGTCTAACCACCAAATCTGTAATGTTAAATTTGTTGCATTAAATCTTTTCACAATCTGAACTGGTGTATAAGTCTCTCCTTGATTGAACTGGAGTTGTATTTAAAAGATGATTTAAGCCGACTGAGTAAAATAGTAAACAAAGCCCCCCTGACCTCCGTACTGTCCAGCTTGTGGGGATGACAGGGAAATGAAGGTGTGCACGTTGTGATCTGGAGTCGTGGAGAGAAGTGCCCGACAAATCAGACCACCTTTAGAAAAAAAAACATCAGACAAAAAGGAGGAGTTAGAGTGTAAACATCATCAAGAAATACAGGTTTAGACCTGCTAAAGTTGTATTATTAACAAAGACCCAACATCCAGACAAGATAAGAAGTCTTATGTTAGACAGACAACCGTGCTGGGGTTAAAAAGCGAGAGAGAGATGCAGGCAGAGTTATGAAATTAACGTTGCCATCATAGTTTCCTCCCTTCTGGTTGGTGCGGTTTCTCTCTATAGTCTGTGTTTATGTCTTTAATAGTCAACATGCATCGTTCAGTGCATCTTCTTACACTGACTGTGGCTGTGAAACCTTCAGGCAGCAGATACTCTGTCTGCCTGTGTAATCTCTTGATGTCCTTGTGCTCAACGTGTTCCAGTTATTCCTCCTGAATTTGGGTCTAAAACTATCTGACAGAGAGAATTTATCTGTCTCTCTGACAGACTGACCGACGCTTCCCTTCTCATCACCACATCTTTATCTGACAGAGGCTTTTCTCTCTGCTGCAAACTTTGTCACATCAAACTAAAGCTGAAGGAGTCCAGTTAATAGTCCAGTAATGAAGCGTGTCATTATTAACATTAAAGCATGCACTGCTTGAGGTTTCAGTTATTGCAGAGTTGCTCTCCTGCACTCTGTAACTGCAGATTCAGTTTTCTTTTCTTTTTTTTACATAAAAAAAGAAGGTGGATGCGAGAGGAAGAAAGAGACTCCACTTTCAGATTCTTATAAGGATTTTAAAAAAGCCGATTTGGAAAATTAAAAAAAAACAACAACTGCATGTTCTCATCTGTCTTTTCAGCAGAGGAAACATTAAAACAAATTCTCAAGTTTGTTTTCTAAATGAAGAAAGTCTTACAGAGCACCTTTTTATTGGAGAAAACACCTTGACTTTGACCTTCCTGTGGAAAAAGTATCATAAAGTGCCCATCAAGGTACCTTTACAGTGTTTGTAGCTCAAAATAAGCTCTGCAGGGGCGCAAATGGCCGTGTGGTTTACCACATACTGAAGCTAAAATCCTGTATATCTTCTTTTTTGTCTCTTTTCAGCGGTACTATCCATAAAGTCAAAAAACCATCCAAGGGGTGCAGATGGCCTAGCAGTCTCGGTCGTGCCCTCTCAAGTTTGCCCTTGAGCGGGTGGCCAGGGTTCGAATCCAGCCTGTTAGTCGTTTTCCCACTCTCGCATTCACCTTCTGGCATTTCTGTACATTTTTAAAGCTCCTGTGAGGAAGTTTCAGTTTGTGTGAACTCTGGTGCCCCCTGTGGACAAAGCTGGAACATGCAGTCGCTTTGCTGATCTGGTCCCTGAAGCGTTTCCTGAAAACAAATCCTCATCCTGCAAACTTTTAACAATGAAAGTATCACTTATTTTGAATATTTGCTGTGTAATGTGAAAAGAACTGTTTCTTCAGTCCGCTTTAAGCGATCCACCTCGTTTTCTTTTTGTAGCTCACGTAGAGGCGTCTGTTTTAATGACAGTGAGATACAAGGAGTCTTAAAGTATCCTGGACCTTGTGAGTAGCACAGAAGATGAACCCCATCAGGAGCTTCTTCCATGATGGACTCGATGGCTTTCCTGAACGCATGGACCTGCCTCCACAGCGGCTTCAGACTGGCCAGGTTGTCGTACAAGCTGATCAGCTTCACCTCAGTGCCGGGATGCATCTGGAAAAAACAAAGAGAAAGTGAGTAAAGCAGGAAACAAACACAGCAGTCACTGATTGAATCACTATCACCCTGATGACTTTACCAAATGCTATCAGACGTTTCAGACGGGAGATCATTTACAAAAAGTTACCTGAAAGTACAACTGAGGTTGAGGAATAAAAAGTGATCCAGGAAGTGAAACTGATTATTTTCACTTCTCTTCTGACTGGCTTCAGGAGAAATAACCCATTATAATTCCTGTCAAGAATACTTACTTCATGTTTGAATGAATTTAACGACCATCCACACTGAAGCATGATGGGAAGTCAGAATACAAAACACATTAAACACAAATTCAGAAAAAAAAAGTTGAATCAAGCAGCTAAATACACACATCAGTATAAGCAAATTATATTTAAATGAGGGATGGAATTAAAACATTTAAGGACGCTCATATATTTTTTTTTATTTTCCTTTTAGTAACATTGTTTGACCTGCCAATCAAAATAAACAATAAAAATAAACAATAGGCTACAAAAAATAAACAGTACAGTGTTTCCCATGAAGTTGAAATAAAACATGTTCTACTTCTTCTCATGAAATGATTGTGATTTATTCTTTATAGATCCAGTGTATGTCTTCTAAAAACTTTATTGATCACTCTCTTCTGAACACATCGCTGAGAATATTAATCCACAATTAACTTTTAGCAATTCAGAATCAATTTATGAGAAGAGGAAGGAAATATTTCAATCCAGCTTTATGGGCAACAGTGAAAATGATTATCTGTGAATTAATAATTTCATGTTCCCTGTGTTGTTCTGGTGACAGTTTGTCTTGTGTGTACTCTGACATCTGTTACTTTAAAAATAAATAAGTAAATAAATAAAAAAAATGTTTTTTTTTCTCAGTAAAAAAAAAAAAGGCTCTTTTGAAATCTCCTACCTTTGTAATGTAATGAGACAGCGTTTTGAGCTCCTTCGGCCCATCAAACAGCCCATGCACGATGATGACAGGTTTGTACCCGTCGATGTGAACCCTTGTTAGCAGCAGCAGCAGCAGCAGAAGAGTCAACGGTGATCCCGCTCCGATGGTCACCGGACTCCTCATCTCTCTCCCCGGTAGCTGTAGCAGGTGAGACCTCCGTCCGAGCTGGATGGAGGATCGATGGAGGAACGAGACGTGATGATGAGAGCTTTGACAGTGCTTCTGATGAATAGTTATCGATTCCTTTAACTTTAAGGTTTCAACCTGAGCTGAATGTGAAAGTGCGCGCGCGCTTCCTGATTACCCCCAATGAAAAAGAGTCAATGACATCCGTTTTATAGCATCAACTCAGTCCTTGTACCATCCCTCCAGAAGCTCATCCAACTGTTACAAAACACTCATCTTAAGAGAGTGGAAATTAGGAATTATTTAGATTATTAAATACAAAGTTATGACAATTGATGATGAAGTCGAAAATGATCAGAAAAGAGAGTCAGCTTTGCTTTTCTAAATTATTTAGTTACTATAATGTAGCAACAGTTTGATGTGCTTAAATTCAGTAAGAAAATTTTTACAAGTTTATCCTGCAGCACTACTGTAGAAGCTTTATTTACATTTTTAGAGAAGGTGAAACTGATAAATTCATATTTGTATTCTTATCAAAAATCTTTTGATGCTCATCTAAATGCTTGTTGAAACTCATTTACAAAATTTTATAAATATACAATACACGTAGCTGTAACGTGTGGTGTATACAAGTGCTTTCAACTTTATTCTGCTCGGTTTTCACTCCTCCAAGTCCATCCTGTTGTGGTTCTTGTGTTCACCGCATGGGGGCGGTAAGTTCTGCAGTCTCCATTGGAGCTCTGCTCTTCTTCGGCTGTTTTCTCCTGACGTCTTCCGCTTTCGACTTCAGCGTGCGCCAAGCTGACTTGAAGTTAGCAAAACATGTAATCAGCATCTAATAAAAGTAGTTAAAAACGGAATTAAACCACACGATATGTTTGATATTTCCGTGGACAGATGTGTGTTTTATTAAATTTAATTTCCTGACATTTTTTTTTCGTGGTTGTTCAAGCCTATCTGTGCTTGGTGTTAGCCGAGTGAGCTAACTTACAACCACAACAACGTCGTTGTTGGAGCGTTTTTGATAAGCGGTAAGTTATCAGAAATGTTATTCTCTCAAAGAGAGAGTTAGAAAAACTCTCCTTAAATATATAAAAACCAATATTTTATAAAAGTGACACAAATTTACAAATATTTAATATACTTTAAATGTGTCAATTTTATGAAGATAATATTCTTTACGTAAATACCGTTCTTTAATATACTTTGGACACGTTGGGACATATGTTGTTTATTTATTTATTTAATTTTAAATAAAGAATAAGACTCATTTGAGGATGGATTTTCTAGGTACAGCTTGAAATGTGACAGCAGTCGTCCACCTTGATATCGTAAATAGGATGCGTGATATCATCTGAAGGTTTTTCAGCTATAATGCACCACACTGGTGTAAAATGAGTACGGTAGGAACTCTGTTTTAACATCAGCTACTTACACTTCAGATTTGCCTACCACTATCTTTGCTTTTGCATGCACTTTGCAGCACGTATGTCTTTTCTAAGGATGTAACCTGAGGATTTTACTTAACAGCAAAAAAAGCTCGATCTGAAATCAGTATCCTTTTTTTTGGTCTGTGTCTGTCAGATCCTGGACAGTTTCTGTAAAAGCAGACCTTGAAATCAAACTGGAGCCATTAGGGACTGGACCATAGTGTATGTCTCAGGCTTTGGCCCTTGGGCTGAGGGTCTCACAGCTCCACATCTGTAAACGTGTTTTTATGTTGTGGCTCCTTCCTCAACAGGCACCATGGCGAATCTGGAGCAGTGGGTGAACGACCGTCTGCATGACATCCTCGGGTTGAGTGACAGATACGTTTCTCAGTTCATGATCGGCACTGCTCGGAAAGCATCGAGTCATCAGGACTTTGTGAGTCGTCTCGAGCAGACGGGAACAATTGACATCGACCAAAGTGTGATTTCCTTTGCTCAAGAGCTTTTCGACAAGGTAGATTTAAACGTTTCACAAAATTCACACAAAATCACGCAATGAAAGCAAGTACTCTTAATCTAACTGTGTTTTACCATGGTGTGTTTTAGATTCCTCGAAAGCAGGTTGTTGAGAAAGCATCCCGGGCGATGGAACGAGAAGCTATAGAAATGGACAGAAAGAATCGGACGTACACGTTACTGGAGGACAGCGAAAGTGATGGAGAAGCTGTGAGAGAGAAGCAGAAAGGCAAAAAGAAAAGCAAAGACAAGGACAGAGGAAACAAGAGGAAACACATCAGACAGAAGAAAGAGAGCGAGTCTTCAAGTGAGGAAGAGGCGCCGAAAAGGTAGTCGAGGATTTTGTTTTGTTCTAATGCTACAATGTGGATGTTTTTTCCTCTTTCCGCTGTATGGAAATACATCCAGGGGCTGTAGTTTGATGCATTTTTCTGTAATGTTTGGAAATTTCTGGCTACAGGGAGAACAAAGATATCAAGAAGGACGATGATGAAGAGGAAGAGTGGGAGAAGGAAGAGAGAGAGCGGCAGCAGGACATCGAAGAGAGAGATGCATTTGCTGAGCGGGTGAAGCTAAAAGACAAAGAGAAGACGCGCAACATCGCAGAGAGGACGGACAAAAAGGTGCGAAATGATTTTAAAGTCCTCATTTGCATTTTCTTCATACAGTTTGTTGTGCAGGTTAACACCTTTACTTCCTGTTTGTCTTTCTTCAGGCGTATGAAGAAGCTCAGAGGAGGCTAAAGATGGCGGAAGAGGGTCAAAATAATATGGTAGAATTTTAAAGTCCGTCGTTTTCAGGTGCAAAAAAAACAAAAAGCTGCGACAGAGTTTAAAGGTTTTTCTTTTTCTCCCCAGTTGCCGGAGTTGAGGAAGCGCTCTCGTTGGGAATATCTGAAGAAGAGAGAAGCAGAGAAGCTGGAGGACCTGGAGGCTGAGATCAAAGATGACGAGTATTTGTTCTCTACGGACGAGCTGACCGAGCGGGAGAGAAGAGAGTTAGACTACAAACGCACCCTTCGTGACCTGGCTAAAGATTACAAAAAGGCTGGAGCAAAGGAGCAGGAGGAGAGGAAGAACAGATACTACATGCCGGAGGAGAAGAGGAGCAAGGTACGAAGCAGGGATGTCATGCAGGGAAAGTGTACACAAAGTGAGCGTTAGATTAAACTGTTGAGTTCTTTCTGTGTCTGCTGAGCAGGAGGTGCCGCAGAGAGACCTGGAGCTGGAGGAGACTCCCATGGAGCTGGGAGGAGAGCAGGGCCGCTGGGAGGAGGAGAGGCTGAAGACGGCTTCTCTCAGCTTTGGGGCCAAGAAGGAGCGAGAGCAGGGGATGAAGCAGGAGCAGGAGAAGTACCAGCTGGTCCTGGAGGAGGATGAAATGATTGACTTTGTCAGCACCGCCATGACTATGAAGGGGACTCGCTCAGAAAAGGTGGGGTCCGTTAAATATCTTCAACATCTGAATCGTTAGTTAATTCTATTTTACTTTCCTAATGATAAAAATAATAATAATAAAAAAACACTGTGAAGGGTAGAAATGAAATCCTGAATCTGCCTGACATGAATATAAACTCTGAAAGAAGCAAATCATTGACACTAATTTTGTATGTGTCTGATATTGAGACCGTTTATGCTTAAAACCATCCAGAAGTATTTTTTGTAATTTGAATTTTTTGCAATGATGAAAGATTTCAGGATTCTTTGTGAAGATGAAATCAGTCGACTTTTGTTTCTGTTGTTTTCAGGATCAGGAGGCTCCAGCTCTGTCACAGGCCGAGCTGAACAAACAGTCCATGCAGGAGGTTCGACGCAGCCTGCCCATCTTCCCCTACAGAGAGGACCTGCTGGCTGCCATCCACGAGCATCAGATCCTGGTCATTGAGGGGGAGACCGGGTCTGGGAAGACCACTCAGATCCCTCAGTACCTTCTTGAAGATGTAAGTGCAGAATCGCGACCCTTAGGGGACAGTTTCTGTCCGAATATCTCAACGTGATCCATCGGTAAATGTGATCATTGGTTGGTGCAATTTTAACTCAAAATAAACTTTATTTATAAAGCACCTTTTAAACCAGGGGTGTCCATCATATGGCCCGCGGGCGGGAACCGGCTCCCAAGGAGGTTCAATCAGGCCTGCAGGATAATTTGAAAGTGAAAAAATGCATAAAAGAAACAGAATTAATATTTTTAATAAGCTGCAATTCATGGATCATCCACTAGGGGGCGCACTGTTTTGATCAGAGTAGAAGACAAGTAGCATCACTGAGACAGACCAATCACAGCAGACTGTATCAATGCGCCATCTGCTGCTTGTTACGACGTTGTTTCTACCCGCTACACCCTCATTAAGTTGAAATGCTGAGTCAGCATTTCAACTTATAGATCTTCGACTTTCTATTCACTTCTTCTTCTTTTTCTTCCGTACGTTTTTTGGCACCTATCTCCTTCCACAATTTTTCACCGATTTTCACCGTTCAACTTTTAAACTATTCAGCTACTTTAGGACATGTGTGCTATGACTTTTCTAATCTCTAACTCTTAAAATTTTTGAATTATTTCACTTTTTGTCAAAAAAATTTCCCATCTGAAATGACTGGGGAACTTTGACTTTTGCTCCTAAAACTCCTTCAACTTTGAGCTCCTCAAACTTCATCATACTTCCACTTACAGACTCCATTCTTGCTTTAAAATCTTCACTTATCTTTCCACTTTTCACTCATCTTTCAACTTTTTAACTATCTTTCACTGTTTTTGAGATTTCACTCCTTAAACAACACAAACTTTTCAGATTTTCCACTAAAAACTCAGCTCTCAGAGTGCGTGACATCAACAGTCAGAGTGGAGCAGCAGCTGATGACACATCAGAAATTTCACAAACAAATCGCTCGTAGGCCCACAAATTTCACTCCACGGTCATAAAAATTACATCAAAACGTAGGTATTTCCGTTGCGCTTCTGTCAAAGCAGCCTTTGAAGTCAAAGGATGGAGCTCTTAGTCAGGAAAGGGCCAACTGTCAGCCAAACCTGACCACCTCTCTGTATTTACTTGCATTTTGAATCTCTCTGGTTTTTCAGAAAAGGGTCACTAATTTTCAACTCGGCCATTAGGGCAAATTCTTGGCCCTACATATATAAACTTGACATTGGCCGATTCCTCCGATCCTCTGGATTCCCACGGTGCGCTCATTTCTCTGGTAGCTATAACGGTTTGGCCACAGCGAGCGTTTGTTCGGACCATTTCTCACCCCAAAATCCAGCCTGAGAGCAGCAGTCACAAAGAAGTGACCGTTACACTCAGCAGCTGTCCTTTGAAGTCCCATCACCATGGAAACCATGCAGCTGCTCATGAATGATGACTCATAAGGACATTCTGGGGCATTCGGGGAGAGCCTGGCTATATTATCAAACAAGCACACACTCACACACACAGACACACAGAGTCAGGACTCGTTTTGAATCAAATAACTCAATTTAAACCATGTATTTTTAATGAAAGCTTACACACAAAGGTTTTCTTATCCTTGAAAGGGCATGTAAAGGGTTCAAACGTGTATGTGTGTGTGTGTATTGATGATGTTAAAGGTACATCAGTTCACACAAAACCCCCTCACATTTAAGTGCACGTAATGCTTATGTCTGTGTGTGTGTGTGTGTGTGTGTGTGTGTGTGTGTGTGTGTGTGTGTGTTTGTGTTTGTGTGTGTGTGTTTATGTGTATGTTTGTGTGAGTGTCTGTGTGCATTTGTGTGTGTGTGTGTTTGGGTGAGTGTGTGCGTGTATGTGTGTGTCTGTGTGTGCGTGTATGTGTGTGTCTGTGTGTGTGTGTATACTTCTTTACTTCACATGACTTTATGCTATTTACACATAACTCATAGATTTTGCTGTTATTTACATTTTTTCAACATTTTGTTGTTTAAACAGTCTAAAGACTTCTTCAGTTCTTCTTTGCTCCTTCTTTTCATACAACTTTCTCATTTCTTAATTGTTCTCACTCCTTCTTCTTTACTTCCTTTACTTCTTTTTCTTCATCACCCCTTCCCCCTCACTCCTTTCCTCATCACTCTGGTTTCACTTTCTTCCTCACTGCTTCTTCACTCTTTTTTTCCCCACTGTTTCTTTCTCACTTCTTTTACACTCCATCTTCCTCTTTACTTTTTTACTCACTCTTTCTTTTTCAATCCTTCTACCTCACTTCCTGGTCTTCTTCACTACTACTGCTTCACTCTATCTTCTTCACTTTTTTTCACATTTCCATGGTATACTTTTTCTTACACCTTTCAGCAATTTTTTTTCACATTTTTCCACATTTTCAGCTTTTTTTTCACGATTTCAAGTCTTCAGCGTCAGCATTTCAACGCATTTTCTGCAAGGAAATGCAACTTCTCTAGTTAGCCAAAATGTCGTTATCCAAACGGAGAAAAGTAGATGAGGAGTGTAGAATTTTCAAAGAAAAATGGACCGCGTCCTATTTATTTACAGAGATGCACGGAAAACCTTTGTGCTAGTTGTGTTTGCAACAAGTTTCGGTATTGAAGGAATATAATATTCGACGCCACTACGAGACTCATCACAGCGAAAAATATGAACGCACTTTGGGCTGCAGAGTCAAATGTATAAGATTTATACATTTTAGTCTGCAGCCCAAAGTGCTTTACAAAACAATAAAACACTGGATAATCTGGAAAAAAACACCATAAAAAATAATGAATAGATAAGATAAACATAAAATAAGATTAAAATAAATAAATAAATATATAATGATATTAACAGTTATGATAAAAAATAATAGTGCTGATAAAGGTAATAATTCAGTCCGGAGCTAAAATGAAGTTATTCCAAATTAAAAGCTGTGTTAAAAAGGTTTGCTTTGAGTTTGCCCTGAAAGACATCCAGAGAGCATCAAGTAAAAATATCAGTAAGACTAAATGTCATTATTTTAAAGAGAGAAATAAGAAGATCTCGTTCAACATTTTGTGAACATTGTGTCTAAAGATGTGTTCAACTTTATCTCAACTGGTTGGTGATGAGAATCCCAGAGCGGTTTGGTCCTGCAGCTTGGTGTCTGTAGTCGCTTTCACACCAGCGTTGTTAGGTCCGAACCAAAATGATCGGTGTGAAACCTCCCCTGGACCTTGTTCTGAACCAAACGGTCGGACCTTGGTCTGACCAAAAACGGTGGTCTTGGTCTGGACCAAACAGGACCACGGTCTAGTACATGCCCAGTGTGAAAGTGTTATTTCGAAAGGTTCGGACCTTCGTACCAATCGCAGGATTACACACTTTCTCCTTCTTTCCTGTTGATGATGATAAAGTTTTCGTCTAATTTTATACCTCATAAGACGACCTCGGATCAGCATTATGTACAATTCTTCATGTTGTTGCAGTTGGTGGTGTGAAAACATCAACAATATGAAAACTTAAATTCCCGCTCAACATGTTGACGTCAGACGCCCGCCGGCCAAACGACCAATCAATGTAAACTACGGAGACGCGCAAAGTACGTGGTTGATGAAGGTATCACTTAGGTTCGTCATGATCGTCCGAACCAAATGTAAACAACGTAACAAAAACACAGACTTTGGTCCGGACTCTCAGGAGTGAAAACACCTTCAGACTACCAAAACGAACTGTTGGAGAAGTCGCTCTCAACCCAGATGACGTCTGCTGTTTGCTGTTTATTCGACTTTAAACCAAACAAAATTACAATAATTTAGACGGAGGGGGTCACTGTGGCTCCCTGTAGCTTTAAACAATTATTATTCAAATAAAGAAATTTATTTTCCTTACAGAGAATACTGTCTTTGTTGCGAAGGTAAAGTTGATTTAAAGTGGTGAGATGAGGCGAAACGAAACGGCTCCTTTGATGGTAAAGTTTGCAGACCCCTGATGGACACGTTAAGGAATCACTGGGAGGAAATAACTTCCTATTTATCTTTCAGGGCTACACTAAAGGAGGGATGAAGATCGGATGCACGCAGCCTCGCAGAGTGGCAGCCATGTCGGTGGCAGCCAGAGTGGCTCAGGAAATGAGCGTCAAGCTTGGGAACGAGGTCTGCGTGTCTCCATGTTCCTTTACACCTTTGGTTTATTATCGATACGGTTTGACTGAAAAACTGCTCTTTGACTTTATTTCCTGATATGATTGAAGCTATGCTGACCGTCTCTTAAGAAAGCCAAAAGTGGAAATAAATTCCTTTGTTCATGTTTTTATTTTCATCTCATCCTTTCATGGCTTCATCCAGGTGGGTTACAGCATTCGTTTTGAAGACTGCACATCAGAGAGAACGGTGCTCAAGTACATGACCGACGGGATGCTGCTGAGAGAGTTCCTCACTGAGCCTGACCTGGCCAGCTACAGGTAATACAAAGATCCGCATGTTTTGATTTATAAACATCAGGTTGGGAAGGGGTGCTGCTCAGAGCACAGGAATGATGAAGAGAGACTTGTCTTCTCCTTTAACTGGACTGTGTCCCAGCTGTATTTATTCCGACTAACAGCAGCAGCAGTCTGAAATAACATAATAAAATAAACTATTAAATGCTGTATTCTCTACAGCAAGAAGCGAAGACATCTGATCAGCTGACATTACATTTAAATCTAGACATAAAGTCAGTTCAGTGAGTCTGATTCATTGCAGCTTCTACAAATTAACAGAAAGGATAATATAATCACACATGTCCATGAAATAAACAATCCTCATGTTAACATGTTCCGGATGATGAGACAACACAGCGCTACGTTAGCAAAGGCACATGGAAGCATCGTGGCTAGCTTATGTAGCTTCTCGTATCGACTTGACAGGAACTTATAGCACATGTTTCATCACGTACTTTTGGTCATTGACTCGGAACATTACAAACTGGACCACACAGGAAGGAAAACGGATGAAGCAGCACAGGTGAGTAAATATAAAACTCTCGCTAGGCTACGTGACGTGTTACATCGAACGTCTGAATCTTAAAGGGGCAGCACACAAAGTCAGAGCCTTTTGAACACTTGTAGACTCACAGGCTTAATCACATTTTACAAGTTTTAACTTCAAAGTCTTTGTTTCATCAGCTCCTACATTTGTTGAACCCCTCTCTCTCTCACTCTCTCTCTCTCTCTCTCTCTCTCTCTCTCTCTCTCTCTCTCTCTCTCTCTTCCTCCAGTGTGATCATCATAGATGAGGCTCATGAGCGCACGCTCCACACGGACATCCTGTTCGGTCTTATCAAAGACATCGCCAGGTTCAGACAGGACCTGAAGGTGCTGGTAGCCAGCGCCACGCTGGACACCGAGCGCTTCTCCTGCTTCTTTGACGACGCACCGGTCTTCAGGATCCCTGGCAGGAGGTTCCCTGTAGACATCTTCTACACTAAAGTGAGAACGCACTCATGGTTGACCTTTTAGTTTGAAACTCACAGATTTCTAACTGGGCTTCTTAAAAAAAATCTACGCTGAATCTACGCTGCGTGAGTTTTGCAACACATTTTGCGAGACGTCTGTAGCAAAACAGATTTGTACTTGTAGAAACGCTCCTCCCTCATCTCCCTTTGTGTGTATGTGGGGGGATTGACCAATCAGAAGGGAGGAATTGGAGACAAAGCTCGTAGTTTCCCTCTGCAGGTTTCAGGTTTCAGAGTGATCCGCTACGACGCACCAAACGCCATCAAAGTAGGAAAACATACCAAAAAATAAGCCAGGCTGCTTACCTTGGCTTGATGCGGCTCAGCGTTGGTTTGTAGTTCACTTTATTTTTCTTCAAGTTCTCACATCACATTCTGCAAGCTCTCATATTTTCCAAAATCTACCGTCATACAAGATGCGCAACCCATAGAAACATCATCACTGTTTACAAACAGCGGAGGAGTCTAACAGCAGGTATTTTAATTTCAGTCTGAGCGCCGCAAAGACTCAGAATCTTATCGAGAATATATCTTACTCTGAGTTAAAATGTCTCATATCTACTTAGAGCTCACTGAAATTAAAACAAACCACCTAAAGTCTCTTGTTTTTCACTTTTCATTTAAAAAAATAATTTCTGTTTCGCGAAACAAAAATATGTTTTATCCCATCACTCAGTTAAATAGAAATTTCAGTACAGCTCCCGTTTATTTTCAGTGGATTTGGAAAAATCCTAAACCCTGATCTGTTCATCTGTTGGTTTGAGTTAACGGTGTAGCATTTCTGCTGACTCTTTAAACCGGTGGTCCCCTGAACAACACCAGAGACGCATTATGATTTTTTTTTCGTTGCCAAGTTTTGGTACCCAAAGGGTTAATAATGCTGCCAGTGATTCGCTGTAACGTTATATTTAGTGACTTTCAGACCCCTCTAGCGACTTTTTTCCCCTACAAAGCGACAAATTCAGCGACTTTTCTGTCGTTTGTGACGGAGTGAAAGCATGTTTTGATCTTCGGCCGCTGCTTCTCAATGAGCAAACACAGACTCCTCTGCTCTCAGCAGACCCTCCAAGCTGCAGCCAGAGCAGACGACTGCGTGCAAATGAATCACGCTAATGTTTGTTTCTTTTCGGTCACCTTTGCTGATGATAAAGGAGGAGGGTTTTTATTTTATCATAAAAAAACAAGAATCAACAGAAGAAAGTTCATTAATAGTTATTAACACATTTACAGTGTACTCAGTGTAAACTGACCTGTCACTGGTTTGTACCTGTTTTTTTGGACTGGCCAACATTTTTTTTTTTTTTTTTTTTTTTTTTATGTAGGAAAACTGCTCAGAGTAGAAAATTAGATGTAGATAAAAAATAAAACTCAAGTTTTGTACCATAACATTTTTTTAGAACTGATATAAAATTTGGTATCAAAAAATATTTTTCAGGAACCGGTATCGAAGTGAAGGTTTCGGTATCACTACAGGAATCGAACATTTTTGATTGATACCCCGCCTTTATTATTATTATGATTCCCAGCTTTTTTTCTGTGAAGATCTCTGAAAGTGTTATTAATATTTGTTTATGTGTGGCTTTCTGGAAAACAATAAATGTTTATGTTGAGGCACCCCTGCAATCGTCACACTTTTTCTGTTACAAACTGACCCTGGCCCCCCATCAGAGAAGGGAAAAGTTACGTGGCCCTCACAGTTAAAAGTTTGGGGACCCCTGCTTTAAACCACTCAAAGTTTCTCTGATTTCCTAAACCTCGCGTTTATCCGTCGACTCAAATCTGTCGCCTGTTTCTACAACGTAAGACAAACATCCAAACTAAACATCCACTGTTTTTGAGTACCCTGAATTCTTCTCTTAATGTATCCGTTTGGTTTTTGTTCAGGCTCCTGAGGCGGACTACCTGGAGGCCTGCGTGGTGTCGGTGCTGCAGATCCACGTCACTCAGGCTCCTGGAGATGTTCTGGTGTTCCTCACTGGACAGGTAGAGTTCGTATCGAGTGTTGGATCTTTCAGGAGGTTAAATGTTTTGTTGGGATCTTTAGATTACAGGAGAAAGTGTTTATACTTCAGACCAAACTGTGTTTAAATGAAGAGAAGTTTCATCTAATGAACTTCATTCATAAAACCTCTGATTGTGAAGTTTTGTACCCTTTTCTTTCTTCCTCTCTTGCAGGAGGAGATCGAGGCTTGCTGTGAGATGCTCCAGGAGAGATGCCGGCGCCTCGGCTCTAAGATAGCAGAGCTGCTGGTGCTTCCCATCTACGCCAACCTGCCATCGGACATGCAGGCCAAGATCTTCAACCCGACTCCTCCTGGAGCCCGGAAGGTGAGACGGCGTCTTATTTCTGCCAGAATACGCAGAAAACTGTCGTTTTTAGATATTTGGATAAGAGGATGTGCGTTGTTTGTTTCCTCCTGCAGCTGTGTAAAAAGTAGCTGCCTCCTCATATTTACCCAGAGTGCTTTTATCAGTGCTATGAACCACTGACAGAGGCAGCTGAGGCAGAATAAAGGTGGTTAAACTGGGTTCCAGTTTGTTTTGAAGTAGTTTTCAGCTCTTTGTTCCTGTTGCGTAACAGCTGGATTGAATCTTCAGTCTCATTTGTTTGAGTGTTGCTTCTCTCTTCATCTGTATCTCTCTCTTCTGTCTCTTCAGGTGGTTGTGGCCACAAACATAGCTGAAACCTCGCTGACCATAGACGGCATCATCTACGTCATCGACCCGGGCTTCTGCAAACAGAAGAGCTACAACGCCCGAACCGGCATGGAGTCGCTCATCGTCACGCCCTGCTCACGGGTGACTGCTCTCTCTTTTTTATACGTTTAACCAAAGAGGACGTCGGAGTTCAAGTTACATTTTACTCAGGAGTGTAGTGAAGGCTCACGTTTTCAAATAGGACTGAACGATCACGGCAAAAATAATATATATATTAATTTATAAACAGGATTGTTCATCGATTTCAGAACTGAGAATTTATTAAAAGTTAAAAGATGAATCTAGAATAAATGAGTAACTGGTAAAATAATAATAATATATTAAATAATAGCAATAAAAAAGAAATAATAATTAAATATAATTAGCTAATCTACATGCACTCCTGTAAAACTTGCAAAATTTGCAACATGCAAAATAAAACTAATAAAAAAACAAAAAACACAACCCAAAAACCTTTTTTAAAAACAAAGTTTTTAATGGTTTTTCTTTGCTTGTAATGTTTCTCTGATGGTGAGAAGCTAAAGTTGAAATCATGATCATAATGTGATTAAATTTCCAGCCCTGTTTTCAGGAATCAGCCTGAAGCTTCAAGTTTAAACAGAGTGAGATCGTTTCTCCCAGGATGACGTCTTTAGGATGTGTTCTTGTTGTTTTTTTTTTCTCTGCTCATGTGTTTCTGTTTTCCTCTCAGGCTTCAGCCAACCAGAGAGCTGGCCGCGCAGGCAGAGTGGCTGCTGGGAAATGTTTCAGGCTTTACACAGCCTGGGCCTTCAAGCACGAGATGGAGGAAACGACTGTGCCTGAGATTCAACGGACCAACCTGGGAAATGTAGTCCTGCTGCTGAAGAGTCTCGGTGAGGAAATAAGGACCTGAAGTGGGATAACTTGTTGGCTTGTGGTTGGCTGTGGAGTTAACTACAATGTTGTTCTTACAGGAATCAATGACCTCATCCACTTTGACTTCATGGACCCGCCTCCACATGAGACTCTGGTCTTAGCGTTGGAGCAGCTCTACGCTTTAGGAGCACTCAATCACCTGGGAGAACTCACAAAGGTACAAACACAGGACCTGTACACGTCTTACATCCACGACAACACAAGCAGCTCAGATATACGTGTGTCTGATCTCATCTTAACCCACTATGAGTACAGAGCTTTGCAGCATTTAGCAAGTTACAATGGAGAGGAAAAACTTCCCTTTAACAGGCAGAAACCTCGGACAGAACCAGACTCATGTTAGACAGACATCTGAGAGAGAGACTGTGCTGGGATTAGAGAAAGAGAGAGGCAGAGGGGGGCAAAAAGAGAGAGAGTCACAGACACAGAGTCCATAGTTCTGTTGTAGTGATGATCGTGGAGAAACTGTAACTGTAAAAAGCCGTAGCAGCTGGAGTCTGTCAGGTCCATGGCAGCAGGCCGTCCACAGCAACAATCCAAAGGAACCAACAGACAAACTCAGAGACTCCCAGAGAGATCCATGGTTAATAACTTTAATGGGACATTAAGATTAGAAGTTAGACTGACAGATAGAGGAGAGAGGGAAGCAGGAGCCTTGTGTGTCAGTTCCCCCCTCCCGACTGTCTAAACCTATAGCAGACTAACTAAGAGCTGGTTCAGACCGGATCCAACTCTAACTATAAGATTTATCATAAAGGAAAGTTTGAAGTCTATTCCTAAAAGTTAGAGAGGGTGTCCGCCCCCCGAGTAAAGCTGATGGATTTTTTTTAAAAACTTAATTATGAACAGTTATGGCCTCCTCAGCCCGTATCGAAAGAAACAACAGAGGCTCAATGAAAGGAGACCAAAACATGAAATAAGGACGCTACAGAAAAAAAAGTTCAACTCACACGTAACATAAATGTACAAGATAAACAATAGGTACATCTTAGCATTTCAGTTATAAATATATTGATCCCCACAAGGAAATTTAGGAGTCACAGCAGCAGACAAAGTGTGAAGTGCAAAATTCCAAGAACATAAAAAGTGTAACATAATAAATGTCAACTAGAAAATAAATGTCCATCTGAGACGTCAGTGGCGGAGAATAATTATTTTATTTCTGTGAGGAATTCTTTGAAGTCATTGCATATTTTTTTGTTTCTGAGTTTTTGGTCCTTTCATTATTTTTTTAAGGGCTTAAAAAAACATTTTAAAATCATGTAGAGAAACAAGAAATTTTGAGGGTGAATTTCAGAGTCTTGTTTTTATAAATAAAGCTTTTGGAAAGGCATTAAAATTATTTTTCGGAGCAGAATTCATCATTTTTAACCTTAAAAGTTTGATCATTTATTGAAAATAAATCCAGAAAGGATTCACTTTTTATTTTTGCAGCTGATGGAAAAACCTTTTTTCTGTTTGAGTCACGCATGTTTTAAGAGAGTAAAGAAGTGGTTTATATGGACTGTTATGAATTCATGAAGTGAACCGTCACCTGTGAGACGGTTTCACTTCACTTCTTTCTCACCGACCGTCTAACGTTGGTGTTGTTTTGTATCAGTGATGCTGACTTCTTCCAGTAGGTGGCAGTAATGCACCTAAACCTGAGCTTCACCGACAATAAACAGAAAAAGAAGAGCAGCAGCTGTAGGGCCGTGCATTCTGGGAAACAGTATGTCAGGTGGACTGGTCTGATGTATACTGAGAAATCTTCCTGGATCAGTTTGAACTCCAGCAGCTTGTCTTCAACTCGTCTTAAAGCACTGAGTTGCTGCCGTGTGATTGGCTGATTAGATATTTGTGTTAACGAGCAGATAAACTGATTGTATATTTGAACACACTGTCTTGGGGTTGAAACTTATAAAACATCTTTAAAGTTAATATGAAGTGAAAGACTTTCACAGCACTCCTCAGCTCAAACTTTGTGAGTCTGTCTCTGTTTGAGGTTAAAACTTTCAACAGGAACAAATGAAGGGATCGGATCTGAAGCAGGCCAGTCTGGATCCTTCATTCACAATAAGCAGGGTCAGAGTAAACTTTGCATTACATAAAAGAGACCTATAACCTCCTTGTTAGACGTGTATTATCTACGTCCATCTGCACTCTGATTGTGTGCATTGTTACAAAACACACAGCACATACCTGATGCTTGTCATGCTCTGACATGACCTCCAGATCCACTTCCTTGATCCATACTGCTGACAAACGGAGCAGTGAGGCCGTGTTTTTACAGCTCAAGCTTTGTTTTCTGTTCAGATATCGTCGATCAGTGATCATCGCGTGTGTGAGGATGTTTGTCGGAGCGCTTGGCCGCAGTGCGGTTTATCAAGTTACATAAATAATGTCGAGTTCTCAACTCAACTTTATTAACAGAGCGCTAAAACCAACCACAGCTTAAACAAAGTGCTGTACATAAAGGTATTAAAAATACATCAATACATCAATTTTGGAATAACTTTTTTGCCACGATGTCAAAAGTTTTAGGAATTCAGGTTAAAATGGACCCTTTTATTGCAATATTTGGAATCTCACCTAACCAACTTCAACTTCCTCCGCTGAAATCCCAGGTGTTAGCTTTTACATCTCTTCTAGCGAGGCGTCGAATTTTACTCCTTTGGAAATACTCAAAACCCCCTTCTTATTCAGTATGGTTCAATTATGTTGTGTTTTTTTTTTTCTCAAAATGGAGAAGATAAATCTAACAGTGAAGGGCAGTGCTAGTAAATTTTTTAAAAAAATTAATTGTTTTCTTGACTATTTTCAGGCATTGCCAGTCTCTCCCACTACTCAGGAGTTGCCCCCCCCCCCTTTTTTTTTTAAATTGTGTATTAGTATCCGTATATGTATATACATGTTTTAACTTTGTTTAATTTACTTGTTATTATAATTGCTATAATTTATTATAATTTTTATTATTTTATTTTATTTTATTTTTTTAATTATTTTTAATTTATAACAGTCTATTTAATTATCTTGTAAGAACTTGATCTTTGGCTTAATAATTTTTTTTTTTTGATTGCAGAGACAGTGTTTGTAGTTTTGTTTAAAAAAAAAAAAAAAAGAAGGGACCATTGTACATTTTGAATTTACATCATTGTATTTTTTCTGATTGTGTCTCCAATAAAAAATATTTAAAAAAAATAAAGAAAGAAAGAAATAAAACAAAATGTATTTTAAGAAAAGTTTTAAAAACAGACAGTGACAGAGGTTCGTCTTATGTGGAACAGAAGATTGTTCCACAGGCCCTGTCCCCTCTGAGCTTCTGTTTGGACCTCAAGGAGCAGCTGATCAGCTGACCTGAGGCACCGAGCAGGAGCGTGGGGGTGAAGGAGCTCAGAGAGACAGCTTTAAGTAAATGAGTAGATTCAGAAATGGATTTTTTAAAGTTTGGTCAAAGAGTTTTTAAGTTCAAGCTTTAGACCAGAAACATGAACCACTCATAACAAACAAACTGACTTCAAAGTTAACGAATGAATCTCTTGATGTGTTTTTTTTTTTCTGTCTTGGTGCAGCTGGGTCGCAGGATGGCTGAGCTCCCCGTGGACCCCATGCTGAGCAAGATGATCCTGGCATCTGAGCAGTAAGTCTCCGGTCTCATGCGAGCAAAAGCCTCCGTTCAACAGCAACAGGAGAGGCTGAGCTGGACGAGCTTTACTGACGAGTTATAGAAAACGGTTAATATTGAAAAACAGAAACGGAGGCAGAGAAATTAAATAAAGTAGAGGAGCGATAAAGATAAGAATGTAAACAAATCTTTGAATGCTACATTTTTGTGCAGAATAGAATAGCATAGAGTAGAATGTGACAGCTTTTGACTGTTGCTCTTGAGTAGTGTCGTTTAACTCCTCCTTATCTTGTCAGAGATGCTGATCTGAAGCACCTGAGCTTGGTACTCTGGGGATAAAACCTCGACCACAGTGATGCACGACAATCCCCCAAAGGGAAATCAGGATTTTAGATTTTGCAATATTATAACAAGAAAAGGATCAATTTTTGTCTTTATCTGAGGAAGCAAAGGTTACAAATAACTTTTTAATGTTAACAAAGATGTGACCTGAAAGAAACAGTCAGGGATTGTTATTTTTTAATTTCTCTTTGTATCATGAGGGTTTTTAATCTCTTGTGTGATGATATATAAGATGAAGATAAGTTTGGGATCAGTGAGTCGCTCATTTTTAAATTTGTTTTCAGAAATAATATTGTTTTCCTCAAATGTGACAGAAGTTTTTCTTTCACATGGCTCAGAAGACGGCATGTACAACTTTCATAAAAAACAGAAACAAACAGGAAAGGCAGAATGTTAAGCTCTTTGTTGTCATGGCTGAGGGGATGAAGGATGTTTAAAAAATGTTTTTCCCGCCTCTTTTAATTCGTCCTCTGTGAGAATAACTTGTGGTAATAAAAAAGTGTCAAACGTACAGAAAGAGGGAGAGAGAAAACCTCTACCTGATCCTGCCTGTCTTCAGGTACAAGTGTTCAGAGGAAGTTCTGACCATCGCTGCCATGCTGTCCGTGAACAACTCCATCTTCTACCGGCCCAAAGACAAAGTGGTGCATGCCGACAACGCCAGGATGAACTTTGTGGTTCCAGGTGGAGACCACATGGTGCTGCTCAACGTCTACACTCAGGTACGAACACACGGCTGGTTCCCTTCAGTCAGAGCAGAGGATCATAAGATTAATAACATAACAGTCAGATGTGTTCATCTGAGGTGTTCGCTTGTTTTACATCCTGCTGTACCTTCCCTCTCAGTGGGTGGAGAGCGGTTACTCCACTCAGTGGTGCTACGAGAACTTCATCCAGTTCCGCTCCATGAGACGAGCTCGGGACGTCCGGGACCAGCTGGAGGGTCTGATGGATCGTATCGAGGTGGAGGTGGTCAGCTCCAAGAACGACAGCTTACCAATACGCAAGGTCAGCGCGTAGGAGCGGGAAGTGGGGGGTGCTGAGGGTTCTGCAGCACCCCCTACTTTTTCTCTGTGCACCTGCAGTTTATAAAAATGAGATAAACAGTGTTTAACAGTCTGTGTTCATGGCGAGAAGATCAATATAAGAATTATTTCATTCTTTCATTTAGCTGTTGCATTGTCAGAATGTGTATTTAACAACGCAACGACACGTCAGTAGAGGAAAATTCGGTAATTTGTTTGTCACACAAACAAACCTGTAGGGAGCTCATAGATCAGGCTATAGAAAAGGATTTCAGACTTTCTTCTTAAAAACTCCTGAAGGAACTTAACCGCTCAGGAACGCTGCAAATAACGCCACAACTTCCCCGAGACTTCCCTCTCGCTCTCTGATACGTACACGCCGCACTCCTTTGATGATTACGCAAGAATTTCTAAAGAGCAACAGTTTTAAATCCTGTTTCTGATAAAAGATTTGAGAGGATTGGTAATTTTTTTTTTTTTTATTGAACTTACAAACAAGAATAAAGGCAAAAGCACACAAAGCTTAAAGCGCACAAAAGGTCATACACAAATAAAAACAGGTAATAAGTAACAAGGTGTACAAGACCCAAGAAAATAGGAGTTATACAATAAGACAAAACTAAGGGACAAAAGGAAAAAACGAAAGGGAAACAAAAAGAGAAACAAACAAACAAAGGAGAGAAAAAGAAAACAAAAAGAAAACAGAGGCATCAGCGAATTACAGAGTAAATCGATAACATTTCCGTAAGCATAAATGTAATCCTAAAGAGAAGTTGTAGAAGGTTTAAGCGCGGTCTGAGGGGATTTAAGACAAGGATTGGTCGGAAGCCATTTTTCAAAAAGCGGTTGCTGTATTCTTATGAAAGCATTTTCTCTGTTAGTCAGTCTGTATCGTAATCTTTCCAAATCAAAAATGTTTCCAAGTTCTTTTAAGCCATTGTTGAAATGAAGGAGTTGCTTCAGACTTCCACATGTAATTTTTTTTTAAATATTTTCAGAGTCTGTCGAGGAAAAGTCAGTGGTTCAAAACGGCTCGTGGATGAGGAATGCTTTTGGCATTTCCTGTATGAGATTTTTGGGAGTAACACTTTAAAGACATCTGTTTGTCAGATTTATTATTTATTGTCAGGGAGTCCTGGTTTGAATCCCATTTCACACCTTCGCGGTCTTCCTGCACCGTCGGTTCAGGGATACGAAGGTACTCAGATTCACTAGATGTAGCAACAATGCACAGATAAAACAACTATTAACGGCCCACTTTTATATATTTGTCAGTTCATAGTCAATAATTTTAAAAGGAGACAGCACGGAGAACACACTCTGGAGTTTCACCGATTTACCACATTGCAGCGAGTGTAAATAAAATAAAGAAAAACACCTTGAAGAAAAAAAATAGAGGCAAAAAAAGCTTCTTCATATTCACGGTTTTTGTAAAGCAAGTATTTTTGATTGAAGGAGCTTCTGTGTCGGGATGAGGTGATGCAGGTACTTCAGGATAAAGGAAACCCCAGCTAACCCCAGTTAAATCAACCTCAGACTTCACACAAACCGAAACGATCACAGTGAAAGTTTCTCCAGACACGTGAACCTCGTGGTCGTGTGGTTGTTTTTATTATAACAGGCTTCTGAAAAAGGGTTAAAGTACTGCAAATCTTCAAGTCTGCCTTTGAACGCAGGCGGTGAGCGTTGCCCTCTTCTATCAGGGTCAGCGTTTGTGTTTGTGCGAACGAACGCACCTCTTAACTACTTTAGATAAGCAACAGTGTTTGTGAAACTCGCCGGGTTTCATCACTCGCTGCAGCAAAGCAAAGAAAAAAATAATAACCAGGAAATTAAAGAAAGTGATCACAATAATCTTCTTAGTTGTGACTTTATGTTTGGTCAGTAGTTTGATTTTCTGTGTGGCTCCTACAGCAGTGTGTGTGTGTGTGTGTTATAAGCTAGCCTGTCAGTTTTGTTTCTCTAACTTCATGAGGTCTGTGTGACAGATGTGATCCATCGGCTGAAGCTCAGCGTCTTCGCTCCTTTGAACCGTCACATTTTGTGAACCCTCTGTTCAGCACCTGGCCTAGTTTACAGCAGGTGTGAACAGGAGGTGTGTATCTGTGAAGAAACAGTTTGGAAAGTAGGCTGAGGTGGGGTTTGGATGAGAAACTTGTTGTATTAAGAAATGAACACCAACACATCAGGAACTCTGGGAATTATCTGCTTTTGTCTTCTGATGCAGTTTCCTTCGGTTAGACTCTGATTCTTATCAGAGCCGGTTCAGTTTGGTGCTCTTTCTCTTCAAAGTGTTTGAAATAACAGAATGAAGGCAAACAAAGTGAGTAGTAATAACACCATACTGTTTGTAAAGACTCAATTTACAGCCAAATGCTGTTTGAGAAAGGTGGAGGATGAAGACAAGAGCTTTTCCCTCTGAAGCAAAGGCATTCAGAAAAAAAACAAATATACAGTTTACTCATTTGTGCTTCTATTCCCGTAAAGTATCAAATATTTTAAAGTTTTCCGAGGAGGAAAATTAAAATTCTCAATACTGGAAACACTATTTCTCACCTTAAGGGAGAAAAATCAACCACAGGAAATATTTAAGCTACAGTCTGTCTTTGTGCTTCACCTGTCTGTGTTTGAGGACAAGCACATTTGAAGTCAATCAGACAAACAAACTTTTTTATTGAGCACTTTTCAAATACAGAACGGTAACACAGAGTGCTAAACAAACAGAAAAAGGATCAAATAAAATTCTCCCTACCCCTCCCAAACCCGCAGATAACACTAAACCCTCCACCCTCAATCCTCAAAGAGTCAGAACCACACCCCCCAGTGCAATAAAGGTACACAAGATAATAAAAACGTGTGCTGATGAACTGAGGAAACGCTAAAGGAAGAATTACGTATTAAAACTTAAGAAAGTAAATTAACCAAATTGAAAAACATAAATAGGACAATAAAATACTACAGAGATACTAAATAATAATAATAATAATAATAATAATAATAATAATAATAATAATAATAATAATAATAATACACAGATAATAAGATAAATAAATATACGTAACAAACCCTGGCCTGTATCTTTTTATATATATATATGTATGTATGTATGTATATGTATATATATATATATATATATATATATATGTATGTATGTATATATATGTATATATGTATGTATGTATATATATATATGTATGTATGTATGTATATGTATATATATATATATATATATATATGTATGTATGTATATGTATATATGTATGTATGTATATATATGTATGTATATATATATATATATATGTATGTATATATATGTGTATATATATATATATGTGTGTGTGTGTGTATATATGTGTGTGTGTATATATATATATATATATATATATATATATATATATATATATATATATATATATATATATATATATATATATATGTGCATGTATATATATATATATATGTGCATGTATGCATGTATGTATTTGTGTATGCATATGCATGTCTGTGTCCCCACCTACTTAGATGAACATAAAAACCATTTACCTGCACGCATGCAAACCCACGTACCTATTCAAGCAAACTGATAAATCAGTGAAAGAATGTAGATAAGCTTAAATTAAATATACACTCAAGAGCACCTGCTGTTTACAGTCTTAAATCATCACATACTCTGAAATACTCAGAGAAAAAAAAAATTGAGAAACTTGTTAAAGTGATCATTGAACAGATGAATCAAAGAACAGTTTTAATGAAGAAAAGAAAACAAAAAACATCACGAGTCAGAGTTGTCACTTGTGCCAAGGAATCTGCAGCATTGTTACAGGACAAAGATTCAGTTTCATCTTGATTAGAAGCTAAAGATATTTAGCTTTGACTTCCAGTCACTGACAAATTTAGAGAACTGTCTGTGGTATAAAGTATATGAGTGAAGCGGTTTCATGTCACACATAAATCTTTTGCTTTCATACTCTTATTATTATTTTCTTCCTTGCATGCTTGTCTCCCCTCTCTTAGGCGGTGACGGCAGGATATTTCTATCACACGGCGCGGCTGAGCAAAGGCGGCTACAAGACGGTGAAGCACCAGCAGACGGTGTATGTCCACCCAAATAGCTCTCTGTTCGAGGAGCAGCCCCGCTGGCTCATCTACCACGAGCTCGTCTTCACCACCAAGGAGTTCATGAGACAGGTCTGCCTGTTTGCACGATGACAATGTGTACCGTCAGAGTCTTTGACACCGCTCTCAAATATTTGCAGAGGAAGTTTGTTGTTCAGAGGAAAATCTGAAGCACACACAGGTTTCACACTTTACATACAGAGCATCCAGAAAGTATTCACAGCGCTTCACTTTTTACACATTTTATGTCACAGCCTCTTTCCAAAATGGAATAAATTCATGTTTTCCTAAAAATTCTACACACAACACCCCATAATGACGTGATTTTTTTTATTTTATGCAAATTACTCAATAAAAAATTTAGTCATAATATGCACATAAGTCTTCACAGCCTTTGCTCAGTACTTTAGTGAAGCACCTTTGGCAGCAGTTTCAGCCTCGGGTCTTTTTGAATATGATACCTCAAGCTTGGCTCACTTTTCTTTGGACTGTTTGTTTGGTTCCTCTTTGCAGCTCCTCTCAAGCTCCATCAGGTTGGATGGGGAGCATCGGTGTTGGATCAGATTCAGGTCTGGGCTCTGGCTGGGCTCCTCAAGGACCTTCACAGAGTCGTCCTGAAGCCCCTCCTTTGATATCTTGTGTGCTTCGGGTTGTTGTCCTGCTCAAAGATGAACCGTGGCCCCAGTCTGAGGTCTAAAGCGCTCTGGATCAGATTTTCATCCAGGATGTCTCTGTTCAATGCTGCATTCATCTTTCCCTTAATCCTGACTGGTCTCCCAGTTCCTGCTGCTGAAAAACATCCCCACAGCATGATGCTGCCACCACCATGCTTCACTGTAGGGATGGGATTGTCCAGGTGATGAGTGGTGCCTGGTTTCCTCCAAACATGACGCCAAAGAGTTCAATCCTTGTCTCATCAGAGCAGAGAGTTTTCTTTCTCCTGGTCTCAGAGTCCTTCGGGGACCTTTTGTCAAACTCCAGGCGGGCTGCCATGAGCCTTTTACTAAGGAGTGGCTTCAGTCTAGACCCTCTACCATACAGGTCTGATTGGTGGATTGCTGCAGAGATGGTTGTCCTTCTGGAAGGTTCTCCTCTCTCCACAGAGGACCTCTGGAGCTCTGACAGAGTGACCACCAGGTTCTTGGTCCCCTCCCTGATTAGGGCCCTTCTTCCTGATGGCTCAGTTTAGACAGGCGTCCAGCTCTAGAAGAGTCCTGGTGGTTCTGGACTTCTTCAGTTCACAGATGATGGAGTCCACTGAGCTCATTGGGACCTTCAGAGCAGCAGAAATGTTTCTGGACCCTGGATCCAGATTTGTGCCTGGAGACAATCCTGTCTCTAAGGTCTACAGACAGTTCCTCTGACTTCATGCTTGGTTTGTCACCTGTGGGACCTTATACAAACAGGAGGATCAGAGGAACCAGGATGTACCTGAGCTACAGTTAGAGCTTGTGTGTAAAATTTTGAGGAAACAAAGGATTTGTTCCATTTTTTTTAATGAGGCTGTAACAAAACAAAATGTGTAAAAAGTGAAGCGCTGTGAAGACTTTCCAGATTCTCTGTTTGTTTTTAATGAAAGCTTCTGCAAAATACCATCACGAGAAATAGAGCTCAAAAATAAGGAGGTGTGATGAATATTACCAGTCATCATTTAACCGTGTAGCTTATCAGGCTGTATCGTCACACAGATCTAATTTCCTTCTTCCCACTCAGGTGATCGAGATCGAAAGCGGCTGGTTACTTGAAGTGGCTCCCCACTACTACAAGAGCAAAGAGTTGGAGGACAGCAGCAGCAAGAAGATGCCTCGCAAGCAGGGGAAGACGAAAGAGGAGCTGGGATGAAGAGAACAGCAAAAAAACAGGTCCCCTAAAACACGTGACTGGACGTACCAAACCCACCTCTCTCAGGGCCGAGTGAAAACAGAGAAACGACCGTGACGGATACACAGAGGAACCTGTATGTGTGAATCCTTGAGTGAGTCAAGAGCTCGATGAAATCTGGATCCAAATTTATCCGTGGAAAATATTCTGAACATGAACACATGGATGCAGGGAAGTGGGTCACTAACTCACTCACCGGTTTAATGATTTACCTGCCGTGTCCACAGTGAGGAAGCAAATCACACACTTGAAGTGCATTTTTTCAGCTCATTAATGAGCGTGAGACTTTCTGTTTGTTTCTCGCGTGCTGCTGAACGCACACAGGACTCTTTGTTGGCTTTTCTTGACTAAAGGTGCTCCGTCAAAACGTTTTACAAATCTGTGAAAGAATCGGGCCGGCTGATAACGACTGATTCTGAAAAGATAAGTTTCACTCACGTGTCAGGCTCATTATCTTCACTTCTTTTATTTTTACTGGAGCAATAAAGTTTTACAGTCACTTGTTTTTGTCTGTTGGTTTGCCGTCAGATGAGTCACTGTTGAACTATGCTGTGGCTTCCAGGATCAGGTTTGTTTTGATTGCAGCAGGGGGTTGAATAAAATAATTTAGATGCGGTATTTTAATGGCTTCCAACATCCTCTTACCAGGATTATGAAGATTTTCCTGTTCGAGCAGCCTTCTTGATGAAATACTTTAAACTAGGGCTGCACGATTTGGGAAAAAGGTGCGATTTGCGATTAGGTGGACAATATTGCGATTGCGATTGTGCTTGCGATTTAATAAAAAAAAAGTTGTGTCATGAGTCTACAGACTTGCTTGGTTATCGTGGGGAAAAAAATCAAGGAAAAGGCAGAGATGGATTACTGAGAATTTTTGAACAGTGTACAGCACAACAGTGCTGTTTTTTGTATTCAAATTAGTGGTGGGACTTGATTAAAAAAAATAATCAAATTAACTATGCCATTTGTAATTAATTAATCGTAATTAATCGCATTTTAATCACATCGATATTCAACATCAGAAGCAACACTTTTCAAACAGATTTTGGTAGAAGACTAAATCATTGAATAGTCACATATAAAAGTTTAAACTGCAAAATCCTGTTTATTTTGCTCAAAAGATGTTTTTTTGAAAACGCGTCAATCTCCGCAGAGCAGATCGTACCAAACAGGAAAACAGACACGAAAAACGATCAGAGTTTCCGGTCTTTTCAAAATAAAGCACCATGTTCAGCCTGTCGATCGCAAAATTATCCTCGTATATTAAAACTACGACACTGGCACAGGGCAAGCAGTCATCAGCGGGTCAGACCCAGAGGAAATCTGACGCCATGGACGAGGAAAAGTTTATATTGGAGGCGGAAAAACAGATAATTATATACGATATGACACATCCTTTATATAAGGACACCAACAGAGACTAAAAGGGAAGGACTGAATTAATGAAGCTCTGGGAGGGCAGGTGAGTTTAACATACTAAATATCATTAAAGTAGTTGTCATGGGTGTGATTCCTGCGGGAACATGTGGTTCTCCTGTGATCTTGTGTATCCAGCTGCTATGAGTACGCTGAGCTGCACTCCGCTCCTAAGACGGATGCAGTGCGAAGTGGCTCGCGCTGACGGACCGGCTCACGGGGTGTGTATGAATCCAGGCTTCCATCCGACTGTTTTTTAAAAGTAAATTTTCCATCCACCGAGCTAAGCAAGGCGCTGTCAACAGTGTTATCCATCACTCAGTGCGTCGCTATAATCCGTCTGCCTGAAACTTGTGCACTGAGAACCGTTCTGAGTGATATAGACTATTAAATAAAATGCGTCATTTTTTTACGCCGTTAATTCCCCCCCGCGTTAATTATCGAATTAATATCTGAACATACCATGATTGGTCATCTTACGCTCGCTCTCTCACTCACACACACACACTCATTTTTTTAAATAATCGCACAATCGCACATCTTTTGCGGTTACATAATCGCACGTGCTGACATTGCGATTGCGGTTGCGATTGCGATAATCGTGCAGCACTACTTTAAACAATCACACTTTCTGCTTATGGGATATCAGTTTGCTCATTTTGAATTGTATCACAACTAGAGCTGCAACAGTTAATGGAATTAACAATTATTAATCAATTACTAAATTAATCAAACTATTTTGCTAATTGATTAATCGGTTTAAGTAATTATTTAAGAAATAAAAGTACAGTGTCCCTGAGAGCTCACAGCACTGCAACTTAAGAGAACGCATGCAAAACGACAAAACGCAAGCAAATTAAGAAAACAACTTCATCAACTTGACAAGACATAAACAGCGTCTAGAAAACATGCTGCAAAGAGCAGAACACATAGAAAGAGTTCCCAGAGGACACTTAAAAGTGATGCACATGTCCATTATTAGCTAATATGCTAATATCTGAATCATATGATCACAATGTTAAAATAAATTAAAAAAACACTTATCTTAATTTCTAGCACCACTGATGGAAAGAGAACCGTATTAGAGCTGCAAGCGAGTCGGGACATGTGCATCACTTTTAAGGGTCCTCTGGAAACACTTCTGATGTGTTTCAGTCTTTTTGCAGTGCATTTTTCAAATGTGTTGTGTTTCAGTCTTTGTGCAGCGCATTTTTCCAATTTGTTGTGTTGCAGTCTTCTTGCGGCGCATTTTTCTAATGTGTTGTGATGCAGTCTTTTTGCAGCGCATTTTTCAATGTATTGCAATCTTTTTGCAGCGTATTTTTCCAATGTGATGTGTTGTAGTCTTTGTGCAGCACATTTTTCCAATGTGTTGTGTTGCAGTCTTTTTGCAGCGCATTTTTCCAACGTGTTGTGTTGCAGTCTCTTTGCAGCGCATTTTTCCAACGTGTTGTGTTGCAGTCTTTGCAGCGCATTTTTCCAACGTGTTGTGTTGCAGTCTTTTTGCAGCGCATTTTTCCAATTTGTTGTGTTGCAGTCTTTTTGCAGCGCATTTTTCCAACGTGTTGTGCTGCAGTCTTTTTGCAGCGCATTTTTCCAATGTGTTGTGTTGCAGTCTTTGCAGCGCATTTTTCCAATGTGTTGTGTTGCAGTCTTTTTGCAGCGCATTTTTCCAACGTGTTGTGTTGCAGTCTTTTTGCAGCGCATTTTTCCAACGTGTTGTGTTGCAGTCTTTTTGCAGCGCATTTTTCCAACGTGTTGTGTTGCAGTCTTTTTGCAGCGCATTTTTCCAACGTGTTGTGCTGCAGTCTTTTTGCAGCGCATTTTTCCAACGTGTTGTGCTGCAGTCTTTTTGCAGCGCATTTCTCCAATGTGTTGTGTTGCAGTCTTTTTACAGCGCATTTTTCCAATGTGTTGTGTTGCATGCTTTTTGCAGCGCATTTTTCCAATGTGTTGTGCTGCAGTCTTTTTGCAGCGCATTTATCCAATGTGTTGTGTTGCAGTCTTTTCATTTTCTAAATGCTGCACGTGTTGTCAAATTGATGAAGATGTTTGGTTTGTTAAATTTGCTTGTGTTTTGTGTTTTCTTTTTTCATGTTTTCTTAAGTTGCAGGGCTGTGAGCTCTCAGGTCCACCGTAAAAAAGTCCAAATTCTAGGATGTCAGCTTCATAAATGTTCATATTTTCTTTAATGTTTTTTTTCTTTTTCTCCTGAGTATTTTTGGGTGGTGGATACAACAAACATTTGATGATGTCATCATCGACATCAAGAACCATTGACATTTTTCACCATTTTCTGACATTTCAAGCACCAAACAATCGATTATGAAAATAGTTGTTAGGTGCGGCCCTTATCACTACAACAATTTTTGATCTCTCATGCAGCCTCATAAGACCGGTAGCACCTTGAGGGCCCCTCATCCAGCAGCATGTTTTTGTTATGTAAAGAGTGACACTTTTCCCAAACACAGGCTCCTTCAGATATTCAGAGCGACTCTCAGCTCTGGCTCTGTTGCTGTCTTTTTCAGTCTTAGTGAGCTGTCAAATACTCAGAGAGTTCAGGTGAAAAGGGAGGCACCTGGGCTGCCTGTGTGGTGAGGAAAGGTTAAGATACGTAGCTGTTCTTGTTTGGGTGGTAAACTAACAAACCGTGCCAGGAGAGCGGTGGAGGTATGACAGGTATGAGGTGCTGATATGTGCGGTGTTGACAGTCGACCTCTTCTAATGCAGCGACTGTGGAATTTTCCCATCAGTCACTTTTGTTTCTCTTGATTCGTATCACATGAAGTGTTGCAGAGAAGAAAATCTACTTTCCAGTGATTTCCCCTTCACTCCACAGACACTGTGACTGATATTTAAGAATCAGGTGTTTGGCTTCAGCTGCAGTCACCTCAGATTTAACCCAAAGTGAACAGGCACGAGTGTTATCTACGTAAATGACCTGATTATCTACATATTTCACACACAGAGAGGAAAAAAACGCTGGCTAACCACAGCTGGTCCAACTGGTCCGACCAGAGGAAAGAAAAAAAGAGGAGGAGGAGGAGGAGGAGGCAGTGCTATGTAACAACATAAAAAAAAAACAAGATATGAGGAAGAGGATACAGTCAGGACTGCAGACGGAGCAAAGCTCCTCCAGAGTGAGGTTTGAGTTCTGCCTTTCCGTAATGAAGCTGAGTGATGTGGGAGGTTTCATCACACTGACGCACAAAAAGGATTATTATTTTACTCTTCAGATCACCGCTGACGACGTGATCCGACATTCATCTACCTCCACAGGTCAGTCATTCTGCAAATCCTGTACAATTATTTACTTCTTTCAGGGGTTTTTTTCTGCTCAGAGTCTTTTTAAACTTTTTCTCTGAACAGAAAAGTGCAACAAAACAAACTTATGCACACAAAAAAATGCATTTTCCATTATTTGACTTAAAAGCAGCCGCTCGGTGTAAGCTGCGTGTGTCCCCCGCGGGATAAAATGAGTTGATGACAGACTGTAACATGGATGTTGGTAGGAGAATGTTTGCTGTGACATTTCAGAAACAATGAAGCCCTGTCACACGCCGCTGTCACCCTGCTTTAGTTTTTCTTGGCAGGTTTCAGAATCTGAAGTATTTACAATAACTGCAGCAAATACAAGTCAAAATACAAAATGTTAAATCATGATTTTGTTGAGTGCCTTTAATCATCATTAATTCATCTGAAAGAAGGATTAAAATTCTTTGTTTCAGTCATTTTTTTTTAAAGCGACAGGGAGCCACTGTGAAGGAGTCAAAGAGCCGCAGGTTGCAGAGATGTCAACAGATAAATATCTTAGAACAGCAGAGGTGTACAGCTGCTGTGTAGGTAAATTACCCTCTGCCTGTTTCCTGCTCTGCTAGTTTCAGAGACAGTCCGCTGAGTTTGTTCAGGTTTCAGGAAAAACTTTCAGCTCTGCATTTAAATAGTCAACAACATGTCCTGAAATCCTCTCCATCTTCAACAAAGTGCATCTTTACTAAATCTTGTGTTGAATATTAACAGATGTACAGCCACGTGTCGGAAAATAAAAAAAACTCATCCAAAGTTTGATTTTTCTTCAGCTCTCGTCAGGAATCTTTGAGATCCATCATCGCGCCTCCAACATGAGCGATGACAGAGACAGACACAGGCCCGAAAGGAGCCGCAGCCACGGCCAAGCACCCAGACAGGCCCAAAACGTCAAACCCAAACCCAACCAGAACGAGAGGAACGGCAAAGAGGACCACAGCAGGAAGGAGAAGCCCGTCAAAGTGAGGAGATCCAGGAGCACCGACTCCGAGAGGGCAGAAAGAGGCCGGAGGAGAGAGCGAGACAGGCACCAGGGAGAGAGGAGGCAGAGGGGGAGGAGTGAGGAGGCCCGACGGAGAGACAGGAGAGAGGGGGAGAGTGACGGAAGAAAGGTGAGGCCTCCTCAGGATGACGTGGAGGACACGGAGTGTGCTGTGTGTTTCTGCACGTATGATAACGTCTTCAAGACCCCAAAGCTGCTGGCGTGCGGGCACACCTTCTGCCTGGAGTGCCTGGCTCGCATTAACGTCACCTCACCCGAGCTTAAGACCCTCTCCTGCCCTGTTTGTCGAGAGGTGACCGAGCTCCCCCACGGCCAGGACCTGCCTCGCCTGGGCAACAACCAGGACATCATCGGCAAACTGCCGCCCGACATGCAGAGGGCGTTATCCATCCGGTTCAAGCGCAGTAAGGGGAAACTCCTGCTGAAGAACCCTCCTCCCAACAGCCCCACCAAGCCAAGCATCCTCAGCCTGCCCAAAAAGAGCCAGGACGGACAGGTGACGGCAGGTGGGGACCTCAACTTGAACGCGATGGAGCAGGGAATAACCCCGGCCACTGTGGTGGACGTAGGCAGGCCTCCAAACAGGGTCAGAGGTCGCCTGCGCCGGTTGTTCCGCTCAGACCAGTGCTACTACGCAGTAGTGGCGTCCATCATCACCATCACCGTGGCGCTCATGCTTGTTGGGATTCTGGCCTTTGTGATCATACCCAACGTGATCATTCACCGAAAGCCTGTGCCCCAAGGAGGGAACCAAACAATGACTCAAGGCACATTTAATCCAGGAGACGGTCCCTGAATGCAGCACGAGTGGACAAACTGCAGAGAAGTGGGACACTGAGTCAGACGGCGCGATTACGTCCGTCATGGTTTGATTCTCGGTCATCCTTGAGGAGTAATGGCGAAGTAAAAACAAAGCACTGAGACGCATTTAAACTTGGAATGAAATGAAGGGAAACAAGGGCAGCGACATTCCTCTAAGTGAAGGTCACACAAACTCAGCGCTGCACATGAAGGAACGAGAGCCGACACGCTTTACTGTGAACGCCAAAAACAACACGCCTGTAAATACACCGAGAAATAAGCTGTACATTAGAAAATGCACTGAACTCTGTGAAATGAAGACTCGACTGTACGGGATGATTTCCAAAACAAGTTCTAGTTCTTATAAATTATGTTAAAAGATTAACTTGTGTACATAAACAGATGATTTATATACGACTCCTCTTTTTCTCAATAAAGCGCTTTTTGTACATTTGAAGTTCTGTACAGATCGAATCTGGATTTATTTAAACATGTTCTTTATAAACATGACAGTTTTCCTCTTCTCTTATTACTGCACTTGTCCTTTCAACCTGTTTACACCACACTGCCGACTTCCTGCCCATTTTTCCCCAGCGTGTGTCTTCTACTGGGTCAGTCCGCTCAGAAACTGGCATGTCTTCAGACACCTGATACCCTCTAGTGGTGTAAACAGAACGGTTATTGGGGGGCTCGTATGCTGGATGTTTCTGAACGCAGACAAACCTGTTTGACAGCATGAGTGTGTTCAGCTTCACAGCGTTTTGTTTTTTTTTTCCAGCTGATAAGAATTCAGCTCCGAGCTCTGACAATGAGACCAGGCATCTGATTGTTCCTCACTGGAGGACATGAGAGACGAGGTGCTCAGATTTAAAGTCCAGTTTTCTTCCCGGCTTGTTTGCTGCCTCTGAAATCAAACTACAGGATGTGTATTGGACCATCTCGGCCAACTTTACTTATTTTTTTTAAAGCTTCCTGAGCTGAAGATGGTTTGATTGTTCTCAGTCCTGTTCTCTAAACTCATGTGAGGTGTAAAAAGCCTGTTTTAAAGTCTGTCAGCTTATTTCCTGGTGCTTTTCTGCATTTCTCAACAACTGAAGTCATTAAAACTCTAAAATGTCAAAATGCTAAAAATCAGCATGAGGTGAACTAATATTCAGACTAATAAATCAACTGACTGGAGGACAAGAGGACTCTACTGGCTCCTGGTCCTGGTCCTCAGTCCTGGTCCTCCTCATTTGAGTAACAGGACTGAAAGTAACAGGAATGAGTTTTTAGCAGAGAATTAGCAAACACATGAAATATAGCCACATGGTGTTTATGCTAACAGCATGTTGACTCTAATGAGAGTGAGAGGACTGAGCTGAGATCTGAAGCCCCTCAGTCAGAGTGTAAATATCATCCAATATACAGAAACATAAAGGAGTCGACTTACTTTGGGCCTCCCCATGGCCTGCAGAGGATTTGAATGAGGCTACTTCCTGTGGACCATGTGACACGTGGAATATTCCAAATTTTTAAGCGGGGGTAACAGGACTGAGTCAAAACCAGGGACACCACTTAAGTCTGAAGTTTAACTGAACAGTTTTTTTTCTTTAATAAATAAACTTAAAGTTCAGTTTGGATAAGGAGCAAAACAATTATTCAGAAAATATTTCACTTCTGAAGGATTTAAATTATTATATTTCTCAGTAAAGTCTAATTTTCAGAAAGTGCGGACAGGCAACAAATTTTATCATAGATTTGTACATTTTATTTGGTGGAATGGCCCTTTATACAACTTTTTAACTCGACCTTCACCAAATCTAAGGGGATGTTTTACTTTTGATTTCGTCATGTCTTTGAGTTAAAAAAGTGCATATTTCATCAAGTCAATAAGTTAGTTAAAAAAGTATAGATAGGTTAATTTCATGTTGTTAAAATGTTTCAGTAAAATCATCAGAGTAACACATCTTCATCTGTAAGGATCGTTAGATTTCAGTTTCCATGCAGTGTGAGTGCTCTGTCTGTCAATAGAAGATCTTTGACGTAACGTCTCAGTTAAAGTTCAGCTAAAATCTCATTGAAATTTAAGTCTGAGAACGACTCATAAACACGTTGAATGTGCTTTTAAAAAACGTTTGAACCTTGGGAAAGATTCGTCTTTGTAAGTATTTGTGTTCAGAAACATCAGTTATAAGTTATCAGTTTTAATCATATTTTATTTTAATAGTCAGTGATGCCAGGCGACCGTTGGTGCCGCTATCGGGATTGTGTTAGCATAAGCTAGGTAACTGTATTTGCTCAATGGCGCGCTGTGCCCAGTGTGACATGTGTTTCTCTGTATCTTTCAGTTACAAAAAGAAAATATAAAAGTTGTATTTTACCACAAGAGACCTCCATAAAGCAAGAAAAGTACGCCTTGTGTACGGAGTTTCTTCATTTGTTCGCTGGCTGTCTAGCTTCACACAGTAACGTGTCGTGAGGACAGCACAGATTTCATTTAACTGAAGGTTGGAGTTATTCTAGGACTCAGATAGAAAGGTCATTTCCTGACAGCTTTAGTTTATAAAAACCATTATGTGTCATTTTTTTTTAAATGTCTCTGTCTTTTTAGTATTTGTTCCCAGTCATCTCTGATCACTGTTATTAGTTCTTTTATTTAAATGTTCTTTATTCACCCACCTATGCATCGATGAATTCATGTTTATATTTTTAATCCCATCCCTTTAACCCGTTCTGTTTTCACCTGGTGTGACGTCTTCTTCTTTTTACTTTCATTAAATGTTTTTTTTATCTTTTGTGTTAACATCTCTGCCATGCTTTTATCCATCAAAGCACTTTGTAAACACCTTTTAAGATGTGCAATATAAATAAAGTAATTATTGTGTTTATTTATATCATTCTCCATCTCCTTCTCTCCTTGTTTTCTGCTCGATCCACCAGCCTGTCCTCCAAAAGAAGCTATGAAAACTTAAGAATATAGTCATTAAAGAAAAGCTTGTTGTCAGCTAAAAGGTCTTAAATGAGCTCCTGTGTGAAAATGCTGTCACGGTTAAAAAGTCCAGTTTCTGTGGGTCAGCTGAAGCAGTTTCTGTGACCTCATCTCACCTGCAGTTTGTCCCACAACCACAGAGACAAGTCACAACTTCACTGAGTCACAGCGTAACTCATAAACTGACAAAAGGGAATAATCCCGAGATTATTCTCTACAGCTCATCAAGCTGCTTTGTAAAGGCTTCAGTAGAAACAGACGGGTGAAACTTCTGTTTCCAGTCCAGGAAAAACAGGTTAGAGGGCCCGAGGGATCCAGATATAAATAAAATCAAGTCAAAGCTTATTTATAGAACACATTTATACCTGTTGTGTTAAGTGCTGATTATTGGTTTGAACCTAAAAGCAGAACTCAAGCCTGAGGGCTGGTTGGCGTAGAAGAATTGGACTGAGGGTATTTTAAGGGACCGTTTCCACGACAATTTTTTATCTGAAAATGCAGTGAAAAAAAAAATCCGTTTGCACAGAAACACTGAGGGACTGAAAACGTTGTAGTGCGCTTGTCAGGCCTGTAGTTGGTGATATAATTGTAGCCTGTAGTCTAGTTTCTGTTTAGCTCGGCTAAAATGCCGTTTCCATGTAAACGAGAGGCTGAAACGCAACAACAGCTTTGCATTTCATCCTAAAACCGTTGGTAGCTTTAACAAGGGGGGACCTCATATTTGACCCTTGAGCACACTTGGCTGATGATACTTCTTTATTTGTATGAAGGACTTTGACTTCCCCCCCACATTGCCTTAAGACACACCCTCCTGAGCCCCTTCCCTGGACTATCGAGGCAAATATGGTCAGTTGGACCGGAGCAGGGAGCCCCCCTCCTCTTATCCACTTCTCACGCAGATGAACTTTTGCCGCTCGGACATAAATGGAAGATAAGAAAAGCTGGAAGGAGGAAAAACTGGGGCGCTGATCTGCTGTGGAAATATTCGGCCACTATGGCTTCCACCCCTTCTGCGTCTGCCTTGTCTGCTGTTCTCCGGTGTCGCGGGAATATCTGGTCCAGGAACCCGCCGACCAAACGGCCTTCCACCTCGGCGTACAGCCTCGGACTGACCGGCGGCGTGGTGCGCGACTCTCCTGATGAGGAGTCAGCGTGGGAAGCTTTTCTCCGAGGAGAGCGTCTTTTTGTCGGAAGAAGACTGGCCGTGGCGTATGAGTGTCCCCGGGTTGATGGCAAAGTGCGGAGGGGAAAAGATTCAGAGGACATATGTCACCCGAGACTTTCGCAATCACCAGGGCGCGCGCGCTCAGCTGTGCCTGGTGTCCTAAACGCGCTCGCGCGTCAGCTGACAAGCACGCTGTCACTCAACCAGCCCGGAATAGATAAATGTTCTCAGATTATTCAAACGATAAAGTATGAAACCAATGCTGCACACATCTGTAAGAGGGTCTTCGCTCGAGGAGGCAGTGACGTACCAGCAGGAGTTTTCAGAGTGTCCATAACACCTCCATGTTTGATGGAAAACACAGGGAAAATACCGACTTTCATGTTAACTGGATGGGCAGCACTGAAGAGCACGTGCTTGTCACTGACAGCTCTGGTGTCAGAGTTCATGTTTATGAAGCTGGAGCAAGAGGATGCTCCTCAGCTTCTCCTGAACCGACAGGAGGATAAAATCATCAGAAACAAAGACCCACAAGTGAGTGTCAGACGACAGCTCACCTTTATAATGAGAGCACAACATTTGTGGTCATTTCCAGTCACTTTATTGTTGTTTTATAAATTCTCTTTCAGGCAGACGGACAAACCTCCAGCCCCATCGACAGAGGCTCAGGACAGAGGATCACAGAGGACAGACCTGACTGAGAGTCCAAGGCCTCAGCTATCAAAACACACACTGTGTTCTATCCTTATTTATTGACTTTTACCAAACACACATGCAATATTTGGACTTCCCCCTCCCCCTGCAGCAAAAACAAGAACAACAAGTGGTTGTTTTGCTGCATTTTCTGCTCCACTATTCAAGGAAAAGTTTGCGATACTGTCAGAATAAAATCACTATATCAAATCTTCTTGGTTTCCTGCTGGATGATCAAATAATTAAAAGTGCAGTTTCATTTCTGGGCTCAGCTTGTGTTTGGCACCAAAGAGTACTTTGCAGATTTTACAGGATAAATCAGAAAGGAGCAAGGGCACAAAATCTGACAAAACTCTTTGAAATAGTCTTTATGCTGTAGTTGAAAAACATTTTCTCTTTGTCGCTTCCTGTGCTTTGAAAATGTTGAACTCTTTGCTGTGAAATATAGTAAAATATAGTTATACATACATATTCATGGTTTTAAGATTTGACATCAAGTATGAAAGTCCACACAGAAAAAGACATTACAGAACCAGTTTGGAAATAAAAGTTGGGTGGCTACAGCTTAAAATATACTGTCTTGCATTATAAAACTTAAATAGATCAGCAAAAATTCAATGTATTGATTGTTGTAATCCGTACCCTGTTATATGATATTTATTGCTTAGTTGTGGTCCTTTTAGATAACAAGATTTCTTAGTCAGTGCTGAACATTTGCAGAAAATGGTTCTTGCTGTGACGTGTTACAGATTAATGTGTCATAAATTATAATCAATTTATGCTCAAACTGCCTTTTTTTTATTTGCGTAATTTCAAAAAACTTCGTTTTCGTTTAACTGTGACTTCACTTCAGGCTCTGAAAACATGATTTGAAACTGTGGAGAGTATCCTTTCCTGTGTTTTGGTTCAGGATTAAAGGGAAATGAAATTCGAAACTTTTAAGCACTGCTTGATCAGGTTCAGATTCATGCATTCACATACTCACACACTAATGGTCATGCTTTTGGCACAAATATTCACCAAACAAACAAATTACATAACTTCTTACCTTTTTTTTTAACGATGCATACAGGGGTGAATGTACTCTTATACTGAAAAGCGAGACAAACAAATCATCACTGAGGTTGTTGCCTTGCTTTGGGAGCTGTTTGTCTCTTTTTCAAAGGAAAAGAATATAACATTCATTTAATAATCCAAATACATTTGCTTTTATTTCCTTAACCAATGCAAATAAGGTCACTTCTCAGTAGCTCGGACAGAAACAAAGCTTGTTTCATGAACCAGGTTCCTGTTATTTCCCGTTTTAGCTTCCCTGATTTTAATCGCATTGGCTCAAAGCCACCATGTTTGAGAGCAGATAATAAATTTATGATAAATCTTGACAAAGACATCACATGCGTGCTAATTAGCTCCACTGGGTATCTCAGATGTGAATGTTTTTTCCCCCCAAAGTTAAACTTTATTTGAATTGCATGTGACATTTTAAAATGGCACAAAGACCTCATAACAGCTGGATTGACAGTATGAGAAACTGAAGTACAAAATCTCTTTCCAGGACAACAGACAAGAAACAACCATTAACTTATTCAACAAAAACTAAAGGAGTGTACAATAGATATGCAAATAGAGAGCAGGAAAAGAGATGGGAATGAAATAAATACCCTTTTCCCTTTCAAGCTGTAACAGGCTCAAATCTCTTTAATTGGACTTCAGAAGATAACTGCAGAGATCCTTGTGGGAAATGATAAAAATCAATCTTGTTGGTAAATCTTTCTTTTTTTCTGATATTATTATCATAGAGATTGTTAAACTAGCCTATCTTTCATGTCACATGTAACATTGTATTTAACTCGCAGAAGAGGGAATGTTTGGAAATTGTTGAAACAACCAGAACTAAAAGTCCAGAAAGCCTCGTCATACAAAAAACAAAAAGATCTGCACAGTTGTCTTAATCTGGTTGAACTGAAGAAAAGCTGTTAAAATCAGTATGAAATGGAATAGTTGCAAATAATTACATTATTTAAATTTATTTTTTTATTCTACAAATATTAATAAAATTTTTAAACATGTTGGGCAAAAAGAAATCCAAAATTGCACTTTTAGCATATGGTTCAGTTTTTCAAAAAAGTTCCAAATTTTGTTCATTTTTAAAATTCTTATTAATTTTTGTACTTTTTTGTGTATTTCTTTTGGTTTTCTTGATTTGCCAATTTTTCCTTTTTAATGGAGCAAGTTTTGGCATGATTGAGAATAAAATTTCCTTTTATTATAGGCTTGGTATACTGAGAGTCATATACACCAGGTCAAGAAAAAGTACAAAAACTTGCCTTGATAAAAATCAATAAAGTTGCCTTAATAAACAAAATTCTATTAAAATAAAAATAATAAAATAAAACAAAAATAGGTAAACTTGCCTCTTTATTTTTTTATGAAGTTCAGGCTAGTTTATTTATATATTTTTGTGCAAATGGACTTCCGGTGTAAATCCTTAGTTGAAGAATTTTACATTTTCATTTACAGGAATAAAATTTTGGAACACTTGAAAAACTAATGGAAGTCCGTTTTTGTTAAGTAAAAAGGGAACCTCTCTTAGTAACCTTTTTTTTTTTAATGGAACTTGCCCATTTTTTCTTTCTTTTTTTTTTTTTTTTACCTGGTGAAAAATGCCTCCATACCTTCCCCTCAGACGTCGGTGTGTTGTGTAATTTCTCAAGGTGACAGCTAGGGCGGGACTTCCTGTGTCTGCGCGCTATCCAGGAAGTCGTCGTGTTACTTTTTCCTCCTCCTCTCCAGTCTTGCGAGAAACCAGTCAAACTAAGAGGCGTTAAGTTGCATTTGTAGCCCGGAAACTAGCAGGAGAGAAGTTTGACGCCAGTTGTATCCGGCTTTGCGGCTTCTGTCCTTCAACTTTAACGGTTGTCATCGAAGAAACGGCGGAGAAATGTCCACGAGACGGAGAAGTCCTCTCACTGTCAGGGTAAGAGCTAATTTCGACACGCTCCTCTTCAAGCTACAGTATTTACAGTCCGTGGAGTCAAACCTGGACGCAAATCAACTTAGCCTAGTTAAAATTCAGTGTATATGATTTTATTTCTGCCTGTATGACACATCGTTAGGCTTATTTGACGAAGCAGCCACAGGTGATAAGAAAAAAATCGATCGGCACAGTTGGGTGAATCATCACTACAGTTAACATAAGGCAGCTTCCCACCAAACAGATGTTAACGAAAACTTGCCCCGGTTTCCTGCTTTCGCTGTTTTTCATGACTCTGTCTATCACGACTTATTTCCTGTCACTTCAGTTTTTCTCAGTACATTGTGTTCTCATATTTTCAGATGTCAGACAGCAGTGAAAGTTGAGGATCTACCAGAGTCACACCTGTACTCCAGGATGCATTTTGTCCTCCGTCATTATATAACCACATCTGCCTTCAGTGACACTCTATTGTGTCCCTCAAACTTAAGTAACTGCACAACGGTAAGGTGCGGCCCCACATCTCTCAACATGTACTTGTGATGATCCACAGGCTGCCCTTCCCATATCCCATTCCTATTGTCTGTGAAAAGGACACCTCTTTCTATTCAGATCCTGTCCCCCTGATCCAACCTCTTTCCCTTAAGTTTCTGGGCCATGCTCCGCAAGAGAGGGTCTGTCATTCTTTGTGGTACCTTCCTGTTTATTACCTGGAATGCCATACTTGTGCTCCTGCTGTGGGGCCGACCTCCAACTGGGCAGCCAGATGAGTCTGGCAGAGATCAGAGAGAGGTGGCCGAAAGGCCAACCAATGACGTTGTGGAAGATGTGCTCCGAATGGCAGACACATTTGAAGCTGAGCTTGAAATGCAGAAAAACATCCTGCTGGAGATCCGGAATCACCAGTCACTGTGGGATTTTTCAAACAAAGACAGACCAAAGGTTGTCTTACCCAGGCAGCCTGTCATTCCTATCCTGGTTATTGCCTGTAACAGGGTCACTGTGAGGCGCTGCTTGGACAAACTCCTGGAGCACCGTCCCTCAGCTGAGCTTCACCCAATCATCGTCAGTCAGGACTGTGGACACGCCGAGACTGCTGAAGTGATCAGATCTTATGGAAATAAAGTAACTCATTTGAAACAGCCGGACCTGTCGGATATCGCTGTTCAACCAGGACACAAGAAGTTTCAAGGTTACTACAAAATTTCCAGACATTACCGCTGGGCTCTTAACCAGGTGTTCAAAACCCTGTCCCATTCCTCTGTCGTGATTGTAGAGGATGATCTGGAGGTAAACATTTCATTAATTAGCGCTATTTAAGACCTTGAGTTCATGTTTTTATAAGTATATCATATAATTTAACATTTAAATGTTAATTTCTATAAATGTAGGAATAACAATCTATTCAGAGGCCATTTATTGCATGGATGTTGCTTTACTTTACCCTTAAAACAGCTGAGTTCTCTTGTTTCATTTACATTTGAATTTTTAATTTCACACTCCAGGTGGCGCCAGACTTCTTTGAGTACTTCAGAGCCCTAATGCCACTGCTGCAATCTGACCCCAGCCTGTGGTGTATATCAGCCTGGAATGACAATGGCAGAGAAGGCTACGTGGACCCAGGCAAGGCTAACCTGCTTTACAGGACAGACTTCTTTCCAGGTCTTGGGTGGATGGTCCTCAAGGATGTGTGGGAGGAGCTGGAGCCGAAGTGGCCCGCTTCATTCTGGGATGATTGGATGCGTCAGCCTGAGCAGCGCCGCGACCGTGCCTGTATACGTCCAGAGATTTCCAGAACTCTGACCTTTGGCCGGCAGGGCGTGAGTCTGGGTCAGTTTTATGACAAGTACCTGCGTTATATTAAACTGAATAATGAATTTGTGCCTTTCACCAAGATGGACCTGAGTCACTTGAAGGAGGAGATTTACAGAGAAAATTTTGAGAAGGAAGTTTACAGTGCTCCTGTGGTTACATATGAAGACGTGAAACAGGGCCAGCTGAAAGGACAAGGGCCCTACCGTCTTCAATACTCAAGTAAGGAGAGTTTCAAAATGCTGGCCAAAAACCTGGGAGTTATGGATGACTTGAAGTCTGGAGTGCCTAGAGGGGGATACAGGGGGATTGTCAGTTTCATGTCAAGGGGTCGAAGAATCTACTTGGCCCCTCCCTCAGGATGGACCAAGTATGATACTACCTGGAGCTGATTATCCAGAACAAAGCCAATGTGTAGTCGTCTTTTTCTAATGATGAATTTGGAAAAGCATTCCAGACCAAAGACTGATGTCCTTCACTTTCTCTTAAATTGAATGGTATGTTCTCTCATCAATTGTTCTTGATAGTACAGAATGGATTGTCCCTCTGTATGGTGTTGGGGCTATTGCCAATGCCGCTCAGGTCTTTTTTTCATGATTCATAAACATATTTTTTACAATGTAGGATACTGCCTGAATGGTTTGTGTGACAAACTGCTGTTATTCAACAAAGATCTATTTTTTATAATATGCTAATCGTGCACATGATGTTCATCTCTGCATTCAATGCAATGATTGATTTTCCACTGTTGTTTAAATTATTTTAAATTTCTGGTAGCCTTTGTAAAACTGTTTGTGTCCTTAACACATGAAAACAATCTGTGGTATGGTTGCTCATGGCAGTGGTGACTGGTTATAACTGCAGTATAATCATTTGATTATTGGTGTTTATGTCTATGATGAGAATCAGTTCCTGCTTACATGGTATGTCAGTTAGTTTTGTTTAATGATTCTTCAGTGGCAGTACTGCTTGCAGGTTATTTACCATGCAAGCTGTAAAATTTGTGTTTGTATATTTTTGGAATAAAAAAAGACAATACACAAGTTTTCCTTATACAGTTGATTTTTGGGAGAAAATTGGGTTTGCAAATAAAAAACTAGATCTGCCAGTCTAGTTACATTTTTCATCTGTATAATTAAATAAAATTGTACAAAAGAATGAAAACAAAATTGATAAATCATGTTTGTTTTATTCAGATAAGAAATTACAGCTTTACATGGCAGTGGTTTGTGGAGCAGACATGAGATTTGTTGAAAATGATGTGTCACATGGTCAAGTACATTTTTTTACCCTTTTATCAATAAAAAAAACATTTAAAAAAAACAAAAAACAGGTATTTGAAATATATGTTAAATTTACAACAAAACAACTGAAATTATATTAAACACAAAATGAAATAAACAGCTGGAATAGGTAGGGGTTCTTTACATTGCAGTATTTTCTCTTTTACAGTATTTATAAATTTGTTTGCATTTTCTTCATGGCTTTAAGAGACAAACTAAAAAAGACATAAAAGAGAAATTAAAGAAAGGTAAATCAGAGTTAGAACTAAGGTAATGAACACGTATACCAGTAGGTAATGGTACCCATAAAAAACAGTAATTTTATATATATATATATATATATATATATATATATATATATATATATATATACATATATACACACGTATAAATACTCACATATATTACATACCTACGTATAATAAAATAAAGTTTTAAAACCGCAAGACTTATTATTATTATTATTATTATTATTATTATTATTATTATTATTATTATTATTATTATTATTATTATTATATCGTTTTAAGTTACTATAGCTGCAGGACATATGCATGAGATTTCCCATACATGTATTTCTCTATGATGCTGGATGCTACGTTGTATGTACGGAAGCTGCCCAGGTCCAAACGCGCGGACGCTCCTCTGTTTACTTCACTCCTAATGATGGTGATGTGAGACCGAAAAACGCTAGCTAGCTAGCCTAGCTAAAGTAATGGACAACTGGCCGGTAAGAGATGGAGAGAACACTTGTGATGGGGGAACATTGTACTGTTCCTCCTCTTCCCTTTCATCTCATGATGTATTTTTTTTTCTCACCTGTTTGCTGCAAACGAACCGTTAATTTCTCACTGACGACGTTAGCCTGGCACATTGCTAGGCTAGGCTGCAGCGACTAGCTTTCGTGGGTTCGTGTTTCGCTGCCATTGGATATGGCAGACTGCAAACTTTATAACAGTCATAACCACGGGATTTATTTTCGTATCTAACCTTGCTGGATGATATAATCTCGCTGTTAATACTCCTGGATTTAAAAGTCACTACGCTGTCATCTCAACCTAAGCTAACGGTGCTGCTAGCCGAACTGTCAGGCCTGGAATGGAGCCAGGCGACTTGCGCGAGAGCCCCGCCGGGTCAGGGGAGTCAGATGTTGGGGATTGGAGGGAGGTTATCCCCGGGGAGGAAGATGAGGAGGTCAAAGCTACTCAAACTTCTGGAAACCCTCAAGACACGGCGCACAAGGAAACCTGCGAGGAAAGTGAGAAACAAAAATGCGTGGGAGAACAATTACACAGTCCGTACGAGGAGGAGCTGGACCCCAGAATCCAGGTACGAGACCCTGATGTTTGATTTATTAGTAGGGTTTTAGCTTCCATCAAGCTAGGTTCACGAATGAGACAGCCAGGCTACTGTTATTCTTAACGGTCCCGGGGATAGAAACGCTGGACTGCTTTGGGAAACGCCTTTTTGAAGAGTTAGCTATGTGTCATCAATCATAAACGCAATCCATTGTATGGAGGTTTGTTTTTGTAATCCCTGCTAATCCTGTTTGTAGCACAATGAGCCTGCTTATTAACCCTAATATCTGCTGCACCAAAACAACAAACCAGTGATATATATTTTTTTTTCCATACGTGTTTTTTCCCCGTAATTTAGCTGCACTTTGAAATGTAGCCTTGCAACAGTTAAATTAAAACACAACTCATTCAGTACAAATGGACAAATAGAGATAAGTATGTACATGTGTCATGTCTTTTTTTTTTTCTTTAACTGGTAGTTAAAAATGTTTTAATTTAAATACATTATTCTTTGTCTTATTCACACAGGAAGAGTTGGAACATCTAAATGAAGCCAGTGCGGAAATCAACAGACTGGAGCTACAATTGGATGTAAGTAAGAAACAATGATAAGAAACCATCCTACGCAACTACACAGCTGTGGATATTTGATCATTCTTCCCACACATGACTGTAAAATATGCAAAACACCAATAATATTATTTGATTTTAATACAATCATACTATTGGGAAATGTGAAAAGAACATTCATTCATTCATTTACTTCCACAGCTGAAATTCTTTGACAGTTTATCTGTGGTATGTTTTTTTTTATAATGAACATTATAATTTTATTTTCTCTGTCTCTTGTTTTAAACATGTTAGTGAGGTATCCTTTGTTATGTTATTCTTATGGGGTCATTCTTAAATCAGTTATAAGAACAAACTGAAGAAAGCAGTGAAGGCCTGTGGGAAAATGATGAGGGAGAAGAAAATTACCTTTACCAGCTTTACATGACCAGACAGGCAGTGTGGTCTGAGTCAGCGCACACACACACACACACACACACACACACACACATATATATATATATATATATATATATATATATATATATATATATATATATATATATATATATATATATATATATATATATATATATATATATTGCCCACTTTCAGCAGACTCTCAGCCACTCCCTTCCTGTCAGAGGTATAACTGCCACAAGATCAGAACAAACCGAGCAGATAACTCTTATTCCCACTGCAATTTCTTCATGTAATAAGATGAGGTAGCTACAAGGAGTTGAATAAATACCTGGACGAAGGGAAGTAAGATTCAGATTTGCAGCCCACCCTGTGCTATTTAATTTATTCAAATCCTAGTTGTTGGTGTACATTTATTGGCACGCCTCCAAAGTGTATCCTTGACTGTAAAGATATTGATAGCTGCAGCTGTGGGTTATTTTGAATATTATTTTGTTTATCTGTTGTATTTTTGTGTTAACAAGCTTTATATTGGAGGGCGTTACATTTTTCAAAGTTTAAGTAAGCTTTTAGTCCATTTCCATGCAAAGGATATAGAATGTATGAACCCTTATGATGTTAAAAGTGTTTTCATTATAATATGACCTCCACTTTGAGCCTTGGTCCTGCCTGAAACCTAATAGTTCAGCCGTTCCATAACTGGTAAATCTAATCTCCTCCTTTCTATGCATCAACCATCCAGGATGCAAGATCAGGCTACCGGAAGATTCTAACAGAGTCTGCCAGGAAGCTCAACGCTCAGAGCTCTCAGCTCGGTGGCTGCATCGAGAAAGCGAGACCCTATTATGAAGCTCGTCGTCTTGCTAAAGAGGTATTCAGACACACGATGTGTTCAGAAAAATACGTTAGGATTTTATCATAATGAGATGCAAGATTTTTTTGTTTTTATTTATTTTCACCTTTTGTTAAATTATTACCTATTTCATATCTTCTGCTTTTGTGTAACATAAAGAGACATTTTTGGGGAATAGAGCAAATAGAGCAGCAGACTGGTTCAGCATAAAGCAGTCGTGCTCAAAGTAGAGGCGAGCATTTCAAGCAAAAGAGCTGTTCGGTATTCACTGGTTACTTATTGACAGTTATTCAAAGATCTACCCACATACACATACCTGACAACAACAGACTTTGACAAGGAGGGAGAGGGCCGTCGCTTGTATGTTGATCATCAAACTTACTTCTTCAGGTGTTGGACAGCGCCCCACTTACAGCTGCACGCCTCGCTCTCACATGGCTGTGCATAGTTGTCGTCGATTTGTGATAGCCTAGCCTAACCTTGCACAGTTTGCAGAGTTCCCACACTTCCCACTCCATCGATGAGCTTCTCCTCAGTCTCGTTTGGTTGTGAATCCTCAAACTCATTATGTCGGTTTGTTGTTATAGTCCAGTTAAATACCATCTGGTTTTGACATTGTTTGTTTCATCATTATTATTTTTAAACAGTATTTTTTATTAACTTCTTAAATTTTTAACAAACAATACAACAAGTAGACTTTGGCCACAACAAATACTCATTCACAAATAACATACCGAAACAACTTACTGTCCAAAACATAACCTTGAATGTCCATAACAAAATATTATATATCTTAAATATGTGCATGGACTGGTTGCACTCAGTTCATAACATCAGTAGCTGGCAGCAAAGAGATTGTGATAAAAGGACATCAACTTTAGGGCAAAATAAGGAGTAGTTATACATAAAAATAAAAAAATAAAAACCAGGTAAGTCAGATTTTAAAAAATCAGTTACAACAAAACAAGAAGAAAAAAAACTTCAAGTTCAGTTTGTTTTATTTTGAAAGTCATTGAGTGTTTTTTTTTTAGGTGGTTTCTGTGCACAACTTCCTTTCCCGCTCCATCTGCTTTTTGTTAAATTGGGGCGTTACAGCTCAGGCATCCAGTAAAAATGGGATTGTTGCACATATGCTGTGACCTGCTGAGACCCATGTGGTTTATTTTGGCCGTTTATTTATTTATTTATTTATGTTAAAGACAAAAGCATTGTTTCACAAACTATTCAATGTTTTTGATGTTTGACTGTTGGAATATTCAGAAATCATTGCCCGTCCCAAGTCAGGCAAGGCAAGCTCATTTATGTAGCACGTTCTGGCAACAGAGCAGTTCAAAGTGCTTCACAGAGACAGAAATGAACTTTGAAAAGGTCAGAAAAACATTAAAAGAAACTATTAAAAATCAATTAAAAGAGAAAAACGAATAAAACAAAATAATAAAACAAAATAAAAAAAATGTTGAAATATGTTAAAACTGGTTTTAAGTTACTAGCACCACAGTCAGTCGTGGCCTGAGGTCCATTGTCACACAGCCTCAGCTTCCATTTCACAATAAATTCATTATGGCACCGACTCCGTCTAATCAGCTCAATCCAAACAGTGTTGCTGCAAATGTTCTGTGAAACTGAAGCTCGCTGTTGTTTCGAGTGTTCATTAATCTGAATAAGTTCTGCACACGCTAGAATTACTCTTGGCTAACAACTCGGTCGAGATTTAGAGGATTGAGTCATCTAAATGTTGTAAAGAATTTAGTTTGTTTTTCAACAAACAAAAGTAAGTCTGAGCAGGGATTAGGACTCGGATCACAAATACGAACTGCTGCCTTTTTCAAGCCTCACACAACTTACTCAACTTACCGTAGCTAGAAGTGTTACGGATGAAGTGCTTGTGTGGTACATCACGCAAAGTTTGACCAAGATCTGATTGTTAGCAAACTGGGATGTTGTCATATTTCACTCTGTGCTCTCTGCAGGCTCAGCAGGAGACCCAGAAGGCCGCCCTGAGCTACGAGAGGGCGGTTTCTATGCACACAGCTGCCAGGGAGATGGTCTATGTGGCAGAGCAGGGCCTGATGGCTGACGGCAAGAACACTCTGGACCCAACCTGGCAGGAGATGCTGAACCATGCCACCTCCAAGGTAAAAGAGCAGAGGAGGTAAACATATTTTGAATCACTGAAATGGCTCCAGGTCATTTGCAGGTTGGTTTAACTTGAAAACTGCAGAAAACAAGAATTTAAATAATAATGATGAGTCTAAAAGTGTGGGTGGAGATGAGAGAAGAAGAAACAAGAAGTTTTACATGATACACAAACAAACACCATCCTGTGCGTATTTCTCAGGTGAACGAAGCTGAAGAGGAGCGACTCCGCAGCGAGAGGGAGCACATGCGTGTCACAAAGGCCTGTCAGGAGGCTGAGGCTCGCGTCCAGATGCTGCAGAAGTCCCTGAAAAGAGTTATTGTGAAATCCAAACCTTACTTTGAACTCAAGGCACAGTTCAACCACATACTGGAGGTGAGGCGGACATCCAGAGTTCAGCTGAAGTGACCTTTAGCTTTTGTGTGTCAGCGTTGTAAACGTGTTGGCGAGTTGCTGAAAATGTGATGATAAATTCAGTAACTTATGGATTAACTCGGGGTCATTGGTACGTTGTGACGTGAAATCAATGTTGAGACTGATGAGGAAAGTTGTCGTGTCCTCTGTGCCTCCAGGAGAACAAGACCAAGGTGCTGCAGCTGGAGCAGCAGGTTGCGAAAGTGAAGACCCGCTACTCCATCGCCCTGAGGAACCTGGAGCAGATCAGCGAGCAGATCCACGCTCAGAGAGGGAGGGACCAGGCCGAGGGAGGCTGCCTCACTGTGTGCGGCGGGCGCAGGCCTCCCGTCGGAGCCGAGTCCGACGTCAGAGTGAAGCGTGAGGGCGGAGCCTGCAGCGGTGGTGCAAGCGGAACGGATCGTGCGGATGCAGCTGCCAACCTGGTGGAGAAATACAAGGAGAAGGAGAGTGAAAAAGAGAGGGAGCGGGCGGGGTCGGATTCCCTTTCGGTGTTCAGCCTGCAGACCATCGCTTCCGACTTGGAGAAATATGACTCCATTGAGCACCTCGGGGATCTCAGCGATGTAGGAAGCGTGACTGGGGATGAGGGGGAGAGAGAGAGGGGCGGCGGGATTGATAGGCGAGACAAGCTGATGGAAACGTCGGCCAAAGAGCGGCAGCAGCAGTTCTACAAACAGCACCACCGAAGCTTCAGTTTGTGAGGCGGCTAAAGATAAAGTAGCTAAAAATGCTGCAAAAATATGACATGAGTCTTAAAAAAAGTACAAATTAGGGTTAACATCCCTGTCATGTAGGTACAAACCAAAGTATAAGAGACTAAATTAGCTGAAAAGTTGAAACTAGAGTTACGCTGCAGATGTAGGTGTACGATACTTAGTGTAGATAAGCTCATGTAGGTTGACTGACATTATAAAGCTGATGAAAATAGTTAACGTTGCAGCTAAGTAAGAACACTACTGCTGGCATCCAAACAGCTCTCAGCCCCACAGGACAAATACACTGCATACTCACTCCCCTGTGAGGGCTTCTGGGTAGCATTTTTTTTTCCCCCCTAGAGCATGAAGAAAGAGCGATGAAAGATCAAAAAACCCTGCACGAACAGAAACATTTATAAAAGGCATCACATCTAACTTTTCTTTCCTTCCCGGCTGATCATTGATCTAAATCTGGTGAGACCGGTGAAAACTAATTCCCCTCCAGTTGTCGAGTCATCAGCAGCCGCTTCAAGGTAGAGAGGGGATTTCGCGGTGAAACGCACTCCACCGACTGAATCCGCCGTCACGCGGTGAGCTCGAAGGGAAGAATGACGAAAACGACTCTCTGTCTGTGCAGAGATAACGGCATGTTTGGATTCACATTTCATCTTTTTATTTCCAGTGACGTGCTGCAAGTGGCGCTTTGTTATTTTGGCACAAGAGAATGCGTTTTTTGAGAATTCCTTGAACTGATGAAAAGAGTCGAACCGAGTCTGAAGACTCGGTTCGACTCTTTCCACTCAGACAGCATGCGCGCTCCTCGTCGGCTATTTAAACGGACAGTTGTATCGTGTATTCAGGGTCATATGCTGACAGAAACTGACACTGTAAAAGCAAAAATAAGCTCAGTGATGTTTTCTTTTTTTTTTACGTCATCATGCTGCGGTCTTGCGGTGTAAACGCCTTTCCCCAAATTCGTACGAGTTGGATATTGTTTACATCTATAGAAGTGTATTTCCTCGGCAGCATTTCTTTCTTTCTATTTGCCTTCACAGAAGTCTGAATTTGTTGTTATTTGAAGTGTGCCTTGACACTGAACAAGCAACACAATTAGCATGAGAAGTCGTAGTTTGTGTAAACTCATTTGTAGTTCTGTTATGAACCATTCAAAGAACAATCGAGCACCTTTTCTTTCTTTTCTTAAAAGACGATTTAAAAAAAAATTAACCAATCTGAACACCCAGGCACCGATTCCAAATCGAGACTTGAATTTCTTCTTCTTGTGGTTCCTGTGTTTGCTTCTATGATATTGTACTTTGATTGTCAAAGTGTGAGATGCGAAAGTCGAGAAATGACTTGTAAATGTATGTAATTATTACAAAGCTGGAAAATATTGACATGTACAGTTACATGTGTTTTGCTGATTTGAATATTTGACTGGTTTGTTGTACAGATGTTCTGTAGACCCACTGGTCATTGTTGTGTGCTGACATCAATCGTACTGTTGCAGTTTGTCTTGAACACTCCCACATCACTCCTGTCTTATCCAGTCTTACAAATGCATCGGTGAGTTAATCTCACCGTTTCCACCTTCTGCATTGTCTTATCTATAATCAATAAACCTGATCGTACCTATTTTGCTTTTTTTGTTGTCGTTTTTTCTACGTTTATTCGAGGAAGGATCGGATGGCTCAGAGATACAGAGATGACGAGCGACAGAGGGAGAGGTTATGTCTTCCCCCTGCTTTTCTTTAATTATTCAGCACATGTATAAATATGAAGGAGGATGCTGATCTCAGAATAGATGGCAGAGGAGCCGCAGAGATGGAAGAGAGTCAACAGGCTCTGCTTTTATAGATGACTGGTGTTGGAGAAACAACAGACTGCTGCTCTGCTGACTTATCCAAAGGGCTTAGGAGAAAAGGCTTAACAAAGTAGTCAGTGTTAATGCCACAGCGCCATATCTGCACCCCCCAATCCGTGTCTGGTCCTCACGCCGTGATATAATCACACACTGTGGGATAAACCCGCGAGCCTATCACAAACATATCCTCCTCGTGAGATTCATTATGATATGTTGCTTCTGTGGGCCTGATCTTGGCGTGTTTCAACTTGGATAGGAGGGGTAGGAAAGAGAGAGAGAGAGAAAAAAAAAAAGATTATGCGTGAGAGAGGCACTGTTACGCACGGTGCGTCTCCATCATGACGTCGTGAATTAGCTCAAGATCGTAGAGGGAGAGAGGAGGAAAAAAAAAAAGGAGGGGAGTGTGGTGAATCGGTGTTTCGTCGTGTATGGGGGATGCGTTTGTATATAGTGCATGTATGTTTTTTTGTATGGATTTTTGCCATTTCTTACCTTTGCCATGCGTAACTGCAATACATGGAGGAAGCCCGAATAAGATAGGTGTTGATTTTCTAACAGTCTGTTTACGAACGGAGCAGCTTGCACATTTATAGCCATAAAATTACAGCCATAAAAAAATCGTTGCAAAGATGCATATTTCTACCAAATAAACCGACACTGGGCTTTCCCATCGGGAGGACGCACTGTTATCCTGACTGAGCTCATCGAAACTGATAGTAAGTACACATGCTACAGCTTTGCTTCAGGGGGGCTACATGCTACCAGTACTGTAGAGCGCTATATTACACCACATATGCTCAAAAATGCTCCAATTTCCCACGCAGGTAATCCGAACAGGTGCTTAATTCAGTCTTAATTCCGCATGCTAAGGACATGTATTCTCGATAAGCACAGGCCAGATATGTTATGAGTTCCTTCTTGTAAAGAGCCACCACCATCCTCTGCATTAATGTGTTTATGGAAAAAGAGGTTAACATCGCATACTGTATGTTTCATACGCTTTTTAAAGCGACATGTCAGGAGATGTCGAGTTAATTTGGACGCTTCTTCAGATTTTAATTCACATTTGGTCTACACGGGTTTGTGAACATGGACGGCCTTCCTCTACAGGCCATCACGGATTCCTCTTGTCAACAGCCGACAAGTAACTACCGGCAGCATACGGTTGGTGGCACCCTTACTGTGACCCTCACGTCTCAATAGTTCATGCTCAGCCATGCACAAAATACAGCATCTGAGTCTGTGTGCAGCCCCCACTTCCTGAGGACCTGCACGGCGCTTAAAAATAGTCACTACATGCATCTCAATGTGGAGTGTGAGCTTGTTTTTTTTTTTGCCTTTGAAATGGACCCTTTCCTGTGCAGCTTCCGGTGTTATAAAGACAGGGAAGTAGGCAGTGTCCGTGCAGGAGTGGCATCAGAGGTGTAAGTGAAATTGGATGGGCTGTAGGTGTGTTTCTTTTGTAGGTTGGTGATAATGTAGAGGCACGAAGGCGCTGTCCGTGGTGCTGAAATCCTTAATTGCATTTAAAGCTTCAGGCTACTCCACGGATCCCCTTCCCCTCTGTCGGCTTCGTGTTACTGCAGCCACAGAGCCGGTGGTGTTAGAAGGTTTTTTTCTCGCTGGTCAGGCTGCCTCATCTGTGCTACACTCTTTCACATACTTTGCTTTTATCCAGCTCAGTGTGAGAGCGCTGATATTAATGACTCCTGCTGGGCCGTCCTTCTTTCTTCCCCTTTTCTCTCCCCTCCTTCCTTCCTACACACGCAGGACAAAAGCACACACTGAACACTGCCAACACACACACCTACACCCATGCACACACTCACACACTCTCTGGTGGTGTCTACCTCCTGCTTGCCTCTTGTCAGTGAACTCTAAAAATACTCTGGATAATGCTAATGAAGTATCCAGCAGAGTTTGTCTGTCTTCCACAAGCGAGCCTCGCTGCCATCTGTCTCCCTCACTGTGGATCTTTGCTTTGTAATGCCCTCCAGCCCCCTCCAACCCCCACCCCTACAGCTCCCCACCTACTTTACCAAACACACACACACACACACACCCTCTACACCCCTCTTATCAGCCTTGTTAAGTGTGAGTGTATGAGTCTGCTTATGTTTTTACATGTGTGAAAGCCTTATGAAGCAATATTTATTAAAAACTGCAAATGAGCAGCTATATATAGAGCGTGTATCATTGATACTGAGAGTCGCACTTCTCCGTGTGTTCGTGTTTCCCTTCTGAAAGTACTCGAGGCACTGTGGCTCACTTGGACTCAAGGGTCTTTAGAGTTTTAGCTGGTTAGCATAACACGCTATTTCTGCTGGCATGGAATCTGCACATGAGGTCTGTGTGCAAATCAAGTGGGTTAAAAATGTAGAATGCTGACTGTAAAAATGATGCCCGATAAAAATATAGATTTGTAACTATGGGATAGTTTTGCATAAAATTTAACTTAGAATAGAATAGAATAGAATGCACTTTATTGATCCACGAAGGAAAATTAAAAAAAAAAAATGTAGAAATCACATAAAACAAACATTAAAAAATAAAGTCTGTGGATTTCCATGCTGCTCTCATCTGTTTCCAGTAACGCACTCCAATCTGTGCATTCAAAGCAGTCCCCCAGAGCCTCACCAGCTTCATGTGTCCATCTCCTGACTGTGAGGGTAGTTGAAGGCTGCCTCAGTACACAGGGTCCAAAACAGATCTGCGATTGTAGCTCTGTAAGAGTTTACCCAGTAAGACTATTTTCCCCTTTTGAAGAGGGTGCAGGCTGTACGGTGGTGCAACGGTTAGTGCTGCAGCTTCACAGCAATACCAGTCACCAGTTCAAATCCTGGTTTTCCCGGTGGGCCTTTTGTGTGGAGTTTGCATGTTCTCACCAGGGTTCCTCCCACAGTCCAAAAACATGCTCACTAGATTAATTATTGAGTGTGTGCTTGAAAGGTTGTCTGTCTCTATGTGTTAGTGCTGTGATTGACTGGAGACCAGTCCAGGGTGTACCCCGCCTCTCGCCCTGAGACAGCTGGGATAGACTCCAGACACCCGTGACTCTGAACAGGATAAGCGGTACAGAAAAAGACCTTAATACAGCTTTTTATGCATCCAGACTTTATGAAGGAGCACTGTTTTCCCTCAGCAGTTAAATCATGAGCTCCATATACAGCGACAACAGTCCTTGAAGTGATGGCCTTGGGTTTGACTCCCACCCATGACCATTGCAGCATATCATGCCCCTCTCTTCCTTTAGTGTTAATGACTTTCCACTGTCCTATTCTCTCATCACAGGTATGAAAAGTCTCAAAAGATCTTAAAAAGAAGAAAATGTAGCACGAAGTTCCATATTTTCACATTTAATTGAATTGGTTTCACATCAGAGGCAGCTGTAATTTGAATAACGGGGTATACAGCACTGTCTCTTTCCTGGTTGGCAGGTCATTAGGGTCGTTACCTGTGCCCTCAAGTACATCCTGCATGGTGTAAATTTAAACACTTTTTCCCCCTTTTTTTAAAATGAGTTTGTAAGACTTGAAATTTAAAAGCAAGAGGCTACAACTACTTCTAATACACAGTCTGTGTCCAGAACCAACTGTAGACAGCTCCTCTGCTGGACGCTGAAAAGTTCAAGACGAGAGTTTATGAACTCTACCAACACACACAACACACCTACAGCTCTGAGCTAGCTGTAGGCATCTGTGTCATAGTTAATGATTGCTGCAGCAGGTTTTAACCACAGACTGTATGAAATCAAGGACAGGACAACAGCTACCGCCAAGTGAAGCCAAAACTGTCACATCTCCTCTTGCAGCTTCAGTGTCCTTAAACCCGCTTAATCCATTTTAACTGATAGAATCAACCAGAAAATCAAAACATACATCACATCATTTTGTCATACATGCTTTCAGCCTTAGCAGTTAGTCTTTATTATGCTGATTTATGTGCAGGTGGTCATTCATATGGAGAAGTTTTAATGTGTTATCACAGGGCTACAGACTGAAAATTGTTAAGAGTACGACGCTGCCCAAGTGAAGCAAATCTTCTTTCTATGTTCTCCTGTGACCGAACTAGTAGGATCACATCGTGGTCTGAACCAGTAAGAGACAAGAGAGCTTGGACGGGTCTTTGCTGTTCAAAGTTCTCAGCTCTCTGCATCGCACACAGCGGAGTTACGCCCAAATGTGCGCTCAGAAGACAGTTACTGGAGAAAATCAATTCTGCTCTTACTGTGATGATTTACCAGTGTTAACATCTATGTGCTATCATCTAACTCTATGTTTTATATGCTGTAATGATGCACACGTCACAACGTAACAATCCTGTGAGTCATGGAGAAAACGTTAGTTTTCAGGGCTATTTCCAGGTTTTTATCCATATATGAAGTCAGCTCAAGCAGAAGTGTCCCCCCTCACTCTCTTTGGTTTATATTTACTTTAAACTTCATCAGGATCAGTTTATGGAGACGGTAATGATAATCTGTGCTGTGCTCCAGCTGTGAACTCACTTGCACACATTACACACCAGCTGATTGGTCAATCCGTCTCCTGCTCCTACAGGAGTCTCCTTTCAGCTCTCTTTGGGACAGAAGTAGTTTTCTATCTTTCCTCTCATTTTTTAAAATCAACAGGGAAGTTTTCCTTCACCTTTTGTTGAACAAACCTGAAAGCTTAGCTTTCATACCACACTGTTACTATGAGCCTCTGTGCAGGGGCGTGTCCAGACTTTCAGACTCGGGTGGCTCAGTAAGGGCAGTGACATCAGTAGGGGTGTCCAGGCTGTGCACATACACAAATCATTACCATTTAACCTTTTTAACTTCACTCTCTACTCTAACAACTAAGAGCAACTGTTATGGTGTTATTATAGAAATGTATTTTACTTAAATGTGCATCAGCCAGTCTAATTAATTTAAAGTAGTTTTTAAGCCAAGATAAAAAGATAAACTTTTAAATTACACCAAAAACAGGCGAGGCCCCCAGCTAGGCTGCAAACTTATCTTCATTTTCAGCTCAGTGAAGCACTTTAATCACTTAATTTTTCTTTTTGTATGTAATTGTTCTTCAAATAAAGACATTCAAAATTCATTCACATTATATGAAAGTTATGGAGAGCAATAAAAAGGTGATCTTATGGTGTTAAAGGCAACGTAATGACAAATTTGGGAGCACATAAAAAAGGCTCACCAGTGCAACCAATGCAGTGCCCTGTATTCATTGACGGTTTTGAGTCAAGAAGGATTGGTGATAGAAAATCTAAGTAACACAAACACAACTCATTAAATTTTCCACAGCCATTATTATCGGCTTCAAACCAATCTGAGGGATCTTTGGTGTTTGATCAGTCAGGTAAAGGGATATGACGTCAATCTCGCGGCTCCAACAACCGGAGCTTTTCTGGCTACACAAGTTAAATATGTCAGCGGCCATCAAGGCAGATTCTGGCTACAATAGAAGAAAATCATGATCACTGTTTATGAGGCTGCCCATCACACATCTATGCGGGTTTAAGAAGTGTGCTGCTAAATCTGTAAGCTACTATTTTCATACCCCGAGCGTTTCCTTTGCCAGTGAAAAAGTGGGGTGTCTCATTGTGCCTTCAGAAGCACTCAGAACACCTTTCTGATGTGCAAAAGAGTTTTATTTTTCCAACCGCAGACTTCAAGCTCTACCTGGTGCCTCCCTCCCCCGTCATGAAAAGAGTTCCATTGAGTGGTGCCATGGTGTGAACCGTTTCCACGCACAGCCACTTCACAAAAATATATATATCAGCATCAGCCATCAAAAACCCTGGCTGGAACCTTGTGCACAGGGTCTCTGAAATGAAGCCAAGCTGGCTATCGACTGAGCCCGGGCTGTCTGCGCTGTAAATACAAAGAGAGACGGAGGGAGAAAAGTGGACTCATGTTGCAGCTCGTCCTTTCTGTGCACAGTCAGGCGAGCTGAAAATGGAGCTTTCGTGCCAAAAAGTTGATGCATCCTTACTAGGACAGGCAGCAGTGGACCAAAAATGCTCGAGTGTGTAGTTTGGATAATATTTTCCTTAGCAGTCCTTTCTTTGAGTTTCTTCTGTCCTGTTCCGTCTTTCTTAAAAAGAAAAAAAAAAAAAAACTCCATGTACCTTGAAAACTCTACCTCTCTCCTCCTTTTTCAGATCCAGAGATGGCACGGCTATTGTTCCTGATTATTCTCTACGCGCTTCCATCTCCTGTTGTGCCCATACATAATTCATCAACTGGAGGTAATTTGTGTGCATCTGTTTGTGACTGTGTGTGTGTGTATCTGTCAGTGTGTTTCCTGCGAGTGTGTGTTCAGAGTATACATTAATAGACAGAAGTAGCTCTGTGGAAAACGCTAAGTGACCTGAATGAAGGGCTGTAATTTGGGCAGCAAAGAAGGCATCAGTTACATCAACAATACATCACACCGCTGTGATATATCTATATGATCTGGAAGCAGATAATGCCCTGTATCCTTTCTTCTCTTCTCTTTTTTCAGGTTGTGCCATCATCCGGCCTCCCAGGGATGGGGGGATCCGCTACAGAGGTCTGACACAAGAACAGGTACGAATACAGAGCTAACTCTGCAAAATCTACCAACAGAAATTCACATTTTAAGTCGAGAATATGGAACAACTGTTGATTCTACAGTTATGGTTGTGTATGAAAATTGTAACGTCCCCACTTGCTCACTGAATACAAAATACAAAACATGACAGTGTGAGAAAATAAGATGGTGACAATAGTTATTAAATTGTCACAATATAAGCCGATGATATAATTACACCATCAGTTAGAAGAAGGTTGCTTTTGTGCAGTTTCATTTAGGGAAATCTCAACATTTGGATTTTTGTTGATAAAGACTCGAAAGAGCTCAACAGATGATATGTGTGTGTTTGAAAGTAAAGTAGAAAATTACAAGTTGAGGTTTCACGTCAAGCAGCAACCTCCGGTCTGAAAATCTGAGACAAAGAGGAAGTGATAAAATCTGCGGTTCGTTGAGTGTCCGCCAGCTTGAGGCTGGCTCCGGAAGTACAGGAAGTCACAAACACATCAAGACAAAAAAAGCCTTTTCATAGCCAAAATAAACATGTTTGATTTTGCTAACAGCACACACTGAACGTGGGGTGATTTTTTTCTAATTTCACGATGAAAGCAGGGAACACATAAGGATTTTCTAAATCTTAAGCCATTTTTCATCTGTTAGAGACCCCACACATAAAACTAAAAAATCAGACATTGAACAGTTTTGAATGATTTTGTCCCACCGCTGATAGAGAATCTCGTCCTCCAAGACAGAAATCTCGTGTGACTAAACGTGAAGAAACATAGGAACAGATAGCAGCAACCGGCTAACAGCAAACGCAACATGGAAGAGGATATAGAAGAGGGAATGATGGTGGTCTTGGGACTATTTTTAACAGAAAATTCCTGAACCAAAAAAAAAGAAGAGACTGTGGAAAAAACACAGACTTTCCTTAAAAACTTTCTGTCAGATCAGCCATGCTTGATTTGTTTACATCTGCTTCCTTGTTACCCATTCAGCTCGCCTCCTGATTGGCTTCATTCCATTTTACGTCACAGCCCGACTCGGGACTTGTCGGCTTTCCCCACACACAAAGATTTTCAGTCGTAATATCTACAATTGTTGGCCCTGAATCATTTCGAATTATTGGGACAAATCCAATCTTAACACACCTCAGACCACAGGATAATCTTATAAGACTTAAAATAATCGGGTGTTGTCTGCCCTTGGTTGGGAAGGAGGAAAATCAAGACAAAAACAGCGCGACAATCGTTATGTGTGAACCCCGCTTTGGATGATATAGCTCATGTGACTGACGGGGGTCCTGTAGCTGTTAGTATGGAGACTCAAAGCCTGTCCCATTTCCAATATGGCCGCTCCAGACGATTTGCTTCAAAACTCCGTTTCAGAAACAAACGAGTGATGCCTCACAGACTCCATTAATTATAAAGTCTGTTTTATGTGCAGGTACAACGAAATCCACTTCTGTATCTTGCATATGAGTTTAATTTATCAGAATTGAATCTTGAAAGCCAAAGGCTGGTGTGATGAGTCCCCTTTGAAGGGTGTCTGGGCTCAGCCTTAGAGACAGGATCAGGAGCCTGGACATCAGGAGGGGGCTTAGACTAGAGCTGCTGCTCCTTAACACTAGAGTTAGTCAGGTGAGATGGTTCAGACATTTGATAAGGAAGCCTTTTGGACGCCTCCCTCCCTTGGAGGGTGTTATGGGAGTGTCCAACTTGGTCCGGAGATCTAGTGGCAGACCCAGAGCTAGGTGGAGAGATCATATATCCCCTCTAGCCTGGGGATGTCTTAGGATCCTCCAGGAGGAGCTAGGAAAATTTGCTGGAATGAGGAGCATTTGGGTCGACTTTCTTAGGCTGCTGCCCCCGACCTGATTAATAATCAGTTTACACCTCAGTTTTTCCTCAGTTTTGTTACCACCAGACAGCAAAGGACTATCAGTTTCCTGCCATTTCCTGTCTCTGTACTAAACTAAGCTAACTATAGTCTTGTTGCTGTTTTCTGATCTATTCCCAAAATGTTGGCCCATTGTTATCTAGAGCAATGTTTCTCAAATTGTGGTCTGCTGTGAATTTATTTTTTGGAACGTTAAAAAAAAAGTTCAAGCTAACGTGACTCCATTAACAAGCCTACAGGCGAAATCATCATGTATCTGTAGCATAGGACGACAGTGAACGTGGAGACAGAGTTTTTGACCTATACTGCAGCCAGCCAGCAGGGGGAGCAGTTTTGCGGTGACCTCACTTTGAGCTGAGTGTTATGACGTCCACCTTTTCATAGACTATGTTTCTGGGCTTTAGTTTGGTGGTCTGTGAGTTTTTCTTGGCGGGGGAAAACTGGCTCTTGGTCCCAAACAGTTTGAAAAACATAGCTCTAGAGGAGCACTGGGTTACATGCGCTTGCATGTTGCACACGATCTGTTCCCACAATGCAATCTGCCGGTCTGCTGGCTCATGTGCTTACTGAAGCCATCTCCCAGGATCAGCTGCAACCTTTGACCTTTGTCACATGACATCCAGCTGTCCCTCTGATCTGTCTTCCCTCTCCGCTGTGAACTGTTTGATAAAGCGGCGTGTCAGACTAAATCTTAAAACACAAGAGGATTAACAGAGGGACACACAGAGGCTCAGTCAAGTGCAAGCATGAATACTGAGTATGAAATCAAAGATCAGGCACACAGCGGTGGGTTGCTGTTTCACAGTCAGGGATGGTGGGAAGTTTAAGATTAAGCAGGATATATTTGCATTTCCTGTATGGATGATGATGTGTCCTTTAAGTGCTCAGCGTCAGATAACTAAGAGTGAAAGTTCAATGAAAAGGCCTTAAATACATCAGGAAGACCATGCCAAACCACATCTTGTACATACTACAACAGCATGGCTCTGTAGTAGAAGAGTCCTGGTGATTAACTGTCCCGTTTCCTGATATATCTTCCATTGAAAACACATGATGGTACAAAAATGAGACCCTGAATTGATGAGGAGGGAAATTTACATAGCAGGCAAGAGCGGGAGGAAAATTTCAAGCCTCAAGAAACTGATCTCCTCTGTTTGAAACATTAACAGAGTGCTTACTTAGTCTTATTCCTTTTTTAAACGGCACAGAACTTGAAATGTGCCTGTATTTTTTCATGAAAAAAAAAAATATATATATATTAGCTTTAACATTTGGTTTGTTGTCTCTGCAATGGATCCTTGTCGCGTTCAACAGTGTTTAAGTGGACTATGCATTTTACCTGATATATCACAGTCTTGTATTATTCTTATTTCTCCCCTCAAATTTTCTTGTCTTTGAATAATGAGTGGCATTGTTTGGATATTAATGGGGTGAAAGACGTGGTCAGTTGGTAAAACTAGAAAGTTTCAATCAGTATAACAAATTTTTCTCATAAAAGAATCTGACAATTCACAAGAAAAGTTCCTATGAATGAGCGTTTCATCAGTCTGCTACTCTGTAAAAAATGAAATTTAAAATGATTTTAAACCAACTTAGCCAAAGATAGAGAGAAAACATTGAGGTCTACGACATACTGACTCACTCAGTTCAACAAAACCATTATTATTAAGTTTAGAAACGATATATTTTAAATATACTTTGAGATGATATTTCGTAACAAATCACTGATTTGATCAGTACACTTGCATAACTTTTAGAAAGGTGAATTATTTGATACTTTTTATGCTTTTGTGGTTACACCATTTGACAGTTGAATGGGACTGATTCTTTAATGGGGTAAAAAATGGTAGAAATATCATATAAAACACTTTGACACCAACAGAAATGCAAACTACATAATTTAATAAACATCTAACATGCACATCATCTGTTGTTTTAACAATTTTAAAGCGTATTTTTGACACCAACCTTCAATTGGCACTGTCCCTAAAAAATAAAGCACAATGGGCTCCAATGATTCTTGCTCTGTTTGCACTCACAGTTGTTTAAATGTCTCCTTCTCCCTGGTTGAGAAATCCAGAAGCTTTGCATATGTAAATTTTGTTTATTTCAAAAGTTTAACCGCTGGGTACAACATCCACGCTCTGTGTTTGTGTGCTGAAGGCGCTTTGAAGTTTCCCGAGTTTTAAATAAGTGCTCATATGTTCGTGTGTTAAACCGAGGCTTAAGACGAGCACAGAAGAAAAGATTCATTTCAAGAGCCTGAGGCCGAAGAGTGAAGAGAAACAAAGCAAAACAGTTGTTATTTGATGGGACTTTAAGACTCCTAAGATTGATATTAGAGGAGAAATCGATGCTGTTTTAAAGTCTGCTGAACCGACTGACATCTGATCCCTCCAGTCGAACACACACACACACAAACAAACACATTACACACACCATACAACATGAAATGGGAACATAAAGCCAGAGCCGGATTTTGCTCGTGGTGTAATTTAGAGTGTGACAGCCCATCAATTTATACAGTATTGCAATAAATGTTCTTCCTAGCAGAGCTTCATCGTCACGGCCGTATGTCAGCAGAGTCTGCTGCTCTGGGACGGAATGAGGGGGTCCCTGTGAGGAGGAGAAACACTGGGAAGCATCAATCATGCTTTAATTACCGCCTCTCTGTCTGTGTCTCTCGCGCAGATCCGCAGTGTGCAGATCCTGCCAGTGGATTATGAGATCGAGTACATCTGCAGGGGAAACCGGGTGATCGTGGGACCCAAGGTCAGGAAATGCTTACCCAACGGCACATGGACGGACATGACGCAGCACAGCAGATGTTGTAAGTCTTATTTGGATGTGATTTCACCCTGCATATAAAGATCAACTTTTACATTTTCTGTTAGTTTCATCTCTGTCAAATAGTTATAAAACCACGGTTAATGAAGTGAAGCGGTTTCGACTGCACACCACCGCCTGGCCTGCTTACTCTACACACACACAGGAAAGTGTGAAATACTGAGCAACCCTCACGCTCGCTTTTTTTTAAAGAACTAAAATTGGAGAGATTTTTAAACAAATGCGGCACCAATGTGAAAAATCTACATCCTGAACACAGCTGACATGAAATCAGTCCACAGCCTTTTACGTCCCATTTATTTCAAACCCGTGGTAACTGCACTGAGCCTCGGCAGTGAGAGCTGGGAGTGTTGACACAGTGCTGACACATCATCAGCCTCTCAGTCAAAATGACTAACTTGTTAGCAAACAGTCGCCCATTAACACATCCAGCAGTTTGGTAAGAAAGTTTTGGGTCGTGATTTTAGACACCCAGCAGATGATCTGCTATGAGGGCTCCTGTTGGGCAAGGATGCTGATCCTGCCGGACACAGGCAGGCTCTTTAGAGGGTTTGTGCTAAACTGGATTGCCAGAATCATCCAGAGTTCAGTGAGCTATTGCTCTAAGCTCCTCGTTTCAGGGTGCTGGTGTGGAAAACTGGGAGACTTTTTTAAACTCAGTGTTGTTCATAAGCTTAGAGGATGGCCACTTTATTAGGCTCACTTTTCCAACTGCTCGTTAATGCAAATTTCTAATCAGCCAATCACATGGCAGTAACTCAATGCAGTTCAAACCAAGCATCAGAATGGGGAGGAAAGATGATTGAAGTGACTTTGAACGTGGCATGGTCGTTGGTGCCAGACGGGCTGGTCGGAGTATTTCAGAAACTGCTGATCTACTGGGATTTTCACGCACGACCATCTCTAGGGTTTACAGAGAATGGTCCGAAAAAGAGAAAATATCCATTGAGTGGCAGCTCTGTGGGTGAAAATGCCTTGTTGATGCCAGACGTCACAGGAGAAAGGCAACAGTAACTCAATAACCACTCGTTACAACCGAGGTATGCAGAAGAGCATCTCTGAACGCACAACACATCGCACCTTGAGGCAGATGGGTGTTTTTCATTGGTTATTAGACGTTAAAAAAAGGGTTTTACGTCTCGTTTCATGATGTTTGACAGCTGCCGATCTTCTGTAGTTTTTTTTCAGGAATAGCAAAATACGTCAGGAAGGAGAGTTAATAAGAGTTATTCTATCCACCATTTTCCTGACTACCCATAGTTCATAGCTGTTGCCGGTTTTGCTCATTCGGTTGAAAGTTCTGTTTACGTCGCCATGGAAACCACAAAGCTGATGATGTTAGCCTAGCTGTCGTATTCGCTCTAATAACCGGCTTTTGAAAGCAAGAAAGCGACAAAATGAACCAAAATCAGAGGTGGAGTCATAGTGCGGATGTTTTAAAAAGTTTACACTGAGCCCTGACTAGCATTAATGATATCACGCAAGTTGTTTTGAGTTAGTTTGCCGGTAGCGTAAGTCGATAACCGAAGGTGGAAGTCAACACTCATAGACTTCTGAAAAAACAGATGGCTACACAGTCTATGATTCTAACCCACATACAGCAGTTATTCTGCAGTGATCCGATCAAACTTGAGAGTCTGTCAATAAAATGAAGAGTGAGGTTACGTTAGCTCTGATTGGTGAGGTTGGAGCTGGTAGATGAGCTCTGGTAGGACATAACCAGGGTTCACGTTACTGACACGTCTCAGAGCAGCGGGCTGTGAAGAGCACTAAACAGAGAATCTGCTCACCATCTGGACACTAAACTACGGTCCTAAGATCTGCTCTACATTAATCTGCTTCCAACACAAATGCACGCCTTAAAAAGAGTCACATCTTTACGCCAGTGGGTGATGGTACTCATGGGAAATGGAGTCTTTATCCCGGAAAAACACAACAGATTGTAGTCCTCTCAGCGTCTTTAAAGAGAAAGAACTCTTTGGTTCCTTTTCTTTGTACACATCTCCACATTGCTTTTTTTTAATACTTCACCTCTAGGAAATTCTATCTCAATATGCGCTCTGAATTTTGCTCATTTTACAGCATATGTGTCTAAAAACCTGTCGTTGTGTCAGTGTTTTTATTTCGGATGGTGATGTGTTCCATAGTTTCATTCCTCTAACTGAGCAGGATGATTGACTGGATGTTTCTGCCAAACAGATTCCACTTTTTTCACCTCCAGTTCTGATTCCACTACTTTGTTTATTAAACAGTTGACAGAATATGTCTGGTGCAAGGTTGTTTACACATTTTAAAAATGTATGAAAGAAAAATTAACAGAAATTACACGCGTGTGTCACAGAAGGTGATTATTCGACTCCCGGTAACGACATTCCCTCTCTCCCTTCAGCTCTCCTCTCTGACAAAGACAAAAAAAAGCCCAAAAATAATTAAAGAGAGAAAAGAAGTATCTTAAAATCAATTCTGAATTTAATTAACAACCATTATAGAGCGACTGCAGTGAGTGTAATCAGAGATCTGTGCTTAGTTGTAGTCACGAGGCCGGCGGATGACAAATTTGAAGAAGGCAGATAAAGAGAGGAGAGCGGATAAACACATGAATGATTAGTTCAAGATCAGGAGAGATGTTTCTCATTTGAAAGACAGGATTTTATTTAACACGATGATCAAATTTCTGTTGATGAGCAAATACGCTGCCAAGATTTCTGGAGGAGGATTTGACAAACAGGGAGAGTGGACCAATATGCTTGAGAATGTTGTTTGTGGGAAGTTTGGTTCGATAATTTGAAGCTCAGTTTTCTCAGAGTTTTGCTGAGAGATGTAAGAGACATCTGATATTTGATAACAGCCCAACAGCTCCGGAGTGACTAAGCCTCTGTAGCCTTTATAGACACGTATAACCAAGTGCCATCAGCAAAACGTGAGTGATATACAAGCACAACAACCACATCATCGGCCCACAAAAGCATCACCGACCTTCTTTTCTGGAATGATGTGCATGTAGTTTCTGGTGCTTCTGATCCCAGCCTTAAGTGGACTCTCAGTTTTAAACACTTCTAAAGAGACTGACGCCTGGGTATAACCACGTTATGTCAGGGTGTTTTTCTGTTTTTTTAACCCAGTGTTAGACATTTACGTTGCAAGGGTTACCCTACCCTAGTGAGTTTGAAATCCAGGGATTTAGAGCAGGAGTTCCCAAACTTTTCAGCCCCCAAAACAATGACGCCAGAGACTGGTGACCCCCTATTCTCTTACCTGTTTTGTTAGTCTATGCTCTTTTCTTGGAGTTAATAGAAAGGACGTCCTGATTCTGATCCAAAGTGTCAGATCAGAGCTGATCTTGACATTTTAAATTCGACTTGAACAGTGCCGTCACTGAGCACAGTTTGCTGCTGAATGCTAATGCTAATGGTTAAGTATAAGTTTGTCCAGCTCAGATTGGTCGGTCATACACTTAGCTTCACTGCAGCCAGACACATCACGGCAATAACATCTGTTCTACAGCGTCCTACGGTAACTCTCAAGGGACAAACCGTACAGAAATATGAAAACATTCCAACACAGGGGAGTCTGTTAGCATTCGTAACTCTGTGGATAAATGTCAGCAGTGTTGAGATATTTATCAACCCAGAAGCTGAAAACATTTCTAGAAACAACAAAAAGAGTGTGAAACTCCGCTCTCTTACTTCTTTAGGAAAGTTTACCTCGGAAAACACAAGTATTGGTTCTGGACTTGGTAAAAAATGCTGACTGGGACATCCCTAGTTAATTGTTCGGTACATTTTTTTCTTCGGTTACTCCTAATACAGTCGTTTATTTCATATCTTTTAATTTTTGCAGTGTACACTTTGCTGCTATCACACCAAATTTCCTCATCTTAGGACTGATAAAGAATCATCACATCTTTCAAGGTGAATAAATGTCACTCAGTGCTCAGAGTAAGCACCAAAAGGCTAATCCAAAAAAACAAACAAAAATTGGAACGACAATCCAGATCAGCATTTTTCTGCCACCGTTACAGCGTCAGTTGAAACGCTGACTGCTTTGCACATGACACTTTCATTATGTCAACTTAAATTGCCATGCTTGAACCAGACAACAAAAACGATAAATCTGTTGCTTCACTTCTGCAATCAGCGAAGACGTTTTTTAGGGTTTTTTTCTCCAGTTTTCAGTCCCTTTGTGTTTACAAAAACACACACAAAAAACACCAAAACAAAAACAACAAAACGAGCAGGAAATCATATTGAAGTTATTCCAAAATAACTGTCGTAGAATAAAAAAATTATTCCATTTATTACATTGAAGCCATAACTGTAACAGGGACTGGGCTATTGAGAGGCCGTTTACACGTCAACATTTCACCCCAAAAACACAAAAACAAAGTGGGAAAAATCTGCATTTACAGGGAAACACAAAGGGACTGAAAACTGGAAAAAAACTGAAAAAAGTCTTCGCTGATTGCAGAAGTGAAGCAACAGATGCACATTTTGTTGTTACTGTTGTTGTTGTTGTCCAGTTCAGGCATTCAGCGTTTCCACTGAGAACTCCAGCGTGCTGTTTACGCTGTAACAGTGGCTGCAGTGTTTCAGAAAAATTCTGATCTCGAGGCGGTTGTAAAAAGTTTCTGTTTTAGGTCAACTAAAATGCTGTTTCTGCGAAATGAGAGGCTGAAATGCATCAATACCTTTGCATTGGCTATAGTTAGATATGTTTTTACAGTAATGGATAAAGTTTGCAGTTTTATGACCCTCCATGCTGTAACTATCAACAAGTCCACCACAACCATCCAGATGGATTTTAAACCTTTGGAGCGATTTGTGTGCTGAATTAATCACGTATGATCTTAAACACCTCAAGCTAAAAAAATTCAGCCGTTTGAATACGAGGCCGACAACAGCAACACGGAATAGTGTTTGAGTGATTCACGACAGCTAACCAATCGGATTACAGAGGCAGTTCACGTCTGACACCAGCGACCGTCTCTGAATAGCGATGAGGGTTTGAATCCTCCTTCTTTAGGCTTGCTTGTTTTCACACAATGACACCTGATCCATTTGATGAAGGAGGCTGTCAGATGCTATTTAAAGCATCCCAAAAACAGGAAAAGTGGATAGTTGAGCCTGGAGTATTTTTGTCAAGTATTTCGGTTGAATAGTCAGAAATGATTTCACTCAGTCTTTTGTGTCTGTTCAGGAAATTTGTCCCTAAAGCAGAGCTTAGAATCACACGATGTTTCTGTTGAATCCTGATCGCTTCTAAAGGTTCGTTACTCTGCTTTGTGTAACTGATGAGCCGTTTGTCCTGTGCTCGTCTGATATACGTTTTATGCATAACAAACAGCTCAATAAATAAATAGATAAACAAATGTAAATGTGAACTTATCTTTAACACCCCCACAGAGAGTTATTTTGGCCATTGCTTGCTTGTCATTGCTTTCAACTGATTACATTTAATTGTTCACGATTAAATCGTGCAGGCCTGTATGGCCTCCATGTGTTTGAATCTAATGAGAAAATATTATATATTTACCCTGATAGTTTTTTAAATTGCATTGCTTCTCCATAATGGGTCTAAGAGTGTGCTCATGAAGCAAACTGTGTCTGTAAAGCAACGTTTTCTGGTTCCACAGCGAGCTTTGAATATAATTTCCACTCACATCACATCCACAGTGCTTCTGCAAACACTGAGGATCTGAGAATAAGGCCAGCAATCCAATCAAATCCCTGTGATATCTCTGTTTTTAGTCTTTCAGTTCACATTTAACATCAGTGGAATTTATTTCTCCCATGAGAACATTTTTTTGTTTTCTCCGGCTTATGTAACAGCGCAGGCTGCAATGTGCAGATTGCAGTTTTATTATGTGCTCGCGTGCTGGAAGGAAGATTCAACAAAACTCGACAGCTCGACCAATTATATTCAGAGCTGGGCCGTTTTGTCAGGAAATCCAACCAGGAGAGCAAAGTTGAATCATGTGGAGGCTGTAGCATAGCAAGCTAACGCCACAAAGGAGGGCCTGAGTGGAGTTCTTAACATCTGTATCTGGGTCAAAACGCTTCCTGGGGCAGTTTTGGTTCCATTTCAGAGACTTTCACACTTCAGCCTCCTTGTAGCAGGTTGTGTCTGCATTGTAACCAAATATGATACCTTATCGTGCAGCCGTGCAAACATTTCTCAGGGGGCGGAAATAATCCTCCGAAGCAGCTGATACTTGAGAAATGATCAAACTTGAAAACACACGGCAGTGGGTGATGGTGCTCATGGGAAACGGAGTCTTTATCTCTACAGGCCTAATGTGTCACTGCTATCAGTGCCAAACAGACAGAGCCTTTGCTCTGAAGATTTCTGTTTTTTAATAAGTCGTGTGAGTTTAAATTGACACAGTTACAATCTAGATTAAAAAAAGAATGATATATATATATATATATAAAATACTTTAATTCATCTTTTTTTATTCCCAACAAGTCCTTTTACATACCATCTAAAGCTAACGTAAAAACAGGAACCTGTCATAGACTGTTAAAAAAATGGACGTCATCTCGCTCTGCTCAAACTGAGGTCGCCACAGAAACTGCTCCCCCTGGTGGCTGGCTGCAGTACAAGACAAAAACTCTGCCTCTCCATTCATTCCAGATGGGATGTATTCAAACTTTAAAAAATTATTACACCTTGTAGAAATGTTTCTCACATCCATATGCTGTGGTGATATTTAGATATTATTAGGCTGCATTATGTTCAGGTCCTCTTCTTTATGAAATGTTTCTTTTTCATAAGTTATTAGAGGTTAAAAACTGGGTTTTACGTCTCGTTTTTTGGCTTCAAAACCGTACAATGGTAAAAGGCGGAGCCAAACTGTCCATTCTATATACAGTCTACGACGGAACCTGTGGTCAAGGCAAGATAGCTGCGTGTAATTCATCGTTGCAGTAGACAAATTATTTCTCTGTGCCAGTTGTGTGAAATGCTCTTATTGGTGTATTGAACATTCACAGCAGGCAGTCTCTGCTCCTTACTGTGGAGACCACTGTTCATATCTTCTTCTTCTTTTGTTGTAACTATCTTCTTATATGTAAAGCACATTTAAAGGGTCCAAAAGTGTGTTATGAAGTGAAGCAGAAACAGGAAAGCCAATCAAACAGAATGGGCAAAAACAGTGAGATGGAGCTCAGTCGACAGGAGGATAAACCCAAGACGCTGAAACAGCACAGAGGCGATATTAAAAAAGCAAAAAGGGGGAAAAAAGGACAATAAAAAAATGAAAAGGAAGCAAGATCAAATGGCAAAAGGATGACACTGATTTTCATCCTTCAGCAGATCTCTTGTGTAGAACTCTGTACCTGGTTATAACTCTTTGTCTCCTTCCCCGCCTGTTCCCAGTGCTGCTGTGTCCGCGGGTGTGGACTTCTCTGGAGAACGGCCGCGTGTCGGTGAAGCCGCCTGGACCTCCGGTGGAAGGGACGATCCTCCACTACAGCTGCCACGCCGGCTTCATCCTGGAGGGCAGAAACATCAGCCATTGCACCAAACTGGGCAAATGGGACGCCCCCAAACCCACCTGTCTCTGTGAGTGTCTCATTTAGTCCGTGACACACGGAAAGATTTTGCATCCAATCATAAAGCAATCGTGTTCTATAATTGAATTACTGTTACCGTCTCTGGGGAGGTGACTGCACAGATGGTACCGAATGGCTGAATTAGCATTTCAACAAGTATCATATGCTAGTAAAGAAATATCCATCTAGAAATATACTAAGATGTTTCTGAGATGGATAGTAATGAATCTGTAGGAACAGGAGCTCTGTGTGTTTTTGAAAGAAGGAACCAGGGTTGTCTTCTTTGAGCCTCATGATCCTCAATGTGTCGCTGTCAGCTAGCGGTGTAACAGTTTGAAGTGCGACCCTGTAAAGTGGTGACTTTCAGCTGAATATATATAAGGAAGGAGTCTTCAGGGATGCATCCGAGTTTACTTATTATTAAAATGTCAAAACATACTCATTGGATAACAAGAATAGAATAGAAGGGAAATTCAGGTGTCTGGCAGATAAAATAGTAAAAATCCTGTAAAACAAACGTAAAAATACATGAAATAAAGTCTGTCTCCTCTGACTGTGAGGGTAGTTGCAGGCTGCCTCAGTACACAGGGTTTGTCTGCAGAAAACCCAGACCGCGATCCGACCCACCCAGTGGTGACAAGGTGGCAGCTCTGTAGGCATCCCTGACACTGACATACAGCAGATCAGGTGTTTTATTCTCTCTAGTTGGACAATCAACAAACTGTGTAAATCCAGTCAGTTGGGAGGAGAGGGTAACATGAATCAATTCCCCTCCTGTTGAGTGTGTACAGAAATGAGCTTGGGTAAGTTTGCTCATGGAAATGATGGGCCGTGAAAGCTGGCATGGAGGGTGTCTGCTTAAGGACACCAGAGCTAACTGTAGGCCTAATTCAATGAAACAGCACTCAAGGAGCGATGTATCAGGCCATGAAACTTTTCCGTAGAGGCTGTCTTCAGTAGCAGATGTTTGATGAACTATTTACATTATCACTTCTGCATAGACTTCATATTTTAAGACTGGAGCTTTCCACTTGGCATCCAGCTGAAAGTTACCACTGAACAGGGTCACTTTTTAAATCAAAACACCGGTCGATCTCTGCAATGACTTTTTAAATTTTGCTTTAAGTTCAACATTTAAGGTGTTTCAGTTTGTTGCTACAAAACACAATCACAACTGGCTAACTGTGGTATTAAGAATGCCAGCCTGTCTGTTATCTTATATGGAATCATCTCTGTTGTATAGCCTTAGTGTCTTTCATACTGCCCTCTACTGGTGTGGTGGTACAGTGAAATTACTGTTTTGGATTTTACACTCACCTGATGTAAATAATCTTCAGTAGACCTCAGGCCTCAGAGAAAACACAGACAAACATTAAGCTGCAGGAACCATCTGAAAGTTCCTGGTACTAGCCTGAAAGCGCCCACTGTGTGTGACGGTTCCTCGTTTTATTATTTTCAGAAGATCTGAAGAAAAACTGTATCCTACATGAGGGCTGAAATCGCTTCAGTAACGGTTCAAAATACCATCAGAAAACACTTTTAAAACCGTTTATTTGCTAAAGTTGATATTTTAAGACAGTACAAAAATTTAAACTGGAAAAAAAGGAATAAAAATAATTTATAAGAAGAAAAAAATCTCATCTTTCTCTACCCTCTGCATCTCAAATGGCATGGCAACATTATTTTTGTGTCATGATTTAAGTTAAAGGTAGTATCCCCCGTTGTTAAGTTTAAATAGGAATTTAAATGGATGGCTTAGGCCGTGTTAATCCCTAAATGGCTCAAATGCACATTATGTCAAAAAAAAAAAAAAAACACAACACACAGCTCACTTTGTTTTAAAAGCCTCCCCAACAAAAAAATGGGAACGTAAGGCTTTGCAGACGACAATAATTACAAACACCTGCTCTCCCAACGGTGATGCGAGGTTGCTAGGAGATAAATGATCCAGCCAATCAGAGCGTAATCCTCAGAGGAGGCCCACACGGTTGGCTCAGGCAGGTAAAACAAACGACGGACACTGACGTGATGTGAGAGCTGACAGGGAACGCAGTGAGTGACGGCGACGGGATTTTGTTTGTGATACCACCGAGTGCTCTCCGTTACAACAGCCGGCATGTTTGCAGGCTGGGAGGATTTGTCCATATTAGTGCAAACAAACGAGGATTTCAGAAGAAAAACAAACAGATGAAACAAAGAACAGATAGAAATGACATCGCCAACTGGTTATCAGAGGAGTTGGCATGGCAACCTGTAAAGTTGCTATGGGAATGGTGGTATTAAAAGGATAAACGAGGGAATTATCAGCGCACTTGGACTGAGAGTAGGCTACTTACTCTCTAATAATCAAATCGGTGTTTGGCTTATGATTCTCTCAGATTTATTAATGAGCGCTCACACTGCTCTGTAATGAAGTTCACACCCTCTGTGTTGATACTCGAAGGTGTTTCAGGATACCTACGCCGTGCAAACTGCTCCAGATTCACAGGTTTCCTTCTTCACTTTTATGGTCTTCCTGTAAAATCTCAAACGATTACATAACATCTTCCTCAGCGAGGAACCTCCTGCCAGAGCGGCTCAGCAGCCAACCCACCGTGCATCTTAAATGTTGTGTGACTGCCACCTAGTGGAGGAAAATGATTTGAATTTTAGACCTTACTGCACCAAAACCTCTACAAATTATACATGACAGAGGTGAATAATTCAGATGTAGAGACGTCAGGGTTTCAGGGAGAGGATTGAAATCCTGAATCTGCATGAGAAATTCCTCTGAACTCCTCTGTTTCAACTAAGATAAAACTTTTTAACCGACTGCTTTTTTTCCTTCTTGTTTTGCTGCCAAAGATGACAGAAACTACACAGGTAAGAATTTTATTTACAAGTTATTCAAATCTCATGACATTGTTGAGGAAACTTATATTAACGTGAACGGCTTGCATCACATTGCTCACATTGTTAGACGAAGAAAACTTCTCTCTCCTGCTCAAATGAAAAACACCACTTCTTACTTCCTGTTCTGAATCTCAAAGATATAACCCACCCAGATGAAATACTCATCAGTTATGAAGCTCTTTTGCTTCAAAATGTGCCCCATTATTCATTCATTCATTATTGATTTTTCATTATGACACAAAACCTCTCACTACATCTCATTATGAAAAAGGTCTTTAATATTCATGGACACCATTAAGCCTGCCTGTTTGTAGAGCCACTGGCTATACACCAAAATGCGACCGAGCTCATTGAGCTGAGGTGTAATGTACGCTATCACCACAAGAGGGCAGCAGCGCTCTAACGTACTAAAAGTCATCCCTCTGCAGCAGAGAGTGCAAATCCTCTCACCAGCTGGAAAATCTCATTTTTGGGTGGAGGTATTAGAAGTCGCTTCCTTGAATAACTCAGCTTATTTTTTTTTTCTTTCTGTGAGGAAAAAAACAAGATTAAAGTTTGAAGCCGAAGCTGTGCACTCGGGAGTAAAAGAAATTAGTTTTCAGACCTGATTTTTGCGCACATATAACACAGCTGACATAATTTCCCTGCAGATCTCTGCCTTCCAGTTACACGAAAGACTTTATTTATCATGTAAATCCTCATCTCATGAATAAGTGCAGTGATAAGAGAAAATTAATCACCCAGCTGTGTTTAATACTTGATTCGGATTGGTCAAAAATCCTGGAACTGTGGTAATTAATTCCAGATGGCAAGCAGCTACGCCTGAGGAAACCTGAATCTACGTCATATCAGATCCATTCAATGAAACGGTTGCAGCATATTTATAAAGTTTATGCATCGCTGACAGAATTGGTTTGGAGAAGAGGTGTTATTTTCTTTATTTGTTAAGAATACCAACAGAAAAACCTCCTAAAGAAAGATTTAGAATGAAAATGTTAAGATGAACGTTAACTCATGGAGCCCTGGAAGCATCAGAACCATCAAATATGAGGGACTGTTTATGTATTTATTAAACCTTATAAATCTATAAAATCATCTTTAAATCATATCTTAGCAGCATCAACTCGATCATATCTTTATTTGGCTTACTAAATGCCAGTTTGATGGATGTTGTACTTTTAACCTTCACTTTCTTTGCACCTTTCCCTTTGACAACAACGTAGGTGGCTTGTCAAAGAACCTGTGGGGTTTTCAGCCGCTCTATCAGTCGTGACAAACTCTAACTTTGCAACTTTGCACGACTTAACTGTATGAAGAGTCCTGCTGTATGAGAAGGACAGATTGATACAGGAGGGGGAAAAAATCCCAAAACCCCTCATTAAAACATATACACACACACACACACCCAACCCCCCAACACACACACGCATGTCACATGCGCACAAAACGCATGCAGGCAAACTGCATGCAGCCTCTGTCACTCAGTATGTTTACATGCACGCAGCAGTTCAGTTGAGGTCACAGCTCGAGTTTAAAGCCACAGTGGGGGGTTTGGTCTTGTCTGCGTACATGCAGTAAAGAGAATCAGACTTCTGGCTGAGAACGTCTCACTCCTCTCTGATAGGTGGCGCTGTGTCCTTTACTGATGAGCGAAGCTGCGTGCGTAACAAACTAGTTTCAGCTCACCTGAAGAGAAAACAACATTCTAACAACGATGGCTGAGATTGATGCAGCTGTAGCTCTTCATGTTTTTATTTATGTCATGATGTTTGTTGTGTTGGAGCCTCAGACTGTATGAGCACAGGGACCCTATTTACCATGGTTAACTACTTCCTCGTCCGAGACCCGCTGAGTCCTGCCGAAATCAACCGCAGCTAGAAGCTACACAGAGTCTGTATTCAGCCAGGTTAAGCTGTTTACATGCGTTTTAATAGTCCGATCTCACACTGACTAAACTTTTAGTCCAGTTTCTGAAGCTGCACGTAAACACACTGACTGTTATCTGTCTCGTTTGATGTCCTTCAGTCATTCTCCTCGCGTGTTTTGTGGTAGAAAAGTGTTTGTCAACAGATGATTTTTGTCCGTGTTCCACCACAATGTTGAAAAACAGTTTTGTGTAGAACATTCAGAGGATTGGAGAAATTTGAGGGGGCGGGTCAAACTAATATGATTGGTCAAATTTGCAAATATGTTGCGGTGATTGGACAAAATTGCAGTTCATGGGGATTGACTGAATTTGCGTTAGCTGTTGAGGGCGCTGTAGGGAGGGGCTGTATAATCAGTAATGTTGTCCCTTTCTGTGTTACCTGTCGCTCATATTTTCTCGTTCATCATTTCGTGATCAACAGACAGATCTCATACTTCTTCACTTCGCCAGCTAGCTAATCATGAAGCTGCACGCTATCATTACGATCCAGCTCTGGTAGCAAATAAAGCAATAAACTGATGCAAGGAAAGATGTACTTAATTAATATTTTAAAAAAAACATACAGTCTGTGATGATTAATGCAGCTCTGCTAAAAGATTAATGTAACTAGCATGGCAAATTAATGTGACATTATACTGCAATTATTTCACTTATATGTGGCAGATATTCCTCAAGATGTAAGCAGGTCACTGCTGTAACTGATGTCTAATATAATTCTAACTCACTTCTGTCTTTGTTCAAGCAATAAAAAGACCATGTGAGGACTTTAGAAGTCATCTAAAAATAGTCTCACTTTGATAAACTGTTCACAAAAAAAAAGGAATTTTAAACCTCATTTTCTTCACATTTTGAGTTTTCTCTGCTGCTTTTAAGACAAAAACTGAATTTGTCTGGAAACACATTGTTTTGTTTATGAAACATGAGTAAAAAAAAACAACCCTAAAGTGAGTGAACCTGTAAAGAGTTTCTGGCTTCAAAACAACCAGAAATACTCAAAATAAAGGACTGGATGGCTCAGTGGATGTCAAATAAAAAAATCAAATTTTACATTTATTTTACTTTGATAGCTTTACAATTAACATCCCAAAAATATCACAGGAAAAACAATGAGGGCTTTAACTTTTTCTGAACTGTGTATATTTATTTACCTGTTCAATTCACAACTTGAAATGAGATCACCAGCGCCAAAATTGGTGATGTCTAAACAGTATTTCTCAGTGTATGTGGTCCGGTCAAACTTTCCCAGGAAAGCACAAATCTATGGACAACACGCAGATGGAAAGTCCCTTTGATGACACTACATCGAATGGCAAAGTTCAGCAAGAGCTGACCTTTCTCCCTCTAGAAGGCTAGAGTAACACTAAACAGACCAACCAATAGTGTGAGGTAACTACAAACCCCCATACCAGTGAAGTTGGGACGTTGAGTAAAACGTAAATAAAAACAGAATGCAAAGATTTACAAATCTTGATATAAGATATTTACGGTTCAAACTGAAAAACTTTATTGTTTTTTGTAAATATTCACTCATTTTGAATCTGATGCCTGCAACACGTTCCTAAAAAGCTGGGTCAGGGTCATGTTTCCCACTGTGTTCCATCACCTTTCCTTTAAACAACACTCAATAAGCATTTGTGAACTAAGGACACTAACTCCCGTTTATACGGGGCGACCGTGGATCAGTGGTGGAGTTGTCGTCTCTCAATTGTAAGGTTGAGGGTTCGATTCCCAGCTCCTGCAGTCACATGCCGAAGTGTCCTTGATCAAGACACTGAATTGTATTGTATGAATGGGTATGAATGTGTTAGTTAAAAAAAAACTGATGGTCTACAATAGATAGATCTTTCTGCCTATGTGGTGTGGATGGGTGAATGAAACTAGCAGTGTCAGAACGACTAGAAAAGCGCTATATAAGTACTGGTCCATTTACCATTTATACGACAAAGGTTTTAGGATGTTTGTTGCGTTTCATCCCCTTCATCGTTTACACAGAAATGCCGTTTTAGTCCATCTAAAATGCTCTCCAGAGCCTGCAGCCTCTGTTGCCGTGTAAACAGCAAGCTGAAGTTTCAGTGGAAACGCTAACGTCACGCTCTGTTTTGCGTGTACACATTCCACTTTCATTGTGGGAACTTTTGCGAACTGGACAACAACAACGGTTCAATGGCGTACTACCATGTTGTGCTTGTGCTGCTGAATCTGCTGACTGTCTTTCAACAAAATGTGCATCTGTTGCTCCACTTCTACACTCAGATAAGACACATTTAATATATACACCAGACAATCAGCCATCCTCCTCTACCAAAAGATTCCACAGTTATATCGCCACCTCCTGGCCGTGTATGCATACTACAGCGTTTTCAGTCCATCAGCATTTCCGTGTAAACCAAGATTTTTTTCCTCCGTGTTTTTTGTGTTTCAACGGGGGCCAAATTGTTGAAGCTTTGGAGGTGGAATTCTTTACCATTCTTGCCTGATGAACAACTTCAGTCGATCAACACTCCGAGGTCTCTGTTGTTGCATTTTGCGCTTCATAATGCACCATACATTTTCAATGGTAGACAGGTCTGGACTGCAGGCAGGCCAGTCTAGTACCCGCACTCTTTTACTACAAAGCCACGCTGTTGTAACACGTGCAGAATGTGTTTTGGCATTGTGTTGCTGAAATAAGCAAAACAAGGATTTTAAAAAAAGGAGATGGTTATCATCATCCGTGAGAGTAGAAGTGGGTTTGTGAGCAGCTTCTAAAAAAGGTTGAGTGCACAAAGTCAGCCCTCTCTGTAAAAACGCAGGGTCAAAACATCTACTAGTCCCTCCATTTTTATGTGATCCCTGGCAGGGATGATGAATACATTTGTTTTTGTTACAGGATGGCTCACCCTCTCGCACGGTTATGTCACCACATTAGAAACTGGCTGGATATTGAATCACACACTTACCATCTCCAAACGGCTCAAACACTGCACAGATCCTCTCATGAATTAGGCACAGACCTGAGTTCGCCTTTCATAAGCCAAACGACAGACACACATTACACAACGCTAAACTCCTGATCGCTTTCTGTAAGTTATCCCGTGAAGTCAGCTGAGAAAAACTAAGAAGTTTCCAAATGTCACAGACAGACTTGACAAACACACAATTAACAAAGCGGCAGAGAGCAGTGTTTCCACAAATAGAAATTTCCATCTCCTGTCACATTACTGACCTCCTTCTGGCTCTGCTCCCTCTCTCTTTCTCTCTCCACTCCATGTGCCATCACCACCCACTTACTGCCTCCTCAGCGGGAGAAAGGTTAATACCCTGCTCCTGTCTGTGTCTGCTCAACCCTCAGTGTGTGTGTGTGTGTGTGTGTGTGTGTGTGTGTGCATCTCCAGGTTCTGCTTTCTCTAAGTACAGTATAACAAAACCACAGAAACAGTGGATACAAACAGCTCACACAGTTTCCCTCCAAACTCTGCATCTACGCACATTTAAATACGTACATCCACATCGCTGTCAAGCTCATTCTGTTTACGTTTTTACAGCCCGAGAATCAGGGCGAAGGCTTGAAACCTTAGTGATTATTATTATTCTTTCTTTCAGGTGCTTTAACCCAAAATTGTGTGCCCCCGGCTTTGGCTCGCCACAAAATTCATTCAAGTCGAAAAATTTATGACTCACGTGTTTTAGTGCCCATACGTGCTCCATAGCGCCCCTTAGTGAGTTAAAACTGCAGCCCCTCGGGCTACTTTAAGCTACGGGTCTAATTTTCAGTGAGCATAACTATCATGCTAAGACCTACAAAAAAGTCTCTTACGACCATACTGAATTCCAAACAGGAAGTTCTGAAATTTGAGTTAAACATCCGATTTTTGCCATTTTTTGGGTACGCATTTGATCGAACTTTTACCACTTTTTTTTCCAATCATCTTGAAATTTTTTTTATGTATACTAGACACATTGACGATTAAAAGTTATTAAAGGATTTTTTTTTAGCTCAATGGGTGTGGCCAGGGGAGCTCGCCAAATTTGACGATTTTATATTTTTTATTATAATTTGTGAGATTTTGAATGTGTTAATGTGTTCTGATGAGTAGATCTCTAAGAGGACACGAAGAGGAATCACACTTTAGCTGTAAATTGCAAAGAATAAATGAGGAATTAAACTTGCACATATTCCACGTTGCCAAGTTGTTCCTCTGACTTTAAAAAAAAAAATCACAGATCCTACTTTTTGAGTCGGTATTGGATCGGATGGGTGCGTCTCTAGTTCATGTTACTCTGACAATTTCTCACAATTTATGTAATAAAGAAAACAGGTGACAAATCAATACTTTGTGTCAGCTGATACCCAAAACACGGGTATTGTGTCAGGATGTGTCTATGGTTTAACTATAGTCTGTATAATTAATAGTCTCCATAATGTCACCCGTCTGTTTTTTGAATGGATTTTTTGAGCAAATCGGCTGGAGCAGCCATATTGGAAATGGGGCGGGTTTTGAATCTCCACCATAGACTGTATAAAACAAGGCCGTATGCCTCCATGACGTCACCCGTCTGTTCCTGATACAGTCAAATGATCAGATCATTGGACAGGGCCATCTTGGATATGAAGCGAACTTTGAGCTCCCTTTCTAACAGCCTGTCAGTCACATGAACTGAGCTCAGCCTCTGATTGGACAAACTCATGATCCTAATATCTTCTAAACTGCAGAGTTAGAAAAAATTCACTCACCGTACAGAGTGCCTATAGCGAAATTAGCATTTCAGACCCACACCGTTTTTTGAACCAGGCTGTAAATATGTTCTTTAATGTTATAAAAGTCGTTTTTTTTTTGTCTTGGTGTGTTTGTGACTTCCTGTCTTTCTACAGCTAGCCTCTAGCAGATTCTCAATGAACAGCAACTTTTAACAATTAGGCTTCACTTTTCTGTCCTGTCGGATGTTGCCCCTTGGTCTCCACACTATCTATATAGTAGGACACCCATCAGTCACGTGAGCTGAGCTGAGCCTCTGATTGGGCAAACTTGTGATCTTAATAACTTCTATACTGCAGAGTTAGACAAAGTAAGTCACAGGTCTAGACCTGTTAATGTTTCTGGAAGGTGCTCTGAGATAACGTTTGTTATGATCTGGCACTATATAAATAAAGATTGATTGATTGACCCAAATTTTTCCTCCATTTTTTTTTCAAAAACTGAATAATTCCTTCTTTTTAACTATATATTTTCTTCATTATTTCCACTGTGGCCTGGTTGTAATGCAGTAAAACCATGAGATGGTAGCTGTAGCCTTTGTTAGCGTAAATCCAGCACTAGCTCCCCGTTACTCTTAAATAATATCTAAGCTTGAACTGTTGCACTGCTCACTCATGTTAATCTGAGCCTTGAACGTTGTGCTAACAGCCTTGGAATATGATGAATAACGACATTTTGGGCATCAAAACATTAAAAGTGATAAAGCGGAGGCTGCGAATTTTTAATAAGCGACTTCATATTAATTCACAGTTGGTTACTGAACATTGCTGCAAAGTTTTGCCCCTCTGAAAGTTGAACAATGAACCTATTCCTCTTAACTCCCCTCCAGCCTCTTACTCAGACCTGATATATGACTCTAATAACTGCAGGGCTGCACTATTGGAAACAAGGTGTGCTGCTGCTGCTGCTGCTTCTGCTGCTGCTGCTGAACAAATGAAGCAATGATGACACTGTTTCAAAGTTGCAGAATGAACTGTGTTTTCTGGCTCAACTTTTCTGCCATTTGAAATCAAAATCAGCAGCCTGTGATGCAGTAATGAGGCTTGATTTTTCACCTGGCCCATCTGTTACTGAAAACAGAGTAAAGCAGAGACAAAGGCTGGACTTGGTTTACTTTTAATGAACAGACTCTGATCTCTGCTCAAAGCACGAGATATTTGAAGCGTCAGCAGGATCAGAAAAAACCTTTTGTATGCACAATATCCTCGTCTCCAGGGATTAAACACTCTGATTTATTCCAACCGATACTTTTTAACAGCATGCTCACCATAATTTGGGTTTCTCCCTGAATAAAAAAAGTGCTCCACTGAGGGAGGACAGTGTCATCTGAAGACAGTGTTAAAAAGGGAACATTCCAACCAGTATTTCCCCACTAACACATCTGCCAAGAGAGAAACAGGCCATTATCCTGAAGAATGCCCAGTGTGCAAAGCCCAGACACACAACTATACAGTACAAGGCCCTCATTAAAGCAGCTCAGCAACATGTAACAGCTCTCATGCCTCCGTTGCATCCTCTTCCAGGCTGTGTCACGGCTAATGTCATCTCTGAATGTGCCATTTTGCCTCCATGGGGGTTGTTAGCGCTGCGGTGCCCGGTGCTGGTATGATTGCCTGTGTTGGCAGCGGGATTATGGAGTGAAAAAAAAAGCAGATAAAGTTCACGGCTGAATAATTGATCATGCGTTGGAGGGGTCACGGGGTGACAGCGAGGATGAGGAGGTGGAAGTGGAAGGCAAATGCCAGCAGATGATCACTACACTCACCTCAGCCTGTGAGGGCTTGTTAGCGGCCTGATCTGAGTAGCTCTCTGCTCCATGAAGATATCCAGATAATGAGATTTGGGTAATGAACCAGGATTATATAATAGTCATATTCCATCGCCTAACTACTCAGGGCTTTTAATTTGGACGGGAGGAATAATGGTCGTCTTCTTGATTGCTGCAATAAGTAATTTTCAAAAGGGAGTTTTAACACCAATATTACATCGCAATTAGTGTGCTCTCATAAGAACTGCAAAAACACCAGGATGAAAAAAGAGGAAAAGCTTCGTTAATCATGAAGAGAAACTGCAGCAAAAGTGGCAAAAAGTAGTCGGCGACACGACTTCTTCTTGTTTTTATAAACGTCTAGAGAAAACGTTTCTCATGGGATCAATTCATAGCAAATTAAGTGAACAAATGTTTTTTTTTTAATCCACTGAAAGGCTACACCCTGACAGCGGGTGTACTCCGGGATCGTAGGACTATTATTAGCCATGTGACTTTTTCTGCTTGAGGGACGCCAACTGTTGTTCACTGATTTCTACAACTCAGGGATCAACAAAGGTCAAGTGTGTAAGCTACACCAGAGGTTCCCAAACTCCCAAACAGCATTAGCTTCTGGCCGGGGACCCCCCTTGTGAACCAACAGAATTTTTTTCAAACTTTTTTGGCTAATCGTATGGGGCTAAAAATGATGCTTTCAGGGCCCGCTCAGACAAGGTAGCTTGCTGTGTGAATGCAGCAGATTACCTGACCAAATGCTCTTCTTTACGGCTAAAGAAGTCGACTGTTTTTTCAGCTTCTTTTGGGTGTTTTTGTATCAAGTGACGCTAAAGTTTGAAGGTTTTAAACACTCGTTTGAGAGGGTCTCCAGGCATAGGATGAATCTCGGGCAATCATGCCCATTTTTCTGTATGGCTGTATGGCTGTATGGCCATACTTAATGTATGCTGCCTCATACTTTCCATTTTGTGCTAGCTGGCAGCCTGATAACAGGCGCATCCGCCAGTTGATGAAGATGATGACATTGTCATGCCCAAGTTAGAACTGTCACACAAGATGTGATTAAGTACAATCGGAAACTTGAGAATCTGATGATTACAGCAGTTTACGTGTTGTTCCTCCAATTTTCTGAGCCCCCCCTGGTGGCCCCCACTTTGAAAACCACTGAGCTACACCATAACATCCCATTGTTGAATAAGGACAAAGATCTCCTACGAGTGGGCAGGCCGTTTCAGAAAGTGGTGCTTTTAAAGTAGTTGATCTCAGCGGTGAAATCACCAGTTTTAACATGATACGATATCGATTCTCAGAACAACAATTCGATATTTGCCTATATTTGCCGATATCACAAAGTCTGCCACGATACGATTTTGATTCTGTTTGATTTAGAGGCCTGCGATCGATATCAGACGATACTGTGAATCCATTCACCACATTCTGTTACTTTTCACATAAAGGAAAAATGTATAGTTACCTTTTGAGCCTTTTTTTCCATTTCATTTACATGAAAACATTATTTAACAAAGTGAACAAATGCTTGCGTTTCACTTTAAAGTGCGGCAGTTTTCAGTTTTAAACGCACAGGATTATTTTCAGCGTTCATCATTAAGAGTCCCTACAAACATTTGTGTTATATCATGTTAGATCCACACGGTTCTGCTCATGTGCTGTACTGTTTACCTAACCTTAAAACAGAAACAGTCTGTTGGATGTAAACAGCCGCTCATTTGTCCTGTTTCCTTCATACTTTATCAAACCACGGCTTTGTTTACATGTTGCATGTCCTCCGACCTCTGATCCGTCTTTTCTCTGGATTCTGAAATACATCCATACTTCTGTACAGCATCCGTTACCATGGTGATTTATCCTGCTAAGAAGTGAACCAGCATCGTAGGGCTGGATATCAATCAAAATTTTTAATACCTGTACTAATACCAATACCTTCACTTCGATACCAGTTCATGAACAACGACCAATTTTATGATATCAGTTCTAACAAAAAGAAAATTACTTTACACATTATGGTACAAATCTTGAGTTTCATTTCCAGGTTTAGTATTTTTCTACTTCGAGCGGTTTTCTTACATATTAAAATAATAATAACTGTCAGTGCAAAAGAACAGATGAAAAAAGGTGACAGGTTAGTATAAACTGAGTACACAGTAAATGTGTTTATAACTATAAATGAGCTTTCTTCTGTTGATTCTTTTTTTAAAATAATAAATAAAAACCCTCCTCCTGTATCCGGCCGTCTGCTCTGGCTGCAGCTTGGAGGAGTCTGTCTGTGAGTGTTTGGATAGGGGAGGGGCTCAGCACCCGCTGCTCAATACATGCTTTCACATCAGTCTCCAAACTCCAGAAAAGTCGCGAGATTTGTTGCTTTTTTTTGGAAAAAAAATAAATAATTCGAAGGGTCTGAAAAGTCGCTAAATATAGCAACCAAGTTGCTAAGTTGGCAACCCTGTCCTGAATGCTGCAACCACATGTAAAGTTACAGCCAATCACCGGTGGCATTATCAGATCTTGATCACATGGTAAACCTCTGGGTACCGAAAGACGAGACTTATTTTGATACTTGGAACTACTGAAGCATTTTGGACGGTGAAGTCTGGTACCCAGACCTAGCCGTAGGATGGAAAGATCCAGGGTTAAGCCTGAAGTTAGCTCGATAAGAGAAAATCCAGCTTCATAGTAAATGAAAGCACTGAATATTGGATGATATTGTTGATAATGAATTTTAGTTGTGGCTATATTATTTGGATGGAACACAAATAAATAAATAAATAAAGTAGGGAGTCTTCTTCAGGCACTTGATGGCAGAGTTCCTGTGGCCCGACAAACTTGCAGCATTTCTTCGCACTTACTAAGATTTTTCCTTCCTGTTTATATTCTTGCTTGTGTTGTACGTCGCTATGGAACAATTCGTCTGCTAAATGAAATTGTAGATCATAGATTGTAGGCCTCTGGACTCCCAAACAGAAATCTAAAGAAGAAGAAGAAGAAGTGATGCTCATACTTTCACCCTGCCTCTTGGGAGGAAGTAGAAACCGTTATCTCAGAACCTCCGTTTCACTATCAGTACACCTCGCTCCATATCCCTGATGGACCGAGCAGATATGAATCTTCCCTCCTAAAAAATTTGTTTGCCGTCAAGTAGGAAGGCCATTTTAAATATTTGCTGTAATAACACTGAAAGAGGGCACAAGTGAAAGCTGAAAAAAGGCCTCTTGCTCGGTTCTCTGTGTGTTTGCACTCATTTCTGAGTCAGAAGGTGTGTGCGCAGTCATGTCTCTCTTTGTCCCAGAGTTAAAAATACATGCTGCAGCTGATCCTAACAGAAGATTTCAAACACATGAGCCTCTTATTAGAAGTAACTAATTTGCTGTTTCCACTCTTGAAATGGAAGCAAACAAAATCAACCCTGATTGTTCGATTCTGCTGCCTCGTTTTCTAACGATTCCTCAGCAGCAGACTCTGTAGCGTTTTATAGCCTTGGCTGGGGAGGGGAGGTTGATATGAAATGGTCTATGGATTAGCAGAGGTGGTTACAGAGCACAGTTGCACACTGCTTGTGTGTGTGTTTGTGTGTGTGTGCGCCAGCCCGGTGAGTGTGGAGTTATTGATTCGCAGGTCAAGCAAACGCTTGGAAGGTGAGGTTTAAACCGGACTAAATCTGGTCCAAACGGAGCGTTTTCTAAGATGTCGAGGAGGAATCCTCTTGACTTGGTGACCTCCTGACGTTTCCTCTTTGATATTTTGAATGTTTGTTGTCATTATTCTGTTCCTAAAGCTATCATATCATTGAATCAAACAAATATTAGCGTGCTAACACTCTAAACTCAGACAGTGAATATAAAAACATTTATACCAGCAGCATTGTCTATGTGAGCATGTTAGCGTGCTTATGTAAGCGTCGTTCTTAAATCCCTGCTGTGCAGCTCTGCAGCCCCACAGCGCGGGGTATGACTCTGGACTCTTCTTGCTGCTTCATGAGGCTCCGTTCTGCTACACTTTGCTCCTCCTATGACCTGTATTTAACTGCATTAGACCCTACAATGCTGGCTCGGTTTTATAAATAACGTAACAGATTAGCTCGATGTATGATCTTGCATTATTTACCTCCATCATTTCTGCTCTCACTGGTAGAAGTACATTGTTCATTTATATTCAAAGCGACATCATCCCTTTTACTAAAGTGACCTCGTGGCTTATTAAACACGCTGTGCAGTTATTCATCTTGATATTTATCTACAAGAAAGCAACGATCAGGGAAGCATTTTCCTGTGCTAAGAGCAGACAAACAGTCAATGCAACCGAATACGTTCAGTCAAACAAGACTTTTACCTGATCCTGAGGATGAGAATTTGGTTTTCTAGGATCCTCCAGCAGTATGCATCGTTTAGTCAGACATTTATAAGAATAATCTCATAAGTTTAGTCTGTATCTGGTCTGTCTGAAGAGCAGCAGCTGTCTGTAGACCAATGAGGAACACGGAGCATCTTGTGAAGTTCTACTTGTGAAGTTCTACTTTAGTTTAACTTAATAAAAATTATTTCATGAATTTAATCTTGGAAAATTCTGACTTTATTCACGTAAATTTATGACTTTTTTTCTCATAAATTTATGACTTTATTCTCTTAAATAAAGGACTTCCTTCTCGTAAATTTAGGACTTTATTAATATAAATTTCGGTATTTTTTCCTGTGTATTTATGAGTTTTTTTCTTGTAAATTTCTGACTTTATTCTCACATATTTCTGACTTTATTAACCTAAATTTTTAACTTTATTCTAGTAAATTTAGGACTTTCTTCTCGTAGATTTAGGACTTTATAAATGCAAATTTCTGACTTTATTCATGTGAATTTATGACTTTAAACTTATACATTTATGACTTCATTCTTGTAAATTTATGACTTTTTTTCTTGTTGATTTTTAACTTTATTCTCATAAATTAGGGACTTTCTTCTAGTAAATTTAGGACTTTATTTATGTAAATTTCTGACTTTATTCATGTGAATTTATAGGTTTTTTTCTTGTAAATTTCTGACTTTACTCTCATATATTTAAGACTTTATTAACATAAATTTATGACTTTATTCTTGTAAATTTTTGACTTTTTTCTCGTAAATTTCTGACTTTATTCTCATGAATTTAAGACTTTCTTCTCGTTCATTTATGAATTTATTCTTGTAAATTTCTGACTTTATTCATGTGAATTTATAGGTTTTTTTCTTGTAAATTTCTGACTTTACTCTCATATATTTAAGACTTTATTAACATAAATTTTTGACTTTTTTTCTCATGAATTTAGGACTTAATTAACATAAATTTCTGACTTTACTCTCATATATTTAAGACTTTATTAACATAAATTTATGACTTTATTCTTGTAAATTTTTGACTTTTTTCTCGTAAATTTCTGACTTTTTTCTCATGAATTTAGGACTTTCTTCTCGTTCATTTATCAATTTGTTCTCCTAAATTTCTTTAGACTATTCATGTGAATTTCTGACTTCATTTTCGCAAATTTAGAACTTTATTCTTGGAAATCTATTAATTTCTTTTTCAATTTTATTTTGCAGTAGGACAGCAATTTGTTATACAGAGTAATGAAAATAAAGAGTTGTGTTCACATCCTTTGTAGTCCTCAGTTTTTAAACTATACAGCCTGGGAGAGACACAAGTGTACACATTAGAGTGCCAGATGTATTCCAGGGAGAGATACATGAAGATGATGATGATGATGATGATGATGATGATATAAGACATGCAGTTTGCTAAGAAAAGACAGTATCACAGGGGCTCCTGAATGGCATCATCCACAAAATCTGCCTGCAGGGGTTTTACATAGTTAATCCATTTAATCCAGAGTTTGGTAAATGTATCTTTATGTAGTCGTAAAGTAAAGGAAATCTTTCCATAACATAAACATCATTTACTATATTATTCCATTCCTGTTTTTGTGGGAGGTTTAGGAAGCAACCAGCTCCTCTTTTTTTCTTGGAAAATTACTTTTTTTTTTTTTCAACATGGCCCTAATCCGTAGAATTCAGTCTTCGTGCAATCTAAAGATGTCATCTCAGGCTTTATAGAAGTGAAGTCTGATTTTTTTTTCCCTCTAAAAACTTTTTTTTATTTTGCAAACATTCAAGCAATCCAGTCTAATCCTAGAGCTGAGCCAAATTTAATTTTGTATTGTTGAAACGAACCCTGAATCCCTGCATGCTTTGTGTGGTCTTAATTAAAAAAAAAAACAAAAACAGAGTTTTTAACTTCTCTGTGCAAATCTGCAGAATGAAAGCTCTTCCTTATGAAGGATGTGGTTGTTTTTCTCACCATGTAACTCAGTGCAATGCCCATACAAACAAACCGACCTGCCTCTTCCTCCCCATATGTCATAGTTTAGGTTGGCCAGCTTCCTGTTTAAAGCCTCGGGTCGGTCATGATGCTGCATTGGCCATTAATGTGTCACAGATTTATCAGAAATCAATGTAAACCAGAAGCTGCAGAGTGTGAAGCAGCATGCATGGAGCGAAATGTGTCAAAGACGCGCTGTTGAAGTAAAACTCCGCGTGCAAGTCATTAGAAAACCTTTTGGGGAGATTTTGCACAGACTCCCTCCTCCCAACCACCCCCATGCCTCTTTCTCTGTCCCTCCCTCTCACTCTCGGCATACATTTCACACTTACCCGTGCGCTCTCTCTCTCTCTCTTCCTCTCTCTATCTCTCAAACACACACTCACACACACACACATACACACGCTGTACACTCAGCCTGCCGGTGCTGCAGTGGATCAGACGCAGAGCTCTGGCGCGCTTGCTTTTTTCCGCGGCAAATCGTCTCATCTGTTGGAATAAGAGCTGCGTTTCTGGAGGGAAAATGTAGCCCGCTCTCTCCGCTGCTGCAGCCCTCACTTCACACATTCTTATTTTTATCAGCTGCGGCTCCAGTTCACGCGTTTTTTTGACGCGGTTGACGTAGTGTGCGGAGTCCGGCGTGTGATTCGCGCGTCATTTTTTTTTTTTTTTGTCCGCGTAAAAGAAGCGAGTTTGGAATGCACCGTGCGATGATGATGATGATGATGATTGATCGATTGGCGGGTGTGTGCGCTTACATATGTGGGATTGCGTAGAAAACGTGTCGGGCTGCAGGATCGCGGAGGTTCGTTTGGAACTTGACTAATGAGCAGCTCCGCGTCCTCACACGAGCACTTGAAAGTAAAAGCTGGCTGAACTGTCTTTGACTTTTGTCCAAAACATGGAGCACGCCATGCATAATTTGCAACGCATTATGCTGAAGTACATGCCAACTCAGTTATGTACTCACATCGCTTAACGCTGTCAGAACTTAATCGTTTTGTTGCACAGAATCTGCAAAGCGAGACGTAAAAATTCAAACTGCTTTCGAACACGTGTTGCGTTCGCTTGCATCTCAGTTAGCGCGTGTAATTGCCTCTCCGGTGCAGCAACGGGGGGCCAAAAGTGGCCCCAACTCAGCTCACCTTGAACCATGCAGGCTCTTTGCAGAAATCCCCCGCGGGTTGCTCGTTCTGCCCGTAAGTGTGCGTTGTATCTCCGGGCTTCTTTCACCGTCCTTCTCCTCCTCTCCTGGCCTCGGCCGTCCGCAGGAAAGAAGAAGCTGTACATCGGAGCTCTCTTCCCCATGAGTGGAGGCTGGCCGGGTGGGCAGGCGTGCATGCCCTCCGCTCAGATGGCCCTGGACCTTGTGAACAACAGAAGCGACATCCTGCCTGACTACGAGCTGGAGCTGATCCACTACGACAGCATGGTGAGTGTGTGCATGAGGAGGGGAGTCAGAGGAGGTGCGCACTTAAGGGGTGTGTGGTGTCAGTCAGTGAGGGACGTAAATAATGGTCTGCCTCTCTGAGAGATTCTGTCTTTTTTTCCTGATGTCTTCTGTGATTTCTGTCTTTATTTTTCTTACGATCCAACATTTTTCTGATTTCATACAGCTTTCAGTGTCTTCACTTTTTCTGTGCTGTGCGTTAAGCCACCTTTGTTGCTCCATAAGTCTCACATCTCAGAGAGGAGCTTCATTTAAAGGTCACCCGGCTGATAACTTACCCTGAAGTCCTCTCTCTCCCTAAACTAACGGGGCTTCCATCCTCTGTGCGGTGATCCTTCCTGCTCCGTGACCAAACACACCTGCTGCTGGTTGCTCATCAATCATTTATCATGGTGGTATTTTAAAATGTCAGCATTATCAACCACTATAAATCCAATATCCGCCCCCTGACTGGTTTCATTTCCCCTCCGGTTTACCACCCACCGCTCTGACATACACTTTAATTAAAAATCAAGTTATTTATCTGTTTGAAAACCCATCCTCTTTTGGGCCTCGCTTCCATGTGTCCTAATTGTTATTCTGAAAGCCCCCCCCTCACAGAAGGAGCCATTTTTTCTCAACGAGAGTGACATAAAAACAATTACCAGATCTCCTCTTCTGTTTCCTCTCTCCAGGGTGATTATCAATCACTCTGCAGGAGGATGCCTGGAAAGCAGCCGGGGCACCAAACGGTTAACCGTGCCGGGTCTGGTTAGAAATGTGCTACGAACTTGGTTCTGATTGGTGTACACGGCTCTGCATTGGAATCCTGTTAAACAGAATAGCAGGGAGATGTAGGGAGCAAGTGTGTGTGTATGTGTGTAAGAGAGAGAGAGAGGAAGAGAGGAAGAGTTGGCATGGCAACACAGCTACTCTTGAAGCACGGCACAGAAACAAATACGGTTTCAGCTCTGTGGAAATATGTGTGCAAATTCATACGCTGGATGTATGCAGAGCTCCCAGAGCAGTGCATGCTTTTTCACGTTCTGTTGTGTGTACAGCTTGTTCTTTGCATCAAATGGATCAGCTGCGTATGCCAGAGTGTGTGTGTGTGTGTGTGTGTTTGTTTGTGCGTCCTCTGATTACAAGTGTAGTGAAGCAGGCACCCGCAGATGTAGCTGCCATAAACATAAAGATAAAGCAGGGCCGTGTGAACAGATTTGGAAGGGATCGGGGAAACATCGCTCTCCTCGTGCCTCAGGCTGGAGAAATAGATGCAGATCCTTTGAATAGAAGAGCTCAAAGAGAGCTGCTGTAAGACTGTGTGAGTGACGCTGGCTAATTCCTTGAATCAAGTCAAAATGTGCTGGGCTGTGAATGAAGTTTCTCACCTTCAGATTGCAAACATTTTTCACCTGGCTGGAATAGTAATAAGGATCTTACCCTCCGAGAAGCAGGGGGACAATTAAAGGAAAGGGATTAATTAGCCGTCGTATTTACATCTGGCTATTACAACCCACTCCTCGCTCCCTGTTTGGTCAAGGAACATAATCTCCATCCTGTGATCTCTTTGTTTAACTGTGAGATTAAGACGAGGGCGTCACCGGCTCCTTTTGTTTGCCTGCATCTCAAGATCAAGGCAGGAGGAGAGTAATTATTCAGCAGGTCTTCTTGACCTGAATTTATCAGCACGGGGAACTTTTATTGCATCATTAAAGCGCCGAGTGTTGAGTACAAGACATGATGTTAAGTGGGCGAACAGGTGCCTGAACACACACACACTCACTCACACACACACACACCAGTTTATGACCACTGGGTTCGGTAGTATCAAGCCATGTCCTCAGCTTGTTCAACATCATACAATATTCATGAAGCTCAACACTTAATCCCAGCCTGTCCCTTTAATGGATGCAGATACCCCGTGGTAGCAGAGCGGCTTGTTTCTTTGGCTATCCTGGCGACAGCATCAGACTATTTACAGCCTTCCGAGATCCACACAAACACACACACACAAATACACACACACACACTCTCCACACAGGCCGTTGCCATGGATATATCAAAGCCAAGACTGCAAACTTTGATCAATTATTAACTGTGATGGAGTGAGACGGTGAGGATACAGAGAAATGGTGAAACAAGGTGCTTCCCTCACCCCCGCCCTTCATTTTAATTGGCAGCCGTGACACGATTTCCCGTCCGCTGTGGCATAAACAGTATTCATCACCGGCCCTTGTGCGTGTCCGTTTGGCATACGAGCCCTAAGTGCGCTGCCAGACGTAATTAAGAGGAAATTATGAGATGTAGCACTGCACGCTTTGAGTTTCAATACATCGCCTTTTCCCCCCGGGGCCCTTATCGTATCCCCTCTTTGCCCTCTTTTTTATTATTCAATAAAGAGTGTAATTAAGGAGTGTAATAAGAGAAGTTCCTGTCTTCTGTTTACGTCCTCAGCCTGAGGACCAGTTTATTTCAGCTAGACTTCAGCACCAAGGACAGCGAAGCGAGCCCCGTTTCATGTATGTGTAGCTGCGTGAGTGCATCTTAATGACCACACACTTGAATTCCTCCATGTCCATGTGTGTTTGTGTAGGGTTTGGTATGTGAACGGCATCCAGCATGAGCGCTCTCATGAGGCTGAAAACAAAAGTGGAATTTCTAATGACCCCATGGGAGGTTGTACCAGACAGACCTCGAAGAATAGCGGAGATTTCTCTGCTTTTATGCGCACCTGCCAACACCTCTGGATTCACTCCGGGTTTTTTTTTTCTCCCCTTGGGGAGACCGTGTGCTTTATGTTTTACCTCTTGCTGTTCTGTGTTCCTGTTTAGTTATCAAAGGTTTCATTTCTTTTGCTTTCAGAAACACTTGAATGATTGAACGGTTTTACTGTGAAGTCTGCTGCCGTTTTGTTTAGGAGTAGACTCCCTTTGTTTTCCTCTTTTGGTGCGTGTTAACCTCGTCTTTTCAAGAATAGGGTGGAATTAGCGTGGGAAAGGTAATTATGAGGAAACAAAAAAATCCTTTGAACATACAAAGTCAGATTAAAGTTGTTTTGTTTCTTCTGTCTAGACTTGAATCAGGTTGTTGCTAAACACAAGTTTGTTTATTTTTTAAAGAAACCCAGCATTGTTAGAATGTTAAAGAATATGTTCTCCCCTTACAGTTTGAAAAAAATGTGTCTCCTTAAATAGCAGTTTGACTTTTCTTTTCAAGCAAAAGAGAAAATGTACTAATTCAATGCAGATTGTGCAACAATTTAAAAATCTAAATGATCTTTTTGAAATTTTTGATAAGCTGACTAGTCTTAAGGTAAGAAGCACTCAGAGATCAGTCAAAATTAAGCAGTTTGTTTACAGTCTATGGGTAATCGGTCTGCAGAGTGTGGCTAAAGTTAGCAGAGCTTGCACCGCCAGCTGTGCTTTATTTAAGTCTAAATTGCCGGCTAAATCAACCTACGAACAGCTTAACATTGAATTTCCAGATATAAATACTGACAAACCATCACATACTGGAGATGCCATCTGTGTTCTGTGCTTTTTTACATGTGGGTAGTAGATCATTGTAGCAGTATATGTAAACCGGAGCTACAACCCTGGCAAGTGGTGCATAGATACAACATCTGACAAGCACTCCAGGCATAAAAAAACAAATCCAAATAATGACTTGAACTGACTTGTAATTGGTGCTGACTGGCGAAGGCAATGATGTCAAATCATTTAACTAAGTTGTCGCTTCAGCCTTTGCTTAAAGAGCTCTGCGACAATGCCATTTGTGTTTTCTGCATTAAGCGTACCAGGAAAAAAAAATGTTTTCATTATGATAAATATCCCAAAACAAATATATTGGTGTAAATCTGTCCGTTTGTATGCCTCAAGCTGTTCTGTTTCCCTTTTCATTTTACCGAGTCTGTGCTAAATTTCTCTTTGAAACACCTGCTTGATGAATCTAATGTTGAACTGAAGAATCGTGCTGAATTTTCCAATTATAAGATAGAACGTATGAATTTTTTGCTAACTGGTAACAAGAAAACTAAAATTTCCAGTTTAAGCTTCTTCTTTATTTTTGAGGTTCCTGCTAAAAGTTCAAAGAGTTATAATATAAATATCATTTCCATGCAGACTGTCTCTCCTGAAAGCCTCTAAAAGTCTCTACTCCATGGCCCATTTGGTAATCATCTTGAGAAGTCAGAAACATTTTCACCCGGATCATTCAAACGTCTAATTTTGTTTGATCTGAAAGCTTTTGAAGGATGTTTTGTCCACTAGGGACTGGGCTTGGTGTTGATAAAACTGCAAAATCAGTTTCTTCCTCAGTGAAGCATGCTATCACCCAAAATGTGTCCCTCTTTTTCTAATCTAATAAAATGAAGGTAAGACTCGGTTGAGTTCAGGGATCAAAGCTTTGTGCATCGGTGATAATATTCAAATCTTCAGAACTTCCACTTTCATTTGTATTCTGAATTATACACCGTATAAATGGTGATTCATTATGAAATGTGTGAGAAGTAGTCGTTATTAAAAGCTGTGATGTTGGACCGGAGTCATGGATTGATTCAGTATTTCACAGATAATCAGGGTAGGAGATGAATTACATCTTATCAGAGTAAAGTAAAAACAGGAGAGAAGGCTGACAAGCGTCTTCTCAGCATGAAACCAGCCCACAGCCATCGCGACAGAGAACACAAACAACCCTTTGGAAAGACAGGCAATAAAAAGTCTGTCAGTTTGTCTCTCATCAATGTGGGAAAAAAAAACAGAAATATGTTTTCTCAGGAAAGGGAAAATCTGAGAGAACATGACAAACAGGCTGCAGGTTTAGCATCTGATTTAATCTGAAAAACCAGAGAGCAGACTGAGCGAGATACTCAGATCTTAGCAGCTTTGATTTAGAAAGTTACTGTTGACTCTCTTGGACAAATTTGATTTAAAAGAAGTGCTACGAAGTGACTGTGGACTCTGTGTAGGAAGTGGACTAAACTTCTCTTTTTAGAAGTGAACACCAAAAAACCTCAAATGAGAAAATGGCGACACTTCTTTTCAGTTTTTGTCATTATTTTACGCTCTCAACACAACGAGGTAATGTGTTTATCAATAGTTACGCAGCGCTGTTGTTTGAAACGTGACAACACGTTAACTTTTTCAGTTTGTCCTGTAGTTTAGTAGCCGGCTATTTTAGCGCTAATCACAGGTAGGCTAACGTGTAGGCTAACGCTAAACGCTAAACCAACTTGTGATATGTCATCAATCAAAGCCAAATATCTGCTCCAATTCAAATTCCGTATCAAAACAAGTTCTGTCGAAGTACCCAGATGTGGACTCGCACTGCCCCTTTACTAAGTCTGCTGCTTAGTGGACGCTCAAGTATAACTAACCGTTGCTGCCATGTAAAAATATGAATAAGATACTTATTGGTGACAGAATTTTGTTTGAAACGTTGTCGGAGTTGGGTAAAATTATACGTCAACAGCTGCCAACAATACCACCAGATGTGACGTGTAGATCTGTAGAACGGGGACACAAGCAAAGTCTGCTGCTGTTCCAATAGTAGTCGAACGTTCTGCAGACTTCCATACCTCTGAAGTCTGAACTCTGGAAGTCTGAACTTCCAGAAAATGAAAGACTGAACATGTGAACTTTGAATTGAGGAACAGCTCTTATGTCCTGCTCATCGACCAATCAGAGCTAACGTAACCTCACTCTTCATTTTACTGACAGACACTCAAGTTTGATCAGATCACTGCAGAATAACTGCTGCATGTGGGTTGGAATGAAAAAGTTTAGCTTGTGTTTTAGCCTTTAGCTCATAGTTTAACCTTTAGCTGGTGTTTTAGCATTTAGCTCGTACTTTAGCCGGTGTTTTAGTATTTAGCTCATGATTTAGCCTTTAGCTCGTGCTCTATCACTCTCCGGTTTAGCATTCTTCTTCTCTTCTGTCCTTTTTTCTGTCCAATCAGAGCTGACGTAACCTCACTCTTCATTTTACTGACAGACTCTAAAGTTTGATCAGATCACTGCAGAATAACTGCTGCATGTGGGTTAGAATGAAGCAGGTTAGCTTGTGTTTTAGCATTTAGCCTGTTTTTAGCATCTAGCTTGTATTTTAGCCTTCAGCCCGTGTTTTAGCCTTTAGCTCATGCTCTATCACTCTCCTGAGCTTTCTTCTTCTTTTGTCTTTTTTCTGTCACTTCAGCTCCAGTGTCCACCATCGCTACTAAATTAAGGACCTAGAAACTAAGAAATATTGTTTATAAATAACCTATATTGGTGCTGATAATCTCATTTGAAGTTGTGGATTAGGATCAGGCAGATATCTGGAAGTGAGACTTTTTCAAGATTTTCACTGTGTGGTCACAGTGTTTGTTGTTGCAGAGGCTCTCGAGCTTTAAATCAGATACAGACGACGCTTCAGAAGCTGTGACCTTGATTCAGTGATCACCTGGATGACCCAATAAATCAGTCAGGTCACAAATGTCGGCGATTTTAGAAGAACTTAAGTCTTTTTTTTTTTTTTTGAGAAAAGTCCACAGTCCGAGCTTTAACAGGACTCAGATCGAATCATCTATTATCTCTGACTTTTACAGCAATGGTTTGACACCTCTGTGATTGTGCCCAATCTGGAGTTAATGAAAAACACATCAGTCAATAAGAAGCCCAGATATTACACGGTGCTGGGTCTTGAGTGGTGATTACCTCCTCAGAAAAATCACAGGGCTGCTGCAGAGAGACAATTCAGCGGCTGAGACAAACACCCCAATTAGGAGCCGTATTGGTCGCCACCATCATCTGCTGCGGCGCGATGCTTTTTGACACTCATCTCGAGGAGTGTTTGGTTTCCTAATGTGTGTGTTTGTGTTCGTGAGCCATATCGCCTTTCCTATGCTGAATCATTAGATGTGTCAGGCCGGTTTATGTGCGACTCTGATGAGCAGTGCGGCGGCGGTGACGGCCTGTCGGTAATCTGGCTGACAGAGCGGCGATGGATCATTCCAGCTGCACTGTCGCCACCTCGACATGCTGTAAATGACTTTATTGCAGGGTTGTAATGACTTGTGAAGTCTGCTGCTTTGGTCATCAGGCTCAGTTTTGTTTGCTTTCTGCTTGTCTTTCTGTTTTTGCGTCTTAATCTGTAAACGCTGTGTTGTGTTTGGATGTTATAAATATATATATACATATACTGAGTTTAGACGTGAACTCTGGTATGCAATTCTTCCTCCAGCTTGTCATTTCTTTTCACATTTACATCCTTTTTTCCCCCGCTCTCTGCTCCTTTTTGTGCTATTTTCCTCTATTTTATCCTGACCTGCTCTTTTTATTTCTCTGACTTGTCCTTTTATTTCTCCTACGTCTTTTTCTTTTCAAATTTGTTTTGGCCTTTTGTGCTGCTCTGTGCCTTCTCTTTGTCGTTTCCCTTTACTTTATCTACTCCCGTCTGTTTTCCTCTTTCTGTTTCTGTTTACAGTCTCCTCCATCCACCACACTTCATTGCTTATTTGTTTCTTCCTCTCCCTCACCCTCTGTTCTCATTCCATCTGTCCGCCTCTCCCTTATCGTTCTCATTTTCCTCCCTCTGAGTCCTCCGTGCTCCTCTCTCTCTTTTCCCTCTCCTTCCATCACCTCAATCCATTTCTCTGCCTTATTATTGATCCACCCATCCATCTGTTCATCTGTTCATCCATATAACGCTTTATCACTCTGTCCTTCCAGTGTGACCCGGGCGAATCCACCAAGCTGCTGTACGACCTCCTTTACACCGAGCCCATCAAGATCGTCCTGATGCCGGGCTGCAGCGGCGTCTCCACCATCGTGGCTGAAGCGGCTCGCATGTGGAACCTCATAGTGGTGGGTTTTTTTTTACTCTTTGAACAAAAGTACACCCATCCAGATAGATAATAATCACGTGTATTAACCCAAAAGTTTCACAAATTTTCACTGCAGCTGTTATTTGCATAGATTTGAATCCCAAATCACTGAAACTCTGACCTCTGCTGAACAGTCAGAGGAAAACGATGCTTCAGATAGATCTCAAACACTGGTCTAATGTTTGCTTTTAAGGCGCTGTGAGGACAATCTGGAATCAGTAGAGATAAAAACTCCCTTTCCCATGAGCACTGTCACCCCGTGTCGTAAGGATGTGACTCCTTCAGAGGCTCGTCTTTGGTTTTGAGATCTGTTTAGTGTTCCTCACAGCCTGCTGCTCTTAAACGTGTCTGTTGCGTTAGTGAATCCTGGTTATATCCAACCAGAGCTCATCTACCAATCAGAGCTAACGTAACCTCACTCTTCATTTTATTAACAGACTCTCAAGTTTGATAAGATCACTGCAGAATAACTGCTGCATGTGTGTTGGGATGAACATTACCACAAACAGATTAACCCGTGGTTTAGCCTTTAGCTGGTGCTCCATCACCTTCCTGTTTGGCTTGCTGCTGCTCTTACGTCCGTTAATTTAACAGTCCAGCTCCAGCGTCCACCATTAAAACAAATTAATCCAATAAATCATTTTCAGCAGAGAAAAAGGACAACTTGTGCTTCTTAATGCTTAACTTTACTGGTTAGTGTGGTGTTGTCATGGGGACTTTTGGCCTACATGCCGAACATGGATTGGCCAGGTTGTCTGTGGACATTGAGAAATAACATTTAGAAATAACCAGGGCTTTGAATCAGTTCACAGAACAAAAATGAAACCGGAAACTTAGATTTTTTTAATGTTCCGGAGCAAAATTGGGACATTAAAACAATGATAACAAGTTAATAGATAGTTTTTTCGTACTTGTCTGTCATGTCTGTCATGTTGGTCATGTAGCCCAAACACATTCACTTCCTGTGTCGTTCCCTCATGCCCTGTCATACCTGCACCAGCCACTGACCAGAGTAGAGAGAATTCAGCTACTACAACACAGAAGAAGCGATCAAGAAATATACACACGCAGTCTCCCAAACTCTCCCAAACTCTCCCAAACTCTCCCAAACTCTCCCAGCTGTATCTTGCCCTGTTTCTGTCAGCGGCACAGATTGAAAAGCTTGATGGGATCTGCTCTGTTGTCTGGCAATAAATGACATGAGTGAATTTATTCTTGTTGTGGGGAATAACAGCCTGTTTGAAAGTGCTAATGTTGCACTTACCAAGTTAAAGAATGGCTGATATTAACCCTTTATAGCCTGAACCATTAAAAAATAGCCATTAAATTCTAAAATTTTTGGAACTGAGATGTTAATCAACCCTTTAAACAAAATCTACAAAAAATATTTCTGTATCATTTCTTTTATGATGTATTTTTTTGTATCATTTTTGATAAATTGGGCAGTTTTAGCAACTTTTTAGTAAAGTTTTAGTAAAAATGTGTTCATTCAATGCCGAAAATACTTATTTTCAAAAATGTTAAATCAATCAATTAATCTTTATTTATATAGCACCTATTCATAACAAACGTTATCTCAAGACTTCAAGCGTAAACAGGTTTAGATTTATAAATGATAATCAATTTTATGAACAGAGACTCAACATCAAGACAAGATAAGAAGTCTGATCTCGTCTTAACAATGGAGAGGAAAAAACTTCCCTTTAACAGGCAGAAACCTCGGACAGAACCAGACTCATGTTAGACAGACTTCTGAGGAGACTGTGTTGGAGTTGGAGAGAGAGAGAAGGGGATTTTTACCACGTCTTGAAAGTTAGTCATGATTTTCCTGTAAAAAAAAAAAAAACAAAAACAAGTGTGCAGGTGATTTCCTGAGAGCAGCTATTTTGGAAAAGGGCTAAAACACAACTTCAGCTGACTGGTGGAATGATAAACCTCAAAGGGGTCGAAAACATATTTAAAAAACTTTTTTAAAAAGTTCTTTATGTAAATATTGTGTATATGATGCTTTTGGCAATCGAGGGATAACGTTTTGTTATGGGTTTTTTTGCTTACAGATTTTTTTCTGTTCTTACTGGTTCAAGAACGTAAATGTTGGGGTGGGACCTTTAACGAAAACGTTAAAATACAGTGTTCAGAATGAACCAAATGGGAAAAAAATCTGGTTCAAACCCCTCAAAATAACCAACTTCAGCGCTGATAATCTCATTTTAACCTCTGGATTATGAGCAGGAAATAGAAACTGTTTTCAAGATGACTTAAACTCCTCACAGGGTCTTTGAAGGTAACAGATGGAGGAGATGAATGAAACCAATTCTGCAAAACTTTATAAAACTCAACACAAAGTCAGAAGCTTTATTGGTAACTCAAAGCTCACTGTTGTAGGCGAGCTGTCCTGCTTTTTGCCAGACAATGCGTCAGCTTTAACAATCACGTCCTTTGGAATAAAGGAAAACACCTTTTGTTCACTCAGCTCATCCGGTATTCAGTTAAGGAGTTAGTTTTTTGTCAGAAGTGTTCAGAACCTTAAAGAAGACATTAAGAAATTCAGCAGCAGCACGTCTCAGTTTCCCAGAACCTCTTCAAAAAGCTCTGAGCGCACCGTCGACACACCTCGTGGTGGCTGTCGCTTCTGTGGAAAAACGTTTCAATGAAAACACTTCACAGCAAGGTCACCTCTGCTGTTTGTAGGTGAAGACAGAAAGCTCAAAACTTGACAGTAACTGCTTCGCTCAGGTGATAAATTGTACGGAAAATGTAGGTTAAAGTGATTCTTCGAGTTGAGTGTCAGCTGTGGCTGGATTGATACATGTAGTTATCGAAGAGAAACGAGCTTTACAGACCGATGTGGCTCCGCACCAGCATGTAAACACGTTGATTTTTCCTGTAGAGATCGGCTTCTCTTTTTTTGAATGGGTGTGTGTGTGCTTTCTGGTGCTTCTGGAGCCAGCTTCGAGTGGACGGTCGAGGAACTGCAGGTTTTAACTTTTGTGCATTTGCTTCATGTCCTAAAGCTGAAGGTTGGCCCTTAGTGCCAAAGATAGTAAAGATGCAAGATGTCTCACTCTTAACCCTTTAACACCTTTAATACTAACAGTCAGCCGGGATCTTCTTCCCATTTTTTTATTAATTAATGTGTCAAAAATGTATTTTGTCTTAATTCTTTTGCCCCTTTTTCAGGATAAGTTGAACTTTCAAAATCTCTCAAGAATTTGACTTTTTTATGTTTTAGACTGTGAAAAAATTAATATAAGACAGTAAAATAACAAATGAGCCAGGGCTGCAACTAACAATTATTTTCGATTAGTTAATTATATTAATTATAATCGATTAATCAATCTATTATTCTCTTGATCAATCGAGTAGCTGTTTGGTCCATAGAATGTAAAAAAAAATGGTGAAAAAATATGAATGTTTTTTTGGAGTCGATGATGACATCATCAAATGTCTTGTTTGCAAACCAAAGATATTCAGGCCTGTCATAGAGAAGCAAAGAAATCATAAAATATTCACATTTATGAAGCCGAAATGAGAAAATTTGAACTTCACTTTCTTAGATAATAACTTAAACCGATTAATCTATTATCAAAATAGTTGAAGATTAAGTAATCGATTAAGAATTGATTATTCGGTTAACTAATGCAGCTCTAAAATGAACAATAACAGCATTTTGAGACAAAGCGAACATGAAAAATTGCAGTAGGTATTGAATAAATAATGTTTACAAACTGTTTCCTCACTGTGTTTGGGATGGCGACGTGCCCGCTGTCTCCTCCACACATCTAGCAGGAACTCTCCTCTTCCTCATAAATCACCTCAACATTTTTTCCTGTCCTATGCACAGAACTACTAACACTATTTATGAAACAACCACTGATTGATTATACAAAAAGAGGAACTTTGGAAAAGAGGCGGGCAGTGGCAAAAACAGGCAGGCTTTGGCCCGAACACGGCAAAATGAAACCAACGCTTAGGGGAAAAATCAAAGATGCTGTTCTTTACAACAAGGTAAACAATAAAGACAAAGAAGAAACCGCTAAAATACTGCTAAACACTGAACACAGCGCAGGCTCAGCATAGCCTCAATGTAAATATGCCAGAGTTAGCCATCAGGCTAGTTTTCATCTGTAGTCCCTAAAGGAGTTAAAATACTCCAGAAAAGGATCTCACATCAGCACAAACGATGAGCAGGATCACCAACGACTCATTGACCATTTTGTTGGTAATTTACTTTGTGACTTATTTAATTGTTGCAGCTCTAACTGTCATGGCCGTGTTTCAGTTGTGGTAGAGGTGGAGCAAAGCGTGTCCAAATTAGGACAAGAAAACCACAGGAAACCAATGTCGTGGTACCAAAACGCTCAATTTTAGGCCTGAAAATGACAGTTTTCATCCCACTGAGCGATGTTGTAACACTTCATTTAAACAGTCTTGGGTTTCGACCCTTTGGTCCGAAGCTGTTAAAGCAGCAGCTCTGATCCTTTGTAAGGAAACAAGAGCAGAAAGCCAAACGAAGAGCCGAGAGGACGACGTGGCCTCTCGTCTCTGTTTGGAGGAATTTAAGCTGATAAGAAACCTTTCGCTCTGTTTGTGCTGAAGGGATACCGTCTCTTTTATTTAGTGCAGGAAAACAACCAACAATGTGTTGAAGAGTCTGTTTGAAGCTGACATCCATTTAAATAATGATCTTTTGTAGTTGTAGTAATTACACTCAGTTCCCCAAATCAATGCCGTAGTTGTTTATTGATTTTTTCAACACTTCACGCAGCACTTTTGATTAGCGCTGACTCTAGACGAGGCAGTCTCACAATCCTGCATTGACAGCGACACTGTGTGCTGCACAAAACATATTGTTTGACTTCCCAAACCCGCATCACAATACCACTGTGACAAGCACAAACACATCCCAGATCTTTCAGTCAGCTACAGATCTGATGCTTCTTGAAAACGTTTCTGCCTTTCATGCCTTCATCAGTCGGTTTATTTTGTTTATCTCAATCTCTTTGTCATCTCTTGATCTGCCTCTCTGTCACTCACACGGCTCTGCTTTTGGCTTTGTCCTGTAATTGAAGTTTCATCCAGAGATTAGTCATCGGGAACAGTCGGTTCTCGTGGTTGGCATGTGCCCCTCTTTTCCGTTCTCTTTTTGTCGCTCCTTTCAGTCCTCATCATTAAAACCCCTTCCACTTCCCGACTCCTCTCCTTCCTCTTTTCTGCGTCTGCTGACTCTGCCTGGAGCTGGCCTTCTCTATTTCAACCCCCCTTTTTTTTTTCTCGCCTGCCTTCCTTCCTTCCTTCCTTCCTCCTTTTCCATCTCTGTCGTCTTTCTCTCCCACTCTTCGTTTCCGCCTCGCTCCCTCAGCTCGAGCAGTCGATTCTCCCCACACACAAAGGGATCTGTCTCCCTTTACTACACGCCACCGCTGGCACAAGCTCCAAACCGCCACACTCAATTATTTCTGTACGCTGGCTGCCTGCAGAAGCCTCCCCGCATGTCAAACAGCCTCATCAGAGCACCAGGGAGGCAAATGCAAACCTCCATTTCTGGATGCTGATCAAGGAGGGGCTCTAGATCAGCTGCTGTTGGCTCGCTGTTAATTTCAACAACCTCTCCATTCCTAAAAACACAGTGAGCCGGAGGCGGGCATAGATCTTGTACTACAAGAGAACCGAGGAAATGAGAATCAGATATTTTTTGTGTTTTTCGGGGAAGCTTTGATGTGGAACTTTTGTCTGTTTGTCGTAGAGCGCTGCTACGTTCGTCTCTCTATTGAGATGGTTTGTATAAAATGTAACAGCAGCTCGTTTAGCCATTTCCAGCTTTTCAGTTTCACCTTGTCAGACAAGGTGCCATTAAACTCTTAGAAAAATCAACCACGAAAGGCGCCAAGGCCGAGCTGAAAGAGCCTCACGGCTTTGTGAGGGTTTTCATCTCCATTTGCTGTTCTGAAAAGAAAATGATCTCCGTTTGGAAAAAAAGTTCCTCAGTTTGAAAGTGAAAGAAATCAGCAGGAAGTCACAAAACTTTTGTTTCGAAAAGGGCGAATTCACTCAAATACAAGAGTCATGCTTAGACGCACGGTGGCACAGCTCTAAGGGCTGCTGCCTCACAGCAAGGAAGGTCGCCAGTTCGAATTCCAGTTTGGGCAAGTTGTGTTTGCATACTCTCCCCGTGCATGCATGGGTTCTCTCCGGAAACTCCAGTCCAAAAACATGCTCATCAGGTTAACTGGTGATTCTAAATTGCCTGTAGGTGTGAGTGTGAAAGGTTGTCTGTGATTGGCTGGAGACCAGTCCAGGACGTACCCCGCCTCTCGCCCTGAGACAGCTGGGATAGGCTCCAGCGAGCGGCGACCCTGAACAGGACAAGCGGTAAAGAAGATGGATGGTTGGCTACTTAGAGGAGGCCTCATTTTGCAAACGTTGTTGTAAAAGCTGTCCAGGATTAACGAATTAGCGTTGGCGCTTCTCCTGCTCATGCTAACACAGATTATTTTCAGTCCAAATAACTTAATGCATCCTGCACTCTCAAGCAATGGATGCTTAGCTTATCATGACCTTATCCCGACACTGTTCAGTGGTTCTTTCAATCAATCAATCAATCAATCAATCAATCAATCTTTATTTGTATCGCGCCAATTCATAACAAGTGTTATCTCAACAAACTTTACAATAGAGCATAAAGCTCTTCATTTTGAGGATATACATATATGCATAGATACATATATACACATAAAGATACACAGACACATATATATACATCCAACACCCAACATGAATCCATATAGCCAATCATGAATCCCTCCATCATGGCGGCAAGAAAAAACCTTCTGTTAAGCAGCAGGAAATCTGGAATGTGGACCCCAGTCTCATGATGAACAGCAAATCCACACCATGCTGTGTTGGGTGTTTGAGTGAAGGAAGGAAGGGAGGTAAGAGGAGACAAGTGGACTAAAGTAAGAACTAAAGTTAGTGACAGATCCATGAACCATAGACCTGTCATCTGATTTATTACAGGTTAGCCTCTTGAGATGCTACATCTCGTTTTCAGGAGGGTCCTTCTTTTGAAGCCATGACTTTTCGGGTGGTCACGAATCTGACCATCGACCTCAGAGTTCTTGTGAGTTTGATCCAGATCACTCTGGATATTGGCATCAGCTCATATTTCCAGCAGGGTCTCGACCTCTGAATTGCACCAACGTGAACCCTTTGCTGCCATTGTTTAAAACGTTTCTCAAGAGGAGCGGTCGCAGTGAGTATACGTCATGTCCATGCTGCGTGCTCGTGCTTGTGCATGACATGTTCTGTGCCCAAGTGCGGTATACTTGCGGTCACACTGGCCAAACGTTCCGTTCCCAAGCACGATTCAGCCCTTAAGTCCAGTTCGTCTGGTCAGTGTGACTGCAAGCGTTCCGTGCTTCAGCACGGACCAAAACAAATTGAGCCAAAAAGTCATTAAAGTTGTAGTCCTGTTCTCTGTCTCATTGTGCTGACTCTGATGAGACCGCGCTGCATGTAAACAGACACTTAGTGGTGACATAGGCGGGCCGTGCGTTCCTAAAGTCTGGTTCATGTTGGCGTAGTGTGACCGCGGGCCGTACTGGCCAGCAGGGGGAGCAGCGCTGCAGTGGGGCGATCATGCCTGAGTTCAGTAGGGAACGTTTGGCCAGTGTGTCCGCGCTCTCAGACTGTCATGTAAGTCCAGCTGTCATTGAGGAATGTTAGCACTCTGGTTTTAATAGTTTTGATTCAGGATGTTCCAAGCGACTGATTTCCTCCTCATCTGGTCTGAAATCTTTAATTTCCGACTTGCTGACATATCTGAAGGTCAGGTCCATGGGTAAACACTGTTTCTGTTCTGAGGTCTGTTGAACCTCTGTGGTTCTTAACATTTGCCAGAGGAACTCATTTTCCTTTTTATTTCCTCTAGAGCTCACACAAAGACGGACTTTATGCTTATTTGGGTTATGAAATTCAGAATCTCTCTATTTTAAAGCAGAGGTCTTAATAAACGTTGGTGAGTGGTCTCTCTCTTTTTGTCAGAGCAGGTTTCCCTGATGTGAAACAGACTGAACAGCAATGCTATAACCTGCTGCACAGATTCAGCATTCAAGCCTTCGTCCTGCTGCTCGCCTGAATGTCTTCAATCACAACCTGTTCCAGGTTTCCCCCGCCTACCTAGTTTGCTCTCGCTGACAGATTACCTGTTGCAGAACTGTGTTCAGAACTCAGAGCGAGTAAACAGTTTACGGCCTTGAATTGCATTGCTGTGAAGTCGGTGCACATCGCCGCGTGCTGAACGGTCAGGGCAGCTGTGGAAATGCAGCTTTGTTAACACGAAGGAGGTTGTCAGGGGAGAGGGGCCAATCTTCGTCTGGATGTGTAAAGCGATTCTTCAGGGTAAGTAAAATGCAGGGTGTGGTCAGAGTTTTATGTTCTTTTGTTGTTCTATCCAAAGTCTTTGGAGGCAAGAAATAACTACAAAAAGCGGAGTGTACTGTGCACAGCATGAGGGCTGACAAAGCAGCAGAGACCTCCTCTGTGATGACAGCTTTTTTAATTTAAATCAATGCTTGGTGAAGACTGTTCTCATCTTTAAAATAACTCTTCTCCCTCAGCCTAGGATCCAGCTTGTCTGCCTTTCCATCAGTCACATAACAGAAATCTTTTCACCTCTTCCAGGAATGTTCTTCCATCCTGACGTCTTATAAACAGGAGAACGTCTTTTTGAATGTTTGTGCTCACACATGCGACCCGATCCAGAAAATTCTGGGAGTGTTCAGGGAGGTTTTGTCGTCTGAGAATCCAGCTTATGTGACCTGTGTGGGAATAAGCTGCCAAGCTGCTATGACGCAGAGTGTTGTTAGTCTAAACTCTGCCTTGGTGTTGTTATGATGTCACAGGAAATATGCCACTTATATCACTTTACCTTTAACGTATTTAATGGTAAAATGGCCATTCCACCAAATCCGTGCCATGTGTTTGTTGTAACTCTCTAAAAATTAACTTTAAATTCTCTCTTTTTTTGAACCCTTAATCCGATAAAACACATGTTGAACTACTCAAAATGTGCATCGGTCCATATCAGGAAACTTTATTTAATTTTTTAAAGCTAAAGATGGTTTGATTGTTCTCAGTCCTGTTCTCTAAACTCATGTGAGGTGTAAAAAGCCTGTTTAAAGTCTGTCAGCTTATTTCCTGCTGCTTTTCTGCAGCACTTTGTGGGAGCTTGGTTCACTGTAAGTTTTACATTCACATCGTCAAACTGATCTGAAATCTCAACAACTGAAGTCATTAAAACTCTAAAATGTCAAAATGCTAAAAATCAGCATGAGGTGAACTAATATTCAGACTAATAAATCAACTGACTGGAGGACTAGAGGACTCTACTGGCTCCTGGTCCTGGTCCTCAGTCCTGGTCCTCCTCATTTGAGTAACAGGACTGAAAGTAACAGGAATGAGTTTTTAGCAGAGAATTAGCAAACACATGAAATATAGCCACATGGTGTTTATGCTAACAGCATGTTGACTCTAATGAGAGTGAGAGGACTGAGCTGAGATTTGAAGCCCCTCAGTCAGAGTGTAAATATCATCCAATATACAGAAACATAAAGGAGTCGACTTACTTTGGGCCTTCCCATGGCCTGCAGAGGATCTGAATGAGGCTACTTCCTGTGGACCATGTGACACGTGGAATGGTCCAAATTTTTCAGAGGGGGTAACAGGACGGACACCACTAAAGACTGAAGTTTAACTATATTATTATTTCCATTTTTTAAAAATAAATAAATAAATAAACAAAATAAAGTATAGTTGGAATAAGGAGGAACTCAAATATGTAAAAAATTACATTTCTGACGGATTTTAATTATTATATTTCACAGTTAAGTCTAATTTTTGGAGGCAGGGTCGGACAACAAATGCTATTTTTCCAGTTTTCAAATACTTTGAATTAATATTTTAAATTTTTTTTTATTAAATATGCAATCAGATCAATGTGCAGGACACTTGGCTTCATGCAAAAATATATTTTACAGTTAATTTTATCATAGATTAATACATTTTATTTCCTGGGCATACAAATGGCACTGATTCTTCATTCCCAACACGACAAAGCCTAATGGATGGGACATCAACACACAGAGAAAGGGGTTCCACGGGGTTTCCCTTTGTTAAAAAAAGCTTTGTGTTTATTTATTGTGCACCTTGAAGTTCTTTACAAATCTTAAATCCCTCCCTCATCTTTCCTCTCTCTGCGCTCAAGTTGAGACTAAATCATCCTCAAGTTCTTACTTTCAAGGTAATTCTCAACTCTCTCCCCTCTTATCGGTGTAATTTTATTAATTTGAGAAATGCTGGAAGCTGCAGTCTCCACTCTGTGACCCAGTCACAGGACTTATTTTTGCTCTCCATCCCGAGAGTGCGGCTGGAAATAGTGGAGAAGAGTTTTAGGTGTGCTGCTCCTGCAGCTTTGAATCTGCTGCAGGAAGGATTTGGGTCTGAAAGAGCCGGTCTCTGTAAACGCTTTGGAAAGTAGATTGAAGGAGGATGCATCATGCTACTGTTGCTTCGACTCGTGACTTTCTGTGAAGTAATCCGGGATGTGTTGACAACTTTGAATGTGCTGCTGCTGCTGCTGATGTTGGACACAAGCCTTGAGATGCTCTCACGGCCGTAACATATGCGGATGTTGAGCTCACTGCAGTGCGGAATGAACCTTTACAAACAACCTTTATTTTTTTTTTAACGTTTATTTCGATAGAGGAAGTTTAATCTTTTTCTTTCACTTTCAGCAGGTTTTACTGTGACTGGTAAAAAAAAAGGTTGTGTGCACTTTTCCCACCTCTGACCGTTTCATATCCTCGTGTTTACTCTGAACCCTTCCTACATTTATTATTAAGTGTGTGTGTGAGCCACAAGCTGCCGCAGATTCAGCCACATCTCCCTCTGCCGCTCCCCGATCATCTGTCACTTCCCGTATAGATCGCTATCCTCGGTTTCAATGCCTTCATCTACCTGCCTGCGCCCGCAGGGATATGTTATTGTGGCGAGTCCACATTGTACATGACATTTGACATCTTTCATCAAGCCTCCTTTTTGCTCCCAGTGGTGAACATCCCCGAGCTGTGCAGGTAATGGGGCTGAGATGAGAGCCGTGGCGGAGGACGGGCCGGCTGTGTCTGTAATGGTTCCCTAAACGCCGGGTTCCTCATTTTGAAGGAGACCTGTCGAGGGTTTTATCTTCGGTTGTCACTGTGAAACTAATTGTTAGAGGATCCCTGTTCCTGTCTGCGTTTCCCACCATCTCTCCACCCTGCTGTTCTGGACACACATCTCACGCCGTCTGCCTCTGGTGGGAATTGTGCCAGAGAATTCAAATTATGTGGGTCCAAATGAGAGGAAGGGATGATCTCCAGGGTTTGCAGCAACAATAATTAGTTCCTTTTTTAAAAAAAAAATTCTCTGTTTGTAATACTTGGATGTGTCATCACAATTTCATGGTTCTGCAAGCATGGGAAATCCAGCATGAGGTGTGTTATTTTTTAGGGAAATTACTGAGTTTATCAGCACACCTGATAAGCCCGAGGGAAGCTAAAAGCTGAAAGGAAAGCAGGAGGGACTGTAGATGAAAATCAAAAAAACCAGAGAGGATTGTTTCTCTGGCTCTCTGTTTTTTTTTTATGTGGGTTTTCCTGTGTTTGTTTGAACCATTCGCCATCAAAGGAACAAGAGACTTCTGATGTGAATGCGTTTTGATTGAAGTCTGTTTACTGATGCCTGGAAAGACCTTTAGAAGTACATTTCTGTTTCCCTTTTCCCTCCTCTGAACTTCTACATCATTGCTTTCCTCTCACTCTTCTTCTTCTTTTCTCTCTCTCTTAGCTCTCCTATGGATCCAGCTCGCCGGCTCTCTCCAACCGCCAGCGCTTCCCCACCTTCTTCCGCACGCATCCGTCAGCTACCCTCCACAACCCCACCAGGGTGCAGCTTTTCCAGAAGTGGAAGTGGACGCGTATTGCCACCATCCAGCAGACCACCGAAGTCTTCACATCAGTCAGTACTTTTTTTTTTTTTTTTAAGGCCCCCCACGATTTTACACCTTCCCTTTACAGTCCGTGCCTTCTCACCCTCTTTAACTCGCCCATATTCTGTCATACTGCAGCTGCAAATCAAACTGGAAATTATTTGGGATGAAAGGGTCCAGACTTTTGAAGTGGAAAGGGGGCAATAAATGGAAAAACTGTTACAAACACAAGTATTAAAAGCTTAAGGTGACTGCTGCGAAACTCTGAACTGAGATTAGGTGCAGCCCACAGCTTCAGGAGGCGGATACTGTGAGGAGGCCGTAATGGACAAAGTACAGCTGAGATCCTGCTGATCCTGTCCTGTAGATATGTTCACAGTATTGTCTCACTAAAGTCTCATTGCGCTGCCTCTGAACCGTAAAAAATGATGACTTTTTGAGTCAGTGCTGCATAATAAGCTCTAAAAAAAAGGATGCTGGCAGTTTGAGTGATATAAATTGCTTCCTCCAACAACAACAGCTGTTAATGCACTGAAAGAGTATCATAGAAATAATCTTACTCCTGTTGGTCCTGTTTGCTTCAGTAGCTCATAAAAAAAAAGCTCTGGCATTAATTTCAGTCTGCTTCATACCCTGATAAAAACACCTCACAGCAGGCTTAACGGGTTTAAAGCTCATCGGTGGTTTTTAGCTGCTGATGAAGCAGATGGACATTAACGTTGATCCTTCAGGAGACAAATCAGGGCTTTCAGCATTAACATGTTAACTGTAATGTAATTAAGGTCTGCAATTAACTGATTTGGGTTTTTTTTAAAAGCATGCTATTTGTCTCTTTTGGCACACCGTAGTTCAATCACAGCACAGTCTTCCTGCTTCCAGCAGCAGCTGTAATGAAAAATAACATCATTGTGATAAAGTCTCAGATAGCTCAGCTATGGAGCCAAATATAATATGCACTTTACATCAAATGGAATCAAACTATTACAGATCACTGAGTTTGAGCTGACATGTACGAGCGAAGCATGTGGGCTGAGATTTCTGCCATTAAAACCTGAAATTGAATTTTTGTATAGAATCTGAAAATAGGGCCAAACGATTTTGAAAAAATCATCTAATTGCGATTTTTTTTGGACCAATATTGCAATTTATCATGTGATTTTTGATATGGTAAATGGTAAATGGACCAGTACTTATATAGCGCTTTTCTAGTCTTACCGACTACTCAAAGCGCTTTACGCTGCTCGCCTCATTCACCCAATCACACCACATTCACACACTGATGGCCAACTGAAACTAATATAGCAGCTAACACATTCACACATCATTCATACAGCGAACACCGAACATTGGGGTTCAGTGCATGTGACTGCAGGAGCTGGAATCGAACCCACAACCTTCTGATTGTGGGGCGACAACTCTACCAACTAAGCCCCGATATGTGAAACAACTTCTTGGATTAATTTAGTAGTGATGGTGGACACTGGAGCTGAACTGTCAGTCAGATAAAGGACAAACGGGAGAGCAATAGCACGGGCTACAGGCTAAACTATGAGCTAAAGGCTAAACCACAAGCTAAAGGCTAAAACTGTTTGTGATAATGTTCATTCTTACCCACATGCAGCAGTTATTCTGCAGTTATCTGATCAAACTTGAGAGTCTGTCAATAAAATGAAGAGTGAGGTTACGTTAGCTCTGATTGGTAGATGAGCAGGACATAATGATTTGCTAACGTTACACGTTAGTCGCCTACAGATACACCTCAGACCACTGGGCAGCGCTAAATATAGCTGGCTACTAAACTACAGAACAAACAGACAAAGTTTACTTCTGGTCATGTTTCTAAAAGCAGCGCAGTGTAACTGTTGATAAAAAGTTGTCTTGAACAAAGAAAAGTAGTGTCGAAAAGAAGACCTGATCTCCATTCATTTCCAAAACAAACACACGCCTTAAGATTCCAACGATTTTTGCTACCTGTTCGTCCTCACAGCCTCTTTCATATGGCTTAAAAACTTCAAAACAGAATGTAATAGAATCTGAAACATGCCAAAGAAGATACGATTAATCTATTATCTAATATTATTTCTATAAAAGTACAATATCAGCCATAGATACAGTCAGCTTCACGTCACAGTCGCGTCGTAGTTAGGAGCGGGGAAATTTGAGGGGGAAAACAATCCTTTCCCCCTCGTCTGTAGCATTAAATATATCCATTTCAAAATCAGATTTCCATGCTAATTACTAAAATGTCGTACATTGGAGCCAGTTCAAAAGGCTGGATACTTAAACAAATCACTACAAGTGGGTTTAGATTCTTGTTCGTATGTTATTGAAGAGTGGAAGAATGATCCTACTGAATGGTCTGATCTGTCGTTCCCTGACACCTTCTGCTTCTTGGTTGAATCAGAGGCGAAATCATCTTTACTGATGAATTAAACCTCACATCATTTCAATGTCTGACGAGGAAATCAGCACTTTTTAGTGAATTTGTGCTCCACATAATGGACGTTATTGCTCAGTAGCCCCCATGAGCTGCCTGTATATAGCTTATTGATGAGCCGGTTTATCACACAGGGTTCTACACACACAGCAGCCTGAAGAGCTATGGATCCCTGGAGGCACAGAACTTTTTTACAAGTGGTTTTGTTGTGAGTTGTGCTTCATCACTAAATACCTGCCTCAGATGCCTACCTGTTCAGGTGTGATGCTCTTAAAACTAGCTACTGAACGTTCTTGTGAAATATAAAGCAATCAAACACTGATTGAATAAGGTGAAGATACTGTTATCGTACCTGTAATAAAGTGCTGACAACAGACGTACATGTTTTGATTTTAGATTTCAAAGGCGATCAAACTCGTCCTCTCGCTGGATCGCTTGTAGTCACTGCGTTCCTCCCCTCGGCTCTGTGCTTCGGTTTGGTAAAATATAAAACTTGAGATCAGTTTTTTTTTATCATATTTGGGTCCACAACAGCTCAAAGCGGTTTGTTTTCCCCAGATATGACGTTTTGTAGGCGTTCCTCTTAATGCCGACTGTATCTATTCTGTCCACAGGGGGCGCCAAAGTTGACTCAACCTAAAAGCTTCTCACGGGAGCTTTAATTTGTTTATCCAACAGACGTCTACCCTTTTTTTTTTAGCTTGTCACACTTTAAATATGCAAATATCTAAAAGAAGGTGAATACGATGCGCTTCATCTCCAGCTCCACCCTCTTCTCTTCTTTCCATTGCTTTGTCGTCTCTTCCTCCTTCCCTGTCATTTTCACCGGACTGTTCTTCGCCTGATCGCCTTCCTTGCATCTCTCTGTCTGTTTATGAGAGCTGTTGTGTTCTCAGGTCGTGCGATGCACCTTCCAGCATTCCCTCCTGGCGATTGATGGAGGATTTCTGAAGTAATTTGTTGGAGTGTTGGTTGTGAGGAATATCGATCAAGCGATACATCTCTCTCGGGCATGCCGGTCGATAATCATGACACTTTGGCTGGTTCTTGTAATGGAAGTTAATGATCCTGCGCTCTCATTCTTTCCTCTCCCTCCTCACATCCTGCTTTTCGTCTTTCCACTCGTGCTCTTTGTCTAAAAATCTATTCTGCTGCCTCGCTTGTTTATCATACATGCCTACGCTGTCTGTCCCCCTCTCCACGTTTCTCATATACACTTCAGATTTTTTTTGTTTTCTTCTTTTTCTCTGCAGACTTTTTTTTTTTTCTGTTGTCTTTTGCTTTAATCTCAACTCAACACCTCTCAGTCTCTCTCTGTTCAACCACCTCTCTAACCCCCTTCTCTCTCCCTCCCGCCTCCCCCTGCCTGTCTGTCCCTTCCTTTCATCTTTCAGACTCTGGACGATCTGGAGCAGAGGGTGAAGGAGGCGGGCATCGAGATCAGCGTTCGTCAGAGTTTCCTCACCGACCCGGCTGTCGCTGTCAAGAACCTCAAGGTGCTTTGATTAAAAATTCACCTCAGCTGCTGGTCCTCTCTCTTCCTCTCCTTCCTTCTCCGGCTCACAGCTGCACACGGTTCCATTAGCATAGAGCCGGCTCGATAGAGGAAATTAATGCGCCATGCTAATTAGCAGCTCCTGAACAGCAGTACGTGCCGTCCTGTGAAGCAGCAGGAACTTTGGCTCGCTGTGCTGCAGCATCAAGCTGAGCTACAGAGAAGTTTTATTGTTGTTCTGATGTAACTAAATTGTTTTGCTTTCATGTCTTAACGCAGCGCCAAGATGCACGGATCATTGTGGGGCTCTTTTATGAGACTGAAGCCAGGAAAGTGTTTTGTGAGGTTAGTACCTTTTCCTGCTCCATTGCTCCCCGTAGACCCAACCTGACTGGCTATTAGCAGAAATTGAGCTCCGTAATGAGCTCTTTGAATGTCTGAATGAATTTCCTCGCCTGGCAGCGATACAACATGCTCGGCTCATCTCTGGGAATAATTCTGCTCATGGTTATTTATCATTCCGTCCTCCACCACCCCACCCAATCCTCTGCCTCTCTCCTGCCCCGCTGCCAGGTGTTCAAGGAGAAGCTCTATGGGAAGAAGTACGTGTGGTTCCTGATCGGCTGGTACGCTGACAACTGGTTCAAGATTAAAGACCCGGCCATCAACTGCACCGTGGAGAACATGACGGAGGCCGTGGAGGGACATGTGACCACTGAGATCGTCATGCTGAACCCTGAAACGGTCCGCGGCGTCTCCAACATGGTGAGAACGGAAAACAGCGTCATCTCTCAAAATAATTACAGTGCAGAAAAATCAATTAGTCTTTGTTATTCATCGGTGGTTATGAATGAGAACAGAAACAGCTTCGACCACTTACGACATCCTCCAGTGAATAAATCAAACCGTCTCACAATTAATACATCATAATGTAAAACACTGAACGCACTTAGGTCCAATACGAGTGTTTAATGAGCATATAACGACATCATAGAAAGCACATCTGTGCTTGTCATACAAGTGGGAAATGGAGTCCCCTCTTGTGTTTTCAGTGGTGCCAATACAGAGGAAACGGCGCACACGCAACACATAAAAAAAGAGAACACAGAGAGAAATAAGTAAATCAGAAAGAGTTTCACTCACCCTCAAAGGGAGCATTCAGTCTGATTATTACTCATTATTCATTTTGAATGCCTGAAACCGCTGCCACTGGGAAGGTGTCAAACAATGCTACAAGGGCTGCAACGATCGATCGATAAAATCGATTAAAATTGATTTTTAAAAGCGTCGGCAACTTTTTTTAATTGTCGTTGCGTCCCTCACTGAATTAAGGACGTCACATGTAAACACGAGCGCAGCAAGGTGGAAGTTTTATTTATTTTATTTTATTTTATTTTATTTTATTTTATTTTATTTTTCATACCTTTATTTTTTTATATTTATATATATTACTGCAGGGTTGCGTTGTTTTTGTTTTATTGCTGCGCTTGTGTTTTATTGTTGTAGTTTTAATGAAATGTTTTGATCGACTGTATGGCACTATTCTATTCTATTCTATTCTATTCTTTTTTATTCTAAAGTTAATACTGACTTTAGATCAGGTAAAGGTCCATTTATTCTCCCTTTGTTGTTTGTTTCAAACGATGTTACCGTCACTGCACACGTACTTCCATGATCACTTTAGGTTAGCATTTCTGTTAACCAACACATCCACCGGTGGGGGGGGGGCAGACCAGAGTTCAAGGTTTATGACTTTGGAGGAGGTATTGTTAATGTAACTCTTCTGTAAAGGACAAAAACAGAGAGGCAAGTTCCTCACCAACTCACTAAATTTTTCTTTATAAAGTTCCGGCATTGTTATTTCTTCTTCTAGTTTCTTTCTTCTTAATTTCTTCTTCTTTCGAATTTTATTATCATTTACGGGTCTAGACTTGTTAACGCTTGGAAAGCGTCTTGAGATAACGTTTGTTATGAATTGGCGCTATATAGATAAAGATTGATTGATTGATTCTTCATGTCTTACTAAAGTTACGTATCGGTCAGTAACAGCAACACTGCTCCCAAGGTTTCTAGTGGTACTGCACCGTTTGAAGTACAGACAAAATGAACACAGAACACAGAACACGGACATAAGGCTCCATGTCTGTATCCATGATTAACGCTGAGCATGTCAGGTGTATTACTGCCACCTATTGCATGCATGTCGCGTATGGTTGTGTCTGTGTGCATAAAACTTTCTTACTTTTTCTTTTTAATCACAACCTTTGTTATTCTGTTACATTGCCATGTTGGTTTAAATTTGATTTTTTGTTCATCCCTACTAACGTTACACGGTAGCCACAGAGCACCAGGCTGCAAGTAGCACTAAAATAGGCTCAACTATCAACAGTTGTCACGCTGTGTAACTGTTGATAAAAACCTTACCTTGTCACGTTGTATCCAGTAAAAAGTTGTCTTGAACATAGAAAAGTAGTGTTGAAAAGAAGATCTGATCTCCATTTATTTCCAAACACACGCCTTGTTAAGAGTCATGACATCAGGACAGTGTGCGCGTGATTCCGACCAAAAGGTGTCGCTGTGATCCACTTCGAACCGGTAGTCCTCACAGCCTTCATTAAGATGTACAGATTTGGCCACAGGGGGCGCCAAAATCAACACAGACTGACCCGACAGGAGCTTCAAATCCATCATCATTCCCGTCCCTAAAACTCTCAGACAGACATGAAAGAAAACTACGAAGACACTTCCATTAGTTTATAAAAGTAGATCCACAAGTAAAGACGCTGACTGATTAAAAAAACTGAGATACTAAAAAAAAAAGAAACATGTTAACACCAATTATCACCTGTTTTCTATGTCTCCATGCACACACGAGGTGAAAAGAGAAAAGGTGATAGAGTGCGGATGTGATGCTCCTTATGTAACCGAGTGTTTATTATTAGGTATATAAATAAATAACCTGCAGAGTGTTATCAGCTGCAGTACCTTCTACAGAGAGTAAAACATATTTAGCTCAAGATTCTGGGAAAAAGAAATAGATTTTTTTTTAAGTTTTACTTCAGCTGGATTATTTTTTTGCACTTTGCTCTTATTGCTGTCAGTCAGTCAGTCAGTATACGTCTGTCTCTCTCTTCCTGGATTCCTCTGGTTAACGCTGCTCTTTGTTCTCATTCAGCTCCTCTCTTCCTAAATGGAACGCCTTCTGTCATTTATGTAAAGTGGGTCGATTCCCATGAAACGGAGATGTTTCAAGGAAACATCAGACACTGAGAACAACAATTTCGAGGCTTCTTGAACTCCGTTTGACCTGAATCAATATTAGCTTTCACAGAGCGCTGATTGATGGGGGAAGAATTGATGTATTCTACTGTCACACTCCTCCTGAGCGTCTTTATCATTTTCTTCACCTACGTTTTGCTTCTCAGGTAGAAGTCGTTCCCTGCTTCTCATTCAGCCGTCGCTCTCCTCTCTTCACCTCCTCTAATCCCATTAAACGGCCTCTTCCTCTCTCCTTCTCCCACATTGTTCCACCTCTCTGACTCTCCTGGTCTGAGGTGCTATCATTCTCTCATTCGTCTTGTTAACCAACCTCTCCTTTTCCCTTCTCCTTATCATTTCCTCACCCTCCGTTTCTGCACCTCCTCCACCTCTCCTCCCCTCGCTCGCTTCCCTCTCTCGCACTTCATCAGCAGCTGTTGTTTATATTCATGCAGCACCTGCCACTACCTGCTGATTTAGTTGTTGACGCGCTGCTAGACGGGCAATAAGAATTACAGCCAGAACTCCAGCACCTAGTCAATCTATTCAAATTCAATTTCCAAGTCTGAAATTGGCGTATTTCGTCGGGATAGAGCACTCAAATGAAGCTTGTGCGCCAATGCTGCAGGGTCTGCGATTGTACTTTGTCAGCTAGATTTCAGCAGGTAGCAAATTTAAATGCCAAACGCCAAGGTGGAATTTCAATGAGGTAAATCTGACTTAACTAAATCAGGGGGTGTAAGCTTAATTGGCCTCCGAGAATCCACAGGGACCGTCTGATTGTGAGCAATGATCTCTCATCATACATGTTTCCCTGCTTTCAGGAGACAGATAACGCTTATGGGTTTTTTCTCACAACAAATCCGAACGGCTTAAAGAAGACAGGACGAGCTTTTCTCTTGTATTTAGTGAAACTGTTGGATTCTGGCTTCATGCAGCAAAACAAAAAGAGTTTAAAAAAATGAATAGAGATTTCCCTTTATGAGCTACAGATCACACATGACCATCAACAACACCATTAATGATCTTTATGTTGTGATTTTAAAGGTGAGGTTAGATAGAGTTTTTGTTATTCTGGTTAAAATGATCTTTATGTCTTGATGTCAATCAATCCATGATGTTTTCTTAAAATAGAGAGAAAAATATCTGCTGTCTACAGCAGGAGTAAACCTGGGAAAACACCAACCAACCCTAGCGATTGGGATCCAGTTTGTTAAACCAATCAAATCCCGTCCTGAAAGTAGATTTCGCTGGCGTGAACTCGCCCTGATTCAATGTGCATAACCAAGAGGGATCCAGGTACGCTGGAGAATGGCAGAAAAACTACCTATACCCTGATTGTTACCCTTATTAGGTCATGATATCAAGTTCAAATTTTACACAAAGTGAAATAGAACACAGTCAAAACTTACAATAGTTTTACAATGAAGTGTGCAAATGGGTCCTTAGTCCCCTTTAACAAAATAGATGTCGTTTGAGCTCAAGAGTCTCCTGTTATTCCAGAACAAGTTTCTCAAAAGGTGACATCATTTCAGGTTACAATATGATTTCCAGTTTTTCCAGTATTTTTCCCCTTTTTTGGTGGCGTACCGCAGAGAGAATGTCAACTGTTCCATCTTATAAATGTCCTGAATTATCCCTTTCCATTCGGCGATTGTTGGAGGTTCCTTATTCAACCATTTCCTGGTAATTGTTTTTCTACTACCTGCCAGGAGTATTTGTAACATGTATCTGTCATGTTTTTTGGTAGATTTCCCAAATAAACTACACTAAAGGAAAAGTTAAGCTTACCTATACCCTGATTACTGGTATTGTAGAGCAAACAAAAACAGTTTGAGACCAGTCATGATCATATGATTGCGAATCAGCGGCGTGCAGTTAGGGGGGGCGGGGGCTAAACGGAGCCCTGAGGAGATGCTACATTCAAATTCATGCTAGTTTTCCGTGACTACCAACCCTGACTTTAAGTGCCTTAAACTGCTGCAAAGGGGTCATCCTGAGTGGGACAAAATCAGTCAAGAGAAAAAAAGAGACATTTTTATCCACAGGAGGCGCTGCAGTTTACACAAACAGACAGACAGCCCTCTTCTCAAAAAGCAACACTCCTCAACCTCTCGCCACACCGGTCGAAGAATTGATCCCTGACCTTGACGTGATTCGTTGCATTCCGTTCCTCCTCCCTCTCCCCACATTTCTTGTGTCTCTCGAGCTGCGCTATCAAATAAAAGCCTCAAAACCTTAAAAAGCAGTCTTGAAATGATAAAGAACATGGTCATGTGTTTAGTAGGAGTAGCTTCGACATTCATGCAGTTAGATACTCTCAGAATCAGGCTTCCTCTTGCACATTCACACACGTATTTCTTAAGCAAGGTGGAGAGACGACACCGCTTTTTTCCCTTCCCCCTCCGGAGCCGTATGTGAAAATCTGACAGTTTTAATGACTGAATCTCTTAATTTGCTTCTAAGCTGTGAAATCATAAAAACCTCTTCTATAAGGGCGCTCGCCGGTTGGCAGTTAAATCGTGCTTCATGTACAGAGGCTACAGTCCTCCTGTAGTGATGGCTGGTTTGACTCCCCGCCCTCTGCTGCACCCGCTCTCTCTCTGCTCCCCACATCTTCTCGCCAACTGAGAAACCACACTTCTGCTCACTCTTGGCTGTTTTTCTTACAGCTGCCAAAGAGGCCGTGTGTATTCAAGGAGTGCAGCCTCTGTATGTGACAAACCTGTGAAAAAATGATGTGGCTCCACTCTGAAGACTACACAGGATATATTTAAAGGTTCAAGGCGTTAAAGGAACACTTTGTGTAATCTTGCTGAGACTATTGATACCACTTTGGTGCCTGTACAGTGAATATGAAGGCACAGCTAGCAGGCTGTTAGCTTAGCTTGTCGTGGTAAAGCTTATTTTGCTAATCCAGATCTGTTCAGGAAACAGGTCTGACCACTTAAAAACTTGTTTATGTGTCGTGTCTATTTCACTTACTATATATATATATATATATATATATATATATATATATATATATATATATATATAAAAAGAAATGTAGATAAAGTTAATTAAGAGTTTTCACAATTTTAGAAGATATTCAGGATGTCATCATTCAAGGCTGTAATGTAGCTCAGCCCATAAACTCTAAATCTGCGACTCATGACGTGTTGTAGATATTTTTTATTCGCTCATCCCGTATCATCAATTTTTAAATTCAGAGTAAAACTAAAAGTTAGAGCAAAAAAAATAAGTTTGCTGTTTTTCCTTCTGTTAAATGGTGATGTTGCTTTTTGGCCAGAAGTTCCAGGAACTTTTAATTTCTGGTAGAACATTCCCAAGAACTAAAATTGTGCCTGTGGCCCCCATGTTTGTCATGTTTCTGCCATGCGTCAAAAATCCAAGAAGATGATGTAAATCAGGCTTGAGACTAAATAAATAAATAAATAAATAAAGGTTTTTGTGACACACCACCAGACCAGTAGAGGGCAGTAAGAAATCAATCAAGGCCATCCTGCAGAAATGACATCAGAGAAGGTTAAGACGGGCTGGCGTCGCTATGTGTCGCACCCAACTCTAAGTCTGAAAATATGAGTCGATGCTGAAGAGCTAAAGTCTGCTGTTCCTTGAGTGTCCGCTTGAGGCTGGCTCCGGAAGTACAGGAAGTCACAAACACACCAAGAAAAAAAAATGCTGTTTTTACAGCCGAAATAAACATGTTTACACCCTAGTTTCGCTAACGTCACGCACTGTTCCGAGGGGGGGCAAATTTTTTTCTAACTCTGCAGTTTAGACAATATTAAGATCGCCAGTTCGTCCAATCAGAGGCACAGCTCAGCTCATGTGACTGCCGGGCGCCCTATGGCTGTTAATAGGGAGAGTCAAAGCCCGCCTCATTTCCAATATGGCCTCGCTGGCTGGTCTGCTTCAAAAATCTGTTTCAGAAACAGACGGGTGACGTCGTGGAGGCTACGTTACATTAATTATCTTTTTTGATTGTACTTAATTGCACTGACAAGTGCTAGTGGCAGAGTCCTAATTGTTTAGAGCCTTAACACGAAAGATGCCAGAGATCGTCCTGGTCTGTTTGGCTTAAAAACAATCCTGTTGATAGACGACTTTCAGTGGAATCCATTTTTTTTCAAACAGTTTTAAGTCATTATTAAACACCTATCTGATTATTTTATCTGATTTTGACACATAAAAACTAAACTAGGTTTCATTCCTGAGGACTTCTTCCACGTTTCAACAACTGTTGTTGTTAACAATGGAAACTGGAGCACCATCAGGCTCAGAGGAGACCACTGTTTAAAGAGTTATTAGACCAAGTCCATCACAGCTGGGGTCAGCTTATTGTAGACGGAGGATAAAACACTGCGGTTGTTCTACCACTCAGAGAGGTTTAGCTTAAAGGCCCTGCCCCCCAAGGTTCCTGGACCTCTGGAAAGTGGTACCCCCCAGGCAGGGCCAAAGATGGTTCCAGGGGAAGTTCCTGTGGTTGAAAAGCACCGTGAGCAAATCTTCTCCTCTTACAATCAGCAGAAAGCAAACGAGAAAACTGTCTTAACTTCTTTTTTAATAATCTGTCAGTAAATTTAAATGTCACCCTGCACTAGTTTCCTTAGCGGGCTCAGGTCTAAATGCCAAATGCCCTCCAGTCAGCCCAAGAGCTCCTGTCGTCCGGATGCCCCACGTGGTTAGCTCGAGCGCTAACGTGATGTGACCTTAAGGAAACTTAACCCTTACTGTGCATCCGGACGTGGAGCCCTCCTCCTGTCACTTGTTGATCTCTGTGTATTCATCATCAAGTTATCAAGTTGTTGACTTTTTACATTTACTTTAAAGTCTTCAAAATGAAAACTCTTAAAGTTTGAGCTTTAGCTGACTAACGTGTGTGAATATCAGACATCTGTCGTTAATCCTGCAGATGGTCTGCTGCAGCTGTCCTCCTCTTTGCCCCTCAGCTTTAGCTACATTAGCGTCTAATAATAGATGTATTTGAATGCTTTTCATTTCCTTCATATTCTGTGTCCTGTCTCCATCAGACGTCACAGGAATTTATCGCGGCCTTGATGTCTCGTCTGGGAGGGATGAACCCTGAGGAGACCGGTGGGTTTCAGGAGGCCCCTCTAGCCTTTGATGCAGTCTGGGCTCTGGCCTTGGCCCTCAATAAGACAGTTGCACCGCTGAAGGCCAAGGGTCGCCGACTGGAGGATTTCAACTACAACAACCCGGATATCACCTCTGAGATCTACAGGGCGCTCAACACCAGCTCCTTCGAAGGTGTCTCGGTAAGTGTTTCCTAAATGATGATGATTCACCTCAATCATCTTTCATGAAGGATAAGAATATGACATGTAAATCTGCGTCAGTGAAAGAAATAGAAACACATGACCGAACATTAGAGTTAAAGCTGGGTACACAGCTGTTCATCCTTAACTCATTAAATATCAGCATTATTTTTTCATTCAGTTTTAACATGGACAGTCATTTTAAAAATTAATATCCCAAACCTTTAACCACCTTTTATAAATTTTGTTACCTTTAGTGTCGTCATTTTTGGGTTACATGACTTTACAGTCTCAGAAGCTGCAGCTGGAAGATTATTTATTTCCATTGCTGAAGAAACGTTTGTCTCACTCGACACCCTCTGAATGTAAAGCTGCTGCTGGAAGACCTGAAAGATCAGGATCACAAAAGCCTGATTTATGCTTGACACATCCGTGAGGTCCGCGCGGCTTCGTACGGGTGAATGACGCCCCCTCGTGTGGTCCTTTTCACACAGAAAATTTCCGTATGGCGAAAAATTCCTGACGTGAAATTGCAGCCAAACTCAGCAGAGAAGAGAAATTTGTGACTAAATCTCGTAAATTGTGTGAACAACCTCTTCATCTCTGGTTAATTACTGTGTTAGACATGTGTTTGCGATACACCGCCCCCTGCAGTTTGGGAACCGACACTGCACGGAGTGTGAAAAAGCCCATAAGCCACAGGCTTCCTTTCGTGCGGATCTTGTGCGTCCAATTTCTGGGCGTCATATTCGTGCAAAAGCATAATCAGCCCTTTAGTAGTTCCATGCCTCCGATTTTTCTTCATGTCTTTTGTACTTTTTTTGCCAGTATGGATGTTAAATGGGTCTTAAAAATATTCATTATGGTGTCGTAAAAAGGGTAAAAAGTCTTCATTTGACTCGTTGAAACCTGCAGAGACCCTGGATAAATACTGACTATAACTTGACTTTAATATTTTTTGTCAACTTAAACTAGACTAGCAGTAATTTTCGTCAAAAGACCGAGAGTGAATCTAAAATTACATAATCTATAATAACATAAAATTATAATTAACACTGCTGTGCTCACCTGTGGTTAGATTAAAGTCATTATTTTTAATGGAAATGAGATGAGTAAGGACATGATAATCAGTGACGGTGGATAGTAGTGTGTGCACACTTTTATTATGCTTTACTGCTGCATGTAGCTTCCGCCTTTCAGTGTAAACTCTTGTACTTTCATGTGTGAAGCGGCCTTTTTTTTGCCTCTGTGTGTTGACATGAAGCGGCTTCCTCATATGACACAAACAGTGACGAAAATAAAGGCTTTATTTGAGTTACACAAGAAAAGAAACAGCAAAGTGACTGAAGGGAGTAAAAGAAGTCAAAATGATCATTTTTGGTGCAATACAAAAAACTAATAAATGTGAACTTTTTTCAGTACACCTGATACAAAACAATCAAATACACCCACACAGCAATGATCTGGAGTTTATTGCTACATTTCTGTGAGGTGCTCAGGGTTAGAGAAAACATGACAATTTTAATAAAAATGATGAATGACCTCATATTGTCTTGGTTAAGCCAAAAGTCATGGCAGTTGTTTTTACTAACATTTTATTTCCCAGGTGTTTTCAATGAAGTCAACTGTTCTCTGAATTCTGTGCACTAAAAATAACTTTTACATGAAGTTGAGACTTTGTGCAAAATGTAAATAAAAACATAATACAATGATTAGAAAATCCTGTTTAACCAATACTCATGTTAATACACTACAAAGACAAGATATTTATTATTCAAACTGAAAAACTTTATTGTTTTATTGCAAATATTCACTCATCTTGAATTTGATGCCTGCAACACGTTCCAAAAAAGTTGGAACAGGGCCAACAAAAGTCAGGGAAAATTGAGGAATGCTTCAAAAACACCTGTTTGAAACATTCCACAGGTGAACAGGTTCATTGGAAACAGGTAAGTGTCACGATTGGATATAAAAGGAGCATCCCTGAAAGGCTCAGTCGTTCACAAGCAAAGATAGAGCAAGGTTCCCCACTTTGTGAACAACTGCGTGAGCAAATGGTCCAACAGTTTAAGAACAAAGTTTCTCAACATACAATTGTAAAGAATTGATGTATTTGATCATCTACAGTCCATAATGTCATCAAAAGATTCAGAGAATCTGGAGAAATCTCTGCACGAAAGCAGCAAGGCTGAAAACCAACACTGAATGCCCGTGACCTTTGACCCCTCAGGCAGCACTGCATTAAAAACCAACATCATTGTGTAAAGGATATTACCACGTGGGCTCAGGAAGACTTCAGAAAACCATTGTCAGTTAACACAGTTCATCACTACATCTACAAGTGCAAGTTCAAACTCTACCATGCAAAGACAAAGACATATATCAACAACACCCAGAAACACCGCCGGCTTCTCTGGACCCGAGCTCATCTGAGATGGACTGACGCAAAGTGGAAAAGTCTGCTGTGGTCTGACGAGTCCACATTTCAAACTGTTTTTGGAAATCATGGACGTGGTGTCCTCCAGGCCAAAGAGGAAAAGGACAATCCGGATTGTTATCAGGTCAAAGTCTCAAAGCCAGCATCTGTGATGGTATGGGGGTGTGTTAGTGCCCATGGCATGGCTAACTTGACCATCTGTGAAGGCTCCATTAATGTTTTGGAGCAACATATGCTGCCATCCAAGCCACGTCTTTTTCAGGGACGTCCCTGCTTATTTCAGCAAGACAATGACAAGACACATTCTGCAGGTGTTACAACAGTGTGGCTTCGTAGTAAAAGAGTGCAGGTACTAGACTGGCCTGCCTGCAGTCCAGACCTGTCTCCCATTGAAAATGTATGGAGCATTATGAAGCACAAAATACGACAACAGAAACCCAAGACTGTTGATCAACTGAAGTTAAACATCAAGCAATTCAACAATTAGTGTCCTCAGTTCACAAACACTTATTGAGTGTTGTTAAAAGGAAAGGTGATGGAACACAGTGGGAAACATGAGCCTGTCCCAGCTTTTTAGGAACGTTTTGCAGGTATCAGATTCAAAAAGAGTGAATATTTGCTTAAAACCAAAAAAGTTTCTCAGTTTGAACAGTAAATATCTGTTTTTTTTGTGGTGTATTCAGTAGAATATACCCCTTATAGGCTCATTTAGCAAATAACATCCATGGATCAATAACAATCTGTTGTAACTGCCACATCTGAAATATAGCCAGGCCAGCTTTTTCTCCTGGCCCCGCCCTGCATGCAAAGCTAAGCTAAGCTACTGCTGCTTTGTATTTACAGTACGCACATGACAGTCGTATAAATCATCTAGAAATACTCGCAGCAAGAAAAGCCAATAAGTGTATGCATCATAATGCCCCGGTTTTCCTTTAGGGGGGGGAGTAAATGATGCTCCGAAATAAAAATAAAACTCTTCCTCTTGTCTTTGTCTCAGGGCCAAGTGGTGTTTGACGCTCAGGGCTCCAGGATGGCAATGACTCTTATCGAGCAACTGCAAGGTAAAAGACTCCCACACTGTCCTCTCTCTGATGTTGTGTCGCAGAATCTGCTCTGAACTGTAAATGTCGCCCATTCATCAAAATAATCACCTCTGACTGGATTTTTCATGTATTGATTGTTGCTCTCAGCTCGTTTCAGAGCGAACGCCTCTTCTATTGGTGTTCTGTGTGTTTTGTTTTTTTTTCCTCGTGGCTTTACTGCGGCTGGGCTGAAAGTCTTGTAATGGCACATGTGAATGGGCTTGATGCAGGAATGTGTTGACTCAAAGCTGGGCTCTAATTGGGCACAAGCCTTCGTTTAAAGCTGTTTCTGCAAACGGCATCCTATTTGTCACCGGTGACTTAATGAGTTTCCCCTCGCGCAGGATGAGGTTGAGGATTATTTTCTACCTCTGTTCTCCTCGGCGTCCTAAAGGATGAGAATTTATAATCCTGCCCCTTTCCCCCCCTCGTCACGTTCTGTCTCATATTTCCTGTTGTGGTGTCGAGGTAATTTGACATCCACAATGAGGCGACCTGACTTGCATCCCTGAATCACTGTGGGACCTCATCAGTATTCCTGGTCAAGGCTGCCACATAAGCTCTTTTCTCCTCTCTCCTTTTCTCCTTCTTCTCCCCTTGGTTCTTCTTTGTTTGTCCTTCTTTGTGCACCTTTTCATCCTTCGGTTCTTTTATCCCTCTATTGTGTTTATATTTCTCTGCTCACTCATGTGATTAATATGAAAACACAAGAACGCTGGAAAAGTAGCTTAATGGTGGATGTATGAAAATGAATTTTAATCACTTCTGTCAAGTTTTTGTTGTGTCGATTCTGATCAAAAACACCAGGAGAGGAAATGAATTAAACAAGCAACGATAATTAAACTTAATCTGTCTCTTTTGTTTCTCTCTATCTCACTCGTACAGGAGGAAGCTACAAGAAGATTGGTTACTATGACAGCTCGCAGAAGAACCTCTCCTGGTTCGACAACGATGTTTGGATCGGTAAGGCTGATTCATGACCCAGCTTCCTGTGTCTGTTTGTGCTGTCTGTGAGCCTATCATGAGTCAACAGGGTCACATCCTCGCACTGAGGACATCAGGCCTCCTCTGTGTTGCTTTATTTAACCCTTCCTACTCTTTAAATGATATGTAATTAAGCTGGATTTTTCTCTAACCGCTTGTTTTGGTGAAGCTAGTTATTTGTCTGCTGACGCTTTGCCCACAACGAGCTGCCTTCACACTCCGTGTCTAACACGTGTTTGTACAGTAATCAAAACAGGGCAGCGGCGAGGTGTGATGAGCCAACACGTGAGGTTTCATCGTCTGTAGAGCTTCCCCTTCAAAAAAACCATCAAGACAACTGCACCTCCCAAACATCCCCCACACTTCTCAGGGAATCACCCGTGGGCTGCATCTTCTTTTGCAGCCCACTTTTATTTACATTTTTTACAATTTAGCACTTTTCAAAGTATGCCAAATCACACTGAATGGTTCACTGAGAATGAAGGAAACTTTAAAGTGTGAAGATTCTGCATTATAAGGAGTCAGTTTTAGTGAATTTAGATGTGAGGGCATTGATTTGTAATAGACATTAAAGTTATTGACGTCCTCAGAGAGTCACAGTCATTTTTTTATGCTGTAAAAACCTCTGGAGCTCCCGTTTTACAAGCGCTCGTTAAATTACCGTAACTCCTCAACTAGTTGGGCAAGCGGGAAAATTGAAACGGCTCCTTTGGGGATATTCAGAGTATTACAGTACTGCATACAAATCCTTGTGCAGTGGCATTCAAATCACAGGCAATAATGGATGCAAACTGTCCCTGTTACCGTAACTCTTCAACCCATTGGGCAAGAGAAAAAAAAAAAAACAAAGGCTGCTCTTGGAGGAAAAGCTTTGTGGTTATATTCGGGGTATGTATTACAGTACTGCATAGAAATTGTCGTGCAATAATGTTCCAATCACACACAATGAGTGATGCAAGCTGTTCTCATTACCGTAACTCTTCAACTATTTGGGCAAGAGAAAAAAAAATCAAAAGGCTGCTTTAGGAAGAAAAGCTTTGCGGTTATATTCAGGGTATGTATTACAGTGCTGCATAGAAACCGTAACTCTTCAACCATTTGGGCAACCAAAAAAAATTCAAACAGCTCCTGAAGGATGCGATGATTTCTGACTCTTTTAAGACCAAAATAACAAATAAAGGTAAAGGTTCTTGGGTAAACAGAAAGACAGTGTATTGATCTGAAACCATTCTTTTTAAGTCCCACCACCTCATAAAAATCAATTAATCAATTTACCGCTTTAAAGTAGGTTATATTGAAAGGGAATATGTATAGTGAACAGGTGATTATGCATATTAGAATCCCAGCAGGGTGACACATGACCCAATTTTTATCTAAGACAGAAAAATCAGTTTAAAATAAGTCTAATTCTCCATGTTTATGTTCCAACATGTCACGCTTATGTGGCAAAAACTCTTCCTACTTGGCCGTGAAGTGGCTCCTGGAGCGAGAGTTTTCAAGCGAACCGAACCAATCGGGCGCTAAAAGTTTCATCAGTTCCAACATGGTCTCAAAGAATATTATGCCGCAGCTTCAAATGCTGACCTTGTTGACAACTGGGGAAGCAAAATATGGTGTCTTCATGTTGTTTGAAGAACACAGTATCTCCCTTCCACTGCTCCAGTCTGACAACCTCTGACCCAACCCACCAAACTAAGAGCGTCTATTTTCATCCCTCTGCTGTTTGAAGGAGCTCCAGCTCACGTCACACAATCAATCAATCAATCAATCAATCAGTCTTTATTTATATAGCGCCAATTCATAACAAACGTTATCTCAAGACGCTTTTCCAAGCGTTAACAGGTCTAGACCTGTAAATGGTAATAAAATTTTATTAACAGAAACCCAACATCAAGACAAGATAAGAAGCCTTATCTCATCTTAACCCACCATGAGTACAGCACTTTGCAATATTTAGCAAGTTACAATGGCAAGGAAAAACTTCCCTTTAACGGGCAGAAACCTCGGACAGAACCAGACTCATGTTAGACAGACATCTGCCTCGACTGTGTTGGGATTAGAGAGAGAGAAGGGGGGGAGGGGGGAGGGGCAGAGAGACAAAGACACAGGGAGACATAAACACAGAGTCCATATTTCTGTGTTGTAGAGATGATCACGGAGAAACTGTAACTGTAAGAAGCCGTAGCAGCTGGAGTCTGTCAGGTCCATGGCAGCAGGCCGTCCACAGCAACAATTCGAAGGAACCTAACAGACAAACTCAGAGACTCCCAGAGAGATCCATGGTTAATAACTTTAATGGGACATTAAGGTTAGAAGTTAGACTGACAGATAGAGAAGAGAGGGAAGCAGGAGCCTGTGTGTCAGTTCCCCCCGGACAGTCTAAACCTATAGCAGCATAACTAAGAGCTGGTTCAGGTCTGAACCAGCTCTAACTATAAGCTTTATCATAAAGGAAAGTTTTAAGTCTACTCCTAAAAGTAGAGAGGGTGTCTGCTCCCCGAACTTCAGCCGGTAGATGATTCCAGAGAAGAGGAGCCTGATAACTAAAGGCTCGACCTCCCAGACTACTTTTAGAGACCCTGGGTACAACGAGCAGGCCTGCATGCTGGGAACGCAGCGATCTAGACGGATAATATGGCACGATAAGCTCTTTAAGATAGGATGGCCCAATGCCATTAAGAGCTTTGAAAGTCAGAAGAAGAATTTTATATTCTATTCTAAACTTTATGGGTAGCCAGTGCAGAGACGCTAACACCGGGGAGATATGCTCCCTCCTCCTGGTCCCAGTCAGAACCCGGGCTGCAGCATTCTGAACTAACTGAAGAGTCCTAATAGACTTGTTAGGACAACCAAATAGAAGAGAGTTACAGTAATCTAACCTGGAGGTAACAAAAGCATGGACCAGTTTCTCTGCATCACTCTGACACAAGATGTGTCTAATTTTTCTAATATTGCGGAGATGAAAGAACGCTGTCCTGGAGACCTGTTGGATGTGAGAGTTGAAGGACAGGTCCTGATCCAAAAGAACTCCTAGGTTCCTAACAGTGGAGCCAGGTGCCAGGCTGATGCCATCTAAGGGAGTTATCTGGTTAGAAAAAGCCTCTCTGAGGTGTTTTGGTCCAATAACAATGACTTCAGTCTTCTCTGAGTTCAGAAGTAGAAAATTTTTGCTCATCCAGGTCCTTACATCTTCGAGGCAAGCTTTAAGTGTCGATAATCGGCTAGTTTCCTCTGGCTTCAATGATAAGTATAGCTGCGTATCATCTGCATAGAAGTGAAAGTTTATGGTGTGTTTTCTAATTATGCTACCAAGAGGAAGCATATATAAGTTAAAAAGAATCGGACCAAGCACCGAGCCTTGAGGAACTCCATAACGCACCCTGGTATGCAGGGAAGATCTATTGTTTACATGAACAAACTGCGAACGACTCGACAGATATGAGCTAAACCAAGCTAAAGCAGTTCCTGTGATGCCAAGAAGCTTCTCTAATCTCTGCAGGAGGATGTGATGATCAATAGTGTCAAAAGCAGCACTAAGATCAAGTAACATGAGCACAGAGAGGTGACCACTATCTGAAGCCAACAGCAGATCATTAGTTACTTTCAGCAGTGCAGTCTCAGTACTATGGTTGGCCCTAAACCCAGACTGAAAGTCCTCAAGGAGACTGTTACTATGAAGGAACTCACAGAGCTGACTGGAGACAACCTTCTCTAAGATTTTGGAAATAAAAGAGAGGTTAGATATTGGTCTGTAGTTAACTAAGGAGCCTGAATCAAGAGTTGGCTTTTTAAGGAGGGGCTTAATTACTGCAATTTTAAAAAGTTGTGGCACATAGCCTGTCAGTAAGGACGCATTAATCATCTTTAGAAGAGGGGTGCCGACCGAGGGAAGGACTTCCTTCAACAGCCATGCTGGGACAGGGTCCAAGAGGCAAGTTGATGGTTTAGCCGAAAGAACTGTTGAGACCAGCTCCGACAAGTCAACAGGCACAAAGCGGTCTAAGGGTATTTTTGGTCTAGGAACCGTTTCCGTGATTTCGCCGACGGCTGGAGATTCTACCCTGTTTGAAAGCACAAGGTTACTAATTTTATCTCTAATCTTTAATATCTTATCATTAAAGAAGCTCATGAAGTCCTCACTGCTAAGCGATGGAGGAATGCGTGGCTCAGTAGAGCTATGACTGTTTGTCAGCCTGGCTACAGTGCTGAAAAGGAATCTTGGATTATTTTTATTCTCTTCAATAAGCGATGAATAATAAGCAGCACGCGCAAGTCGCAGGGCCTTTCTATATTCATTCAAGCTATTTCTCCAACGAGAACAGGACTCTGTTGTTTTAGTTGAGCGCCAAATTCTCTCAAGCTTCCGCGTTTTTTGTTTGAGCTCACGAGTTTGAGCATTATACCACGGAGCAGAACTCTGTCGTCTAAGAGTCCTCTGTCTAAGCGGAGCGACTGAGTCGAGGACCGCTTGAAGAGAGCCTGTAGTATCAGCAACAAGCTGATCAAGCTGAGAAGGCGCATAGAAGCTCTCTGCTACAGTAGGGTAAGATACTGACTCCAAGGCAGCTGGAATAGCTTCCTTGAAAGTGCATATGGCTGAATCAGACAAGCTCCTAGTTAAGATATTTTTATTGACTGGCGTAAAGTCCAATAAGGAGAACTCAAAAGTAACTAAGAAGTGATCGGACAGAAGAGGATTTTGTGGGACAACCGCTAAATTGACAGCTTCCAGGCCATGTGCCAGAACAAGATCTAGGGTGTGATTAAAGCGGTGAGTGGGTTGGTTCACAGCCTGTGTGAAACCAAAAGAATCTAATACTGACATGAAAGCGGAACAAAGACTGTCATTATGAACATCTATATGAATGTTAAAGTCTCCGACGATGAGGATTTTATCTGAAAGAAGGACGATGCTGGACAGAAACTCTGAGAAATCTGATAAAAATTCAGAGTAAGGGCCAGGAGGCCGGTACACAATAATAAACAATACCGGTTGCACAGATTTAGCACAAACCACGGCCATCTCGAACTCCTGCTGCCCGGATTTCAGTTTGCTGTGAAAACCTATTACTGCTGATTTGCTTCAGACACCAAGACCAAGTCAGTGGTTGTTTACTGGCCCGCCCTCCCTGGAGAGGTGACATACTTGTGCCTGGACAGAGTGTGCCACTAATCAATCCTGCATGCTTCGGTGGTCCACAGAGAGACGCCTTTTTTTAGACTGTTAAAGGAATGATTTGTTGCCCAGGCGTTACTGAACTGAGAGGAGGTAGTGATTCCAGGTCAGCATCGGTGGCAAGGGACCGGTGACCCGTATGCATGTAGGCAGAGTGTCCTTCACCAGGCCAGCTGGCAGCTCTTTAGTTTGATTGGTTGAAATGTGAGGGTCTCTGTGTTCGCCTGCTGTAAACACGCAGCGAGGAATCCTGCTCTCCAGATTGTCAGAGGTGAATTTTATTTACTTGAACTTGCCTCGCTTTCCCGTTTGAAGCATGATTTCAGCTTTACTGTTTACCAAATCTCTGAACCATCAGAGTTAAATAAACAGCACTTGCACAGCAACCAACTTTTTTATGAAGTAGCCAGCGCTTAGCGATTGGTGACTTCAATTCAAGACGTCCTTTTTTTGTGCGCTGCGTTGTTTAAAATCTGATTTGCAACTTGAGAAGTGTGTTTTTTCATTTTAAGGTGAATTAAACACAAAGCTTAAGATGTGTCTGTAAAAACAAAGGTTTACATCATCTGGTGGGTCTCAGTTTCACTGTAAAGAGGCTTCTTGTTGGTTTACTTTCAGCAGTTTTCTTGTGATATACTTGCAGGTTATGGAGCTTCAGTTTGCTGAAATAACAGTGTCATGATATTTGAATAAAGTGAAAGAAGGCTTTGTCAGGTCAGTTTTCTCAAAGAAAAATAAGGCCATGGAGTGTTTTGGGTTTTTTTTAGAAGGTTTCTTTGTTTCATTTAAAAAAAAATGTCTTTCTTTATAATCAGGATTATCAGCTTAAGTCAGAAGTCTGAGAACAAAAGTCCATTTTCAGACTCAATTCTTCGATTTCCAAGAAGAAAGTAAGAACTCTGAAATTATAAACACCGCTGGATGTTCAGATTTTGAAATTCTTCAAACTGCCCTAAACGATCCCTTCTAAAAATAGCAAAAGATCTTCACAAGATTTGCTTTCGAGGGTTGGGTCACAAACACCGAGATTTGCCTGTAGCTCTTCCTTGACAGGCCTTCAGAGGGCTGGCCAATCAGAGGGAAGGGGGTTTGTGGAGCAGGGAGGCTTAAAGAGACGGCAGCTTAAACGAAGCATTTCACACAAAGACTGAAAAAGGGTTCTCTGAAACACAAGTGTGAAAGAATGGGGATTTCTTTAAGCTGTAAATCATGTCAAGCTATGACGGGGATTTCTAGAGGGTTAGTGTAAAGCCTAAAAAGCATCATGAAGCGCTGGTTTATTACAGGTAGTTGCACAATCTAGACATTGACTGGATTTAAAGACACAGAGTCTATTTATATATAGCACTTTTAAAGGTACTCAAAGATGGTTTACAAAAGTACAAGAAAACAAAAATACATATCAGACAACAAAAACAGAGGAGAGATTATGATGGTGGGAATCAGGTCTTGGAAGCAATCTTGAAAAAGTGAGTTGATTTTTGAATAAGAGGAGTGAGTCTGACCTGCAGATGTTCAGAGGGAGCACTCAAAAAAATGAAACATTGGCTTTAATTAAATTTGTTAAGTCAGCTGGTTCTATGAAAACATTAAGTTATCTGAAAGCAATAATTTGGAGTTTAAATTAGTTGCCTCTAAGATTATTGTTTTCAACTAACCTAGTACGTTTACATGGAACAAGCTGACATAGTGAATTTAATTAAAGTCAGCGTTTCATTTTTTTCAGTGAGGGAGTTCCAGAGGGGTTTAAAATCGTCAGATTTTTGTTTTGCATTCTTTTGCTTTCAGTACAAACTGATTTTCCTGCATACGTTATGAGCTGCCAACACATAATTGGTCACAAACACTCAGACTTTTTTTGGACCTGGAACGCTTCCCATATGAAATGATTGGACGCCACATCCAAAGAGTTTAAAGATAAAGATAACCGTTTACCAAATAAAAAGACACGTCCTGCTGACATCTACACGTTGAGAGGAAATGAGTCGTTTCCTGCTCTCTGGGCTGACTCAGATCTGGAAAGTTTTTTTGTTTTGTTTTTTTCCCGGGGGGGGGGGGGGGGGGGGGTCAAGCGGGCTTTAACTCTGACAGGGTGGAGCACACACACACACGGGGGGTGTGCATCTTAACCCCTCCGCTTGTTTTCCTGCGTGTTTACCAGGCCTCTCCCTGCCTCACTTTCTCGCTCTCTTCTCGGTCGCCCTAACAACCACTTCAGCTGCGCTCTCCTTCTAATCGCTGTGGCAACTGTTATAGAGCTGGGTCTCCATGGCAACACCCTGTCCTGATTCCTTGATCAAGGACGGAGGTTTAAACGGTTCACACACATTGACTGGATGCTGACACACACACACACACACACATGCACAGAGTCTTGGGTCTTACTATTATACACATAAACATTGTTTCTGTGAAATGCAGCAGTTAGCATGAGCCCTCTCATGGAAACTGTGTCTCAAACTGCTGAATGTCAAACTGTCGACACAGAAAGTGATGAAAACCCATTTTTCAGCGCAACAGGAAAGATTAAAACTGGGAAACAGCATTTAAAGTCAGATTAAAAAAAAAAAAATAGAAGAGAGCCACGCAGTGTAAAGCCAATAAAGGCTTTTCTTCAAGGCTACGTTTGTAGTTGCTTGTTTTGTTTCAAGCAGTAACAGGATTTAAAGAGGTTTTATAACAGAACTTTGTCTTGATGTGCTCCACTTGTTTTTGCTCAGCCATGATGATGAGATTATGACAGAAGTGACACTTTTATAACACATATGTGACAAGTTCAGGTCAATGCACAATTTAACTACTGTGAACACATCATTACGTGTTATATATCAGCATAACGAGGCCCTCAAAAACCCGGTGAAGACTTTATGAGGAATCTTTAAATAGTTTCATTTAGATTTACAGTATTTGTCTGTTTTTAGGAAACAAAACCTGTTTTTCTCCACCGAAAAGTGTTTCTTGGAAGTATTTTTTTGTGACTATGTTCATTCCAGACGAGCACAGGTCGGACATAACCAGGATTCACTGATGTCACACGTTACTGACACTAAACTGACACTGTGACTAATGCTGGATTACGCTTTCCGCACGAACCTGAAACGAACGCAGAAATGAGACCACATCAGAATGCATGTGGTTTTTGCGTGTGCAACATCCGTTCCAAAGCTGCAGGGGGCGGTGTGTTGCAAATGCACAGAGTAGAAGAAGTTATTTACGCTGTTTGCAACGTTTTTTCGCCAAGTCTTCCTCTCTGCTGAGTTTGACCAAAGTTTCAGGCTAGGAATTGTTCATCATACGGTTACCACGGTGAGTTGGACTTTGGACACGAGTAGTTCCTGTTTGTCAGTGCGTTGCGGAAGTTGGAAATTTTCTGAGATGTGTGATGCGGAAATTTTCTGCGTGGAAAAGAAAACGTGAGAAAGTGAGGCTGCTTAAATTACGTAAATTGCCTGCACAAAGCCGCACAGATGGTCTGCTCACGTTCTGGACGCTAAACTAAACTACAAACAGAGTTTACAAAGTTAGCTTGTTGTCACGTTTCAAACAATAGATCTACGTAACTATTAATAAATACATCACCTCGGCTCGTTGTGTCCTGTAAAAAGTTGTCTTGCAAAAGAAAAGATCTGCTCTCCTTTCATTCACTTCTAATGTCTTTACAATAGTGGGTGATGGTGCTCATGGGAAATGGAGTCTTAACCCCTTACCTTTAAAGACAAAAATGCCCAAAAGTATGAATTAATTAATAAACTAAAGAGAGAAATCCTTCATGTTTTGGGTTGTGGGGGTCATCAAAGGCCCTCAAATGGATGAAAACGACTTACTCCTGAATCAGTCGTTCTTAAAACAAAACAAAACAACAACAACAAAACAAACAGCCTTCTGAGGGAGTTTTTTTTTCTGGAAACTGTACACCTTTGCTCTCAGATGCCTCAGTAAACCGTGTAGCCTCCTGTGGGTGTGGTGTGATGTCTTGTGCCTTTCCTAACGAGACACCGGTGAAGGAAGGTGTCCACTCGATAACCCCGGTGATGTAGTGGCTGTCACTGCCCATCTGTCCCCATCTGGAGCCATTAGTGGGCTGTGTAACCTGTCAGTAGAGAGTACTGGTATGAGGGTTCCTCTTTTTTCTTTTCATTAAAGCACAGATACGCTGTGATTGTGTTAAAGTGAAGATTTGGTGTTGAAAGTAATTTGTAGACAGCCTGAGTTAGAGTGCTTTCAGGGTTCTGGGAAAGTTTTGGAGCCACTTTTAGTCATTTAGCCGCTTTTATCTGAAATGTCTCATTTTCCTTCTCTGCTGTGTGTCCTCTCATTCCTCCATGTAGTTCATACCTCGTCTGTCTCACCGGAGGCTCTGACTTGCTTGTTGATCTGGTTGTTCGCTCGTCCGGTTGTGTTTTTTCGTCTTCTTTAAGACAAAAATCAAACTGGAAACGAGGTCTCATCTGTCCTGTTACCATTTTTCTGAGCACTGCTTTCATTTTTGGGTTTCCTTTTAGATCTGCTTTTTATTTTCGTCCTCATTCTTCTGTCTTGCAGTCGAGATCACTCTGACCCCGTTTGGGGCTTGAGTTACAGGGCACCAGCTCCTTCCTGTGTGTAGTATTTGCTGGAAGTCTCAGTGATGCTGGTGGTGAAAGGTTCCAGTATTTGATGGAGGCTGCTGGGAGAAGTTTTTGGAATTATTGTGAGGGCATCGTGTCTGAACTGTAACAGACGCTTTCACTACAGCGTGCTGCGATCGGTAGGAAGCCGATTCCCACAAATCAAAGGGGCAAATTTCAGAAAAATATATAAACTCATTTAAATATTTAAACAAATATAATCTGATTTCTTCTGCATTGTTGTGGGAAACTTGTGACTGCTTCAAAAAGTCTAAAAAAGCTTCCAGTTCTTTTTTCCAACCTAGTTGAACTTCGGCTGCTGTGATCATGAAATTGCTTCTCTGTGGTGTAAAATCGTCCTTAAAAAGCTTGATTTCTTTGCTCACCGAGCACTGCAGGCAGATGCGACACCACAGACACATCGCTCTTGTGACGGCGGTGACAAGTCTTTAAACAGAGCATGATGGGCGTTTTGACACCCCGCGACCCTCCAGGGGTCGACGCTGACACTTTCCTCTGACATCTGACACATCAGCTTCACGCAGCTCCGACACTCCTGCTCTGCTTCCTTTCTGAGAAACACACTGTCGTTCTATCTAACACACACACACATTCGCACTCTGATACAGTCACACACACTAAGCTTATACTGTATGCTCGCAGGAACGCTTCCCATCACTCAGAGGAATTCTCTCGAGCTTTTTCAGTCACTCTTTTGTGCTTCTCATGCATGCAGCATATAGACAGTGCACCCTGGCATATGCATACTCTGGAGTCCACACACACACACACACACACACACACACGAACCTGCAAGTGGTCCCATATTTCAGCCGACAGATAGGCTGAAGCTGTTCAGGGTGAAAAGAGGCTCCCCGTCCATCTGCCCCTCTCTGAACCTCCTCGCCGAGGACTCCTCTGCTGTAAAGCTGCACGAGCTTGAAGAATCGGGTAGTTAACACACACTTTTTAAACCCCAGAGCTGCAACTTTGCATTACCACCAAAGTTGTCCACTTCATTAATATATTAAATCACACTTTAGTAACTGCTCATACTGACATTCATGTGCGAATCGAGCTGCTAATGGTTGTACGTTTCCCTCCTTTGTGCTTCAGCGTCATGAATATTTTATGTACCGTGTGTAGTTTGAAAACCAACACTGATGCAAACCCTCGGGGTATGTGTTTGTTTGTACTTATCAGTGTACTCTGTGTGGAAAAACAACTCCAAACACCAAAAAGTAGTGTCTTTATTGAATTCATTACACCAACAGGAGGCTGGAAAAGCCGCCATGGAAACAAATATTTAAACACTTCGCTCTATTCGTACGTTTGCACCATCTGAGTACCGTCTTGATAATCAGGAAACTTCATTGAGTTAAGTGTGTGTTTTTTAAGTTTGAAGTATTTTTCCAAGCAGCTACTCAAGAAGAGGGTGCAAAAATGGAGGTGACAGCATTTAAAAATACAGTTATAGCAGCCTATATATTCAGACAGCCTCTCCTGGAAAACGTTCACAGTTTTGTGCTCCGATGTTCTCTGTGAAAAGTGACGGAAATAGTCCTCTCAGGAATGAAAAAATAAGTAAAGAAATAAATAAAGAAATAGTGCCAGAGAGGGAGGCTGGTTTTAGTAGAAGTTGCCGGACTGGTCTCCGTCGCTGGGAGCGTGTTGGGTTTTTTGGATGAGATCTGGGATTCAGGGCCCAGTTTTTCGAGATGTTTAATCTGGATCAGAATGATCTAGATAGGAATAAATCTCAAAACTGGGCAGAAATGAGAAAAGCAAAGATGAGATCCTGATCCTACAAGATGGGGATACGGATTTGGTAATCCAAACCTTCCCAGATTCCAGATCACATGTTGATTTTGTCCTTTTTCAAAACTCTAACGTGGGGATTAGGTTGGGTTTGATGCAAAAAATCAGGATTATCCTCATCCCACTGGAGGGGTGGATTCAAGGTGGGTGTAGAGCAGTGGCGGCTGCTGGTCAGTCAAGGAGGGGAAGCTCAATTTTTTTCTGGCCTACATCATAAATTTGTTTATTTATTTAAACGTAAATTCTACCCTCCGTTTCTTTTCAAGGAAAAGAGTGAATCTTTAAACACAACGCTCGTCGTTTTTAAGAAAGGTAAACTCGCTGGGGATTGGTAAAGCCTCCGGATCAGTCCAGAACAACTGAATGTAGAAGTTAGAAAGTCTCCGGTAGAGAGTTTTACTTCAAGATCGCTGATTGGCTCATTTCACTGTCAATCAAAAAGGGATTCAGCCTCAGAAAGATCATCCAATCATCATGCAGAAGCTGAGCGTCCAGGCCAGCCCACTGCCTCATAGACCCCCAGAGACGCTGAGCGTCCGATGGGCGGGACAAAGCCCAGCGTTTATCCAATTACCGTCCAGTTTCCACAGTGGAACAACCCACTCTACCCTACACTGTTGAAGTCTGAAGACGCTCAGCGTCCGACTGTGTTAAAGCGCTGAGACGCGGGGATGAATGAGAAGGAAGCGGCACCAGTTACCTGTGATAAGTAGCTGATTCAGAACAAAAGATGAAGGTATTCTAGCGCATATTTAGGCAATGAAATGTACACACAGCAGGACATATAACCACTTTTTTTGGGGACATTTTAGGGGAAGCTGAGCTTCCCTTGCAGTCTTAGAGCAATCGCCACTGGTGTAGAGACATGTAGGACACGTCACACATATTTAATCTTTCTTTCATTCATTGCATAGTAAAGCAACAGTACTCAGAGCACAGTTAAACGATTGAATGGGGTTAAAAAGACGCTTTGCATGCCTCAACGTGTAGCAGACCCAACATCAGATCCAGCATTGTTCTCGCTGCATTGTGTTTCATAATGGCTCCTGAATGTGATGGAAGGGATGATCATTCACTAATAATAATAATAATAATAATAATAATAATAATAATAATAATAATAATAATAATAATAATAATAATAATAATGATAATAATAATAATAATACATTATAATTAAAAGCGTCTTTCAGGACACCCAAGGTCATTGTATTACCTTTCATCAGTGAAAACATTATTAATATTTTTATCAGGGTTCCCACATGTCCTTGAAAACTTGGAAAACCTGGAAAATGACTGGCCAATTTTACAGTCATGGAAAACATGGAAAATGAGAAAAAAGGTCAAATTTCCTGGAAATGGTTAAGGCCCCGTTTACTTGACAACTTTCACAACATTTCACTATAAGACGCTAAAAACACAATGGGGAAAATATCTGTTTACACAGAAATGCTTAAGAGAAGAGGTGATCGGAACATCTGGTGTATATATTGAATGCGTCTTATCTGAGTGCAGAAGTGGTGCAACAGGTGCACATTTGGTTGAATGACAGTCAGCAGATTAAACAGTTGTTGTTGTTGTTGTCCGGTTCGTGCATGGCAATTAAAAGTTGACGTCAGCGCATCCTCTGAAAACTCCAGCTTGCTGTTTAACAGTGGGGAGACATTTCAGAAAAATTCCCCTTCGGAGGCCATATCCAAAAATTTTCATTTTATGTCAACTAAAACGCCGTTACCGTGTGAACAAGAGGCCAAAACGCAACAATAATTCTACACTTCATCCTTAAACCATTGTTGTGTAAACAGGGCCTAAGTTATCATGGTTATTTACAGGACAACACTAAGGCTCAGATCTTCTCTTCTTCTAGCTGGTGCAGTGCCCCATGTGACGCCACCAACCAATCAAATTTGCATTTTTTGCTTTGAGCAGTTCAGGTACCCAGTTTAAAACATGTGCTTTCTGTAATTATGAAATTATTCAACCCCTTAGTCACAGTCACATACGCACTTAGTTCAACACCCTTTGGCAATACTATCCTTCAGATGTGAAACAAAGCGATCTACAGGTACCTTAGTCCATCTCTCATGGGCAAAGGCCTCCAGTTCATTGCGTGGTACAGCTGCCTTCTTCAAGTCCCACCAGAGATTTTCTATGGGATTTTAGTCGGGTGATCGCGATGGCCACTTTGTCTGCAACCAAGCTGTGGTAGATTTAAAGGTATGCTCAAGATCGTTGTCCTGTTGGAAGGTCCAACATCTCCCGTCTTCAGCGACTGTGCATACCATGTAAATGAAATGTATATTTTTTTGACCAGCAGATGCTGGCCTATTCAGAGACTGCAAATTCAGATTCTGTAATCCTGATCTTGTAGTATCTGGATCAGAATGATCCTATCTGAGAAGCCAGAACAAAATCTAGAAGATTCCTTTTATCTTGGGTAGCACAAAAAGGGGACTACAAGAGCTGGAATGATCCAGACTAAACTTTTTGGAAAACAACGGGCCCTGATGAGCATTTCTGCCAAAACTTGATTCCAGTTGTTGGTCAGACTTTTCAGAGTCTTTAAAAAAATGCAGAGTTGTTTTTTTTTTTTTTTAACGTTGACGTGAAAGAAGAACCTGTGGCGATCTGACCACCCTTCCCCTGCTCTTGGCTGAATGCCTGGATTTCCTCCATGGCTGTTCAGTTTACAGATATTGATGTTCAGCCAGCTGCTAATCTGCTCCCTGACTCTTTTTAAGCTGTTGTAAAAAGCAGAGAGGAAGAGAGTGGATGCGTGGGGCGTTTAAGAGAAGGTGAAAAACACACAGATAATAAACTTTGTCTAATGTAATTCTCTGTAACTCTGCAGATAAGCCCCGGTGTGTATTGTACCTCGGCTGCAGGCTTGAGTCTCTGCGATGACCTGATATTGTGAGGATCAGTCAGGTTCATAAAATTGACTTTACTCTCACAGGACTCCAGTCATCAGGAAAAGTTATCAGGAGTCTCACTTCATTTGCGGTGATTTGTACTTTTTATATCAGACTTTTTCCACTCCTGGGCAGAGTTCGTCTTTCTTTAGAGACGTCCATTCAGTCGTTTTTAGAGCGCTCGTTGTTCATTTGCAGCAGGAACTTCAGAGAGGAAAGTGAAACAGCAGCAGTTTTCTACTGCCGAGCTGCCCTTGAGCAAGGCACTTTCACCCCAAACTGCTCGGGTAAAGTTTCTCAGTGGCCTGCAGAAAGCTCTGAGTGAGCACGTCTAACTGTGTGGGTGTACATGTGGTCTGCCTCTCAGCTATACTTCCCCGTTTTAATGGAAGTTCTGTTGTTTCAGCTACAAAACTTTCAGTCGCTCTTGTCCAGTATTGATTGCCCTCATGCCTTCTTGTTCTAGAAATAGAAGAAGGAAAGACGGTGAGGCTGGAAGTAACTTCTACTTCTGCTGTCAGTTGAGCTGGTTGTGTTGTTTCTCTAAGACGGCTCGTCACTTAGCTTCGGAAATGTCAAAAAACTGACACAAATGCTCATCACAGATGTCAACAGAAATTTGACTTACTGTCATCCATGTCTGAAAATGAAGCAAGTCCACACTGAGACTGAAACCAGCAGACTGGGTGAATTTCAGCTCTTTTATATTCAGTCTTTCAGATTCTCTGTGCTTCAGATGTGGACGTGTTTCAGAAACCGTGCATGAACCTTTTCTTCCATTGGAAACAAATGTTGAGTTGAGTTGAATAAGCAATAAAAAAGCAGATCACGCTTCTTTTTTATGACCGTCTCTTCAAGGCACTAGTTTGTCCTTAAAAGACTTTCTAAACCTTCTGTCCACTGTGAAAAGAATCTGTGGATGCGCAACTAACATGGATAAACCACCGGATAAGAGCCCTGTCCTGTCCTCTGGGTGCTGTGGTTGAACATTAGAAGAAATCATCTCCAACTACTAAAAACACACGTGATCCAGTTTAGTCCCACACATTATTTGACTTCAACTCTGTCTCTCTCTCTCTTTGTTCAGGCGCTGGACCTCCAGCTGACCGAACCGTGGTGATCGAAGAGTACAGGTACTTGTCTCAGAAGCTGTTTGCAGCTGTGTCCGTCTTCGCTGGCCTCGGCATCCTGCTCGGTATCGTCTGTCTGACCTTTAACATCTACAACGGCAACGTCCGGTAAGTTTTCTTACACTGAATGAGAATGAATGTGACTTTTATTAAGCAGTTTATAACTGAAAGATTACAGGAATACTCAGAGCACAATGAGTACAGCTAGTTTCCTAATCCTCGTGATGATTTACAAAAGATTTGTGGTACTATGGAAACATGGCCCTGATTTTCTGTAATGTTTTTACTGAATGAATGGTTGTGTGATGTATGGAGGGATGCATTTGAAGAACGAGAATCTTGTTTCATTTGATTTTAAGCAAAACTGCCAAATTAATAATAATTTTCCCAGAATAAATGCGAAACTTTCAACGTTCAAATGCTGGATGTTGAAATGCTGAACCCTAACCCCAACCCTAACCCTAACCGCACCAGTCCTATTTATAACCACTGTTGTGAACCTTAACTCCTTATGACATCATCTGCTGTGTGGTTTCCATGTTGAATGATTATCTACATTCATTTTAATGGGATAAAACATTTTGAAAAATGCTGAATATATAAAAAAGTATGAGGAATGGAAATGTGAAAAGTACGCACACTCTTCTCCTGAACAAGCTGAACATTTTAAAATTTCAGCAGTGAAAATCTGTGATATTTTGTTGGAGGAGTAGTCCACCAAAAAATGTAAGATAATAATGTAATTTCTGTATGTTGAAATGCTGAGTGCTCTGCATTTCAGCATAATTACTCTTGGTAAACTTTTCCTTAATTTAATGTTTTTTTTCATTAAAAGATAAGATTATTATCCGGCAAAGGTTTTTTTTCAGATTCACTGTCTGTCCTCTCACGGTCTGCTAGCTGTCTGCTCTGAGCTCTTGCCCCGACTCGGTAAATGGGAAATAAACAAAATAAACAAAGTGACTCGGGCCAAGCAACACAACATGTTTCCAGCCAATTAGCAACAGGAGGCGTTTGAAAGCCGATCTGACCTCTCGCTCCTCCATGTCCTCGCTCCAGACGAGCAGAGATTCCATGACGGTGATTAAAAAAGTGCATCCTCCGGTGAGACTAACTGGGTTGTTCTCCGTCGCCTGTTAAAGTTGTTCTCCTGAGGTGTGTCCTTAAAGTTTGGGGTCAAAGCCTCTGAGGGAGCATTTCACATTTGAAGATTTCAAAATCCACAAGCTTCCTCTGGATTTGTCTACACTGCCCTTAAGTGGATGTTTACAAAGTTAATGTGTGATGATGGACTGCTGTTTTTGTTTGGCTTTGGCTCTTGTCATGTTTGTCCTTCTGAGAGGCATTATAGATGCAGGATATGTTGGATAATTGTCAAAATAAAGTCATCTTCTGCAGAGGGAGGTCAGTGTTAAAAGGATTTTTAGAAAAGGTTGAAAATATTGAGAATAAATAGATGAATTAAATCGGCTGTCAGAGGTTGCAAACATGCTCTTGTTACATGAAGGTCACACGTTTAAGGAGCTACGTTAGCTCTGAGTGCTGAAATGAGTCCCTGTAACGACCTCCACCTGCCCCTGCCGAGCTGCTCTCTCTCTCTCTCTCCCCTGTGTATGCTTGTGATCTTAGTTTATGAGAGAGTAAAATATTTTCAATATGAAGCACAGATCCTTCTTCTTTTGAGGCTGGTGCAAACGCAAACTAATGCTGCTGGGTTTTGAGTTTTGGGACTACAAAGTTAGGGATTGGGGTGTGGCTTTTCTGGATCCAGCAGTTGGTTCCATTGTTGCAGCTTAAGCATAGCCCCAAACCAAATGCAAATAGACTTCCTTTAAAAAATGTCTTTTGATCTGGGATTTCTAAGCTTAATACACGTCTGTGAACCCGCTGTAGCGTATCTCTGAAGTCTTTAGACATCGTATTTTTATGTTTGACCTAAGTCAAAGTGATTTAAAGTCCCGTAAGTCCACCAGCTTATCAGGAGTTTTTCGGGAAGCTGGAGAGGATTGTTCCTGTGGAGGATCTCGGGCTGGCTCCAGAGTGCCAGTCAGGCCCTCTTCCAGCTTTGATTGTATTTCAAACACAGTTTCACCAACGGCTGCTTACAGCAGCCAAAACACTCTGAGTCAAATCAAATCAAATGTATTCTAGTAGCTGTTTTTACAAAAACAAGTTTGTTAGCAAGTATCTTGTTCGGAGACAAAATAACAAAACCAGCTCACTTCAAAATCAAGGAAAGGTCTAAAGTACGTCTGAACTACTTCAAGAAGCTGTTTATTCATTTTTTTATAACCCAAATTTACTGAACAACAAAGTGAAAATAATCTGAGAGGGGCGCCTGCTGTCTCGAGCATTCAGCTCCAGCTGAGTGTGAAGTCTCTAACTTTGGTGAACTCTTTCATTACATTCAGCAAAAAGCAATTTCTGTGCAGATGTGTAGCCCTCTCTCGTTCGTCAGTCGAGCCCAGCTGGAGTACAAATGGCCTTCAGACCTTCACGGGGTTCATTTTCTGATTAGTGTGCTAACATTTTGCTTAAATGCAAAATTAAAACCCAATGAGGGGGAAAAAAAGAGTTAAAGTGGTGTCACGAGCCTGGTCTGCCTCGCTGTCCATCCAGCGTGCTTTTTGAAAACAGCCGCTTCCTTCTTCCTGAGCCAACTGTCATGTTTAAGTTACAGCTCACTTTTTAGATAACAAAAGGTATTAATAGAGATTTAACCCTTTACCTACTGAGGCTGAAATAGTTTTGGACGAGTGTCTGACCGATATTGAATTTTTGGGGCAGATACCAATACTGATACTGATATTGGGGGCTTGAAAAGAAAAAGACCACATCTGCTTTATTGACCGAAAAATATCAGATTTATCATCTGATAAATGAAATAAGAAGATTGATATGCGCAGGATATAAACTGTACATGAACACGCTTTTACTCACACATCCTCTTTGAAAATTTGCAGAAAACAAACTGTGTGCTTTAGCTAACTTCCATAAAAAACAAGTAATTCTACGCCTCTTACCACTCTCAACAAGCTCTGAATGATTGACATATGTCCTGTACTTGTGCTTCAATTTTTCACCCACGTCATTGACTTGCAGGCATCGAATTTCTGCTCAGAGCTGCTCAGCACCAACGAGCATGCGCTGTATGCCTGGCCTCTGTGCCTTCGAGACTCATTTCAGGGAAAAATCAACCCTTTATTTTCCAGCAAACTCCTGTTTTAGAGTCAGAGAGAGGAAAGAGATAGATGCAGGGAGGGATCAGCATGATGCCTCTGCAATGTAGACTGTAAATGGTGTAAACAGTACTGACAGTATTATTGACTGTAAATAGTTTGTAAAGAGTAAATGTGTGTTCATAGCTTGTAATAATGTAAATAGTTCCCTATTAGTTTTTTATTATTCGATCCCAAGAGTTGAACAAACCTTGAAATAGGTTTTACATGTACACTCACTGGCCACTTTATTCGGTACACCTTGCTAGTACAGAACTGCCTTAATCCTTCGTGGCATAGATTCAACAAGTTACTGGAAACACTCCTCAGAGTTTTGTCCATATTGACATGATAGCATCAAGTAGCTGCTGCAGATTTGTCGGCTACACATCCATGATGTGAATCTCCCGTTCCACCACATCCCAAAGGTGCTCTATTGGATTGAGATCTGGTGACTGTGGAGGCCATTTGAGTCCAGTGAACTCATTGTCATGTTCAAGAAACCAGTCTGAGATGATTCCAGCTTTATGACATGGAGCGTTATCCTGCTGGAAGTAGCCATCAGAAGATGGGTACACTGTGGTCATAAAGGGATGGACATGGTCAGCAACAATACTCAGGTAGGCTGTGGTGTTGAAACCATGCTCAGTTGGTACTAAGGGGCCCAAAGTGTGCCAAGAAAATATCCCCCACACCATCACACCACCACAACCAGCCTGAACCATTGATAAAAGGCAGGATGGATCCATGCTTCCATGTTGTTGACGCAAAATTCTGACCCTACCATCTGAATGTCGCAGCAGAAATTGAGACTCATCAGACCAGGCAATGTTTTTCCAATCTTCTATTGTCCAGTTTTGGTGAGCCTGTGTGAATTGTAGCCTCAGTTTCTTGTTCTTAGCTGACAGGAGTGGCACCCGGTGTGGTCTTCTGCTGCTGTAGCCCATCTGCCTCAAGGTTCGATCATGTTATACTGCACAGGAGACATTGTTGAGTTACATCTGGCCTTAGCCATGTTTGTCCTGAACCCATAGAGGTGCAGGACTTCATACTTCAGTGAAAAATGGGACCACAGTGAGTAAAAATTTGACCGGAGCAAAAAACGGCCAGAAACCAGAGGGTTAATGTAAACAATATAAAATCATGTCAATGTTTTTGTCCGCCCAGAGGATCCATATCATCCATTTGCTGGTCTCGCTAATGTTCAGTCCTGTGTGATTTGTTTCCTTTTGATGTCCTCAGACGAGCTACAGAAAGCTTTAATCATAGGATATCTTGAAGTGATCAGAAACATCATCAGCAAACGTCAGACTCACAAACAAACCCCCTGAAATCAAAAACATTCAAAGAAAAAAAAGAAAAATCCAATTATGAAGGAAAATGATTCAAATCTACTCTCATAGTAGCCTCAGTCACCCATAATTCAAAGCACTCAAAGACATGGTGCATAATAAGGGAAGAAAGCTACATCAGAAACATCTCCTGCTGAGCGCAGTGTACATCACATATTCATGGTGTGTAACAGCATTAAAGGTTTTTCAGGGGTATCAAAGGTTGGATAGAGGCCAGTGTGCATGTGTGTGTGTGTACGCTGATGTGTGTTAGTATGCAGGCTGCATGAGTGTGTGGCTGTACAGTAAATAAGCTGTGGGGCCTCGGGGCGATATAACAGGCAGAATAAAAAAGACACACCTACTGCAGCAGAGTGAGCCGGGGTGGGTGAGCGAGGGCTCTACTGAACATACAAATAAAACCGGAGCTTTTATCAGAAACATGATAACACTCTGATCGTCTCTGCCCTAAGATTTACACAGACACACTTTTTAAATCACACAGAAATCACTGCCATCCTCCTTTTTCCCTTTTTTTTTTATTTTAAAAAGCTTGGTAAATTCAGTGCGCATGATTACAGCTTGTCTCTTATTCTTTTAAATTATTTACTTTTGTACCTGGTGTTTGATTTTTTTGATTTTGAAAAACTAGGCTTTTTGTTGTACTGGAAGCAATCAGTATATTTGGCAACATAAATGGATGAGTTTTAATCTCTTTGCAGCCCTCGGGGCATCAGCTGGCCATGCAGTTTAAGGACACACCCACACACTGAGACCACAGTCTTACAATCTCACCATATTTTCTGTCTCTCTCCAACTTTAACATCCAATAAAGCCAAAAATATATTAAAAAAAAAAACTGACTTAAAAAACTTTTGTAGCCCTAAATAATTAATCTCGTGAGACTACAAGGTTGTGCTCTCACTTTTTCTTATATTTTAGTTTAAGACCGGTGCAAAAAAGACAAATCAGATGTCATGTAGGGCTGCAAGCAACGACTATTTCATCATCTTAGGATTTTAACCATTAAAGCTACTGTGAGAAATTTTTAGGTTGTGTTGATTTTGACGCCCTCTTGTGGACAAAGCAGCCAAGAAAATGATTTATCTCTTTGCAGATCTTATCCTGTACATGTCTCAGTCTGAGCACTCAGGGGTTTTTTTATTAGTCAGACATATCACTCAGCATCAATCTTGGCTTTAAAGACAAAAGATGCTTCAGCAGTTTACTATAAATTAGCTTTCAATCACTTTCCTTTTGATTAGGGTTACAAATGGGAGGAAAATTTCCAGTACATTTAAGGACACTTTCCTGAAAATGTCCATGAGAATTTTAGCTTAAGAATATTGAAACTTTTCAGGGTTTTGTTGCCGTCAACTTAGATACATTTTTCGAAAAAAATTCCCAGGAAATTCTATCTTGGAAATTTTCATTTTTTTGTTTTTTTTCAAAAATTCCCATGAAAAGTTTCCAACTTTGTAAATTACCGGAAATTTTGCAACTCTACTTTTGATTTTAGGCTGTTTCGTATCCACCTGACAACTGCACACAGGAGCTTTAATTCTTTTAAATCTCAAAAATATGTAAAAATTCTCACCCAGACGTCAAATTTTTTGATACTTTTCTGTTCGTCTTTTCTGGGAGTTCTCATTTACCGTCACCCTGAAAGCTTAAGTGACATTATAGAAACAGGAGCTAGAGTGTGTGTGTGGCATTTTGTCTTGAAACACTTCCCCAATGAAATGCTCAAAAAGTGTGTGTATGTGTGTGTGTGTTTTCATGATAATCATTAGTGTAATGACTTCACGGTTATTAAACTTAAGACTGTCAGTCACACATTTAAAGAGTCCCCCCAGGGAGGAACAGTGTTCCATATTTGGACCTTTTGTTCAGTAGTGTGACGAAACACAGCCAGACTGTTTCAACCAGGGAACAAAGAAGACACACGTGATTTAAAAGCACAACAGGAGAGCAATTATCTGCAATTGATGACATTTCCAAAAGGTGACAGAAAGACCACTGATGCAATTAGAGCCTTTTTACATACAGACTCAAAAATTCTACCTTTAAGCAGAGACCACTTATTATCTGTGTTTTCCTAAATGTGTTTACCCTTTGTGTGTGTGTGTGTGTGTGTTTCAGCTACATCCAGAACTCCCAGCCGTACCTGAACAACATGACAGCAGTGGGCTGCATGATGGCTCTGGCTGCAGTGTTCCCGCTGGGGATTGACGGTCACCACGTCCACCGCTCACAGTTCCCCGTCGTCTGCCAGGTAACAAAAGAAAAGAGAGAGAGAGGGAGGGAGGGAGGGGAAGGCTGACACACACACACACACACACACAAAGAGTGAGAGAGATGACCAAGACAACAGTACATACTTTTGAGATGGAGTGTCTGGCTCGCTCTGCAACTCACAGCTAAAAGCTTCTCTAGTCGTCATATCACCTGTTCCTGGTTTCACTTCATTCCCTTCTTATTGTGCACAAGAAATCACAGGTTCTGAGTTTGTTGGTGAGGATAAGAAAAGAGAAGGAGTGTTCATACTGCAATGATTGCATGGAAGAAAAAAAAGGGAAGCTATCAGAAGAGATGGGAAGAGAGGGAGAGAGAGAGATACAGAGTCCATATTTCTGTGTTGTAGTGATGATCATGGAGAAACAGTAAGAAGCCGAAGTAGCTGGAGTCGGTCCATGGCAGCAGGTTGTCCACAGCAGCAATCCAAAGGAACCTAACGGAAAACTGACTGACAGACAGTCTAAACCTATAGCAGACTAACTAAGAGCTGGTTCAGACCTGATCCAAGCTTTATCAAAAAGGAAAGTTTGAAGTCTACTCCTAAAAGTAGAGAGGGTGTCTGCCCCCCGAACCTCAACCTGTAAATGATTCCAGAGAAGAGGAGCCTGATAACTACAGGCTCGACCTCCCAGACTACTTTTAGAGACCCTAGGTACGACGAGCAGGCCTTCATGCTGGGAACGCAGAGATTTAGACGGATAATATGGCACGATAAGCTCTTTAAGATAGGATGGAACAATGCCATTGAGAGCTTTGTAAGTCAGAACACAGGTCTCTGCATGGGTACAGGCCCCCAAACTTAAAGCGTAGATTCCCCACTGACACCAGCTAAAGGTACGAATGAGGACTTAGCAGACTTCCTTTGAAATTTCATTCAATTTTATGAGCCATTGGATGTGCTGCAGCTGACACATTAATTAACTCAGTAACCAGCAGCTGGTCTTGAATCCTGAATGATGACGTGCTGACTCAACAAGCTAAAGTAGAGGATAAAGAGTTTTTTAATGTTAGTTTTTTTTTTAAAAAAAAAACAAAAACTTCAGTCTTTCTTCCAGATATCTGCCTGATCCTAATCCACAACTTCAAATGAGATTATCAGCACCAATATAGATTATTTCTAAATGCTATTTTTTTGTAGCTTCCTGATCAGGTCAGACAGGACCAGATTGATTTACGGCACATTGAAGTCTCTATGACAACACCACGCCAGCTGACAAAGTTTCACAGTGAGAAGAGAGATCTGTGTTTTTCTCTGCTGAAAACGATTTCTGGGGTTAATTTAGCAGTGATAGTGGAGAATGGAGCTGAAATGACAGACAGAAAAAGGACAGAAGAGAAGAAGAAAGCTAAACAGGAGAGTGATAGAGCACGAGCTAAAGGCTAAAACACAAGCTAAAGGCTAAAACACAGGCAAAACATGCAGCAGTTATTCTGCAGTGATCAGATTAAACTTGCGAGTCTGTCAATAAAATGAAGAGTGAGGTTATGTTAGCTCTGATTGGTCGATGAGCAGGACATGGGGATTCACAAATGCTACACGTTAGCCTACGAATGTAGCGTTCAAACAACAGCGCTATGTAACTGTTGATAAATACCTTACCTCGTCACGTTGTATCTGGTAAAAAGCTGTCTTGAAAAAAGAAAAGTAGTGTTAAAAAGAAGATCTGATCTCCGTTCATGTCCAAAACAAACACACGCCTTGTTAAGAGTCATGTCATCAGGACAGTGTTCGCTTGATTCCAGCCAAAAGGTGTTGCTGTCCTCACAGACGTTATTAATGAAACCAATAACTACGAGCTGTAATTGTTTCTGTTTGTCCTGATGAGTAACTCAGAGCAGAGCTGTGCGCTGCTGAAGGAAAAAGTAATTTCTGTCTTTAATATTCTGTGTTCCTCTTGTTTTTGTTGTAATTAGCTGAAAGGTAAGGGTTATCAGCTTCTGCCAGGGTGTCTGCCGGTGTCACATCACCAACATATGGTGTTTCATCTCGTTCCAGCTCTTAATTAAAGCTCCGTGACATTTACACCGAGGGAAATGTGTAAATAGAAAACCCAACTCATTTTATTCTGAACTATTCAATTCAATTAAACTGGAAGTCTTGTTCGTCATTTTTATATATCCTTCAGGTGTTTCTAAAGTAAGTCTGACAGTGTTTGACTGCTCAGTATTAACTCTTTAGGAGTTCATCAACAGTTGAGTGAAACGTGTGAAAGTATAAAATGGGTTTTTCCTCCATTGTTAGTTCAAATGAAATCCTTCCCTCTTTAAACAGTCCCTCTTTTTAGATTTGGCGTAACAATTTGAGATTTCTTCTCTGCAAACAACACTCCATCACAACAATCAGTGGTGTAATGAATCTCTTCATGCATGTGTTGTATGTGGAAGATAATAAAAGTTTAAACAGTGAGTTTATTCACAAAGAAATACCACAGGATGTATTTTGGTATTCAGCCGCACAGACAGGATTTGCTGGTTGCTAGAATGGCGTGGCAGTGGGATCCCAGCACTAATGAGGAGTGGGAGTATTTCTCTGTCACCCATGTTGAGTCTTTTTGTTGTGGAGGCGAGAGGGAGATTTCCATTTCTGTCTCTTCTCTGCTCTTTGTCCCTGTCCAGTTATTCTCTCTCATGTTTTTTTTTCTCTGCCTGTCTCCAACTTTCTGCCGCTTTCTGACCCTTTGCTTTAGATTATTCCCTCCAGTTTCTCCCCTCGCGCTCCCATCTATTCATCTCTCTAACTTTTCAGTGCATCAAATGATGAATTTTCTATTTGTGATAAAACTCATGAGTTTGAATCAGTCACACATTTTTACCTCCTAACTTTTCAGCCTGTACCCCCCAAAATTGTAGTGACAGTGAGACAGGAGACCCCCCTGCTGTGAGAATACACTAAGGGGTTGTTTACACGACAGTGTTTCACCCAAAACGCAGTGAAAAAAAATCAGCATTTACACGGAAACGTCACTCCATGTCTCACCCATGTATTTGAACAGGAAATACACAAATTCAGCAGTTTTGACCATAAAATCATAGAGATGATCACTCTTTCAATCAATCTTTATTTATATAGCGCCAATTCATAACAAACGTGTAAATGATTATAAACTTTATTAATAGAGACCCAACATCAAGTCAAGATAAGAAGTCTGATCTCATCTTAACCACCATCAGTACAGACCTTTACAACATTTAGAAAGTTACAGTGGAGAGGAAAAACTTTCCTTTAACAGGCAGAAACCTCGGACAGAACCAGACTCATGTTAGACAGACATCTGAGGAGACTGTGATGGGATTAGAGAAAGGGGGGGGGGGGGGGGGGGGCACAGACACAGAGTCCATAGTTCTGTGTTGTAGTGATGATCATGGAATCAAAATTGGAATCAAAAAGAAAACAAATTTAAAGCACCTCACACGTACCTTCTAAAACAAGTACATTGGTCCGTTTTCAATCTAATAATCTCCCTCTATGATGTAACCATGTTCAACCTCACATGGGGGAAAATTAAAACCGTGCTGGACAGTTTGCAGCAGATACGCCTGAGCAATCATAGCGCTCTGCTTCAGTCATTTACATGGTCACCAGGCGGTATTTGAGACTTGGCTTAGGGGAGACTGGGGACAGTTGCAACAGGGGATGGTTGCAACATGTCATTTTTCTATAATCAGAAATAAGCAAGAGTGATGTCATTCACACTGCACGTGCTCATTTGGATGCCCCACATTTGCAGGGAAAAGGAGAGATAATTTAAGCTTTCCTCTGTGACTAACAGGAAAAAAAACTGTTTTTGAGGTATGAAAGTTTTTTCCCCTTTTTGTTTGTTTTCATTAAACTGATATCACTGTTTTTGTGATTCAGCTCAAATTTATATGGTTTAAAGGAGTGATGTGTTAACTTTTAGCTAATACAGCTAATAATATGTGTCAGTTCATATCGTTTGGCTAGCACATGTGGTTTTTATCATGGCTGACAGGTATGTGGACTGTCCCCATACAATGCGTCAATATAAAAACAAACCACTTAACATTATTTTTCACATTTTTTCTTCAGTTTTTACTAATACAGTTTATCAGATTAGAGTAACAGTAATTATGTAACATGTTCTATTCTCTTATTTCATGGAAGCCTACTGTATTTTATATCAATCTGAATCTTTGACATCTGCTCATGAGGCCCATTCGTCTAGACTAGTGGTTCCCAACCTTTTTTTCCTGGAGACCCCCCCCCTGCATGTGTTTGACAAGGCTGTCAAGTCTGTTAAATGAAAGAACAGGGTATAGAGCTGATCTATGAGAGAGGAATGACCCTCATCTGGTTCAGAGCGACAAGTTCTTTTTCCTGCGCTCTGCGCGTCTCCCTCTCCAAGCAGATTTTGGCCGTGTTGTTGATAAAAGTCTTTCAGCCGAAAATGGGGATGTAGATCAGTGGTAGAGTGGTCGTCTCTCAATTGTAAGGTCGAGGGTTCGATTCCTAGCTCCTAAAGTCACATGTCGAAGTGTCCTTGAGCAAGACACTGAACCCCAAATTGCTCCCACAAAGTGGGACACCACTGTTGGTCAGTGGTGTGTGAATGTGTTAGATAAAACTGATGGTCCCTATAACATAACTTCCTCCCATCAGTGTGTGAATGTGGTGTGTTTGGGTGAATGAGATCAGCAGTGTAAAGCGCTTTGAGTGGTCAGAAAGACTAGAAAAGCGCTATATAAGTACTGGTCCATTTACCATTTACCATTTACTTTAGCCTTATGTTATTTTTCTTGTTTACATGACGGGAAGTCATATCTGTCTCCACATGGTCACGCATTCTCAGCCTCTGCTCTCTGTGTTGCATGAAACACGCTGAGACGTGTCACGAGACGAGCGCACTCCGTGTAGCGGACAGAGAATCAGGAAAAGTAATGTGAAACCAACAGTCGAAGTGAAGTAAAAAGTCTCTGTGTGAAACAACAACAGTGTCTGGAGAGTTTGTCTTCATCGTTGATGAGATCACCCAGTCGAGCTGCCCGGTCACTGAGCTTCAGAGGTTTCAAAGGTGTGGTTACTAAATAACGTTAGATATTTAGATGTGGACATGAATATGTACTCTACACAGACTTTTAATTACCCCATTAGTTGAATCATTATGAGTCAATATAACTTTGACAAATTCTTAGCCTTGGATCAGTCAAAGTCCTGCAGCCCCGTGACCTCTCTGACGCTCCTCCATAGGGGGCGCACACCACAAGTTGGGAACCACTGGTCTAGACGAATCTATGATTGTCATCTGATCAAAGCTGATAAATGAATCACATGAAATATTACTAACACTGAAATAAACTGCATTACAACACTAAAATATGGTGTACTCGAAACTTGTTGCAGCCATCCCCAGTCTCCCCTACTTTGACAGCAACTCATCTCACATGAGCAGTAAATTAGAAATAACTTTGGTCGTGCTGAGAGAACCATCTGGCAGAGCTTTGACGCTGAACTTGCTGTTCAAAGACCAGTTTCTCCATCTTTTTCTGCCATGATTGCTTATGCATCCATCCATCTATCTGTCTCACTATCTATCCATCTATCTGCCTTGTTATCTATCTAGAACTCCTTTTCCAAATTGGATGCGTGACTGAGTGAAAAAAAAACTCCTCCAATTTTCTGGGTTTAATGGAAGAATGAGAGAAAAGTTTTTTTTTCCAGAGTTTTTGTAGTTTAATGAAAGGAAGAGTTTAATTTCCCCGGAGGAAACTTTTAAAATCCTATTTCTGTCCCCCTCACATCTCCTGTTTCTAGTTGATTTTCTCAGCGAGATCTCCCCTCTTGTGTAAAACTTATTTAAAAAAAAAAAAAAACGGAGCAGTTGGTAAAAATACTGACATTTAGTCTGAGTTACTACAAAGCGCTTAAAGCAAAGAGCTTATGGGGCTGCTGCAAGTGGTGATGCCAGCAGTTTTCAAGCTGTTTAGGATGTTTGCTTATTAAAATGAATACCTGCAGATGGTTCTCAAGCTCGGAAAAATACGTTCATTTCTTTTTTTTTTTTATTTTTGTCTGTCTTCTATTTTTATTTGCGGTAAATATTCTCTGTCAAACGGTTGCTTGAATAAAACATCACTGGCGGAAAATTCAGAAAAACACAGATCTTTGTAGTAAAGATGCGACACTATCACTCCAGTCGAGAGAAATAAACACAGCTTGAAGAAGAGTTTGTGCTAGATTAGAGCAGAGATGACAGAGAGGAGTCTTTGCTTCTTTTCATACATTGTGGAAAAAAAAAAAAACAATGGCGTCATCATTTCCAAAGAGCCAGATTGATTTATCGTCAAGCGTCACGGCGGCTGAAGACGCGAGTTTAATGACCTTTTTATGTCAGATAATGTGAGGAGGAGGATAGTTTGGAAACACTGTGATATTTTTAGAAAGATTTCTGTACTTTTACTCAAACTTTACTCAAACTCCTGCTGTCCAACCCTTCAAGCTTAACAGTGAGCTGTCCACAGCCTGGCTCTGCTCGCGGTTTCTGTCTGTCAAAAAGAAGTTTCCCCTCGCAGCTCTTGGTGGGAATTGTCGAGTCTCTGCTAATAATAATATAAGAAGTGCGCTCTTGACCTGCTTTATATGAAAAGTGCCCTGAGATAAGTTCTGTTATGATTTTGCATTCATAAATAAAATTGACTGGATTGACCTCAGCCCTTGAATGGAGGTATTTTTAAATTAAAATTCTCCCTCCTCTCTTTTCTCTTCCTCCTATCTCCTCCTCCTCTCCCCTGTCAGTTCCGCCTGTGGCTCCTCGGGCTCGGCTTCAGCCTGGCGTACGGCAGCATGTTCACTAAGATCTGGTGGGTCCACACCCTCTTCACCAAGAAGGATGAGAAGAAGGAGAAGAAGAAGGTATGGAGAGTACGAAGGATGACAGTCTCAGGGGAGGAGAGAGAGAGAAAGAAAGGTTGAGAAGGGGGAGGCAGGGGGAGGCTGGGCTGTGCTGCATGTGTGGCGCTGGCTGATAAAAAAAAAAGTTCAGTTTGAAACTTCTCAGAGTTTCCTGTGACATAAGCCTCCAAGAGGCCAGCGGGGTGAGGTTATACTGAGAGATAAGAGTGTCGGACACACATTTGCACCAATGCTAAAGCAACATGCATGCAGAGAGATCAATGATACTGATGTCATCGGATTTATTTGCATGCCGTTGTGTTTATAGTGTATCCTGGAGCCAACAGGATTCTGCAAGTCTGTGATTTGTTGTGGAAATGTTCTGAGACCTTATCAGAAGAATGAGAGATTAAAACATTTATGGAATATTATTATGAATATGGAGGAGTGTTAAAGTTCTATGCAGAAATCCAACCCTCCAGGGGGGGTTTACTATTTGAGCCAAAGCACGACCAATCGGGTTGACTTTCAACTCCCTTCAGAAGGGCATTTTCCCAGAGAGCGAGTCTCCCAGTAAGTATTTAAAAAAAAAAAAAAATCCACAAATGGAGAACGAACGCTTTCAAATCATTTTTCATGCAGCTGAAGTGTAGAGGCGCTCGGACTGTGTAATGTGTTTTCTTCTTTATTTTATATTTCTGTCCCCAGTCGTTGCACGCTTGAATGGCTGTCACTATGTTGGGGTGCTGGGAGTAAGCCGGCATGGTCGAATCGAATGAAAAAATAAAAATAAAAAGAAATGTGGGGAGACGCAGCGGGAGAGCTCATTTTGCTCTGCTTGTTTCCTGCTACGGTTGCATTGCTTCGCTTACAACTTAACTTAAGAAGAACACATTTTATAGCAGTCGCTTCAGAAGACGTCCGCACATAAGCGCCGTCATCACAGCGTGTGTAAATGATGATTTGAGGTTGCAGCACAAATATAGCTTGCAGACATTCACACACACACACACACACACACACAAACACACGCACACACACACTCTCCCACTGCTCTTTAAAAATACTAGGACACACACACACTTGCACACTCTGAGACACACACTTAGAAGATGATTCGCGCCCAGTCATCCAGAAATCACAAGGACGCCTGTCGAATTATTTGTCCTGGTTGTTTGTCTTTGTTTGTGGACCGGCTCATGATGCCCTTGGATAGTGATGATGTTTGCGCGTGTGTGTGTGTGTGTGTGTGTGTGTGTGTCTGTCTCTGCTCACAGCAACATTTGGAGCCATGGAAACTCTATGCAACAGTTGGAGTGCTGCTGGCTATCGACTTTCTGTCACTCATGATCTGGCAGATTGTGGATCCTCTGCACATCACAGTCGAGGTAAAGACAGATGAGAACATTTCACGTGTCGGTAACATAGTAAGGAGACGCCGGGCTCTCTTTGTGAAAAAAACAGGGTTGCAAAGGAGTGGAAAATTTCCAGTAAATTTCAGGAAAATTTCCTGAAAATTTTCATGGGAATTTTAGCTCAGGAAAATTCGACATTTTCAGGGATTTTACTCTCATCAACTCAAGTGATTTTTTTGTCTGAAAAGTCCTGAGGAATTGTCTTGGGAAATTCTGGAAATTTTCAGGTTTTTTTTCTTATGAACTTGATTTAAAAATATTGCATCAGACATGTTTGCATGCATGTCTGCTTATAATGAGACAGAATTTTTAATATTTATCAATGCAAATCATAAATTCTCTGAAATTTTCTGAAAATTCCTGTCAATTAATGAAAATTTTCTGGAATTTTGCTATCCTTTTGAAAATATTCTTTGATTTCATTGATCTTCTAATCAAAGAGCAGATTCTAAAACCACCATGAGTATAATTTTGTTTCACAAAGAACGCCTGAACAGCAGCGCTGTAAAAGTGAAGGTTACGACTTGAATAATTGCTTTTTTTTATGCCTCTGATTGTCAAAGAACTATGAAAGCCGTTAAAGCTACCCTGAAGCATTACCTGTGGCAACAAACATGAACTTTTTGCCTCATGAAACATTTATCATTCAAAGGTCCCGTTAAATTCTTTTAGCTTCATTAAAGTCGTATTAATCAGATTTATCACTTGTTTACAGAACAAAACAACACTCTGCATCTTCAGGGGAGCAAAATAAGACGTCCAGAAATTATGCTGAACAGATGGCCTTTGAATGTCTCTTTGCTCACTCACAGACTTCTGCTTGGACATCCACTTGAAGTCCTAGCCGGGTCATGGTCAGACATGATCTGCACCTCCTTTAGACGTCTAATGTTTAGTGGGAAACCTTTAACAACCTTTAAAAAGATTACAGCAGTCTGTTCTCTTATCCTGCACACATGAAGCAATATGAGCTTTTGATTTGAAATGTGTAGAATACATCCTGAGTCTTATGTTTCCTTTCGTTGCATTTCTAACCACTTCTGAGTGACGACAAGACTGTTTTACTGAGTAGACATGTTACTTGAGTTGGCATATGGCCTCAGTGCATTCGGTAAAACAACCGTCGACAACTCGTCGCACTCATTTATTGAACAACAGCACAAACTTCAAAGCAATACACTTCATTTCCTGAACCTGAGTCACCTGACTACAAGAGCCAATGAGAACAAAAAAGGCATCAAATACAGGAAACAAATGAACAAAAACTCAATTACATCATCAGAACTATTTTTTTTATTAATTCATTTCCAATGTGCAAATAATACAAGACTTCCTGATTAGCACTATCAATTTGTCAAACATAAATCAAACATAAATTTATTCATTTAACAAACATAAACTATAAATGAAAAATTTAAGGAAGCCAAAATGAAAGAGAAAAGGAAAGAAGAAAAAAAAAGAAATAAATGACCCATTTGAAAAGGAGTGAGCAGAAGCATAGCTTATTTGCACTCACCCCTTTGCCTACTCTAAAGAATATTTGTGCATATATATGTCCTTATATACACCTATATATTCATATACATATAATACACATACATACCCATATACATACCTTTACATATGCATGTACATATATACAAACATATACATAAACGTGCATATACACACACACACACACACACACATATATATATATATATATATATATATATGTGTGTGTGTGTGTGTGTGTATATATATATATATATATAAAACCATACATAATCCATATATATACATATATACATATGTGACATATACCTATATATACATACATTACAATACACACATTTAACTTTGCTACTTCGCTCCTCATATGTACAATATACATACATACCCATATACATACCTTTATATAGGCATATACATATATACAACCATATACATAAATGTGCATATATACACACATACATATATATGCATACATATATACTCATACACACAAACATACTCATGCATATACAGCATATGCTTACATAAATATAAAAACTATACATAACCCATATATATACATATATACATACTTGCCTATACCAACAGTCGCACATATACCTATATATACCTATATATATGCATACATTACCATACACACTTTTAACTTGGCTTCTTCGCATCTCAACACCATGCTTTCTCAGGTAGTGAATGATAGCAATCATGAATGTTTAATCTTTATCCACTGTACCCTTGAATCAACATGCTCTTGTACATTTTTTTTTGAACTGGTTGAAATTTGGACCTTGCTTGAGTTCCTCGCCTAGACTGTTCCATAGCTTGACACCGGACAATGATGTACAGAAACTTTTCAAGGTTGTTTGTAATTTTTTTTGGTTTTGAAATTATTTTCACTTCTTAATTTATAACCTTTCTCTGTACGTCAGCAAATTATGTATTTATATAATACAAAAACAAAGTCCTCATTATTATGGCGCTTACATCTAGTATCCACTCTTCTTCGTACAATGGAGTATTGTATATGTATATGGCTGAGTTATTATTGATTTTAGTTTTTCAGAGTAAAGTCGTATATGTAGAAGAATGAAGTCATAATTACAGGCTGCAGTTATCCTGTTTGTTATTTTGAAGAGGAGGCTCGCCTGCCTTTAAATACTGCGCTGAGTGTAGCTTTCATCAGTAACTGAATACTCAGTCTTTGAGCTCATCAGCGATACATTATCATCAATATCAGGATTCTGAATCAGCTGTGTAAAGAAGTGAGTCTATTTCTGATGAAGAGGAGGCTAAACGGCAGCCTGTGTATGCTTCTGTAACCACTGTTTGTCCACAGCTGTTGAGTTTAATTTCACCAGATGATTCACAGCCGTCTTTTTAGTGCACTGCTGCTGCTCCTCTGATACTTCTCTGTCTTGTTTTATATGTAGATGAAAGACGAGCTGTAATCAGCTCTTCTTTGTGATATAATGACAGATTTTTTCTTATAAAATTTGGACCACTCTCCAAAAAATGTACATCTTCAGCCTGGTTTGACATTAATTTGACTCTGTTTTGCTCTGGGTGTCTTGTCCATCTGCTGTTTGACGCAGTGTAATGAGAGAAAAGCGGATTTCAAAGCAAACAGCTGGAACAACTGAAAATTTAATTGTGAAGGCAGAGAGCGAATAAAGTGAAGCTGGGGGCGGTAAAAAACAAAACAATTAGATGACAGATGCTAAAACGTGACATAAAACTCACTTCACCAAAAAAAAAAAAAAAAAAGATGCACAAAAATAATCCAGAATGCAGGATGAGAAACACATGAGGCTACAGATGATGTCTGCAGGTCAGAATGGTCCTCATAAGAAAAAAAGTCCTGATAAAATCCAGATCCTGATAAAAACATCCTGACATATTTTCCCCATATTGCCCTATATAAAAGTCGGTGAAACTCCCTGGTTTCCACTGTAACCAAGAGCAATACATCATCTCCATCAGACGTTATCCAATGCCCTTACCAATTGCGCTTATCAATCTGATTCTTTATCCCTTCCAGTATCAATTTTCAACATTTTATTGAGTTTACAAGTAATAAATCTGAAATTGGTCAACCTATCTGGATATCTCTAGATGTAAATAGATAAAAATAAGTAAAAATCCCACGTCACGGGACGTCAATGTATTGTTGAGTTATCTGTTATTTACTAAAGTCAGCCATCTAGTGTCTTGAAGTGGTTCTAGCAATACTTTGAGTTGTTTGGAACCTTGAGCTTGCCGTAGTTCCGCTAAAGTCAGCCATGAACCTGAACATAACTTCTCTTTTCTCTTCCTGTTTGAAAACATTTGACATTCAGTTTTCAGTATTGTTTACAAAGAGTAACTGTGATATGTTTCTGTGATGAAATTTCAAATTCTGTTACGTCGATGTATGCTAACCGCTAGCATATCAATGCAGTTTCCCATACACGTTAGCATCAAGCTAGCGCTATGTTTTCTCTATGGTTTTTGGTCCATTTAGAGATGTTCAACATGTTGAATGTGTTGAATATGAATCTCTTGAGAGAGAGTAACATACATTTCTTCGTTTTTTCAGTTTTACAGCTTCTGAAGAAAAATTTAAGCGGAAAATCCTGAATCAGAGTTTCTCGGGAAACCGTTAGCTAAGCTAAGCTAGCTGGGGCAGAATAGTCTACATAAGGTCCGAGCCTTTCTTAATGGATTCTTAACAGGAATTGCTATCAAAACCCATCCCTTCTTCAAATTCTAGAGAGCTATATTTCATGTTACTCGTTTCATTTAGCCGACTTTATCAGACTTACAGGAGGGACCTTTTTACACGAGGGGATGAAGCGTGTAGCGTCTGGGTCTTATGCTTACTATGCATTCCTGCCTGGGAGTCTCATCTTTTCTCATTATCTCCCCTTCTCTCTCCCTCTCCTTCCCTTCATCCTTTTATCCTTTCATTTTCTGACTTCTCGTCTTGCCGTCTGCTGTGTGAGTAGAAGTTCACTAAAGAGGCTCCCAAAGAAGATAAGGATGTCCTGATTCAGCCCTTGTTGGAGCACTGCAGCTCGGAGAAGATGAACACATGGCTCGGTACTGGTCTCAGCTCTGTTGTATTTTAGCCCTTGTCAAGTTTTGAATGTCTTTGTCCCACACATGCATACACATGTTCACACACACACACGCACGTCACACTCATTCACTCTGAATTAAACAGGTCTCATATCACTGCCTCCTCCCTCAGCCCCCCTGCCGCCCCTCATACGTTTGATTCCCCTTTCTCCCACTTTGCTTCTTTTTTTGTCTGCCCACGCTCTCCCTCTCCCTGTCCGTCTCCCTCCTCTCTCTCTCTGTTAGCGCAGCAGCTCTTATGAAAGTATAATGGTGCTGAAATTCAAATAATGTGGGTCACAAACTGGGCCATTGCCCCATAGCATTTCCTTTGAGAGAGAAGAAAAGATGGTGCTTTAATATCAGGCGCTATAAAGAAACAATGGACGGCCTGAAGAAGTGTCCAACTCACTCAGTGGCAGATTTCTCTTTTCTTCTCTGCTTCACTCTCTGTCACTGATATATTCTCTTTATTCTGTCAGTCTGCCTGCCTCTGACAGGCTTTCAACATGGTCCTCCATCTATTGGAGCTACATTTGGTTTTCTACCTCTACACACACACACACACACTCTCTCTCAGTGGCTGCATTGAGCGGTTCAGAGTCTACCACACACGAAGCAAGAATTAGCCATGTTCATCATGTGCATGATGATCCCATGATTGTACAGATCCTTTCATGAGACTGTCGTAGCTTTTTGAGACATTCTAGCAGGTGAGTCTTACACCTGTTGGGTCTGGGAGAGACTTTTCTTTGGGAACCATGAAAAACAAAAAAAACAGTCTACGTCACAGACAACCAACTCTCTTCTCTGAATTAAACCTTGCTTTGTCACCTTATTAACTCTACAGGAAGTGTAGTTTGCAAAATCATCATCATCCTCATTATCAGGGTTCCCATGCATCCTGGAAAACCTGGAAAATGATTGAAATATACTTTTTTTTTTTTTTAGTCTTTATTTATATAGCGCCAATTCATAACAAACGTTATCTCAAGACGCTTTCCAAGCGTTAACAGGTCTAGACCTGTAAATGGTAATAAAATTTTATTAACAGAAACCCAACATCAAGACAAGATAAGAAGTCTTATCTCATCTTAACCCACCATGAGTACAGCACTTTGCAATATTTAGCAAGTTACAATGGCAAGGAAAAATATAGCAAGTCAGTTTGTCGTAGACATCAATGTTTTCGCTCTATTTTTGTGTCATTTGGTTTAAAACCATTTTAAATTTCATTTGTACAGTGTAGACTGATATAATCATACGAATTGTTACGTTTTTGTGCAATATTATTATTTTTTTTTTTATGAAAACCATTGGTTACACCAATTGACATTTTTGAGTTGGCTTACATGAACTTCCAGAGTTCAAAAACCGCATCAGAGGACACAAGACGAGATTAAAGTTTGGAAATGGTGAAAAAATAGTTCAGGATGCAGGATGAGAAATATTTGGGGCTAAAAATGTTGTTTGCAGGTCAAAATAGTCTGAATATGAAAAAACAATTCAGATCCTGATCCTGCCATAAAAACATCCTGAGATATTTGTCCCATATCGCCCCCTAATGGAGAACATTTTCCTCGGTCAGAAGCAGAGTTTGTCGATGTTTACGCAGCACGTGACACTGCAGAAAACTGACCACTGATCATTTGGTATGAAGAGACACCTGAGGGACAGGTGAGCTTTGCTCTCATCAGTCTGTGATGATGGTACGAGGAGGTTTGACAGCACTTAGCGACGAGAAATAGTTGACAAATAAAGCATTCATAAGTTACTTTCAGAGCTGCTGGTTCTTGGTCATTTTCACAAAATCAAATGTGGCCCTCGTTGAAGAAAAGTTTGGCCCCCCACTCGTCTCAGACCTTATGTTTTAGGCAAGGCAAGGCAAGTTCATTTGTAGAGCACAATTCATACATAAGGCAACTCAAAGTGCTTTACATGTGTTTTATATGTTTGTGTCAAAACAGATATCAGCGGTTACACTTTGAATCTTGAAGTTTGCTGCCGCAGCAAACACGGATGTTTGGTGATTTTTCTAGTTGTCTCTCTCAAATTTTATCTTCCCGCCTTTAAATTCCTATAAAACAACAAAACATTCGCCTCCACTGATTCCTCAGCACATCAATGTAAACAAACACAATGCATCAAACATGGCTGCTCTGTACTGTCTGCTCAACCTGCTTTCTCTCCCCGTTTCCTCCTGTAGGTGTTGTTTACGGCTACAAGGGTCTGCTGCTGCTGCTGGGAATTTTTCTGGCTTACGAAACCAAGTCTGTCTCCACAGAGAAAATCAATGACCACCGGGCCGTTGGGATGGCTATTTACAACGTTGCAGTGAGTCCAAAAAATAAACAACACAACCTTTTTATTTATTTATTTATTTTTGGTGCTGCTCTGCTCTCTGTGCAAAGAGCTTTCTGTTGAGCACAGACCAACATTAAAGTGGCAATAAGTATAAATTTTATTGCCTTCTAGAACGGAATGGCCGTCGTATATCGTTGGAGGTCAATCAATGCGACGAGCTCCATGATTGCTTTGTCTGCTCCTGTGATTTCTGGCTTTAAGCGGCGACTGACCAGTGTAAAGACACTTCCACTGCGAGATACTAAAAGCTCCATTTTGAAGGTTTTTCTTTTTGCAGTAAAAGTTAATGGAGTTTATAGATAACTTTATGCGTCCTCAGGGCCTCTGGAGTGAGTTTCTTCTATTTGAGCAGATAAGTGGCTAAATGTGACGGAGAATCGTGTCGGAAAACTTGTAGTGGAGCGTTAAAATGTGTAAGAAAAAAAAAAAACATTTAGAAAAAACATCAAGAAGAGCAGTGTGAGAACAGCAGAATATGGGTGATAACTTTATCAGTGTTCCCACGTGTCCTGGAAAACCTGGAAAAACAAGGTCATATGTCCTGGAAATGGAAAAATTATCCTGAAAAATTACCGACCAATCAAATTTGAATTTCCGCTTCGAGCAGTTCGGTGCGTCCAACTGACTTTGTCACTACATTTATCAACTTTTCAGGACAACTAGCAACTGTATCGCTAGTTTTGGTCCACCAGTATGAGGTTTTTCTCTCCCTGCTGTTAGCATAAATGGATGTGATTTAACACGGCTAAATTAGCATCACAGCTATCAGTCAGTCAATTTGACTTTGTTTTGTAACTTTTAAACAAATCAAATGTAATTCAGGTTAATTAAACAACAAAAACAGGAAGTAATGGAAGGTTTCAGATGTGTGTTGTCCTCTTATTACAGGACTGAGGGAGAATGTCAGGCAGACAGTCCAGATTCAAAAATGAGTGAATAAAGACCCCCAGTTCAGGGACCGGCTGGGAGAGGTGTCAGCATATTGCAAGTTTTTGCAGAAAATCTTTTGGTGTTGGCGACATGAGTTTGTCACTAGTTCTGTGTCTTGCTGCGAGTCTGCCGATGACACTTTAAGACACACCAAGTTCATCTGACTGCCTGCTACCGACCTGAAGGCGTGCTATGGCCAGGTGGCGCTGCTCGTCCGTTAAGTGACGTGGTGTGTTCATGGCTGCTTGAATGACTTACTGACGGCACCAGCTTTTTATACCCCCAGAATGTTGAAAATGACGCCACATTGTGAAGTGTTGTCTTTTTGTATGTTTTGGTATTGGCCTCAATATGGTCGCACTGTACACAGTGAGACCATTAGGTAGAAAACACAACATGGGGTGTGTCTATCACCCTGGGGCTGGGCGATATGGCCTAAAAATAAAATCCTTGATTTTTTTCCCCCAACACTCAATATTTTTCCTTTTTAAAAAAAACAACAACCTCCCATTCATACAAAAATGACATGAATCAAGTTTTACCCCTATGTTGTCAAAATATTTTCCCAAACCAAACAGCATTTCCCTCTTAGAATTAAAATATGTGTCATAAAATGTTGATTATGTAGTTCAAACGTTGGCAGGTTTGACATAAACACTCGAGGCTGAGCATTTTCACGTCGTATATTAACATGAAATTCTCTGATCTATATTTAATCTCATTTAAAAAAACAAATACAAGCCTTTAATCTTTGTGCAAAACCTGACAGAGCATACCGTTGTGAAAACTATGCATTTTTTCAAACATTTCAACAACTTACAACTGGACCAAGGCAAGAAAAAAGTATTTTGAATTTTTTAAATCTTCTGCAGAAAATAATTCGATTTGATTTAATTAATATATTTCCCAGCCCTATATCACCCTAATACAACTGCCTCCCGATCCCAAACATGACTGAAGTGAAACAAACACCTTTTGTATGAAATCCACTGAGGACTTCACAATATCCCCAACTAATTGTGAGTAGTGCGTTTCCTCATCAGTATACCTCATGTATGAATTTAGATCTTTTTCCATAAAAGTATCCAATAATAAAGCACCTCATTCAGCTAAACTATGAATAAGTGAGACTTATAGTCCGGGAAATACAGTACTTGGATGCGAACCGGACCAAAGGCCCTGTACTGAAATGGTCCAGCCCAAGTACATGGTACTGTTACAACCCTAGTGCTAAGGTATGATCAGTTTATTTTCCACAAATAATACACACTCTTTATGCCATGAACTATGAACCAGGTGAGGACACAAACAACTTGAAGCCAAGATCCAAAGACAAAGGGTTTTGATTGACCGTTCAATGTTCGGTACACAGTTCGAGGTAGTCAGACAGGCAGAGGTCATACACGGAGAGACAATCCAAAGACAGGCAGAGGTATCCAAAAACGTGAGACAAGAAAGGCTAAACAAGATACAAAATGAGGTTCGTGATCTGCAAGACTAGACTATGGAAACAAGGCTGGGACGAGGACTATAAAGTGCAAAGAACTGGCGACGAGACAGTGAGAGACATGAGGTAAAATACAAGAGGTAATGAGGGGTGATGAGACACAGCTGGGGAAGACAATCAGGAATCAGGTGTGACAGACGGGGGCAGGACAGACAGGAACAAATCAAGAACACAGAGACAAGAAACAGGAACAGCAACAGGAAACCAAAACATGAACATAAAAGTGCAAAAAGACAGAAACTTTACAGACATGACACTTTATTTTGATAGTCTCTAATAATATATCATTTTTGCAAGGGAAAAAAAATTGGCTACTGATAATTCCTGATTGGCCAGTAACTTCAGAACCTTACCAGCCACATTGGGGAGTGATCAAAAAGTTCATTCAGAGCCCTGGGCTACACATATCGGCCCCATTTATACGACAACGTTTTACACCATTTTACTCGAAAACACAAAAAACACTAAGAAAAAAATCTGTTTCCACGGAAACGCTGAGGGACTGAGAACGTTGTAGTATGCATACCAGGCCAGAAGAGGTGGGCTGCTCGTATGGGGTATATATTGAAGGCAGTCAGCAGATTCAGGAGCACAAGCACAACAGGATAGTCTGCCAGTGAACTGTTGTTGTTGTTGTTCGGTTCGCGCATGGAAATTTAAAAACTCCAAGTGGAACGTGTATACGCAAAATGGAGCGTGACATTGGCGTTTACACTAAAATCGTGTAAAAAAGTGTTTTAGAAAAATACCATAATGGAAGGTGTTTTAAAAAAGTTGTATTTTAGGTCGGCTGAAACGCAACAAAACTTTTGCGTTTCATCCTGAAACCGTTGTTGTGTAAACAGCGCTATAGTGTCCTGAATACAAATATAAACCTATTTCCCTGATATAGAATACTTGATTTCTTTATAGATATATATTTATATAAAGATGCAAGTTACAACTTCAGAAAAGAACATTTCCAAAGGAGGAAGGGGACAGGGGAACGTTATCGTGCATGATGTGATAACGCGTCTCTGAAGCGGCTGAAAATGTCCTGGAGAAGAATTTCAGGGTGAGAGTGGGAACCTTGTTTATCTCCGCAGAGCAACCTTTGAGATGTGCTGAACTTCACACGTTGATGGTGTGGAATAAAAAATTGAATAGTACATGTTGGTGTAATGATCAGTTTTACTGTTACGACACTCGGAGACGAGGCTTGTGAATTAAATATTCAAGCTTTTCCTGGAGAACGCCTGGAGATTTCATTCTCTGAAAGGCTGATCCCTGGATGCATTTCTCTCCAAATCATTAGACTGCCAGCACAAGCTGCTGCCTGTATGAATCATAAAACTTGATGCTTATTGTGCCTGTGGTGCGGTGATACCAGGAGTCGCATCTCAGGTCTCCTTTATGAAACCAGATCCCGGTCTCTGAGGGGTTTCCCGCTGAAGAAAAAGTTAAATGAAATCAATAAAATATGAAAATGTGCTCGCGAACTTTGATTGTGCTGCGGTGCTATTAGTGCTTTGGATTGAAGCCCGAGCACTGAGTGTGTGTTTCAGTGTCTCGTGTATGTAATGGGGAGAAGTCTGTTAGATTGGGATGGAATTGGATGGAAATAGCCTGAAGATTCACAGCGTATCAAGCTGTTACTTTGCCCGATGGAACCAATCTGTGAAAAAAAACGCTCCCATTTGGGCGCTAAGCACAGCGGTTAACCCCGCCGTCTGTCAAACATTTTTCCGTCGCTCTTAATAGCAGGTGAATCATCTTAAACAGACGCACCTCAGATGCACTTTACACTGAAATAGCTGCCATTATGTTCACTTCAGCCGCTTTCGACAAATACTCGCCGCTGTTTCCTGACACTCTTGACACGGGGTAACTTTGTAATTGCTGTAAAATGTCTGGGGAACAAAAAAAAAGAAGAAAAGGTTTCTGTCACTTTAATTGCTACTGGAGTTTTTCTGTTTTGATCCGAAGCGACCAAACGTTTTCCCTTTTTTAAGTTGTTGGTCTCCGACTGAAATTTCCATCAGTAAATTAAAAAAGAAGGGTCCTCATTAGCGTGAAAAAATCTTTCAGCGTGTTGACGGTGAGAAAGTTTTAAATGGATCGATCTCGCTCCAGCAGAAGATGTATAAAAAAAAGGAGATTTATCATTGATTATCGTCACTCATGGTTATTTATGAGGACATTAAATGCAGCCCGTGTGCTCATTTCATCACGCCTCCGTAAAGCGCCACAAGTCTAATGTTATTATTTTATTTTACGATACGCACATCTCATTTTTATGATGTTGTCAATAGTTAATGGTTTCTGCAAAGGGACCTCCTTCCTCCTCGCTAAGCTGTGAGCTGGAGGCCGTGATGAGACGACACCGTAGTGATTGTCAGCGTGGCGTCGCCACTTCACTCATGACTTTTTAATGCTGTTTTCACACGGGAGCCCTCCCCAGAATGATAAACAGATGCCTAATGCTTTTATGGATGTGATTTTCCTCCCCTCTCATCCTCTCACTCTCTTACGTTTATTTATTCTTTCCCCTCCTCTCCCCTAAAACCCGCTCTCCTCTTTCTCTTCCGCCTCGCTCACCCTTTGTTAAACTCTTTTTTTCCCCCCTCTCTCTCTCTCTCTCTCTCTCTGCAGGTGCTGTGCTTGATCACGGCTCCAGTGACTATGATCCTGTCTTCACAGCAGGACGCCTCCTTTGCCTTCGCCTCTCTGGCAGTCGTCTTCTCTGCCTACATCACCCTGGTGGTGCTTTTTGTTCCCAAGGTGCTCTGACTCGTCACTGACACCTTTAAGAATCGACTGCACACATTAAAGAGCGCGCTCATGTTGCATTAAAAGCAAAGGTCAAACCTTCTGCTCGCAGGGTTAAAGAGGAAGGATCGGTCTTTGCCGCACGGTGCCTGAAATTAAACTTCTAAAACTTTTTATTGATCGTCGTCGTCTGCTGCTTTCTCAGCTGGTTCTCTGGGCCCTCTTGCAGCCAGCGGCCGGTCTTCAGTCAGGAACCTCTGGGTTATATTTGATGACAAATTAAAACTTGACCACCAGATCAGTGTTGTTGTCAAAAGTAGTTTTTACCACCTGAGGATTTTATCTAAAGTCAAGGGATACCTGCCGCTTAAACAACTGGAGACAGTGATCCGTTCTCTATTCTGGTCCATGTCCCAGCCAGGACACTGAGATCATCCAGCAAGGTGCTGCTGGTGACCCCAAAAACCAGATTAAAAACTAAAGGTGACCGGGCCTTTGTGGAACAGCCTGCCTGAGCAGATCCGCTCTGCCAGCTCGGTTGAGGTTTATAAATCATTCTTAAAGTCTCACTTCTTTTCCCCGGCTTTTAATCAAAGCTGAGTGGACATTCAGAGCAAGTTTTATCAAGTTTCAATTTAGTTTTATATATATGCATTTGTATTTTAGTGCATTTTAATGTATATACTAGGGCTGCCAAGATTAGTCGACTAGTCACGATGACGTCGACGATCAAATTCGTCGGCGACTTATTTAATAATCGACGTCGTCGTTTTGATACTTTTTTAAACTGCCGCTGTACTTTCACCTGTCTCGTCTGCCGTTCTGTCCTTGACGCTTACGCGCAGAAGTGGTAACCGGGGTAACCCGTGATGTCACCAGAAAAGTTATGCCCAACAGTATCATGGCTAGCCGGCAACAGAGCTCGAAAGTTTGGGAGCATTTTTCCAAAATAAAGGAGAAAAGTGTGCAATGCAAAATCTGCAAAGCAGAAATGTCCTTCCATGACAGTACGACGGCGATGCACGAGCATCTGAAAAGACAGCACGCCGTGGCTGATTTATTTTCTGACGAAGAATGACAATCTCGGTAAGCTAATTGGCTAGTTGGCTGCTAACATTAATGTCAACAGGGAGCTACCTACTTAATAGCGATGTCATGTTTGAATAGAAAATTGGTCCATTAAAAAAATGTCAGAAATGCTGCTACAAGCTGCAAAGTTCATTAAAAGCTGAATGAACTATGATATTAACTGTCTTCATTTTTAGTTAGCACATACCTTAAACACTTGAAGCTGGAAGCTAATGATGTTAGCTGTATGCTGCTGCAATAAGCTGCAATTAATGTATGATCCGAATAGTCGACTAATCACAAAAAATAATCAGTGACTAGTCGATTATCAAAATAATCGTATGTGGCAGCCCTAGTATATACAGATATATGTTTATGTATATGGTAATTTTAGCCTTATGTGTTGCTTTGTTTGTACCCTACACTGTGGGAAACAGCTTCTCACAGGAGCTGAGTGATAATCATTAAAGAACTATATCAGAAATGAAGATTTGAATCTGTTTCCCATTCACCATTTTTGCAGTTTAGGGCTTTTTGAAGCGTAGTGTTGTCAACATATCGTTTCAGGGAGAGGAAAAAAATTCTCCTGGCATAAACAAAGTGAGATATTTTGGATGTCTGGCAGCAGTTACAGTGATTTGTTTGGAATGAAATGAGCTGCGTAATGCACACGGGCACCGATGAGGACGGTGCAGACAGATGAAAGAGTGCCACCTACAGAAATTCAAACTTCAGGAGGCAAAAGGAAACACTGCAACATGTCACATTTTGTTTGATCGCTTCTCTTCTTCCAGAAGTGCACGGCAGCAAACACTCAGCAGCAAACACTTCACCAGAAAAAGAGAGAAACGAAAGATTTCAGAATTTAGAATTCACCCCAGAGTATTTTTAGGGAGTGAGATTTGACTCCAAGGGCTGCACGTATTAAAAACCTGCTCTCACTGAATGCATTATTCATTGAACAATTTGCTCTCAGGCCTGATTCTGTCTCTTATTGACTTCCTGTTCCTGTGGCGGTCCAGATGCGGCGCCTGATCACCCGTGGGGAGTGGCAGTCTGAGCAGCAGGACACTCTGAAGACCGGCTCGTCCACCAACAACAACGACGAGGAGAAATCTCGACAGCTGGAGAGAGAGAACAGGGAGCTGCAGAAGATCATCCAGGAGGTGAGGACATTATAGAACAATCCTTATGTATGCAGGTACATTATTAACATGCACATATACAAGTTAGTTTGCATTAAGCATTATCCTGGAGGCAACATATGGGCAGTATATACTCAGGGTGTTTATATGCACTGATTATTATGGATGTACGTTTCGACAGGCATGTTTGTGATTCAAATGCTGCATGAAATTAAAACATGAAGAACAACAATCATGATATACGACCTCGATGCAACCTGACTGAAGCGAGGGTTTATGTTACTACAGTTTTATCCTAAACTGTGGTGGCTGGGGAAAAGCAGAAAAGTATTTTTAGGGTAAAAAAAACTCAAGTGAAACTCAGACAAGTGATTTTAGTGCGAAACAATTCGATTAGTCACAGTTATCTGGATGTTTAAGACACTCGTTCCACACAAGTAGCATACACACATCACAGATCCTGCAACACTGATTGAAACAGCAATAAAATAAAATGTTAAAGCACACTAAGAAGTAGAGCCCGACCGATGTGGGATTTTTACGGGCGGATACCGATATTGGGGGCTAAAAAAAAAGCAATATTAGAGCCATTTGCTGTAATTTGTTTTGTGTGTGTTTGTAAAGTATTATTTGTATTCCTCCTGGTACCACAGCAGGTGGCACAAGTAGGGAAAGGTGCAATTAGCGACAGGTGTGTTTTTGTGTTTTTGACCGTTGCTGTCATTGTCTTAGTTTTTTTGTCATTCTAAATTACTTACTGTTTCATTTCCTTGCTGATGGTAATAGTATAAATGGAAAAAAATAAACACATTTCGTTTTTACTCTGGGAAACAAAGAAGATGATGTGTCAGCTGGATATGTAGCCACAAACACCTCAGTGGCTTCTGGGTGATTTCGACAGGTGAAATCAAGTCACTATATCTGATATAACGGTCAATATATGAAATAAAAACAATGATATACACAGGATCTGTTCTGTAAATAATAATAATAATAATAATAATAATAATAATAAAATGCAGGTAAAAATTAAATACAGATATGTAAAAAGTAAAGAAGAACAATCCAACAAGCATATAAGATCAGATAATACTTTGTCTGATTACTCAGAAATTTGTTTTGCATAGTCCAGCTCATCCATCAACACACTCACATTTATAATCAATACATAAATAAAAGCCTATCATCGACACGTCATAAAAAGTTACCACCCAACAACAGCCCAAATGAAAAAAGAAAAGAAAAAAACAGAACAAAAAAATAAAAAAAACTAGAAAGCATAGAAATGTCCTCAGTCAGAGTCAGGGGTGTGTGTAGCTGCCCCACTTTAACATATAACAAACAAAATTAAAAAAAAAAAAAAAAAAAACAGTTAAAAAATTAAAGAGATTATAAGTCAAAGCAGTGTGGAACAGGTACAGGAAGGGGTGAAGGGGCGGAGCAAATCTTTGAGGTAAGAGGGGGCGTGGTCATGGAGAGCTTTATGGGTGAGTAGGAGGATTTTGAATTTGATGCGGTATGAGATAAGGAGCCAGTGAAGGTTTGAAGAATGGGGGCGATGTGGTCACGGGAACAGGTACATGAAGACAAATTCTTATAACACCCAAAATAAATGAAAATAATGAACTTTAATGAGTAACATTGTCAACATGAGGACTATAAACACTGATTTCACAAAGATGAAACTTACACCACTTAAAACTGTATAATAGTCTGATATTAGATGATGGTGGACATGGGAATTAACAGCTGCATAAATCTCTGTTTATCTCACAAAGATAATTTACACAACTTATAAATTCTCTGGATCCAAAACCCACCTGGAGAAGTATTGACCGATGTTGATTAATCGATGATTGGTTGTTGCTCTCACATTGGATTTATAAGTGTTATTTTTTCTGTCTGTAGAAAGAAGAACGGGTATCGGCTCTTCGTAACCAGCTCGCTGAGCGCCAGGCCCTACGCAACCGCCGCCGACCCTCATCAGGCCAGAACCAAAACCACAACGCCCCGCCTCCCTCCTCCCAGCCTGACCCCAAGTCTCTACTCCCCCCGCCTGGTTACCCCAACCCCACCACGGACAATCACTCTCTCCCTCCCTCCTTCTCCAACTCCTCCAACCTGTACCCGGCTGACAGCAAGATGAGCCGCAACCACTGTCACAACAGCCAGATCCCGCTGCTGTACAAGTAGGCGAGGAGGCGCGGGTGTGTTGGCGAGGGTGGGGGGAGGGTTGGGGCTGGATCAGTGGCACAGTGAACACGTCGGGACACAAACACTTCAAGACACTGTGACTTTCACTTGTTTGGCTGAAAAGCACAGCTGTGAGTGACACTGTTTTTAAAGATACAACGTGGAAGCACAAAAAAAAAAGTTCACAGGAGCGCTTTACACTCGGCAGCTTCGTGGAGGAGATCACACGGGTAACACCTGCCTGCCCTCACAGCTTGATCTCACTGTGTTCAACCCAGCAACGACCACAGCAGCCGCCACAAGCACACGTCAGACTCGCAGCACTCGAGGTCAAGTGAACGGATTGATCTCTTCATCATTCCTCTTCCTCATTCGTTCTCTCGTTCCGTTGTGGAGATGTCGGATCTGAAAAGTTTGTGTTTGTGTCTTTTGCTCTTCACATTTGGTCTCTGGAGTTTGTTGACTAGACAAGCACATACAGTAGTGATTTATATTGTTCTGTAATTTTCTGACCTGTTTTTCGTCATGGAGTTGTCGTTGGATTATTTGTTTACTTTTTCAGGAGAGTCGTGAAAACTGAAAATCAAAGGAGACGAAGCAATGTACAGTTTTTTTTCCCTCTGAACAGAAGCCCATAAACGATGATGTGCATTATGAAACAGCCATAATTTATAAAGGCCACTGAGCTGGGCATGCCTGCTGTAAGGACTGTGTGTTCAAGTACAACACTGCATCTTTAAAAAAAAAATCCAGTCCTTTGCTGACGTGACGTTTTTAAAAAGAGAAGATGATCCGAGCGTGGAGAAGACTTTTGATAGTTTTTCCATTTGAAACGATGTTTTAAAATGTATTTTTTTGAGATTTGTGTTGTATCTCTTTATTAGAACAGTGCAGAAGTAGCCATCAAATAAATCCCTCTTCCCGCATCCGAGTCTGATGCTTTTCCCAGATATCGTCATCATCACTGCAGCTGAGTCTTAAAATCCGCTTTCATTTTCACTTTATGCCTCCTGGAAACGAGTGCCAGCAAACATTTCTACTGCAGCTAAGTGATGAGATGTTGGGGTTCTATGATGGCTATTTCTGTAGATATTGAAAGAAAGCACAGTTTTTTCTCAAGATTTTATACAAGGAACTCGCCTTTTTTTTTTATTTCAAAGGGATCTTTTTTTTATGTTCCTCCATGACAGACAATCTGGATGGATGTTTCTTTCTTTCTTGCGTTTGTATTTTTCTTTCCCATTTTGCCTTTTGGATAGGTTGTAAATGTATCAAAGAAGGCTATATATGTGCAGAAATGTGAAATACTGTATTTATTCAGCAGTTAATGCGGATGTACTATTTCATTCATGAGCTATATCCAGATTTTATAAAAGCAATGATACCTGAACCGCTTTAACAACAGGTAAAAACAATACTTTGTCAGATGTTTTTAAATCTCTATTCCTCAGTGTGCACTTTAAACTGAACTAAACTAATGTTATTCCACTTTAAGTTATTCTAATAAATGTTAGCTCAGGGTTTGGAGAAGGACAGTCACAGGACAGTAATGAATGAAATAGGCCATATTTATTAACTGTGCAGTACCTGGATCAGATAGTGTAACATATGTATGCAGAAATCATTTAGGAAATGTTCTATTATCTTGCACATATATGACAGTATACATGGATTTGGGGATATTTGTATTCACTATATCTAAGATCATAAATGTTAATATATTTCAGAGTATGTGTATGCAGATATATGGGTAACATAAATAAAATAATTGTTTTTCATTGGGTATTTTTGACTTTTTGAGATACTTGTTGCAGCATTGCAGACAAGTTAAAGCAAGAGGCAACCTCAGGTGTTGAGAATTGAATGGCTACGGGCTATGCAAGGAAATCTGTTTTTACCCAAAGTAGCATCACTTTGATGGATGCTAACCGACTCTCAGCTTTGTGTGAAATCAGTGAGTGGATGGAAAACATCAGCAAGTGGTCAGATAGTCTGTGGACGGAAGTTTTTAATGGACAGAAACAATCGGTGACATTAGCTGTGTTACCATTACACTTTTTCCCAAAATAAGAACAATGCTTCTGAAGTTTTGAAAACGTACAACTGCGCCTTGCCGGTGTTTCCATTACAACTTGAGTAAAATTCAATTTGCAGAATGCTGATGAAGGATTGAGGACTGTAACCGGCGGTAACCATGGATATCACAAACATCTAAGTTGCAGAACTATCATTTTGATGAGTGTCACTGTTGTTGCTGATGTTGTCAACAGACAAATGCAGAGGGCGTTAAAATATTGTGACGCAATGGTGACGATGCCGGTCAGTGATCACTCATGTTTTTATTCACTGGTTTCTCACACACCTCTGCCCCTCCCTCCTGCTGCACTCTGACCTGCTGGCAGCCTTCCTGATGCCTTCAATGATTGTCAGAAACACCAACATCTGCACTGAACACATAACTAACAGCAGAGCTGTTACAGTATAGCCAGAGTCCGTATGTGTGGCAGTGGGGACATACCCAGGACTTCTGGGAAAGTATCATGGGTGAGGAGGTGAGGAAGGTGCATCTGTTGTTTATGTCCAGTGACATGTTTTCATTACACTTTAATGATAATCTTCAATATTGAAACTTCTGGAAAACCATCTCATGAAGGCGTAAAAACGTTTTATCTAAATTAGATATATATTTTTTTATTTGTTGTTTCCTTTACCATTTTTAAAGTATGATGTTTAGGTTTTGCAGAACTCTAGGTGCAATGGAAACACGAAGAATGACACGTTGGCCATGTATTGACAGAGGTTGACTCTGTGGTGTCATATTGTTTCAAAATATGGTTACAACTGACAACTGACCATGGAACAACCTGACAAATGACACTTATAACAGTTTTTGTACCAGGCTATAAATATGTGAAAATGACTTAATTTTGGCTAGGTTTGTATGTGACTTCCGGTACTTTCGTAGGCAGCCTCAAGCGAACACTTTACTTCTCCATTGCCTCATATGGGTCAACATAGCTAAACCTAGCTTCATTTGCCAAAATACTCGTGCATTTTTATGACGTGCATTTTTATGTAGCTCATAAAGGGGTCTATCACTCATGAGTTTTGAAGATGGTAAGGCTGTTAACGATGTATATTTTGTATCTTTATGTTGTGCTGACACCAAAAGTTAATTTAGCAAATTAGAGAGTTATACATGCAAATGGCGTTAACTTGCGATGCAGTCAACGTTCTACTCTCCGTATACCTTTAAACACAAGATCAGAAAATTCTGATATTCATCGAATCAATCTCTCCGCGTTAGCCAATCAGCATAGAGATCATCCGGTGACGTATGACTGAACTCCCCGATAGCGGGACATTCATCTGGAAAATACAGGACCGTTCCTTTCATCTGTGTGTTACTTATCCTAACACTGGAGGACTACCTAACAGGAACATAGAGAATCTGTCTTTGAGGACAGTAAGGATATCGGGATATCTGGTAAGTTTTTAAACCTTTGTTTTTCCTTTATGCTTGGTATCTGGGTTGCTAGCAAGTTAGCGATGCCCCAATTAGCATAACTGGCTTCACCTGGCAAGGTAGTCCTCACCTCTCCCCTCGCAAGATAAGGAGCAGAAGACCAAAAGCCCACCTAAAATCTACGTTATGTGTCCGGCTCTTTGTCTGTCTTCATACAATATCACCTCTTAATGTGTAACTTTGTCGAGACAGTTTTCATGGGTCAACCAATGCAGTCTCTGGCTCAAGCGGAATACAAGGTTGTTGTTTTTTTTACCTGCTTGTGAAGAAGTCTTTAATATTGATAATTCTATCCACTTTTTTCCTGACTATCCATAGTTTATCGCAAAAGCCGGTTTTGCTCGTCTGTTTGAACGTTCGTTTACGTCGCCATGGAAACCACAAAGCTAATGATGTTAGCCTCGCTATCATACCCGTTCTAATTAACGGCTTTTTAAAGCAAGAAAGCGACAAAATGAACAAAAATCTGAGGTGGAGTCCTTGTGCGGATGTTTGAAAAAAAAGTTTACATTTAGCCTTGCCTAGCATTTATGATTTCACACAAGTTGTTTATAGCTAGCTTGCCGCAGCAACCGGAAGTCGATAACCGCCGGCGGAGCTCAATACTGATAGCAAAACATCCCTCAAAACAGTTTTTGTAAAGAAATTAGAGCGTTTCCTCTAGAGAATACAACGACATGTTCAGAAAAGGATCATCAAAGAGATGTAACGTACTTATTTGTACACAAGTGGATATATTTCACAAAAAGTTAAATAAAATGTTGTTTCTATTGAGTCAAATCATTGCAAAAGCTATTTCATGACATTTTACATAAATCACAGCTATAGATCCTTCTGTTAGTTAAATTACTGAAGTAATCGTCGTCATTCAACATGTAGAAACCTTGAACTGTTGTAGAAACATGCTGAACATCCATCTGCTGTCACCAGACTAGCCAAGAGGATGAGATAGAGGGAGGACAGAAGGAAAACTACAATAGATTCATAACTGTGTACACCTGGGGCTCTTCTACATGAAATCCCTTAAGTTTCTGCTCCAAAGCTAATAAAAACATCTGGCTTATTTTCATGCACAGCTGGAGGGAAATGGTTTTACATCACATATTTTTCTTTTAGTGTTATTTAGATTTTACACAGTTTGGCATCTTTACTCAAAAGACGATGTCAGAGGAGAAATAGCTTCGTCAACAGATGGCTCGATGTGAGTGTTTGTCATCCACAGTAGATTTTTAACTTGTTCCACAAAAAAATCCTTAAAACTATCACAACTTTCATTGCAACATTTTCTAAAACGGTGCCTCAAAATCAGGCATTTGTAGGTCCAAAAAAAAAAAAAACTTTTCAAATCCTGGAGGGAGTGACTTTCCTGTTGATGTTTATGAATATCCACTAGATGTCAGCAGTTATTTGATGCTCTTTAGACTCACAATCACCTTCAGAGCGATGAACTCATCCAGATTGATTATATTTGACAATGATACATTATATCGCTCCCCAAGTTGGCCTCCTGGAGCCAACGAGCGGCTAAAAGGCAAGAGGAAGAGATCATTAAAGGAAAGCTGGACGATGTTTTCAGCACAATGAGCCGCTGTGAGGGCCGCTGGGAACCTCGCCTCTGAGACAATAAGTGGATGTTTGAGGTTCAAAAAAAAAAACTAAAGGAGGCTGATTGCTCCCAAGTACAGTGTGCGTTTTTAGAAGATGACAATGTGATGAAACCAGCTGCACCACAGTCCAGTGATCCCACAATACACTCTTTAACACAGTGTGTGCAGTCTCCCTCTCTCTCACACACACACATATACATCCTCCCGTGTCATGTCTCTTTCCAGCTGACTGACGATGAGGTATGTGGTAATACAGGGAAGGGTTTGGTGGTGTGGAGGAGGTAATGTGTGTGTGTGTGTGTGTGTGTGTAGGAGAGAAAGGTGGTGGTGGGGTGTCATTGGGGAAAACCCGCTCTGGGCTGAGGCTTCTGCGGGCCTCCACCTGACACAGCACTCAGCAAGACACACACACAAAAAAGCAGGAAATTCCCCTCGGCTTGTCTGATCTTACAGAGGAAGTATTCGCTGGCTGTGGAGGAATTTCACTGAGATTTTAGCCAAATAACGGACCTAGCCCTCTGCAGTGTGTGTTGGTGTGTGAGTTAAAGCCATTTGCAAACTCAGCTCCAGATTCTTTTGGGTACCTCAGCCCTGAAACATAAAATCCTGCTTTGCAGTGAAGACTCTGACTCCTTTGCTTCTCTTTTTGCCTTTTTTTTATTGAGTTTATGTGCACACAGCGTGTATAAATACAGTCTTTAACACCACATCCCGACAGTTTAAATAAAAATAAATACAAATAAATAGGTACAGCTTTCAGAAGCAGTTTTGTACACGATGGTTGTACCTCTAGCTCTCTTGTGAAGAGATGTGTCGTCATCTGTTACGGCAGAGAAAGTCCAGCTCACTACAATCTCAGGTCGGCATAAATAATGTCCAAAAAAAGTGCCTAGAATAGAAAATAATGCTGCAAACTGTTACAGTTTATAGGGCTTTAAAAAAATATTAAGACCTGTTCGGCCATGATTGTTATCTCCATTGAGATTTAAACCTTCCTCCATCACTATGTGGATGAATAAAATTGAAACAAATCCTAACAAGAGAGAAAAAAAAACGTCTAAATTTACGGCACATTAAGAATTTTTGGTCTTCTCTCTTTCAAAGTGCGAACACACCGAAGAACGTCTTCCCCTCGTCGGTCTCCAGCTCTGACGGCTGGTTGGTTTCAGTCCACACTCTGTCGCCGCTGTTCAGCTGAAACACGGCGCCCAGGTAAATGGCGTTGTACCAGCCCTGTCCCGAGCTGTACGCCTCCTCTGGAGCTGTGCTCTGGCACGCCGACCTCACTGCGCTCATCAGCGACACGCTGCTGCCGATGGAGTCCGAGTAGCGCCATATCCTGTGGCTGAGTGGCGTGAGACGTTTTCCCGTCCCGTTCTCCTCATCGCCATCGCTGCAGGAGACTCTGAAGGATGCCTGGCTGTAGACGAAGAAGAGCCCATCCTGTGGGATGATGATCTGGTTCTTCTCCAGTCTGAAGCCACCTTGAGCGAACGCCTGACCTTGACCGTTCTTCCACTCCAGCTGGCTTGTCTTGTTGTCTTCGTCGTAGCTGCCTGCTGGCACAGCAAGAGGAGTCAAACATTAACCGGTGTGTGATTAGGAAAGTGAAAGGAACCAACGCTTTAGGCTAATGAACAACTTATGCAACAACTTCCTTTCGGTGCTCTGCTGTGGCACACTTCTCTCTGCAAGTATCACACAAGAACAGAGCTGAGATCATGAGCCCTTTGTTTGCTGGAGGTAAGCTGTGACTCACCCTCTAAGTGGATTGCTGCCTTTGCTTTGCTGCCGATTCTCCTCAGGGTGTCGTGGTGATCTGAAAGGTGAGGACAAATGTGAGCTTTTCTGAAAAAAAGAAAAAAAAATCCTCAAAAAGACTCAAATAAATCTCTAAAAACCTCTCATTGAGCACCCACGCTTATAATCACCGGGGAATGTGAACCTATTTAAATAATCCTCAAAAAGCTCCAACAGATCCCTGAAAACCCCGATTACTTTTTCTTTTTTTCAAATGAGCATCCATGCATAAAATCACCTGTATTCTCAGATGTGTCAGTCTTGGTTTGCGCCTCTGATTGCATCTGTAAGGAGGGAAAAAAATACTTTAGAGGCATAAAAAATATACAGCGTTTGAGTTTTAAATGTTAAAAATTGCTCCTTACCTCTATTTCAGGCCTTTCTTTCGAGTACCACGCAAACAGCAAGACTCCTCCAATACAAAGGGCCACAATGAGAAGGGCCCCAGACACCTTCCACATCCATCCAGTGGAGGATTTCTTCTCCACCAAAACCACCGTCCTCTCCTCCAGAGCCATCTCCACATCACCAGGTGGGGTAGTGTAGGCCACCATTCTTTGCACAGCTCTGATTTTCAAGTCTTCAAAGCTTTCAGTTAAGAGTTGACTTCAAACCAGAGCCGCAGCTGGATGCTCTGTCCCCTGTGCTACTTCTCTCTTTTGTGTTTGCTATTGTGTTAGAATGAACGTCTGCCAAAGAGCTTGTAGTATTTATGCTGTGGCAGCTGCTTCAGCAGAAGGGAAACTCCAGTGATGTCACTCTGTAAGCGGAGACAGGGTGCAGGGAGGCAGCAGCAGCAGCAGCCGAGCCGGAGAGAAGGAAAGAGAAGTCACAGAAATTTTCAGCGGAGTTTTTACTCGTCGGGAGCCGCGGTTTCAGGATGGGAAAGTGGTTTGGTAGCTGCTGTGGGGTTTTAAAAATATGTACACGGTGTCATTAACACACACACATAGACACGCACACAATCCTGCAAAGTCATGAACACAAACAAACACACATTGAGCTCATTTCTGGCGAAGGACCCGAGTGTGTATCTGCTGAGGTTTACTCATAAACCCACAACTCACCGACACTTTGAGGTTACATCTAACCAGATGTTTACAAATACCACAAAAATGTGAACTTGTGTAAACAATCCACATGTTAATCACCTATTTTGCAATACTAAATGTGACTACCTCTATTTAGCATTTGCTAGCGCTGGATAAATATGTAATAAACAGTTAATAACACAATGTGATGTTTTTAAAAAAGGAGCATCGTATTAGGGGGAAAAATGGGACTGACTTCCTGGGGCCCAAATGAAGAGGGGGGCCCTCAATGGGTCTGAAATAAAATACTTTTTTTAACTTTTTTGTTATAACTGCAATAAGATAACAAACATTTCCTGAATACATAAACAAACATTCAGAGTTCCTTTCTGGAAAATATGGGGAGTCTCTCTCAAAGGCCCCCCTTCGGATTGCACAGAATGGTTTAGTCCTTCCTGTTCCTGCCGACTGGATTGATCCGTCAGCAAAGTTGCCAAGTCTGCTTATTATCCACCTTCTTTCTGACTACCCATGGGTCATTGCGATTGCCGGTTTTGCTTGTCCGGTTGAAGGTTCTGTTTACGTGGCCATGGAAACCACAAAGCTAACGATGTAAGCCTAGCTGTCATACTCACTCTAATAACCGGCTTTTAAAAGCAAGAAGGAGACAAAATGAACAAAAATCGGAGGTGGAGTCATAGTGCGGATCTTTTACAAAAATTTACACCGAACCCTGTCTAGCGTTAATGATTTCACATGAGTTGTTTTGAGCTAGCTTGCTGGCAGCGGCAAACGGAAGCAGATAACACCTTCTGAAGAAACAGGTAGATGAGTGAGTTTGGGCTTGTTTTTTTATAAAGTTGCTCATAAATCTTGTTAGTTGCAGGTTTTTGGACTTGTTTTCTAAAGTGTAGCTGCGTAGCTTTTCATAACGGGAAACAACAATGCCAAAAAGCGATATGTTGCTTAGATTTAAATCAGTTAACCAAGAAAGTTTTAAGCATATATTACTGTTTCATGTAAATAAACAAATTTACTCCATATTCAGATCTTCTTGAGGAAATACATTCACACTTGTAATTATTTATTTACAATTTTAAGGGCAGTAAAACCACACTATAGTTATTTTTGTCTTTTAATGGGTCACTTGGTTGGCAGAGGTGATGGGACCCACTGAGATATTTTTTCAGAGGGCCCAAAATTCCCGGTGATGCCCCTGGTTTTGGATACGCTTGACTGCCTTTTAATGAGTCACATCTTTTATTGTTATAGCTGTGTTATACTATAGAATAATTAATCTCCTATTTATACACCTATGGGTGCTAAATAGAAAGGGGTTGTAGCAGCTGAAAAATAATTACATAAATGCTAAAAAATGTATTTTAGTGTACAAAGTGATTGTAGATGATGTTTAAGGTTTATTTTGTTTTAATTTGTAACCTTACAGTATGAGCAATAATTAAATAAATGAACCAAATACAAGGCAAAAATATGGGAACAATATATTCTGTTACAAGACATCTAAACAAAAGATAAACATCAAAGTGAAGGTTTGGTTCAATGCAATTCACAAATAGCACAAAATGACAAACATTTCCAAATATACACCAACTTCAAAGTTTGTGTGGGACTGTCGTGAAATAAGCTGACTGTCTGCAGGGGCGTATAAAATAGCTTCTGCGTTGAGAGCTGACCAGGATCCCTCATACAGCCTCACTTAAAAAAAGAAAAACACTCTCCAAAAGACGGTCCAAACAAAGGCTAAAAAGACAAAACATGAAATTCCTCTAATAGTTTGTTTTTTTTCTAAATATCCCCGAAATATCATCGTGTGGATTTTGTTGCTGTTTTCTGTTTCTTTGTGACAGCTTTAGAGCATAAAAAACAAAATGTTTCTGAAAACTACCTCAGTCTAAAAAGAGAAAACTGCCTTCTTTCATATCTGGGCGGTTCTCGTCTTTCTGTTTCAGAACTGTGGTGATGCAACTGAGACATGACAAACTGGTTTTCACACTTCTCCTCACTGTTATCCCGTCTCACTCTCACCTGACTCTCAACAGATCCACAACGTGGGGACTTTTTTAGTTCAGCGGACCTGAAATGAACAGAAAGTCCACCTCTCCCTTTCCTCTTATTATTTCCAACATGCACAGATCCCTTTCTAATTCAGTTCCCCTTGTGGCTGATTGAAAGACTTGGCATGTTTGATCAGTGTGTTTGCGTGTGTGCTGTGTGTGTTTCCTGTCAGTGGCTGGTATTAACACGCCAGGTTAAAGTGCATGGGAGAGCGTGTGTGTGTGTGTGTGGGTGTGTGTGTGGGTGAATGTGTGCATGTCGCTTCTGGAGCTGACTGTCACTCATTCCAACATGTTATCACTAACCGACCGCAAGATGTTCTAGGATGACATCATCGCCACCATCACCCTGTGCACCCACATGATACACACACACACACATGCACACAAACAAACAAACACACGCATCAGCTCTCTGCAGTTCCCTCCTGCTCTCTCAGCCGCTGCCTCTCGGTTCTTCAGAAGATTCACAGCATAGACTCTTAGTTATGACATCTGTACTTCAGACTGTACTTAAAGATCAAACACGGCGACATTCATGACTTTCAAAATGGTTTCAAGATCAATACAGGCGTCGGGTTTCTGTGTGAAAATAAAAACAGAGAAATAAAGGGGTTTTTTTTCTCTCTCTGTTGGAAAACGTTTCTCTGAATTTCTAGGACTATAGAATCATAATGTCTCACAGTGGTTCTGTTAATTTTCGGTTGATGTGAAACGATTGTTAAATTTATCATTATTCATCTTTGTATCTTTAACCACAGGAAGTGTGGGTAGCCAGTGACTCAGCTGCTTTTGTAAGCCTTGATTTCACAGATATACCTTTTGGTCTGAAATGACCATATGTGGTCAACGGGTCAGGTCCAGTGACTCGAATCAAGCCAGCAGCTCTGGCACGCACCCATACCCTCAATTACAGATAAGTGTCATACACGCCCTGCAAAAAAAGAAAAGGAAAAAAAACGTGTTAAAGACGCTTCAGACTGAGTAGTTTCAGGTACACTGATGGCTTCAACTTTGAACCAAAAAAAAAAAAAACTAGCCTGGAAACGGGGACGTTTTAGCAGGGGCTTTGTCCTCTCTGCCATTGTTCTCCTGAACAAAAGGATATGTATGGGATATGTGGGGAAATTTGTTTAGTATATAGTATTCTTCTATATGCAGATAGTGGCAGCAAATTTCCTTTCAAAGGACAATAAAAATCAATCAGTCAGAGACAATACCAAACATGAGGTCAAGTTCAATGAGTCAGATCAGCTGAAACTCTGATTCCTGCTAATAAATTAATCATTATGTGGTTTATGGGGGTTGACTTACTTAGTTGGAAGTCACAGTGACTTCAACATTTCTTTTCACATCTTGGATGTGACACTTTGGTTGTTAATACTTTCATGTGCGTCTGTAAAAGCATTTATGTATAATCAAGGGAGTGGATGTGTGTGGGAGCAACTTTGTGCAAAGTGTCAGCTGATTTGAGTCACTGAACTTGACCTCCTGTTTGGTGTTGTCTCTTCTGGATCACAAAAAAAAAAAAAAAAAAAAAAAAAAATCACACACAGATGGTAAAACAATGGGTTGGACAATGGGTTCATGTGTTTCAGCCTGACAGGTCAAAGTCAAGTATTTAAATGGTACAAAGTTGTTTAATAAACTACATGACTTAAAAACAAGTAAATCACTCAGATAAACAGGCCAGGGGTTTGAGTCCTCCTGTAGAGTTAACCATTTTTCATGGCACTTTATGGAGGTGGATTCACTTCAGACTAGCCCCTTGTGGTCATTCTAGGAACTGCCATTTTTGGCCACAGTGACACCAATTGACTATCACTATTCTGTTTTTTTCCCATAGCCAGGACGTGACCATGTCTGGACAGGTCAAGTTTAGTGACTCAAATCAGCTGTCACCCAGCACACAGCTAGCAACTCCCACACCCATCCACACCCTTGATTAATCATTCATTACTGTAAGTCTTCACGGATCAAAAAGTTACTTTTTAAAAAATTAACTCCAGCACAATTTTAAAAAAACACAAGAAGAAGCAGCTGGTACTGCTAATGAAAGACCCGTTTGACTTCAGCTGCAACAACTATGATCGGTCATGCTTGTGTTAGCATTATCATACATATAGTTGCGAACAGCATGGGTATTTTCCAAAACGGTGAAGAAATTTCCCCTGCGGTGATGTAGGGTTGCTCAACCATGGTGTATGCAGTATTACCAACATTTTTTTGCATTGCAAATTACATGATTTATCCCTTATAAGAGCTGTATGAAAAAGTTAAATTTTTGAAATATAATCATGTGTATTGTGAGTGTTGGTCGTTACATTGGGCTACTGAACTAAAATTAAACCAAGCATATTCAGCAGTTAATATATTATTATCTGAAAAAATACAATTTAATCATTCCAACAAGCCATTAGCAGAGTAAAGGCATACAGCCTACAGTTTATGGGCTGTAATCAGATGTGTAGCGAGGTATGAAGACCATGTGGAAATGATAAAAACTGCAGTTTGTCAAGGGTCCACTTGAGGCTGGCTGCAGAAGTATCAGGAACCACATACACACTAATTAAACAAAAGCTGATTTTTACAACAGAAATAAACATGTTCATAGCTTGGTACAAATAAAAGACGTCGGTCACATTTCTCTATTGGCTTACACTGAACAGGAGGTGGATTGTTCTCTGTAACTTGGCAGTTTTGAAGATATTATGACCTCGAGTTCGTCCAATCAGAGGCACAGCTCACCTGACTGACAGGCGGGCACCTTGTAGCTGTTAGTAAGGAGAGTCTTGAGTTTAGGATTTCAAATATAGCTCCAGATAATGAAAGGCTTCAAAACTCTGTATCAGAAACAGAGGCATCATGGATCCTACATCTGTTTGTTATACAGTCTGTGGTGTTTTCACAGTTATCATAGTTTCTTTCTGCTTATTCATCTGTGAAGTTTACATAGTAATAGTGAATGAACGACAACACTATAATTGTTAAATGTCCTGAGATTTAATTTGGCACTTAATAAATGGGTGAAAGTTGTGGTCAGTTGGTAAAACTGAATAATGCCAATTGGTGTAGCCAGTGTTTCTCATAAAAAATCTGATATTGTACAAAAAGTTACTATGAATATGATTTTATCAGTCTACCACATTAAAAAATGAATTTAAAATGATTAGAAACCAACTGAACCAAAAATAGAGAGAAAACACTGTCTACAGCAAACTGACTGGCTCAGTACACCAAAAACTCATATTATCAAGTATAGAAATGAAATATTTTAAATGTACTCTCAGTTGATATTTTTTTAAATAATTTAATGTTTTTGTGGTTTGGCAATTTAATGGCAATGATCCTGTAATCAGTTAAAAATGGTAGAAATGTCATAAACACTATGACACCAACAGAAATGCAAACTACACAGTTAAACAAACATCTAGCGTGTAAGTAAGTTTCAAGCATATTTTTGGTACCAGCCTTATATGTCACTGTCCGAATACAATTTAATTGATTCAATTACATGAAGAAATACGCTATAAGGAAAAAACTGTTTATAAAAGAGGCCATCAAGTTGTTGAGCTCTGCTGTACGGCTGATAGTTTAAGTGTTGTGGTTTATGAGGACTGACTTGCTTTTGGGGGCTGCCTCAAGTGGCCAGTAGAGGAACTGCATTAATTGTATTTTCTTAGACTGAGGTGGCAGCATGATGTTTTCAATCATGAAATTGTTATACATGGGAAATTATTGTATCTTAGATTGATAACAGAGGAAACTCAGTGAAGAGTGAGAAAATGTGAATGAAACCCTGTATGAGAGGGAGAAGCTGATATTTCCCCTCAGAAGTAAATGACAAATGGATCTTATTCATGGTGCCATTTAGAGAAATGGATAAATCAAAGGACAATGTCAGAGAAAATCCCTCGACCAAAAAATGTACATGCGGCTTTATTCCCTCTTTTTCTTTAGTAAAATACAGCAAAAACTGTTATAAATGAAAGTGACAAACCCAACTCTGATTTATGTCTGAAAGTGCTCTGCTATTACCCCTCACAACGTACTCTGTAATTTGCATCATTCCTTACAATCTGCTGAGCCTTTCCAAACTGTCGAAGTGCGAATTTCCCAGCCAGAGGTCATTTGTCACAAACTCCCATCAGGAGACAAAAACCTCTTTTCATGGGAAATCTAACACTGGAAACGAAAACTTCCCATTTTCAGCCTTCATATCTGGCTGCCCTTTCCTTTCCATTCCATTCCTCTGTGCGACTGAATCATTATCAGTCCTTTTCTGATCGTATGGTGACATACTCCCCGCATGTTACGCCCCCTCTGATATCCTGCACACTCTGGAAACAGCCTCTTTTGTTCTTTACTGATTTTGCACGGGGATTGCATCATGAAATCTTCAGATTGTGTGGTCATCACTGCGCAGTGGAGCTCAGCCGACAAAGATTACCTCAGGGCAGGAAGGAAAGGAAGGAAGAGGGGAGGGAGGGGGAAGGAGGGTGGGAGGCCAAGGAGAGAGGAAGCAGAGGAAGGAAGCTATTGTGAGCAAACAAGATTCTTTATTTATGTACCAAGTATAGATTTCAGATCTGTCTGGTGACACAAGCACAGGTGGGAATGTTAAAAGAAATAAACAAGAAAAAAAATATTCAAGGATTTTTTACAGTGTGATCGAGCTCAAACGGGTGAACTCTGCAAAATTCAACCCACAGAATAAAAGAAACAGGAACAGCTGAAGCAGTTTTTGTACGAGGCAGCATTCAAAGTATGGCATCTTCAAATGAATATATCTGGGGGTTTACTCAGGCCAGCTTCAAGTGGCAATTTGAGGAACTACAGGAAAGTAGGGAAAGAGAAAAAGGAAGGGAGGGAGGGAGGGAGGGCTGCTGGAAGCAAACAAAGTGCCTCATTCATGTGATTTTTTTTGGATTGGTGCATTATATTTTGTGTGGATGTTTGTGGGGATTTTCAAAGGGACAAGCCTAGATGCTGAAAAAATGAAGCAATTTGGAAAGGCAAAGAAGTGCAGTTCCTCATGTGACCACTTGAGGCTTATTCTAACAGCCTCAAGTGGTGGAAACCACAGATGTCGCCTCGCTTGGTTTAAAATGAGGTTGCCACAAAAACTGCTCCCTCTGGTGGCTGGCTGCAGTACAAGACAAAACTCTGCCTCTCTATTCATTCCAGATGGACTGTGGTCAAACTTTAAAAAATTATTACACCTTGTAGAAATGTTTCTCACATCCGTATGCTGTGGTGATATTTAGATATTATTAGGCTGCGTTGTGTTCTGGTCCTCTTCTTTCTGAAATGTTTCTTTTTCATTAGTTATTAGAGGTTAAAAACGGGGTTTTACGTCTCGTCTACAGATGATTGACAGCTGCTGTTCTTGTGTAGTTTTTTTTGGGAATAATGAAATACATCAGGAAGGAGATTAGATTAGAAAAAAATATATATTTTTGTCACCCACTTCCACTCAGATTTTCCCAGAGTTCCAGAGAATGGCGGCTCCCATGATTGAGGTTTTTTCAGCTTCAAAACCGTACAATGGTAAAAGGCGGAGCCACGCTGTCAATTCTATATACAGTCAATGGTGGAAACCTCTCACTGAAGGGAGATGCCTACTTGTTTGATCTCACTGCTCATCTATCCTCATCTATCTTCATGCTCATGGATGATGGGGAGCCTTAGGAGCCATGTGTTATGTCAGGTTATGTCATTTGTCAGTAGAGAATAGATATGGGGGTGAGGACTCAGTAGGGAGGAAAGCATGGTGGGAGGGATGAGGGAAGGAAACTTGTGAACAAACACGATGCCTCATTCCTGTGTGGTGACACAATCACAGGTGCAAGTTTTAAAACATTAAAAAAATCCACATCTTAAGGTTTCGGTCACTGTCTCATCATCCCATCTTTGTTGTAGTCGTGTGTGGTTATGGAGGGAGGTGTTGATGTGATGAGGAAATAAACTGGGTCAGACGAGGTTTAACCTCAAATGCAAGCTGACTTACGGTGCAACAAGACTGTATAGTCTAGTTAACATTCCTACTGTATGTGTCAGGTAATTTAAAATGACATTTCAGATTCTATGTGCAGGAGATTTTAAATGATCCCTCTGTTTTTGCGATTAAAATTAAGCTGATTGGAATCTCAGAGGGTCGTTTTCAGGGTCAAAAACTCTGTTAGACTAAGAGATAAGACATAAATTTGCTTGATTTAAAACCCATCAGATAACCATCTAAAAGTAAAAGAAGATAAGAGCATCGCTGTGCATAATTTGTGTGAGTGTTTGTGTGTTTAAATGTTTTGAATGTGTGGGTGGCAGGCCTCCAAAACAAATAGCACAGACAGAAAGAAGCCTGCTGAGGCTCAAACTCACAGTCCTCAGGGGCTAATTAGCTGTTTTAAAGCTAAACTTCCTCATCTGTTGTGTTTTGGGCTTTAATTGGTAGAATTTACACTAATTTAAGATCAAAATGAACCCTAATTAAAACCCAGGGAATAAATAAGAACTTGCCTTAATGAAATAAAAACAGCTTTTGTGATAATGTAAAAAAATAAGCCCTTAAAATTTGGAATAATTTAAGGGTGTGGTTTCCTTTGTCTTCATCCAAATCTGCCAGTAAAATATTGTATCTAACAAGTTAACGCTCACATAATTATTCATTAATTATTATTTGACAAGAGAAATTGAATCTGTCACAGTAAACATCCGTCACAAACAGACTTCCTGTTTCAACTTTCTCCCACACTGCTTCCTGTACAGTGTTGTTTATCACAGGTTAGCAACGATATTTATCATTCTTGTGGATTGTGAGTGATCCATGCTCTAAAACCTAAAAAGAAACATGAACCATGATGATGAAGACCTTTAATCAAAGTGTCTGATTAACTGATGAATCAAGTGAGAGGTAGGGTCATTTTCTTGACAAGCAACCGTTTGTGTCACCACTGGAGTCACTTCCTGCTGACCATCACAGGGACTGCAAGTTTGAGGCAGAGACTGTTTAATACATGGATGTTGTATCCATGACGTCTAACATCTGTTTCTGATACCGAGTTTTAAAACCCATTGTTGTCGTCTGGAGCCATATTTGAAATGGGTTGGGCTTTGAACCTCCTCACTAACAGCTAGAGGTTCCCCACCTGTCAGTCAGGTGAGCTTTAGCCCCTGATTGGGCAAACTTGTGATCTTAATATCAGGGATGCACGATATAGCTACATTGATATTGGTATTGGCTGATGTTTGTCATTTTTAACATACCGGTATCGGTCCAATGAGCAAAACTAGGTCGATATTAACAACCGATGTTTTTCCACCTTTTTCCTGACTACGCATAGTTCATCGTGATTGCCAGTTTTTCTCTTTCGGTTGGATGTTTTGTTTACGTCACCATGGAGACCATAAAGCTGATGATGTTAGCCTAGCTGTCATACTCGCTCTAATAACCGGCTTTTAAAAGCAAGAAAGTGACAAAATGAACAAAAAACGAAGTTAGTCATGTTCTTTTTTGGGTCACTTTTGCTGGTCCAAAGCCCGGCTAAAGGAGAAGGGTTGATATTTTGACATTAAAAACAAAAACAAGAATCGACAGAAGAAAGTTCATTTATAGTTATAAACATAATATTTACAGTGTTTTTACACACTTTCTGGCTCTCCTATGTTGTTATTCCTCTCTGCTATGTCATCCATGACGATTACATGAAAATGACTTATTACACAAATTAGGTGATGACATTAAGAAATGTTATTCAGGTTGGTACATTTTTATCAATACCCAGTTTGTGTTGTTCAAAGTAACACAAAAATGAAATAAAACAATGTCAAGGTCTAGGTCTGTCTTTTAGTCCAAGTCTGTCCCTGGTAATGGTACACACTACGACTGAAGTAAAGTTCAGACATCATTATTACACACCCGCCTCGTCTGTCAATACATCATTACACCACTTAACAACATATACAACGGTAGTTGTGTTGGGTGCGAGTGGCAGAGCACTGGCTATGTCCTCACCAATACTAAAATCAAACCTAGGCAAGAAATTGACAGTTATATTGATACCAAGTAAGAAAATGATACTGAAATAAATCGAGCTCTGTGGTGGATGATCATTTCTCTGCACACATTCATCGTTTTTAGGGGATTAGGCCTTTTTTTTAACCTGGCCTACTTTAACTTTGATATTTTTGGTTTTGAGTTTAAAGTTGTGACAAACACTGATTATTTGCAACAGATGTTGATTTTTCTTTGTGGATAAATCCTGATGCCAAGATATTATCTGTGTCCAAACCTAACCTGACCAGAGAGGTCATAAAACTGAATCTTTTCTCAGTAATTTGTAATGTTTAGGAAAGTACAGACAAATAATGTTAGCCTGCCAAAAGCCAGATTCCACATGTCAGTCTCAACAGCAGGGACAAACAATTTAGAAGACGTGTTAGACATAAAACCAACAGAAAACAACAGAAATGTAAGATGTATTCATCGTTCTCACAGAGACTTCAATCAGCTCAGCTTTCAAATCAAACAACACGGATTAATAACGTCCCACACCTGAGCTCGAACTCGAAAAACCATTTCTTATAAAATCCATCCTCTTTGTGTGACTCAGTTCTAGTTGGAGGTTGAACAGATGCAGTTATTATGACTAAGATAATTTCAGTGTGACTCAGACAGATAGTACTGTTACAGTAGAGTTCACACTCTGTGACCTTTAAGGACTCGGTGCAAGCTCTTCCTCAGTTTCATACACAGCTGAATTGGTGGTAGGGTACCTTTAAAAAAACACACATCCTGAGTCTACTTTTTGAGAGAGGCAGAAAGGATGAATGTCAGATTTAACTTTTCTCAGGGTTTCATTTTCTCATTTCAGTCCTGGGTCTACTTCTCCAATAGTCCAACCATCAATTCCTGCATTTCATAAATATAAATCATGTCAGGAGATTCCTCCCACACTTGTTTCCATGTTGTTGTTTGTGGTTACAGAGTTTGACCTTTTGCAGTCTAACAAAGACTGCACAGACTGCTGATAATGGAGACTAAAATAGGAGTGTTTTTATCCCTATTTTTTCCCCTTCATCAGCCAGGACTCTATTTTTTTCCTCTTATTGAAAAAAACAGACACATTTTCTTTAAGCATAAGCTCACAGACGGTTACATTCATCACATGATGAACAGATGATTTAACATGAGCATAACATGTGACCGAAGCTACAAACCCAGAATATTCAGAAAAATACAGGAAGTATACCCCATCACCATGACTTAAAGTCAGATGATAACATCTGAGAACATTATCACAGACAGAACAGAGGAAGACTTCTCCACATAATAAAATAAAGAATACAAACATTAAAATAGCCAGTAATAGCTTCTTGTGTGTGTGTGTGTCAAAAAGGGGAAGTGCTGGTGACATTTTAGGAAGTGGAATTATTAAGTGTTTTCACTCACATGAATGCTTGAATATTATTGATTTCAGTATTAGTGGTAAAGGGCCTGTCTCCACTAAGACCATTTTTGGTGTTGGCAGTTCCTATGACCTCATTTTCAGAGTTTATATTACTGGCACTTCCTGTTGCTTGGATACAAGAGTTGTACTACTGAACTTCCTCTTCTTCCTGTCATAGTGATTGTAAAGCCTCTGTATACTTAATATATATATACAGTATATATATGAAGGATGCACCGAAATTTCAGCCACAGAAAAATTTTGTTAGAAAATGGCCCAAGAGTGTATTTTTCATTTTCGGCTGAAGGACTTTTATCACCGGAACAACACGGCCGAAACGGCATGTTGTGATGACACAAGCGAAAATTGCAGCCAGCATGCTCTTATCTGGATAAGAGCCGATGTATTTCAATATATCTGAGAAAGACCCACAGATAGTGATTTGTAAAGCGTGTGATGCGTGCACGAGAAATGATCCAGGCCACCACTTGGACATAGGTTTAAACTGTTAATGATAATGTTCATTCCAACCCACATGCTGCAGTTATTCTGCAGTGATCTGATCAAACTTGAGTCTGTCAATAAAAACATTTGACAGGATTTGTGTCATAGCACTAAAAGTGGTTCTACACCTGAAAACCAAACCTCAGTAAAAAAGAGTGTGGCTGGTCTCTCCTTATAGACTTTAGACAAAGCTGATACTAATTTTTTAGGGTTCCACTCCCTCTTGATTTTTTATGGGTCAGTGATGGAGAAGTGACTCTAAACAGCATGGCAGTATTATTTTCAACCAAGAGAGCTGTGAGTGCAACAATCAAAAATATCCGAAGCTAAAAGCTGACTATTGTTACCAGTGCAACAACGCTGTTAGTGGTCACAGGCCCTGATGCAGGATTAGAATCACTGCGGTGGCTTGCAAAGCTTTTTTTTCCCCCACAAACTTGAGACTATTTTTAATTCTTTTTTTTTGTTTACATTAAAGATATCAATACTGTGTACTTTTTAGGACATTAAAAGAAAACCATGGAGAAAAGCAAGTATGTTTACCTATTTGTTTACTAAGAGCTGATATAAAACAGCTGCAGCGTGCTGACTCTGCATATTTTCGTACTTCCTTTCTAACAGGAAATCAGGGTGAGACGTGTCAGATTTTAATTGGCGTCACAGTAGTTTGTAACTCTAAATGAACAAAAAAAAAACCAAAACACTTGCACAGTAAAAGCACATTGCTGACTTATTTCTAATTAGTGTTTTTCTTCATAGGAGTAAGGGATATAACAAGTGGAGATGTCTTTCATTGGATGCAAAATTCACCAGTCCCCCCAAATTTGTTTTTTCTCTTTTTCCAAGAAATGTTAAATTCAAGGAAATGATAAGTATAGCTCGCGATAGCGATGACTATCAGAGCGACACATACTGTGAATGATTTAAAAAAAAAAAAAAGGTTAGACATCTGTGTGACCACTCGGGAAACTTTAAGAGAGAATCTGAGCTACTTTTACTTCTGTAAAGAATTCACATGCAAATCATAACCGTGACCACATTTACCCAATCGAAGGATCTCATGACAGAGTTTCAACTTCTACCCTCTTCAAAAGCACATGTCAGTCTAAAAAGGCGCTATGTAAATGTTTATTTGGAAAGATTGTAGTTTTATCACTTCAGCTTGGATGAAAGACTTTGGGCATTCAGTGTAATGGTATAAAACCATTAAGTAAAATGAAAACAATCATCAGAATGTGTTGTAGCTAAATGCTAATAGGACAACAAGGAGTTAAGTGATGAATTATTTTAGCATTAATCATTATTTTATTGAATTCTTAATGCTAATGCCCCATGAATCAACACCACGAGAGCCTTATCCTGTTTTCTTAAATGCTGTTTTTCCCCCAGATCCATTAGTGTTTGTTTTTTTGATGTTGTTAATGATTTTCTTTCTCCAGACTCCAGCTGCAGGCAACCTTTTTTTTAAACTTGTAAATAAGAACAAGAAATCTTAATTGTTCCAGGGTCTGAATCAGGGACGGCCAGGAGAAATGACCGGGCTGAGAAACTATCAACAAAGAACGACAAAAATCTGAAAGGAACAAAAGAATGAGTGTTTTAGAGACTGTGTGAATGAGTCAGTGGTCTGATGATGTCATGCGTTAAGCCCTGATAAGAGGCCGGCAGGTCCACAGGTGGAGTGGATGGTGATAAAGTGAGGTCTAAGTGTGCACCTCATACAGAAGGAATCTTGTCAACATCACATAGATTCAAATTAATCCTATTTGAAGAGCATTGTTTGAATGGAAGTTTGAGTAATGAAAATGTTTTGTTGGCATAAATTTGATACATTCTGGCTTCACTTGAGATAGCTGTTGTGCTGTCCATTTTTTATGCAGTAAGTGGTGTATACATAAATATATAGACAAGGAGTGTTCATGAAATATTTAAAATCTATTCACCATATTTTCAAACATAAATTTTCTTCTGTTATGTCATGGTTTCCTGAGGATAAACCATGCAAACTCTGTTGATCCTCTGACCCTCCTATGGAAGGTCTTACAGGAAAGAAGATAATAATAATAAAATAATAATAATTAATATCTCAAACAACTCCTAGTTACTTTTCAGCCTGGTGCTCATGTTCTCCTGAGGGTAAACTGTTATTAAATTTGGTGTTGCAGTAATTAATAATCAGGTGACGACATTGCAATAATCATTTATGTTCCCGATGGTCTCAGTTTGTTTTGTAAGCCATGTAACAGCATCAGTATCAATTCAAGTCTGTTTTATAACCAGTAAACTGCTCAGCATGGGAGCTCTATGTTGTTTTTAGAAGATATTAGCATGCTAACACAAAAATTTGACTTTGCTTGGTCCTCAGGAAAATCAGATCTGTTTGGCATTATCAGATCTCAGCAGAAACAGCAGTTTGTCGCAGTAGTTAATGTGCGTGTCCCATCTGTAGAAACTTCAGTTCTCCTGCAGCACAGCTGCTGGTTTTGAGCCCCATCTGCAGTTCTCTGCTGCATGTCTTCCTCTGCTCTCTTCTCCCAAATTTCTGTAGTGTCTTCAGTCTGTCTATCAAATTAAAGCCAGTATAGGAAATAAAGACAAAATAAATAAATACTAAAAAAGGCTACAACTTGTGACTTACAAAAAGATCTCTGATTTTCTACATAAAGTGAGTCATGGTGACACCAACCTTGGATTTAGGCTTCCTTTTATTGTCATTACACAAATTACACAGCAGTGCATTTGGGAATGATATTTCATTGCATTGGTTTCCTGAAATGTAACATGCAGTGTGTGGAGTAGAATAGATTAGAATAGAACAGAATGTACTTTATTAATAAGAAAATTCAGTTAATACAGTATAAATATATGAATATAAGTATGAATATTAGAGCCTTGAACTTCTATATCATACATAACCAACTGTATTCAATGAGGCAGCTATGTTTTTGAGGTCATCATGTCTTACCACCACAGGAAAACTGACAAATAATATATTTTGTACATTTATTATTGGATTCACTAAAGAGAGAACAATAGATAATGATACATTGGAGAGACACTTGGGATATTCCAAGGTAAAACAACGTATTTGATCGATTAGAGAGATGTGGAAGTGGACTTTTTGGAGTCAGTTCAGGAAAGTGATGCCTTAATTACTACAAGCACTCAATGTGTTAAATGACAGCCCCCATCCACCAGAAGCAGCAAACAGGAATCAATCCAGACAGTGTTTGGAGTTCATTTACAGTATGTCTGTGGTTGGGTTTTCAACAGTATGACTGTTCTTGCTCCAAACCTGTGGCTTCCTGTTTTGCACCTGTTTGCAACGACTCATTAGCATGTTAAGTCATGTCTGTTACTGCAATATTAGCCTCCGCTAGTGAGAGAGAGGACAGGTTTCATGTGACCCTCCTGAGGTTTCTCAGGTATCTGTGGAATGTGTGTGTGTGGTGTGTGTAACTCCTTTATTCTGTGGATGACTGAAGATTAGAACGTCATCGGGCTGTGAAATGTGAAAGTGACGTTTGGTTTAGAAACCGGATTCAACACACACTGGCAGACTCTTTTGTTGGAGGGAGTTGGCGCCACCGTGTGGTCAGCTAGAAGCTCAGCGGTGGAGTGAAAGTCAGCAAATGGGCTCAAAGGTTTTCAAATAATAAAATCTTTATTCATTCTTAAAAAACAAAACAGTCATACATTCAGTCAGTCATTTTTTTTTCTTTGTCTGCTTTTCTTATCTGTTTTTAACTTTTTACTGTTTGCTGTTCTTTTTTTTCAGCTGTTTTTACTGCACTTTGTTACTTGTATAGAAAAGTGCTATACAAATACAGTATTATTATTATTATTATTATTATTATTATTATTATTATTATTATTATTATTATTATTATTATACATCCTTATAAATTACACATAAAACCAGCAGGGACATGAAAGGCTATAGAGATCATTTCTGCAGATATGTGTATCTGAAGTCAATAAGATAAGAACATTCATTGGAATATTTAGCAGGTAAAGACCTTACTTTTTACATTTTAGTGTCCATGTTGGTCACGAAGATGATTTAAAAATCACATTTTGAAGCCCTCATGAGTCACAGAATCCCTGTGAAATTGAGTTAAAGATCCAGGACCACATATTGGAACTAAATGACATACTGCTTGTTTTCAAATTCCAGTCCATCTCCAGGTTATTCTCCCCTGTATGAGCACACATCCTGTTGACCTGCAGTGTTATTGAAGCTGATAAGCTCCCCAGTAAGTGCTCTCTGTCAGGAAATCATCTGTGATATCTAAGCTGACGCTGTCTCCTTCTCTGAGGCTGACGATCTTTGCTACCCACACAGAGCACTCTGTCGAGTGCGGGAATGTCCCCTCAACCAGTTTCTTCATGCTCGTCCCGAACGAGGCGTTTCTTTTCAGAATCACAGACTTGGTCTGGTTTTTTTCCCTGGGGACTCTGCTGAAGGTGACCTGGGCGTAGAGGAAGTACAGGCCGGTTTGTGTGCAGTGGATGGAGTCCTCTCGCAGGTCGAGGGAACAGGATTCACTCTTGTGTTCAGCCTGCCAAGAGCGTCTGTCCGGAGCTGTGGGAGAAATGAAAACCACTCTTAAAGTCGCTCGGTTTCAAAACAGGATTCTCATCTTAGCTATGAATCTTTTGACACATAAAACCTCTTCAAACCAAATTCTAAAATCTCCAGACTCCCTTTCAAACATTCTCTCAATTTTTGATCCTAAGTTGAACAAAGACATTGTTTAAATGAAGTTGATCTTACAATTAACGGCTAATTTGCTTCCATTTGGCAGACAAAGCCTGCCCTGCCAAACGTATGATGTCTAAGCCGTGGGCTGTAATTATAGCTCTCGTCGATGCAGCCCACATTACCGCTCTGCTCAGGTTTGTTGAGGTTTTAGGAGCCCACTTCACAGAGGAAAGAGGCAGTGTGGTGGGAGGAACACAATGCCTGAGGCTGGAAACATGACAAAGCTTTACTGTGGGACTCTCACATCAGTTTCTACTGACTGTGTGAGCAGGCAGATAAACTGTGTCAACGCAGTGTAGGTTAGCTGTGTGCTCAACTTAAGACTCGCACACAGACTTCTATACCATGAATTTATATCAACCAGTGCATATTAAGTTGACTTAATGACTAAATGCTAATATCCTCACGAGTTGGCCCCAAATTTGGTGGTTTGTTAAATAAATTTAATATGTGATATTTAATATTGCAGCTCATCTCTATTTGTTGTGTCTAAGCTGTAGTGCAACCACCTGCCACTAGATGGGGCTGTAGCTTCAGTCAATGGCTAACGTCATCATACTCTAATGCTTGAATGTAAACAAGCTCAGATATAGGATGGCGTCTTGAGTCATGGTGAAATATGGCTGTTTTTTATTCTAGAGATAAAGTTGTTTTTAGTCTGTGTCTGATTAATCTGGCGTATAGCTACCCAACTAGAGCAATGCATAACCTGCACAGATGTTTACACTAGCAAAGAGGACTGAAGGCTGGTGGCGCTAGCTCTGCTAGCATTAGCTAAACTCTGCAAGCCAATCTCTTGGGCCAGTGTTTAGCCTTTTTGAGTAAATTTAAACAAAATGGAAAGTAGTTGCTTTAGAGCATTATACATTTCCCAGAAACCTCTCTGTTTTCAGTTTCTAAGGAGCGTTACTAACGGGAATATACCAACACAGGATGGGATGTTGAGGCTGCTAAAGTAGGTGTTTGATCATAATCGAATAATAAATTGTTAACAATTGGGGGTGGGGGGGCGTTTTCTTGCAGCAAATGCTGACAGTCGAAATGCTGAGCCCTAACCCTAACCACACCAGTCCTATTACAACCTGGGAACCCCTTACGACATTATAGGCTGTGTGGTTTCCATGGTGATGGGGAGCAGAGCTAAACTCTAGTGACACACACCAGTCCTATTTATTGCCTCTGTTCAGAACCCTTACCCCTTATGACATCATCAGCTGTGTGGTTTCCATTCATTTTAATGGACCGAAGAGATTTAGAAAATGTTACATATTTTAAAAAATACAAGGGTTAGACATTTGAAAATTTCAGGGGTACTTTTCCTGAACATGCTGAGCATTTCATAATTTGTGAAATGAAAATCAGTGAAAATTTGAACTCCGTAAAATGCTGCACTCAGCATGGTTTCGTAATGTTTAACTTTGGCACCCATCTTGTAAACAAAAATGTTTGTTATCCTCCTACAGACACACTTCTCACATTACCCTGTGTCCCTCTGCTTTACCTAAAGACTTCCCACGTTTCTCAGAATGACTTGTCACCATTTACATAAAGAGCATCTGTAGGTGTCAAACGCAGCAGCATTTTCTGTCCATTAGCAGCATAATTACAGAAAGTCACATTGGTACAAAGTAGAGTCAGGTCTTGTGCTGAAATCACATTTTACACTTTGGTCAGTTGAGACTGCTCTGTCTCTTCTATGATGTCTCTGTCTCTGTGACTGAAGATAAAAATGATGGTTTTAGAAAGACATTCTTTGAAGTGCCAGGCGCTGGCAGCTGAACCTGACACTGTTTGTTGATGTCTAAGAAAGATGAAAAATGTGTCTGGTGTCACTCGAAATGTCTCTCGACTTGACGTGTCATCATCTATGCTTGAGAAGTTTTTCTATGAACTATACGCAAAAATCAAGACATGCAAACTGGAGGACTGAGGATCCTAAAGCTCAGCTTACATCACCAAAGCTCCCATCAAATGACATTTTAGATTTTCCCTCAAGCGCACAAACAGACTACAAACACCAGAAGCAGTAAAATGATAGCATCAGCCCTTAAATGTTACACACTTCAGAATGAGCTGCATGCTTGAATGCAGACAGTTTTTTTCTTTAAACCACAGTTTTATCTAGACATCTTCCTGCCTCTTGTATTTCACACAACAACTGTAACTTTTATCTGAGGTCACATCCTTTTTTTTAATCTTTTCAAGAAGTTTAAAAGGTTCCTTTTATCACCACACGTCTTCATTTTTCTGATACACTTTACGCTGGTGTTAACCAGGCCTCTCTTTCTCAACAGCAGCTTCTTTCATCCTGCAGCCTCTTGACTTTTGTCTGATAAACACAAAAGTGAGCACATATCAAATATTCTGGCTTCCTTCATCAGCTCTGTGTAACTGTTGATAAATGCCTTACCTCGTTGTCTTGAACAAAGAAAAGTAGGGTTAAAAAGAAGATCTGATCTCCATTAATTACAAAAACAAACACGCCTTATTAAGAGTCACGTCATTACCACAGTGTGTGCGCGATTCCAGCCAAAAGGTGTAGCTGTATCTACTTCAAACAGACAGTCCTCTCAGACCCTTTAAAATGAAGCTGCAATCAAACTGTCATCACTCAGTTTCTGGCTCAGTGTGAGAGTTCACTGGACAAGACTGGATTGTATTGGGTTTAACTATGTTGGTTTGGGGTAAGCGCTGCATGATTAATTGTTAAAAGATCACAATCTCAATTCACACATGTACGTGTTTTTATTTCTAAACAGAGACAGTTCTGAAGCATTTTATTTCACGAGCTGCGTTATAAACAAATCCCCCCTAAACGCAGCACCACCGCTGCCTTCTCCCTCAACCAACAATAAAGCGTCTTTACAACATGTGAGCCTGCTGCTGTCGGCAGCAGTTAAGTGAAGAAAGAGTGAGTGAGAATTATGGCGAAGGAACGTCTGTACATTAAGACGAGTGAAATGGAAGAAAGTCGTGGTCGTAGTGGGGAAAGTCTATAGCAATAAAAGCAATAAGCAAAGTTCCTGCTGCTTACTCTACTTGAATGACTGTTTGAATATCCTTTTTTATTTTTTAAGTTCATCAGTGCAATAAACAAAAAAAATGGTGCCAAAGAACCATGATCTCAATCTAAGCAAAAGAAATTGTGATTCACATTTTTAGCAGAATTATGCAGCCCTAATTGGGTTAGACTAGGCTGAATTTGATTGGTTTTTGGTTGAACTGGGTTGGACTGGAGTGGTGTAAATTAGATCAGACTGGATTTGAATGACTTGGATTGAAGTGAACTAGATTTGGTCGAACTGGATTGGCTCCCTCTCCTTTTCCAGCATCTTCTTTTTTCCACTCTTTCACTCCTGCTGTTAGAACGTCAGTTCACATGTTGTATTAATGTAAAAGGCAGCATCCTCTGACTTTTTGGCTACATCACATCTCAGCTGACCTGCTGACACCTTCCTGAAATGCTTTTTAGACTTTCAGGATTGATATGTGGAAAAAAAAGGCTTCAGCCAGATGCTCTTTAATTTCCCTTCTGTGTTGGAATATCACTTCTTATAAATGCGGTGATTCAAACACACATTCGTCACTGAAGAAAATAAAAAAAGAAACTGAGTTACAGCATTAACCACAAGAGGAAGTGTACTCACACTTGATTAGCTGGATGAATGAGGGAGAGGATCCTGAAAAGAAACAATTTCCCACATGAGAGGCTTTCATTTTGTTGTAATACCTCAGAGGGGTTTAAGATACCGGCTGCTGTAGCAAATAAGATATCTCTCTTACCTGGTAACTTTGTGGGAGTCGCAGATGTGTCAACTGGAAAAAAATCAAGTTAAATGAAACTTTATTCAGTGAAATGTCTCAGGTTATTCTTTTAAACAACAAATTATAATATTCATAGGAAGCTACATGGGGTGAGTTTAAGGTAAACACAATAATCTTTGATATTTAATCTGTTTACCTGCTGGAGTGACATAATCTGAGCCCTGTAAAGCTGCAACACCCTGGAACAGAAAGTCAACAAACCACCGTCATCGTAATAAATGTTATTATCATTGTTCATTTATCATCTCAGTGGAATTTAAGAGCAACATAAAAAGTGTCATGTTAAAAAAACAAACTTTTATAATAAAGAAAAGCTTTGCTGTTGAATTTATAGTGTTTAGATGATGATTTTCTATTAAAGGAAGTTTAACAAGCAGTGAATTCTTTTAAATCAATAGAAAATCATGTTGTTTAATCATTTATCTGGAAAACCCAAAAGTGAAATGAATGGAAGTGTCCTGAGTCAGACTTTAACAAAGGGATTGCTTGTTTTACCCAGTACAGCAACAACAGAGCATCTGTGTTTGATAAAAGTACAGGATACTGCAGCTCCCTCAAAGTCACAATAACCCCCTTAAAAGGTCAAAATCTGTGTTGAAATCTGACCTTTAAGATTTTTGTTGTTCAGGCATAAAAAAGTAAAAAAAAAAAAAAAAAGAGAGAGAGAGAGAGAGATCAGAGTCACATATCAGCTACAAAACAAAAAACCTAAACCAGGCACTGTGTCACTGTTGCTCTTGTGCTGCTTTTGGATCAGTCAATCAGGGTGCTGCTGCCATCTAGAGGCAGGCAGTGATAGCATGTATGTGTGAGTGTTTGTGTGTCACCTGCACTAACCTCAGCTGATTTCGGTTTGTCTGAGGTGAGAAGTGCAGCCATGACCACCACTGCAACAGTCAGGAGACCACACCACACGTGCAGCAGCACATACCTCTGAGAGGGCCGGGACGGAGCCTCCATACTGTCAAACACACACACGGTGCACACTGTCAGATAGTCAAAAAAATATGATTTTTTTTCTTTTTTTTAAATGTAAGGTATTAACTAAAGAACATCACTTTCAGAGGACTCCCTTCACCCACTGTCAGATATCTGAGCAGTTACTCATACAACTAGCCAGAGTTTCTCCAGATTTCCTTTAGATAACACTTTGAGGCTCTTAGGCTTAATTATTTTTTACTTTTTATCATAATACTATGGTTACCACAAAAATAAATAAATAAATAAATGAAAGCTGTGTAGTATTTCTAAACTTTTTTGACCTTTTCATTTTGGAAAACCTTGACCCTTAGTGAGGCTTTAGACCAGAGGGTTGGCCAGGGATCAGGCCTGAAGTGGTTTATTGGGAGGATCTGGACAATTCAAGGTGGGGCCACGAGGACAGGTGTTCAGTTATAACACTGAAATGTCGAAATATATAGCATGAAACTCCAGCGCTGAAAATGAGTCTTACTCCAAAAGTAGAAAGAATCTTTTGAGTTCTCTACAAATTATGAAAATGAGTCCCACTCCAAAAGTAGAAAGAATCTTTTGAGTTCTCTACAAATTAAATGCCAGGTTTGTGTTTAATGTTGGTGCACATTTAGGAGGAATGTTCAGAAGCCACTTGGTCTTTTAGACTGATATTAAAATTCTGAATAAGAGTTGAAATGGTGCAAGATTCATTTTACACCCCTGTATATGGGGTCCATTGGTTTGCTGTGTGTGGCTAGCACTAGCAGAGCTAGCACCACCATCCATGTTTACATGCCAGTTTAATCAGACACAGCCTACATAACACTTCTTCTATTTTCTGGCTCAGAATACTGAAAAATTATGTCGTGTCACAGGATGAAAAATAAACTGTTCAAAAAACATAAAGGCCCACTGACTGAAACACTTTTTTTTATATGTTGACACGTGATTTCGTTTGCACTTTTCTAAAGTTCATTTAAAGTTTCTCTGTTGCTTTTAAAAGAAGAACTGACTGAATTTGTTTCCAAACACTTTTTTTGTTGTTGCTTACAAAACATGAGAAAAAAAAAAAACCTAGAGTGAGTAAAACTGCTGAGAGTTCCTGGCTTCACAACAACCAGAAATATTCAAAATAAATGACTTCATGGCTCAGTGGACATTTCTTTTACTTTAAAGATTACATTCCACATCCAAAAATGTCAGCGCAAAAACAACAACGGCTTTCACTGTTTTTGAACAGAATACATATATGCCTTTCAGGTCCGTAACAATAAAGATATTGATCATTAATTTAACCGACTAATCATTCAAGTAACAACTAGTGAGGGCAGCTTGTTGTTTTATTAAATAAAAACATGCAAAACTGGTGTTCATGTTGAAGCAACAAAAACAAACATATCGATCAATTTCAGATCCACATCTTCCACATGTCAATAAAACAGGATATATACATATAATAAACTGTAGAAAGCAGAGAAACTTGAAGCATAAAAAATATGACGTTTGGGAAAGTGTAAATGAAATTACTTTTGTCAACATATCAATAAATGTCTGTTTTAATCAGTGGGCCTTTACTTTTTTTAACAGTATTTATATGCAAATAACCTCAAACCAAGTCTCACAAAACTCTCCAGCGTCTAATCTTACCTGCAGTCTTAACTTTATACCCACCATACTCCTCCTGGTGTTAGAATTACAGACCAAATTATGAGACTGCACCTCACACGGATTAAAAAACACTAATTGAAAACCACATTTCAGCTCTGAGGAATACTCTGCAGACCTTTTGAACAAAATAGGAGCACAGGAGTGGGATCAGAAGCTGCAAGTAAACTCCTGCATGTGATCTGAATGTCTGAAACGTTTATTGGCACCATTTTGGTACAAAGTTAAAGCCATACCATGAAAAAAAAAATGCCTGTATCATGGGGGTGTTTGAAGTAAATCTGATGAGTGGAGACAAAAGGGAGGAAAACAATCTTCTCTGGTGTGTTTGTGCACTTCATGCCACCCTCTGCCCTAGATCAACACCTACTGCTCTAAACCTCATATTAGGTAGAAAAAGGCAGCTCTACCTCTGCTGGCATCAGTGGAATGTGCTGTGAAATAATGTCTTTAATGTTGTGGCTGTGAATATCTCTCAACTTCGTGGTGTCTTAATTTATTAAATTAATTAATCACCCATTTCTCCGTCATAGAGGGTCTAATAAAGTTGAATTTTAGATACTTTGAAAAGCTTTTTTTAATGTTTTGGTTAGTTTATCGTCAAACAGTTGGCCACAACTTCAAATTTCGATATGAGGACTTATACTGCTTGATTAAATATTTCACATCAACTTTAATGAGCAAGCCAAACTAGTCAGAAATAGTTTAAGAGGACACCACCTAACAGTAACTCCGTACATACTTGCAAGTTAAGATAGAGGAGAAAATCTGGGAAACTGAGTCAAAAGCTGTCTGACTGCTAGTGGTCGCTTCTTGTGTAATCCACATTGAGTCTTTTGCTTACATTGCATTGTGGGTATTCTGCTGCATCATCATGCTCAGTGCTGCTGTCCTCCTGGGGTTTTACCTGAGAATGAGGGTTTTTTTCAAAGGGGGGTCTTGCTGACGTGAGTGGCCTGTTAGTGCACGGTCCTGTTTGTTTTCATACTTGTGAGGGGAAAAAGGTGAGACCTTATCGTGTTTTCTAACAAACCACACACCCCGAGGAGTCTTTCGAATGGTTTTTCAATCAAATGTCAAACCTTTAAATGAGAGCCTCACTTGGTCTGCAGGTGATTTCCAGTGACATACTTCACATTCTGGTCTCAGCACATTGCTCTGCTTTACATTCCAGCACTTTGACAGGATGAGTTACAAGCTTTCCACTCAGTAGATGTACTCTGTGATTATATGTGTTGACATTTAAGATAAAAAAGACAGACTGTTAGCAATATTTGTTCTAAAATGTTACATTTTTGACTATTGCTGCATCTTTTGAGTCCGCAGTTAGAAAAGAAGAGGTATTTGACATATTCTGATGTAAAAGTGTAAAAAGATTTTAGATCACAAAGAAGTGCAGCATCTTTCATTAGTTTTTTTTTTCAGCACAAAATACACAGACAGCCAACAGCTTCTGTTTTTTATTACTTTTTGTTTTTGTTAAATATATATATATATATATATATATATATATATATATATATATATATATATATATATATATATATATATATAGATAGATAGATAGATAGATAGATAGATATAGATATGTGTGTGTATATGTATATATATATATATGTATATATATATGTATATGTATATATGTGTATATATATATATATGTGTGTATATATATGTATATATGTGTGTGTATATATATATGTGTGTGTGTGTATATATATATATATGTGTGTGTGTGTGTATATATGTATATATGTGTTTGTGTATATATATGTGTATATATATATATATATATATATATATATATATATAGATATATAGATATATAGATATATAGATATAGATATAGATATAGATAGATAGATATAGATAGATATAGATATATAGATATATAGACTGGATGTAAAAAATTGTACTTAATTTGGTGTTATTTTTTTAATTCAACAAAGTATTTACCTGTTGCTCTTGAACCCTGTGAAAGTGCCAAAATGATTGCATATTTAATAGGAAAAAACAAAGACCTCACTCATAAAGACATCCTTCCTGTCCAAACATGTTTCAGCATCTCTAAACTTATCTCAGAACACTGGATCATCTCCAAACTTTTATCTCAGAACACTGGATCAAAACATCTCAGAGCCTGGCTGATCTCAGATTTTTCAGGAATGCAAATCAATATTTTCAAACAAATCCAAAGAGAGGAACACAACTCACTCACCAAATCTTGACTCACCTGGCATATGTTGCACTCTCAGTGTCCAAATTCATCTGCTGCCTCCGTGTCAGAGGCATGTCATGCTAACAAAGCTTTCACTATGACATGGGCTTATAGTTGAGATGAGATGGAGGTTTTTTTTTCCCTCTGTGGAGGGAAAGCTGTGGTGAGGCAGAGAAGAGGAAGGAGGCTGTCTGTGGTGTAGGTGGCTCTGTGTAGGATGGTGAAGCGTATTGCCTGTGTGTGGCGAAAACTGAGAAGCGGTGTGAAACCTGTATTGGATGAATGAAACCAACATTTTCAGATCTATTGAGAGCACAAATTGTTGCTCTTTTCTGGCTAAAGAAACACAGTGTAAAACACCTATAACACACTCTCAGGATGTTCTAATCTATGAAATACACTGTGAATAAGGTCTACATTTTAAGGCCAGTGTGTGTTGGTGCTGCCCCTCACTGACAAACAAGTGCTTGTGGTCTGTGGGTTGTGATTTCCCATGTCAAGGTCGACGAGTTTAACACCCAACAAGCATGACAGGGACTTTTTCTGATCAAGATGTGTTCAATCTGGATTGATGTCAGATGAAAATATCAAGGTATCTGTTGTTTGTGTAGCATCATGTCAATGCCCACTCAGTCTGTTTCCCCTCACAGTCTGTTATCTGGATGAAAGAGCAATGCCCCCACCCCCACCCCACTCCACCCCAACCCTTCATGAAGTGCTTCAACTTTGGATGTTAAATTACGTCTAGAAAACTACACTGAAGTTAAAACCACTGATTGGATCACTCTGATCGTAAGATGTGGCCGTCCTGATCGGACTTGAAGTGAAAACTCAACCAGGTGATGGTGTGTTTGGTCACAGTGGGGCTGTCCTCTGAAACAAGCCGTCCGCTGACCTGAGGTCTGTGGAAACTTTCTATACAGCTTTCCCTTTTCCTTTTAGTTATCAGTTTCTCTCTCTGTCTCTGTATTATCCAAGGGGCAACATCTAGTAGAGAGAAATGAAGCCTATGTGGAAGTGCCAAAGGTTGCTGTTCTTGGAGAATCCATAAGAAGCTGGCTGCAGAAAGATCAGAACTCATGACATGAAGCCAAAAAAAAAAGATTTTAACAGCATTTAAAAGCATATTTACAGCCTGGTTCAAAAGATGGCTTTGGTCTGAAACACTAGTTTTGCGGTTGGCACACATTGCACAGGGGGTGAATTTTTTTCTAACTCAGAGGTTTAGAAGATATTAGGATCACAAATTTGTCCAATCAGAGGCTGAGCCCAGATCATGTGACTGACGGGCGCCCTATAGCTGTTAGAATGGAAGCTCAAATCCTGCATCATATCCAAGATGGCCCTGTCCAATGATGCTTTGTCTGACTGTTTCAGGAACAGACAGGTGATGTCCCGGAGACTACGTCTGCGTTTTATCCCGTCTGTGTTGCATGGACTGGTTTTCAGAAGATTTGAAGTTGACTCGTTTAAATTTGTGTATATTTATTTTTATCATCTGTAAATCAGAAACATTTCCATTTGTATTAATCAGCTTTACAATTAAAAATGTTAAGGATAATTGAACTGAAGGGAATTTTTGAGTTTAAAACTATAAATAAGTTTAACCCTTTGAACCCGAGGGTCCCCCGATTGGGGAACTTTGACATCACTATGCAAACATAGCATGAAATAATACACTAACCATGAAAGAATATAGTGATGTTACACATCAAATTAAACAGCAGATCCTGAGCTACAAGACTATAAAAACTTTTTTCACATGCCACAAACTCAACTCAAATTACAACTGAATGTATCTCGACATATCAAACTCTGTATAGCTCCATAATGTCAACCTATTCGCCATATTTTGTGTTCCACTGCTGCACTGATACACTAAAACCTCTCTAAAATTGTTCTCCTTCACTTTATCAGAGTCAAACTTTGCAGGGATAATGTTCATAAGTTGTACTATTGTCTGATAAAGGTTTGGAGCTTCAGCTGCTTCATTTTCAAAGAGATATTCATCCTGAAATTACTTTTTTTTGAGGGCGAACCTACTTTTTTTGTTGTTTACAGAGTTTCCTGGGCGACATCTTAATTTTCTCTTTACCAGTATCACATATACTCATATAAACACATCTGAACTAATATCAAAACTTTTCCCTTTACTGTGACACCAAAGTTATTCAAATAGACCTTGTGGTTGCAGAGATATACCTGTTTTATTATGGGTATGCAATTTTCGAGCAGAAAGAATAATCAGTGTTTAATGCAGTTTATTAATTTAACTATATTTTAACATACTTGTGGTGAATTTTGTATTTGGTCTGTAATATCAGTATGGTGATACTGTCTTAGATACAAAAGTATGATCTGTATTTGCAGCTGGAGTTTTTAATGTCCAGCTGTCTGCACTGATTTTTTATAAGTCACCCTGCTGGGTTAAATACTTGATTCTGATTGGTGGAAACCTCTTGAGAATGGCTGCTCAATTTGGATTCATAAAGGCGACTTGTACTAATCATAAAGGTAACATCTCATCTATGCACACTCATGTTCTAGGTTACAGGAAAGTTCACCTTGGTCCAACACTCAGTAAGTTTTTTAACATTTCTTTGAGACCGTGACCTTTTTCCACAACTCCCAAGTTTTTTAATGATCAAGATAAAGTTCGACATCAATCTGCAGAAAGTAAAGCCTGTCCGGTTTTCATGTTCAGCTTTTGCTTTTCTTTTGATCAAACTATCCCTGAAACAGTTTTGATCTCAGTGAATAATGTGATGAGCATAAGCTGAACAGTTACAGTATTTCAATTGAGGAAGAGGATTCTGTGTATGAAAACGGTAGTGAAAGCTAAAGTCATGATGGATGCCAAGAGTGAGAGACAGAGAGAGAGAGAGAGAGAGAGAGAGAGAGAGAGAGAGAGAGAGAGAAGTCCTCTCTATTTCTCATATGTTTTTGGTTTCATGCTCTAGGGGACATCCCCAGCCAGCAGGTTTATATTCTCCTGGATTTTTAAATGTCGTTAACTTTCTCTGGCTTCATGTTGGCCGAACACTCAAATACACCCACACACGTACACAAACAACATGAAAGCCAGGTAGGCTGGATGTGAGTTTTCAGGTGCTGTCCCCTCTCACAGCTGACAAAGAGGACAAACCCTGAGCACTTCTTCCACATTACCTGTCATCACAAGGGTGGCAAATATACTCTTTCAAAGCGCAGATGGCGTAGTGGTTAAGGTCGCGCTCCATATGGCAAGGGCCCTCGGGCAGCCCGGGTTCAGGGCCGGCCTGTGGCAGCTTTCCAGCGTATCACTTCCCCTGTCTTGCTATATCTATATCTATATCTCTATATCTATCGACATTTACAGTCAATCAATCTTTATTTATACAGTGATAGACAGAGGTTAGCTTGAGCACCCTGACTGGTCTGAGGCCGTGCTTTACAAATATCCCTTTTCAACAGAGCTGGTGCCGGTGCTAGTTCCAGGCTAGTGCCTGGGTTAGCATAGTTTTTCTGTGTTTCCAATGACAAAGCATTGGCTCCAGGAGCTAAAAACTGATGCTTAGAAAGCACCATCTCTTTGCTGGTCCTGAGCAAAGCAACAATTACGTCAGGGGGCCGGAGCTGGGGGTAACCATAACCACTGATCGGTGCTGGAAAACATATTTTTAAAAACAAAAATCGCAGAGCGAGTCGACTGTTATATCGTTGGTTTCTCATTCAAAACTTCCACATTTGATGTTGATGGTTTATTGGGACACTCAACACCAGTTATTGTTGGCTGTCACCACGGCAACAAAACAACAACTCTGCTCTGTGTAATGGTGCATTCCCTCTACATCAGAACTGGGAAAGGGAAGTGGGAATAATGTCATCTTCGAGTTGGCAGTGTTCCAGTAACACAAGTCGGAAAACAAGATGGCAGCTTCCACGAAAGCTGTTCTTGCGCTTTCCCTGTCCAAATGTAAGCAATTTTGGGACAAATATGCAGTCCTTTTGAAGCCTACAAACACAGTGAAGAGGAGACACAAAGATGGAGAAGGTAGTCTATTTTTTCTTGCTGAGTGTTGAATTGTTTTTCTTAAACTATCGATCGCATAAAGTACTGTCTAATCTAATCCAATCTAAAAAAATATCCAGAGGTCATCCACAGTCATCCACAGTTTTACCATACACTACTTTTATCCCTTCTCTCTACATACAGTCACTGAAAAAACATGAAAACAGCATGTCTGGCGCTGATCTACCAGGGTGTATTTTTTAGCCGTTGTTAGCATACGTTAGTGTGACAAAAAACAGAAGTGTAACAATAAACAGAATATTACCGGAGCTCACTTATTGTTTACACTGCTGGTAGCCATCTTTGAGTGTCAGCTCAGGGTTGGTGAGGATCCCCTGAGTTCCCAGTAGGACATTCCGACCTTGGGGGACATTTTATTTTAAAAATTTCCCACTCGGAAATCGGAAATCCCGACTTTCGAGTACAACTGGAATGCACCATAACTCTCATGCAAACGCATCCCACAACTCTGGGCAGAAAAACACACAGCGCATTGCTGGTGATACATCCACCGAACTTTGTATTTCTCAAGCACACAACTTATCTTAACAGCAACACATTCACATTATCCAACACTGACAACCCACCGTGTTTGTTACAGTATGCAGAGACATACTGACATTTTACGAAGTGATGTGGCTCCAATTTGGCTCTTTTCTGATGGAAAACCAAACCAATTCTTAGGAAGAACAAACTTAGAACCAACTAAGCTCTCGCACCGAATGAGCACTGGTGGAAAAGTGATATTTTGTGTTCTGTCACCTTTCTATTGGTGCCTTTTTCCACTGTTTGAGCTCCTGCAGCTCTTCTGTGGGATTAGGCCACACGGACCAGTTTTCATTGCCCACACACACTAACAAGTCTCGACCCTGTTGCCAGCTCACAGTTTCCTTGCTGGGGACTCTAAACCAGCCATGCCATCATCACAGTTGTTCCAAGCTGCCCTGATCTTGCCCTTTTTTTGCTTTCAACACATCAACTTTTAAAACAAAATGTTCACTGACAGCTTATCATATCTCCCCCTCTGACAGGTGCTTTTGTAAAGAAATAATCTTTGTTCTTCAGCCGGCAGAGTTCATGATGTTACGGGCTGATAAAGTGTGTACAAACAATGTGCGTTTGGGAAGAATAACGAGGGAGATCAATGCTGGGAAACAAGATTGAGAATGTTGATAAAAGTCATTCAACTTCTGTTCTTCTGATCTTCACTTTAGCATCTCCCTGAACGTTTCCAGCTCCTCTGTCCACTACAGGAATCCGTGTTACTAAGTGTCTGTTCTGTTTCTGTTTACTGAGCACACAATGTCTGAGTGAGGTCCTTAAAGATACCAGTTATTTCTTAATTATCAGGTTAGTCTGCACCTGGTTAGTCCAGGGGTGATTCTAGGTGAGGTCGTGGTGAAGAATGTGAAAGTGGTTGTGCAATATCTGTAGCTATGAAACTGACAGTAGCACAAACACAAACATATCTCTTTGTTTTTATTCATAAGAGGCGTTACATGTAAAAGCTGAAACTTCCTTTGATGTGAGGAAATAGTCCCAGGAACTGACTAGACACTGAGTGTGAACAAAAAACAGGAACTTGAACACTTGTTCCTGCATTTTAGCCCAGATAGAGATCACATTTTAAAAAAAAGCCCTGACAGTTTCATTTTTCAATTCACTTTCAGCTTATAACCAGTCAGTACTGACACTGCCTTCATTTAATACACCTTAACAGGTGTTTCTGTGGCATCATGGAATTCCCGTGCTTTCGCTGGCTGGTTGTGGGTGGAGCATTCTATACAGACGTGTTTTTTCTACTTCTCAGCTCGCGCTAATGAACCTTTTTATTTGGATTGTTAGTGACAGGTGGGTGTGTGAGCAAACAGTTCAAACCTCAGATCTGCTTCACGGCATTTTGTTTGTCATGATACATCTCTTTTTCATGAAGTATAACAAGCTGTTTGATGAGACGTTGATGCTCATTCTTGGTCTTTGGAGACTGGAAAGCTTTATTTGTTTCATCATTACACTAGAAAACATGAAATTACCCTTTAACATGCAGACAGTCTGATACTAAGGCCACATCCTGTAATACATTAGAACAAAGAGCCTTTGATATCAATCAGCAGTGACATTAAATCATTTGAAAACAGCTGTCAGATGTAACGTTTATACCTTCCTCCCTCAGCCTCAACATCCCTCCAGCCCACAGACCACCATGGGCTCAACTATTGTTGAAGTGTTTTACTTTTGTTTTTTTTTTTTGTTTGTTTTTATTAGCATTAGTATTATTCTCATAGTGTAACACCACATGGGGTCTCAACTCTTAAGTCGGTGCTACCTTTTTTAAACTAAGATGTTTGATTACTTCTAAAAATTGAGTTTTTTGGGGTTTTTTTAGGGTCCATTTACAATGACAATGGTTTTAAGATGAAATGCAAAGGTATTGTTGCGTTTCAGCCTCTTGTTTACACGGAAACAGCGTTTAAACTGATCCAAACTTTTGAAAATGGCCTCCAGAGTGGAATTTTTTTGAACTATCCACCACTTTCATAGTGGTAACTTGAATTGCCATGCGCGGCCCGTACAACAACGGTAACAATGGTGTACTACCGTTTTGTGCTTGTGCTGCTGAATCCTCTAAGCTCTCCACTTCTGCAACCAGTGAAGCCGCATTCAAGGAAGAGGGCCACCAAAGGTGCATCTCTCTTTGCCAACTACAGGCCCGACATGCATACTACAGTGTTTTCAGGTCCCTCTATGTTTCCGTGTAATGTGTAAGTTTTTTTCACTGTTTTTTTGCGTTTTCAGGTGAAAAGTTATCTTGCAAAACGACCCCTTGGTTATTTTAGGGGCTTTAATACCTTTAGTAAACAAGAAACAAAGGGAGAAGAGAGAGGGGTTGAGGCCAGGAGTCAAACCAGCAACCTCTGAGATGAGGATCACAGCCTCTGTATATGGGATACAAACTATGACCTCTATGCTAAACTAGCCCCCCTTCATTTTTTCATTTCAATATTCTGTTAACGTTAAGAATTAACACATGAGCTGAGCAACCTTTGCTCACATAATTCTTGAGTGTTATATCTTCATTATGCAGAAGTAGATCTGTTGGCAGTTGAGAAAGAACTTCATTTACCTAAACATTATTTTTCTGTTATATGCCAGGGCCCGTATTCACAAAGCATCCTCTTAGTGACGTCATTCTTCGAAAAATCTTAGAATTCCTCAAATTCTGAGGTTTTAAGAGAGCTTTTCTGTTAGGACGGGGGAGGAAGACTTTGAAGAAGATTAAGAGTAGCCATGATGCTGATGTCGAACTTTCCCAACATGTTAAACACAGTCTGCCATCTGTGACAGCTGATTAGCTGCTGATCCACCATCTAAACAATCCAGTAAATGAGGATATGGGATTCTATAACATTCATACAATTATTTAATACCAAAGTAAGAGAGGTCAGCAGCCTAAATGGTCACCAACAACACTCACCTGTTTGAGAACAACTTGGCTTGTGTGCTGCAATCTCCGCTCTCGCTTGGGATTGCAGCACGAAGCACTTCTCACACTCAGGAAAGACGCACTTTGTTGGTCAATGCGCTCCGAAGTCGCCTCTTTCCTTGTTCTGTGATCCAGGGGCCCAGTTATCTTCTTAATCCTCTTTTATTCTCCTCCATGAACTGAGCCAACAGCAGCCACCGCTCCTGTGTCCAGTTGGGATTTCTAGTTCTGTCTTGGTCATTCTGCCACAATGAAAGGACTTTTTATAGGGCGCTAGCAGCATGGCCAGTACACGTAACAATAAGGCAAATCAGTATAATCGGCTTGGGAATGAAGAAGAATTCAAACATTTTGAAGCTGTGTCACAATTAATTTCATTTTGCTGAGTTTCATCATTATGACGTGAAATCAATGTCACAATCACAGTCCAAGTTATATGACCAAGTTGATAGTACCATTCATTAAGAGGAGCAAGAAGTCTTTTCCCCTTTCTGCAGTGGCGTATCCAGGACATTTTTACCGGGGTGGCCAGAATGGGACACAAAGTTAAACTGGGGTGGCATATATATATATATATATATATATATATAGTATATATATATGTATATGTGTGTGTGTGTGTGTGTGTGTGTGTGTGTGTATATATATATATATATTATATATATATATATATTAGGGCTGTCACTTTTTCAAAAAAAAATCACATTGAACGAATATAAAAATGACCCGTTATTGGTTTGAATATATTCGAATAACCCCCCACCCTCCACCCCCATGCGCTCTCCTTAACAACAGGACAAAGCTCCAACACCTTCGAATAAGACGATAAGGTAAAATGTATAACTGTTACTAATTTTGTTATTTGACAAAAAATACAAGTCTATCAACTTGATCGGCGTCAAGTGTGACTCTCTTTTTGTTTCCAATATTACCTGCACGGTACAATTCACGCACGAGCACGCGCACATGATCGCCGTGACCGCTCCTCTCGACAGTTATTTAATCAATAACGGGGTGTTAGAGGGCTGTGTGGGATCAAAACAACTTAACATGAGCCAAAAAGTCTCTAAAGTTATAATCCTGTTCTCTGTCTCACTCTACTGACTCTGATCAGACCGCGCTGTATGGAAAACGTTTTTGATAGACGCTTCATGGTGACGTAGGCGAGCCGTGCGTGTGCCCGAAGTCTGCTTTATGTTGGAGTAGTGTCCGCAGACAGACCAGCGGAGGAGCGGCGCTTGTTTGAACGTGAAGCAGCGGGATGTGTGTCTGCAGACAGAGGAGTTTCTTTCACATAGGCTGACATCTGAAGGACACCGCAGATATTCAAATGGATAATTAGAAATCAAATATGAACTTTTCACCTCATATTTGAACGAATATTCGAAGCTTGAATAAAAAGTGTCAGCCCTAATATATATATATATATATATATATATATTATATATATATATATATATATATATATAATATATATATATATATATATATATATATATAAACTGACCCTAGATCTCTCAGTTAGCTATTACCATTGATTGACAGCGTTTCTCTTGTTTCTTGTGTTGACGAACTTGGCCAACTACCTATCTGGGGTGGCAACAGGGGTGGCCAATGAGATTTCAGGGGTGGCACTGGCCACCCCTGGCCACTCCCTAAAATCGCCACTGCCTTTCTGTAACAACCAATCAGACTGCATCATACCAAGCAACGGGTTCAACCCCACCTCCTCACTAAGATCAAAGTTTCTGTCCCCTACTTGCTCAGAGTTGCTCTCAGAAACTTCCTGAATCTCTCTTAAGCTGAGATTCCTTGCTATGACTTTTTAGGCTAAGCTAGGAGCTCTCTGAGAGGACTCTGAGAAGCTTTGTAAAAATGGACTGAGGTTTGTTTCTTATTTTTATCTCTAAAAGAGTTGCTTCCTCTTTCTCCTTTTGGTGATGAAATTCCCTTTTTCTGCACAAACTCTGTACTTTTTGAATACAGTTAAAGGACAAACTGGTCCTTAATGAGACAACATGAGTATGTATTAATGAGACCCTTTGATCTGTATTCATTCTGCGTCTTGTAAATTTAATTTTTTAGTTACTTGACACCAAAAAGAGCTTCTGCTGGGGAGTGCAGAGTCACACCCACTGGCGGTCTAACAGAGGCACATTCGGGCTTTCCCATCCAAAAATAAATTCTTGGACAGTCACTGAATCCCTCAAAACATTTTGGTGTAAAGTTAGCGTACAAAATTTCCATCTGCAAATCTAAAAATAAAATTCCCTCTTCCCCCCGTGAGCACAAAGCCTTTTCATCTCTCCTGTGTGCATGTGGGTGAGTGTTAATAGTTACCTTCCCGTTCCAGATCCTCTCTGACATCATTAACATCATTTTCTCTTTTTTTTTAACACACCTTTTACATATTTAAAATGTTATTTCCCTTTATACCGTTGTCTGTTTATGATTCAGGTATTTTTTTAACACCGTGTTCTGTTTTCAACATTAACTTTTATTCATGTCTAAAACAGGTAGTCAATCTTCGCTCTGGTTTGGCTTCTTTTACTTTACTTTAGTGTTTCTTTGCATTGTCAAATGTTAAAAAGATTATCCTCATAAATTGGTCTTTAAATTTATTGCAGTTTAGGTTTTCTCTCATAACTTGTCACCGGATTTTTTTAATTTTTTTTTTTTTTTTTTTTTGCAACCTTGCAATGAAGTTGTATCTTTTAACCACTTGAACGAGGGACAACCCCGAGGTGAAACCATGGACTTTACACACGTGTACATGAAGAGGCCCTGTTTAACCAGCTGTTTACACGCTGACTCATCACTTTTAACAATGTCAATCACAACTGAAGTCATTTAACCCTGTAAAGCCTGACCAATCAAAAAATAGATAAAAAAAAATCTAATATTTGTAACTAAGATGTTTACTGACTCTTTTAAAATATTGTTGTATCATTTTGTTGTATCACATTTGATAAATCGAGCAGTTTTTGGGAACATTTCTAGTAAATATGTTGTAAATATTTAGTAAATATCCTGTAAAAAATAGAGAGCTGAGAGCAGCTATTTTGAAAAGGGCCAAAACACAACTGCAGCTGCCTGTAGTGGAATGATAATCCTCAAGGGGGTAAAATACATTTTTGAAAAAGGTTTTTACGAAACCTGTTTATCATGTTGATGAGATAGAAGTCTTTGAAACTCATGTATTAGATGTAATATGTTTAGAAATATAGGGTTAAAGCTCCTGTAAGGACTCTTTCAGTGGCTGCAAAACACAATAAAATCCATCCTGATGCCTCTTTATGACTCATAGAAAAAATACGAAATTGAAAAAGTTATTCGTGTTATTTCATTGTCCCTGAAACTGCTGTGAGGGGGAAGGTGTCAGAATTGATGACTGAAGCTGACACGAACGAAAAGTTTCCCATGGCAGCTTTAATTTGGATCGTTACCAAGTGTGAAGCAGGTCTCACTTTACATTTTTTGTCATGCTGGATTTAGAGAGCGGCCTGTGACCTACCAGTTAGTGTTGAGTAATAACTGAACTGTCTTTTACTTTCCTTTTCTTCCTCAGACCTAAACTTGATTCTCTTGTGCATGCGCGTATGTGCATGTGTCTGGTCAGCAGCGGCGTGTCTTTGTCCGTCTCCTCCATGGTGAACCAGTTGCTCTCCAGGTCTCTGAATCTCTTGATATCAGCTTCTTTGTGACCGACATCTGCTTTAAAATACCACACAGAGCAAAAGCACAGCGAGGTGGAACATCTCAGCGTGGGGGGACAGTCAACGGTACTTGGAATTTATTGTCAGTTATCTTCCCTCAACTTGCAGTGGAGACCACCTCTGGAAGGAACTGAGGGAGTGGAAAGTCTATCTGCGTTACAACACCTCTGCTGCTAATGTCTCCACATCCGCTTGTTAAGTGGTGACGTCACTAAACTGTTTCCGGGTCCAAGTCATCTTTGATTCCCACATTTTCAATGTTATGTCCCTCGCTGTTTTAGACATAAAAGGACGATCATTTATCCTTTTTTAAATTTCCATGCGACCTCACATTTTTTTCTAAATATTGCAAAAGAATTCAAGAATACTGAATTCACTGTTCATTCATTATTGTTCTAAGTTATGAAAGCCACAAATACCACTGTGTTACTCCTCTGTAAATGACACGTAACTTAGAGCCTATGCTGAGCAGTGGTAATGTTAATTTCTCAGACTCACAAGGTGATGAATTAACGTGGCCTCTTTAATCGTCAGTATGTTGACATGAACTGAAACGGACAAGATTCATCACGTATTGTTAGTCGGCATAATATTAAAGTACCTACAACTTACGAACCTGCATCTGAGCCAGTAGACTCATGATTTGACAGCTCTGTAGTAATCCTTAATGACCTCATTTGCCCTCAAATACCTTTTTACATACACACTTGTGTTTACGAATGCACAGATTTCAGTTACGCTCAGTCCTAACTTATTTGCTAACACCTAACTCACCTCAACTTTGTATTCTCTCTTCTTCATTGAAGCCTGAACTGTACCCTTTATCATGCCTCCAGGGAGGACACACACACTCAAAACTCTGTTTGAGTTGAAGGAGTTTAGCCCCTTTTTAACCCTAATTGAAGAATCAGCGAAAAAAGAAGTGATTGTGAAAAGATTGATTGGTTCTGCCATCATTTCTCTGCCAAGTCATAAAAAAGCGTGACTGTTTTTGGACATGGAAATGGATAAAACGTCACGGATGACGTAGGACTTAACAAGCGGATAGGCAACAACTGTGCAAGGCTGGTGCAAAACTTCAAATGAGCTTTGTCTGCTGACGGTTGACTGTGTCGGCCGGCAACAGTTCAGGAAAAGAGCACGGCACAAAGACCTGATTTAAAAAAAAATAATAAAAAATATGAAATGAGCAGAAATTAACCAGTGTTTGGTTCCACACATCTGCAACCTGAAAGATAAAACTTCACAAAATCCTAAAAGCAGTCAGAATCGGAGCACACGTCCAACATGTCTGTTTCAAACAGCGTGGGTTAATCATTGACATGTACTGCTGCAATACCTGCTTCAGAAAATAAATAAAGGAGACACATGATAGTTTAAATGTGTGGGGCTCTTATACTTGAACATAAAACCTCGGCTGCAGGATTAACACATTTTCCTAACCAGATGACTCATCTGTTCACACAGATAGCTTCACTCATGTTCCTAAATCTGCTAAAGGAGAAACTCACTAAAAAGCACTCTTCATGAGCTCCACTGAGTCATCATCGCTCTGTGGGAGGCGGTGGTTCCCTTTGAACCACTACAGCACAGCAGCAGCAGTTAATTATAGAAAACATCTCACCAGTTGCAAGCGAAACAACGAGCTGCGACTCAAACTGCTCTTTTGTTTAAGTTCAGTGTCCTGAAGACGCCCCGCTCGCTCTCCGTGCACACACGCTGATCCAGGATGAGTGGTTGTCTGTTTCAGGCTGGGTTTGAGATTCAAACTAAAAAAAAAAAAATCCAAGATGTTGATGAGAGTCCGTCATTGAAAAGCGTATCTCTTGACCTATTAAAGAAAAAATAGGAAAAACTTGCTTTTGATGACAAAATACTACATTTTGCAGTAACGTCTGATCAGGTCAGAGAGGCTGTTTGCAGTTTGCTTTCCAGTGTTGGAGGCTCACAGCTTCTAGCAGCTGTTTTTGTTGATGGTGTGTTTTCTCTAAGACAGTTTGTACACACTCTGTAAGCTTTGAAGAAGTTGTACTTAAACAACATTTCGAACTCTTTTAGAGGGGCTGGATTTTTCTTATTTATCCCTGTGATGTTTCAGCTACATTTCAGTGATATCGACTGCAGTTCTTTCTCAGGAAAAAAAAAAATAAAAAATTTGGAGAATATTGGAGCTGATATTCATTTGCTACAAAAGTGAAAATATTGTTTTAAACAATACAAACTCCAACACTTCACTTTGTTTTAGAGCCATCAAGCATGTGTTTACTGAACAGCTCTCAGGCTCAGCAGCATGTCTTAAAAAGTTAAATGAAAACATAAATAAACAGATTTTATCTTTCTCTCATCTCTGTTTTAAGTTCAAACAAAAACAAAAAGTGCGGCGAGTTCAGAGGGTCAGCAACTCATAAAGTGAACTGAAAAGTGGCTCAGAACCAATCAGACGGTGCTGTGGGCGGGACGACGCTGCACACAGAGTACTGACTACAGATGGATCAATTTCTAACCGTATTATTTTGCTTCAGATGCAGCTGTTCCTCTCTTTTATCAGCTGTCAGATTTTTAAAAAATCCCAATGCTGAAATGGGTCAAAATGCCGAATATCATCTCTTCTAGCACTTGTATCAAAATGGAACACAGCGTGCTCTGAGTCATCCATAAAGTGGGCAAATGTTTGTAGAAATGTGGAATACTGATATTTCCCCCCCACTGCTTCTTCTGTGAGTCAAATCAAATTGGGACATTCCTACACATCATGTGGGAATGTCCACCTGTTCAGAAGTTTTGAATGCAAATCACAGAATACCTGACTGAAAAACTGAGTCTAACAGTTACCTGTTCTCCTGAAATTATGCTTTTGAATCATGACATTGTGCAGAATCTTAACATAATCCAAAGACTGCTGTGGCTTTCAGCAAGTACGGCTGCCAAAAAGATGCAGGCAGTAAGATGTAAGACACTAATCCCCCCTATTTAATTTGATTTAATTTTAATTTTAATTTTAATTTCAATTTTATTTAATTTTATTTTATTTTATTTTATTTTATTTTATTTTATTTTTGTTTTGTTTTGTTTTGTTTTGTTTTGTTTTGTTTTGTTTTGTTTTATTTTATTTTATTTTATTTTATTTTATTTTATTTTATTTTATTTTATTTTATTTTATTTTATTTTTGTTTTGTTTTGTTTTGTTTTGTTTTGTTTTGTTTTGTTTTGTTTTGTTTTGTTTTTTTTTGTTTTGTTTTGTTTTGTTTTGTTTTGTTTATTTTATTCAATGTCTCTTAACTAAATAGTGGCACTTTTATCATTATTATCTGTCCTTTTACCCTTATTAAATTAAACTGCCTATATACTTATTTTCTTTCTTTTTCGCACTTACTGTAAATGCTTCTATGTATGTGTACAAATACAAGACCCACAGGGGAAGGGACAGGAGGGTCGGGGAGAGATGGGGCTTTGAAAACTCTGTTTGCAGGATTAATTTGTCATCCTCTTGCTCTTCATCTATTTTTTGCTTGTTTGTTTGTATTGTTATTATGGCAGTAAAATGGATGTATGAAGTGTTACAAAATGAATGTATTGGAGGATATCTGTAAAGGCTGTTAAAGTAAATAAAAATTTGGTCAGTGATAAAAATTCTGGATATCAGTGCTGATATCTATCCCTAAAACAGACATGTTTGTCTCACACTGACATACACTAAACTGACCACATGGGCATTAAAATAAAGGAGGTAGGTTTGATAGTAAAGGCTTCAGAAGTTAAGAATATTGTATAGAAGCACTTTAAAAGTGTTTATATTTAACAATATTTGATATAACGACAAACACTGTTTCTGCTTTAGCAGATGTGATCCTAAGGGGAACTCACTCAGTGAGATAATATTAACTGTACGTCCACAAGGTGGCATTAGACAACAAGTCTGTCCGCTGCAGATATACTGTATATATTTAAGGTCTGTATGTGAAGCAACTGAACTATAAATCTCCATGTGGTAAAATGACTCACCTCAGTCTTGTGAATATTTTGGTTGTTGTTGAATAAATTAGTGATAAACAAAATGATACTGAGATAAAATGAGAGGGGGATCTTTTCTTCCCTCCATACATCAAATATTAAAGCTGTATTCAATGCTGTTAAATAATATTTCATTTTATATTTACAATGATTGGTTTTCAACAGTATTCCCCTTTTTTCAGGTTAGCTGAAAGTTTGTATGGTTTTGCAATTTGTTGACATGTATTTGAAGTTTATAGTGTGATTTTCCATAAATATAAACAGCAGACTGTATATAGAAAGGACAGCGTGGCTTCGCCTTTTACCATTATACGAATTTAAAGCCAAATACCCCCCTCAGAGGCGCCACCTTGTGCTGAGCGAGATGGCATCCATTTTTTTTAACAGTCTATGAAATAAACACTTTAACAAAAAGTAAAAAATGACACCAAACGTTCATCTTTTCATTGTTTAAGGGTGTTTATGTTATTAAGTATTATTAAGTATTACATTATTACATATTAAGTTACTTTTCAATGCAGCTAAATACTGTTTCTCTGTCTATAAAGAACTTTTTTCCCCAGAAGAATTAGAGATACGTATACATCTACATTTCTTTTTTCAATTAAGCTATATTATTTTATCATTCCGTGTTTAACATTTAAATAAAGTTTCAAAGGTCTTTGAATGTGCATGTTTCTAAAGCTGTTCCTGTCCCTGGTGGAAGGTAACACTCCTACATCACCTGCAGATGGCGGTGTTTCACTAGAAAAATAAAATCAGCTGGCAGGTCAAAGAGCTTATTTTGAAATCATCCTAAATGCAAACACATGATGCAATAAAAGGAACAAAATTATGTTCCAAAGTGCATCAAATGGAGCGTGTGCAATAAAAAGGTTTTGTGAGTGAAGATTTTCCGGCATGCAGAACTACAGCTGACCTCTCCTCTCTAAAGGTTGCAGATTCTTAACGGGCAGAAAAACACTTTACTTCAATTACAAAGAACTTAAAGACAGGATGAGGAAATCATGGTTTTAATGTGATGAATGATGTCCTCGGGTTTTATTCTCATGACCTGACACGGACATCTTAAACTACAATGATGTCACAGCCTCGCTGTCTGTCCTCAGCCTCAGTCTGGGACTGCTGGACAGCCTTGATGCGTCCTGCAGGAAACAGTTCTGTTTCCCTCTGCTCCTGGTTTCCGTTAAATGAGGATGTTGATCCAGCAGCCTCCATCCATGACTTGTTTATCTGTGTCAGAACTCAGCAGGGGGCACGGGGCACAAATACATGTCCCACACAGGCTGGTTATCAGGGCTGGCCTACTGTTTTGGAGGAAACACACCAGCTGCTGGCTGCAGAGGCTGACTGGCAGGTATCTCATGAGGAAGTCACTACACAGCTAATGAATGATCTGATCAATAAACGCCACGCGAGGAGCTATGAAACAAACTGCGGCTGATGCCTCATTTTTACAATCAAAAGCAAATAAAACCCATTAACAGCATTCAAACATGTTCAAGTCCAAAGGATGTATGGAACTGTATCATATCATATCCGAATATAGGACGACCCTGATTATAAGACGACCCCCTCTCTCTTTTCAAGATCAGTCTTCAGAAAAAGATTCTGGTAACCAAAAATTACATTTTTTATTGAAATTCTGAGAAAATCAATGAAATAACAGAGACTGCGATTTTGTTTTTGGCTGTAAATATAATCACTAATATCTGTATTTCAAATGTGATCCTGATGAGAGCTCTGCAGATGATGCCTTTCTTTATGTTTCTCAGTAACAAACTCACTCACCCTCCTGTCAGTCTCTTGGAAACAGATGCTTTGAAGACCATGATCAGTTTCTTTTTAACAGTTAGTATTTTTCAGGCCATCTTTGCTGTGATTGGCTGATCACAGCAGCCACAATGAGGTCATTGACTTTACAAAAAGCTGGTGCCCTCTGCTGTTCAGTCATATAGTAACCCTACAGTAACCTTAATAGGGTAATTACCCCAACATGTTCAATGAATGCAAAGCAAGAAAACTGTTTTTTTGTCTTAAATGATTTGAAAATATTTTTTGGTATCAGACACCTCTGCTGTGGGGTAGGTGTCAGATAAAGTGTTTTTCAGCCCGTTTTCCTGAAAAAAAAAAAAAAAAAACAACTTTTTTTTTATTTTTTCAAGTGGTGTGTTTGACTAATGATTTTGCAGAATGCGAGATTTTGCTTATAAACAAAACAGACCCAACAAAACATATGCGTGCAAGTTTAGCTAAACTATGCTGTAGCCGTAGCAGACCAGGTTAAATCTAACACGGGGCCATGTGACTCCACCAAGTTATAGACAAAAATGCCCAAAAATCTGTAAGTAAGTAAGGAAGGAAGTAAATAAATAAATGAAACACTAAAAAAAGTTGCACAAAATCAATCATGAGATAAAGCCTGCCATTTTGTCCACAGGGGGGCGCCAAAAATCACCACAAAACAAACACAGAACAAGTTCCTCACTGGAGCTTTAATATTTTTTTGTCCATTTTTCTTTTAAGATATTTACTTCTTACCCTCCTTTTTTGATTTCACCTCATAAGTTTTACGTCCATCACACCGGTGTCTGACCTTTATCAGTCAGTGTATTATGTGTGTGTGTGTGTGTGTGTGTGTGTGTGTGTGTGTGTGTGTGTGTGTGTGTGTGTGTGTGTGTCTTTTTTCTTTGTCTTCATTGTCCTCTGTGGCTTCAGTGTTCATTTGGAGTTTCTTCAAGTTTTTTATTACAAGTAACTTTTGTTTAATAGAAACTTTAATTTTATTTGCACTTGGGTTTATCTATCTATCTATCTATCTATCTATCTATCTATCTATCTATCTATCTATCTATCTATCTATCTATCTATCTATCTATCTATCTTCCACCTGTAAGAATCATAACCTGGGTTTTCCATCATGTCTGATCTCACTGGACCATTTATCCCCTAAAAAATCCTCAACACAAACAGAAACCTCGACATCAAGGTCCACCAGCTCCCTGAGGCAAAAACAACGCTTAAAGTCTCCTCCTTGACCTCCTCAAACCTCTCCTCTCTGCACCATCCCTTCTTTTCTCTCCTCCTCCTCCTTCAGTCCCCTCTCTGTCACAGTTTTTCCACTTTCTTTTGGCCTCTCTTCACGTCCCTCCCCCGTCAGAAGAGACTCGACTCTGTCTCTCTATCGACTCTCTTCCAATTGTTTACACCGTTTGAATGTGTTTTTGTTTTAATCGTGGAGAGATTGAAACAAACGTTTCTTTTTTTACTCTTCTCCTTTTCGTCTGATGGAAAGTTGGTGCGTAACCTGCGACTTAAAAGCGACGAACTAATCCCGGAGCTCCTGGCTGGGAAGGTGAGTGAAACGCTTTCATTGAACATATTAAGCTGAGGGAGAGGAACTGAGACTGTGGTGGTTTGAGTGAGAGGCTATGTTGTGATCAATGTGCGCGGCTGATACTTGGAAAAGTTTTCGCTTTGTGCGACAATGAGCAGTTTATGGAAACAGCGCAGCTTCACCACAAAAACACAGATGTTGAAGATCTTCATCCACACCTACACTCACCTTCCAGGAAGCATAGATCAGTTCATCTTATGCAGTTATTTTGCTTTCGTTTCTTAAAGACACTTTATGCTGAATTTATGCACATTTTCAGAAATATATCAGGAATAAATATATCGATTTCACCGCAACGCGTGACTTACAAAGAAGAAGGTAAAAAAAAAAATACGAAACTCTTGTTGAATTGCTGTGAAATTTAAGTTTGCATCAAACAGAGGAATGAGAGCAGTGGATGAAATAGATTTTAATGCAGTTTTGCTGTGATTTCTCCTTTAAACTTCTGTAACAGAATTGAGGCGAAAATCTACAGTAGTCCAGAAGTGCAAAAACACAACGAGTAAACAAAGAGAGAGAGAGAGAGAGAGAGAAAATGCAAAATCAACCGAGTATGCAACTAAAATCAAATTTCACAAACTAAAAAAAAAAAAAAAAACAGAAACAAAACAGAAAATGAAAAACAGAGTTGAGACGAAAATTGTACGGTAGCCCAGAAGTGCAAAAACACAATGAGTAAACAAAAAAAGAGAGAGAAAGAAAATGCAAAATCAACAGAGTATGCAACAAAATCAAATTTCAAAAACTAATAAAACACAAACAAAAAAAAAAGAAAATGAAAAACAGAGTTGAGACGAAAATTCTACGGCAGCACAGAAGTGCAAAAACACAATGAGTAAACAAAGAGAGAGAGAAAGAGAGAAAATGGAAAATCAACAGAGAATGCAACAAAAATCAAATTTCAAAAACTAATGAAACACAAACAAAAAAAAAACAGAAAATGAAAAACAGAGTTGGGGCAAAAATTCTACGGTAGCCCAGAAGTGCAAAAACACAATGCGTAAACAAAGAGCGAGAAAGAGAGAAAATGCAAAATCAACAGAGTATGCAACAAAAATCAAATTTCAAAAACTTAAAAAAAAAAAAAAAAAAAAAAAAAAAAAAAACAGAAACAAAAAAAAAATGAAAAAAACAAAAACAAATGCAGTTTAGCAAATAATAAGCGATGAAATGTTATGTGTAAAAGTTGCCATGGTGCAGAATGGTCACTCCATACACTAATTATGCAAACAGGTAACACTGCAGCTTGATGTAATAACAGTAGCAGATTTTTATTAAATGCAGTTAAAGACGAAGTACACTGCCTGCACTACAGGAGACATAAATCTATGAAAAAAGGCACATTTTGGATACACATTATTGAACAGAGTTGTTTTATTTGCATGAAAATTCTTGATTTCATTTGAAAAAGTGATTTATATTTCAATAAATGTAGAAGAATTGCTCAATGAATAACAACAACAATGAAAAAGAAAAGAAAAAATTGGTGACTTTATGTTTCTGGCTGGGGAAGTATTTTATTCCTTTTTTTAACCCACACACTTTAATTGTTTTGCTCTAATTTTGATCATTCATAGATAAAATAAAACAACACCTCCTCTCACCAACATGTGATTAAAACACTTGCTCCAGTGAACTCTTGGCTCCTTGTCATCGCTTTTTTGCACTTGCAGTTCTTTCCCTGCCTGTCTGAGAGTTTTTGGCACCTCCTGCTCGGCTCTGCTCTGAAACGTCTCCAGCTTCTATCAGGAGAAGTGTGAGTCAGAAAGGCTTCTCTGGCAGGTCACCTCCATCGATTCACTGCAGAGGAAGTGGCTGGGAGGAGGTCTACTGTTTCCTCGTCACCTCCTCCTCCTTCTCTTCTTCTTCCTCTGCTGTTTGACTTTCATTAAGGCTCAATCAGAGTTCTGGATCTTCCTCCCGCTCTGTTTTTGGGTCACTGAGGAGCATGACTCAGGCTGATGAAACGTGGCGGCGAGGTGGCTTCAGCCAAAACAAGAGTGTGACAATGTGAGCGTGATGTGTGAGTCAGCTCTCATGTCGTGTCGGTGAAGTTAATCGGGTGAAGCAGATTGAGATGAAGTGCTTTTCTCCTCGCTGCAGATAACAGAGTCTACAGTGGGCGGTTCCTGCCTCTGTGTGTGTGTGTGAGACACTGGTTGTTATACGGTTGTTTACAGGACTCTTACATAAAGTCTGGTTTACTAAAGATGAGTTTATAAACTCTTTGGGTCGCTTCAGTTTGTCTGTTTATTTTGTGGCTTTGCTGTAAAGACAGAGTCTGTTGAGAATTTTGAAGAAAGGGCTTTAAAATGTATGACATGCTATTAATGTTTTAATTTCCCTGCTGTAGCATTAATGTTTGTTTTCCACATTTCAAACAGCTTTGTTCCCTTTGTATTTACTTTTCTGTTGTTCTTTCTATGACACAGCTTTCTTACTCACACTAAGCTTTTTTAGTTTAGTTTATTTAATCATAAAACATATCATTACACATAGTTAAAGATGCCAGAATTAGCCAGAAGGCTAGTTTTCATCTGTAGTCCCCTGGCCATGATGTAAAAGATGATGCAATAAAATTACATTTAAAAAAAGAAGAAAGGAACAGAAACGAAGAGGAGAGAGAGAGGGGGGGGGGGGGGGGGGGGGGCATGTACAATATAACACATATGCGAACACTTACTGTTACAATTGAGAGAAAATAAAACAAGCAGTGTTAAATACTTGATTCTGATTGGTCAAAACCCAAGAACACCTGTTATGAATTCAGAATGACAAAAACTATACCGGAGACAACCAGATCTCTCACACACACACACACACACACACACACACACACACACACACACACACACACACACACACACACACATTTATAGTTAATGTTCAGACAGAAGTCAGCCACAGTTACTAGCTAACTACTAACTATTCACTAATTATTCAGCTACTTTCCTGTTGACCATGTGGCAAAAACTATTCCCATAGCATCAGTAAGCAAAGTGGAAATTTTTTTAGTATTAGCTGCCACTTTTTGAAAAGCACAAAATTAGTTCTGATTAATGGTACAACCAGTCAACAGCAGAGGAGAGGAGGAAACATTTCAGATATAAGCAAGGGATGTTAAAAGTGAAAGACGTACCGACGGAGTTGGAAGAAAACAGACGTGAATCAATCACAAACAGAAACAGAGTGTGGACTTTGGCTGTGTTAGGGAACTGGTTGAGTAAAAAACAGGAACGCAGACACTTTAAAAGTTACGAGGAAGAGGACGGTAAACAGGTGCTGCTGTAATTTTCTGCATCTGTTAAAAACAGCAACAGAAAAACACATCACACACATCTTTAAATCAATACTTACAAATATTTGGATTCTATTTTGCATAACCAGCCCACTTCACATGAGCCATAAAACACATTTTAACTTTATGTATGAAGGTCATTCAATGAATTGAGCCCAATTTAAGACTTTAAAACATGGGTGAGGAAGGCATGATGTGATCTACTTTCACAGTAAATCTATGCCACCTGGTTTGGACTCCTGACCTCACATCTGTTTTGGCAACCACATATCACCAGGAAGTCTGAACTTCCCGTTGTCCTTCTCCAAGAATCCCTAAAAATAGTCATTTGTTATAATTTACACATATCTGTTTCATTATGACTTAAGCAGAAGTGCCTCTCTGCAGACGTCTCTGTCAAATCGAATGGAAAATGGCATCTCCAATCTGCGCTCCTCTTGGCTGTTTTGGCTATAATGGTGACCCATTTATTCTGATCTGGTGGAGGAACTAACCCGTCTCTGGTCGGACAGCTGGAGAACTGCCTGTCTCACCATCTGTTTGTCTGGGAGAGGACTCGGGTTCAGGCGAGTTACTGGATCTGTTTTGATGAGGGATGACACAGGACAGAGACGCAGAGAGATGAGGTACAAGTAGAAAAAGTGGAACTGAGCTCAGAGACATTAGTGTTAATTTGATCCCCCAGTGTCTGGACATTTTCATAATCCACTGTGACACAAAGCAGGAGACCCAGAGCATCTGCATGTTGTCTTTTCAAGGCCACACTTAAACTCAATACCACACTAATGTTTGTGTTATTTATGTGCGACCACAGACTTACACAACACTTTGTGTTGTTCTTTGTTCTTTGAGACGCCTCTCCTACGCTTTCTCTTTTTTGGTTCTGAACTTAAATAACTTATCGCACCCAATGATCTTACTAAAGACAGTGACATTTGGCATAACAGTTCAGGATCCCCAGAGGATAAAACCTACATGATGTTATAATCACCTGGATTTCTTTCAAACAGTGGCAGTGGGTTGAGATTTCCTCTCACCTTTTGAACTATTACCATCATCAAGTCAGCTTGGCTCCAAATTACGTGCAACTGTTCATAGTCCCCAGAAGATTAAAAAAAAAAACCAAGTTTGGTTATCACCAGGCTTTTTTAAATAATGTAGTGTCATGGATTAAACTATTACTTCATCTGAATATATGCAAACTTTAAAGGCAGTTTGGACAAAGATCTGGTAAAAACATTTGTGATCCCCAGAGGATAACACCTTCAGGTTATTATTATCACTAGGCTGTATATTATTAAGTGATGAAGGATTGGGATTTTTTTCTCACCTTCTCTGTCCAGCTAAATATCTCAACACTTCAAGACAGTTTGGATAAAGATTTGGTACAAACACTCATGATCCCCAGAGGATAAAGCCTTCAAGATATCATTATTACCAGTCTTTTGGTGATATAGTGTCAGAAGGTTAAGATTTCCCCTCACCTTGTCAACTATTTGCATCTACTAGATATCTTGGCTCAAAATTAGGAAAAGACATTCATGGTCCCCAGAAGATAAAAGTATGGATTTTTGTTATCATGACACCCGCTAAATTTCAGTTTAGAAGATATAACCCTTTCTTCATCCAGGTAAATATCTTCACACTTCAAAGACAGTTTGGAAAAAGATAAGGTGCACACATTCATGATCCCCAGAGGATAAAGCCTACAGGATAACTTTATCACCAGTCTTTTTGTGGTGTCGTGTCAAGGTGTTAAATTTTCACCTCACCTTGTGAACTACCTGAATCTACAAGATATCTTGGCTCAAAATTAGCAACAGACATTCATGGTCCCCAGAAGATAAATACTTTATTTTTGTTATCACCTGGCTTGTCAAATCATATGGTTTCATGGTTTAAACTTATTTTTCATCCAGTGAAATATCTAAAACTCTTTAGAGATGTTTTAGATGAAGATTTGATGCAAAGACTCCTGACCCCCAGAGGATAAAGCCTTCAGGTTATTATCATCACCTTTCCTCTCAGTTTATGAAATATCAGCATCTCTAAGAGACTTTATACTTTAAATTATGTACAGTTATTCATAGAGCTAGAGGCTAAAGACTGCAGTTTTTTTCGTTTGTTGTGCTGATTAAACTTTTTTTTTCATTCAGTAAAATATCTCAACATTTCAATTATTTTGAAAAAGATTTGGTACAAACATCAGAGTTCCCAGAGGATAAATGGTCATGAGAAACAGACTCTAACCTCAAGATGCACCACATCTTAAAATATTCTCTCTGTTGTGTGTGTTTTTATTTTAGTAAGATAAAATAGCAGCCTTCTGGGTAAAAATCTCATAAATTACAGCGAAACAGTGAACGAAAATAAGTTTCTTTCCATTTGAGACTATAAAGCAGCGGCTGAGTCATGTTTATGCAACTTCACCGACAGTGATGAATCAAACAGTTTGCTCCTCCTGCTCTGCTGCTCGGAGTTGCTGACTGGTCCTTAAACAGATTCTATGTGGAGCATGAAGCAGTAAAAAGTCGACCAAAATACCTGGATGCTCCTCATAGCTTACACACCTGGTGCCCATAAAGGAAGTGCACTAGTATTACCATTTACTGCCCTTCCTTCCCCTGTAGTTTGGGTAGATTTTTGCACCAAACGGCTTGAGTTATGACCATTAAACCACAGACACTACAGACAAACTGGTATCTGTGTTTTTTTAAGAGTAAATCTTTGAACCAACCCTTGATAAGTTAGTAGTTGCAGCAAAACTTGATTAATTTATCCAATTTAGTGTTAAGTTCTGCTTGTTTGTTTGTTTTCTTCATGGTTTTGGTGCTTTTGTAGCAAACCTGCATTTCATCATGAGGGTGGTGCTGGCTGGCTTTCTTTTTTTAATGCCGTGTTTTCGCTTGTGATGTTAGAAGCCAAAGACGAGTGAGAAAATCTCATTTTACATTTGTGTTTTTTCTACATATTGTGCTTATTTCTTTGGGTCCTTTTGTGCATCAGGTTTTCCAGTGAAGGTGAGGTAGATGTGTGAAATGACATTCGTCCAAGCTGGTCGTCACAATAGTCGTGCTGAAAAAGGCGAAGAGCAGAGGGGATTCAAAAGAAGGTGACGGGGGTTGAATATTCCTACCACAGGCTTATATAAGTCTTTCAACCCCATGTGCTCTGCAGCCGCACAAGTAATTTGGAGCAGATTCTGCTGCGGCCCTCCAGCTCGGGGGTTTTGGGTCGTTCATTCTGCTCTGGCAGGGGGAACATGTACAGTTTCTTTGGGCTCCGGCTCAAGTAACCGATCATAAAAAGCTGGGGTCGGGGGGTTTGGGGCTGGAAGAGGAGGAGGAGGAGGAGGAGCCTGTAGTGGCTTGATGAGGTGACCACAGACTACTTGTAGTGTGGCGAGGGTCCTTCCTGAAGTTGCTTACGCTGGTGGTTGATGGGTGATGTTTGGGGCGGCGGGTGGAGCAGCAGTGGAGACATTGTTCATTAAGATTTCAGGGGCTTTCGTTGGTGTCTGTGTCTCACTGTGGTGTCTACACAGGATGACTGGAACCGAGTGAAATCTGAGATGTAGAATTAGAGGAAATAAAACCCTGAAGGTCCTGAGGGTGACTCAATTTCTGCTTCCATATCTTTGACGTGAACTGGTTTGTTTTTGCTTCAAATCAAGTAAAAGTCAAATGCAAAATATAACCCCCAACTCTGAGCGGAGTGAGATGAAAGATTGAGTTTACAATCCAAATGTGCCTTTTGCATGTGAAAAACAAATGTCCTTTGAGTCATGCTTGGCATAAAGTGGACTTGAGCTGAAAGTCTTGATGTTTTTTCGTGCACGGACCAAGATCCACTCCACCAGCTGTGTTAAGCTGCGACTCTCTGCGTCGTCCATCTTGCATTTTATGAGAGGACTTATTTTCTCCCCCTTTTTTTCTTTCTCCTCCATTTTTCCAGGCCACTTCTGAAAGACAAACTCCTGCTCAGGAAAGGCAGGATGACAGATTATCATTATTTCAGCGTCCCCATAACTCAAAACAACACCAGCACTGTGTGGAAAAAAATGGTATTTTGTAAAAAAAAAAAAAAAAAAAGAAAAGAAAAAAATGGACACAGAAGCCAGAAAAGAGGTATTCTGTCGGAAAAAAAAGTGGAGCCAGTGTCGGTCTGATGGCACCGTTGAAGGACTTTTCCTTTTAGGCGCCTGAATTCATTCCCAGCTCACTCCTGTTTACATGTCAGAGGAAGAGAGTGTAGAGATGCAGACCTGGATGTACATGCAAGATGTTTCCTATCTGCTTCCTATTGTTTGTCCCAGTTTCATTCCTGCGCTGCTCTCTGCAGAGCTGATTGAAGACAGAGGCGAGGGGAGCAGGGGCCTGAGGGACTGCGGGGACAGGGTTTGATTTAGCTGAAAACATGTTTTTCTTTTGCCCACTTGGAGACAACAGAATGAAAAAGAGATGAAATTATAAGCCGTGTATGGATGATAGTTAACGGGGGAGTTGTGGTGAGCACAAAGTAATGAGGAAAACATGTTAGTGCCACGGAAATGTATCCATAGCTTCTGCTTTTACAATGTGTTAAAAAATGATTGCTGACTTCCTCAATGAGCGCCAGAGCAATTTGCAGCAATTTTAAGACAAGGCGTCGTGATGATAAATGCATATTCCTCCATGAATCACAGAAGACGTGCTTTGTTCCCTGCTGTTTCTGTTTGTTTCTCTTAACAAAGAGAAGTGTGAACAGTTTCCCCTCCACTTGGTGTCCTTGAGTTGGAACACCTCATCCAAACAAGTCGACGTGCCTCTGGACCCATTCCTCGCCAGAGTTTGCCCTCCCACCATGCTGCCCAGGATGTCCTGTGTGGTGGGTCGTATCTGGCTCTCGTCTTCCTGTTGTGCTGCACAGAAACGCAGGTGTCGTAGCAAAAAGCCCCATGAGACTCGTAACGTGTTGCACAATACAGAACACCATGCTAAGGTTTTCAATTAGCTGGACCACTCACTGCAGTTTCTACTTTCATCTTTCTGTAGCCACGAGGTGGGCCAGTAAAGTGAATTAATGGCCCCACCTGTGGGGTTTGAGGAGGTTTCAGTCTGGTGACACTGCTGGGAAAAGCTGGGAGACTAAGACTTAAGTAAAGGAACATCTCCGAGGGTTCACCTTCAGGGTAGCACACGTGGCCGAAGTTTTTGAGAGAAGAAAATAAGGCTTTAACTTCCAGATGTTGCAGGATGAGGCCCATCTGGAGAGAGAGGGAGACGGAGCTTTTTGGGGTCTATGTGTTAAAAAAAAAAAGGCTCTAAAATGATCACTTTAATAAGTTGCAGGTTTCCACTTCGTCCTCCAGAAAGGCAGCACACCAGATGCAGGAGTTTGGTCTGTAACTCAGCAGGGCTTAACTTTGAGGTATTTATTGGCCCAGGCTGGACTTCCTTGAAATAGAGATAGAGGAGGAGAGCCAATCGAGATAATAACTGATAACTACTCCGCCGAACTTTACCTGTGTTGGTGGTACTCTGCTGCTGCTTCTGCTGCTTCTTGTGTTCATTTTCTGTCGTTGCTTTTACTGGTTACAGAGTGGAAAAACACTAAGTATGAAAACTGTAACAATGCTTTGGTAGTTTGAAGAACTTTGTACTAGAGACTGTTTGCTTGAACCCATTTTCACAGGTTTGTTTCTTTAGCTTCACATCATTCAAAGGTTAGTTTTAAATTTCTATAACTGTCGTTCCCAGTATGAAGACAGATTATCAGCTTAGAGGGTCGGGACAGAAACACATGTTTGTTCTGTGACTCGTAATAAATAAGATGGGACCTGAACCACAGACTAAAGACTTTTATTATATCAGATGTTTTTGCATGCTGAACTTCATTAAACTTGGGAATGGATAGTCCTCATAAGCAAAGTTTTAATGATCTTTATTTTTAATGACTTTGATTTTAACCAGCTGTTGTGTAGCTGTTGATGACTTTGTCAGTTCTTTGTGTCAATGAAGAGGAAGGTTCCCGAAGATGATAAAGTTTCCATCCATCCATCCATGCATCCATCCATCCATCCATCCATCCATCCATCCATCCATCCATCCATCCTTTAAACCTTCCATCCATCCTTTAAACCTTCCATCATCCGTCCATCCATGCATCCATGCATCCATGCATCATCCATCCATCCATTCATCCATCCATCCATCATCCATCCATCCATTCATCCATCCATCCATCATTCCATCCATCTATCCATCCATCCATCCATCCATCCATCCATCCATCCATCCATCGTCTATCCATCTTTCACTACTTCCATCCATCCATCCATCCCTCTGTCCATCCATCCATCCATCCATCCATCCATCCATCCATCCATTCCTCCATCCTTTAAACCTTCCATCCATCCTTTAAACCTTCCATCATCCGTCCATCCATGCATCCATGCATCCATGCATCATCCATCCATCCATTGATCCATCCATCCATCATTCCATCCATCTATCCATCCATCCATCCATCCATCCATCCATCCATCATCTATCCATCTTTCACTACTTCCATCCATCCATCCCTCTGTCCATCCATCCATCCATCCATCCATCCATCCATCCATCCATCCATCCATTCCTCCATCCATCCATCCATTCATCCATCCATCCATCCATCCATCCATCCATCCATCCATCATTCCATCCATCCATCTTTCACTACTTCCATCCATCCATCCTTCAAGCCATCCATCCATCCATCCATCCATCCATCCATCCATCCATCCATCCATTCCTCCATCCATCATCCATCATACCATCCATCATTCTTTCACTACTTCTATGCATCCATCTATCCACCCGTTCCTTCATCCATCCATCCATCCATCCATCCATCCATCCATCCATCCATCCATCCATCTTTCACTACTTCCATCCATCTATCCTTCAATCCATCCATCCATCCATCCATTCATTCATCCATTCCCCCATCCATCCATCCATCATTCCATCCATCCATCCATCCATCCATCCATCCATCTTTCACTACTTCTATGCATCCATCTATCCATCCATTCCTTCATCCATTCATCCATTCATCCATCCATCTTTACACCTTCCATCCATCTGGGTATTTATCCATCCTTAACACCTTTAACCAATTTATAAATCCATCACTTCTTCTATCCATCTTTCCATCCTTCACTTCCTCCTTCACTATCCATTCTTTACACCTTTCATCAATCCATCCTTCACTCATCCACCTTTTCATTATTTCTTCGGTCTTCACATCTTGAACTTCTTCACTCCATTCATCCATCCAATCTCTCTGTTTTTTACTGCCAACACAGTAAATGTTTGGGCAGATTTTGGCATTGACATATTCTCACTCCAGCTGGTTTATAAATGGACGACACGCCTCTATCACCTCCCATTATGAGGTGTGAAGCCAAAATCTCACTTAAATGAAGCAAAACATTTGAATCAGTTTCTCTATGTTGGTCTGAAAGTCTTTTTCCTCATCAAAGGAGCAGATTTTGTACGACTTTAGTTATGCTTGACCACATGGAACCAATTGATAATCAGTTTGCAGCTCTGGGCTGTACCACCCTGCAGGCAGAAACACTTGGGTCTTTAGTAAATCATCCAAGTGTCACATTGTTTTTCCTTTGGAGAAGTGCTGTAGGATAATCCAGGAAACAAATGGCAGAAAAACTTCATAAACTAACAGAAACTGATTGCTAATGGTTCCTATAGCTCTGTTTTGTGGCAGCTGCAAACAGAGGGAAAAAAATGCTGCCATCCAGTCACAATCGAAGTGTTGTCTAAATTGAAACCAGATGTGGTGTGGTTGAAGTCTCTTACTGTAAATTGCCCTCTCTTTCATAACGCCAGGCTCACATTAGGGCTGTTGCATAGGAACGTAATCCACAGTATGAAATATGTCCTCCTTAAACCTTACATCTCACTGACGGGTTCTGCTTCTTGTCGTATTCTTCAGACACCGCAGACATTCTGGGGGATCAGGGCTATAAAGTTTGTCACCAAAGACCCTCCAAGAAGCTCATGTTTCACCCAACATGCATCAACAAACATGAGTTTCCTTCAGCTGTTTTTACATGTTTGAATCAGAAAAGTCTTCTTTAACTGCAGCATAAATCACAAAGAAAAAAGCTAACACTGGTTTTGTTGAAGGCACTGGAGCTCTTCCAGCTTCTGTGTTAGTGGCAGGTTTTGCCAAAGCAGATGGGGTCTGATTTCACACCTCTCCAACAGAGTTTGGACAGCAAGCTCCCCCACCACCAGGGTCAAGACCACAAGAGTAAGCAATCTGCACTCTCTGCAGCCAAAACAAAGGCTGTAATGGAAAGAAAGAAGCTTGTGTGTAGAGTTGCACGGAACAGTCAAGGTTTGTGTGTGCACATCTGTGTTTACGTCGATGCTGGATGGATGCAGAGGTTTGTGATGAGTTGGCAGGTTTGGCCTCCTGCAGTATTTCCCTCTTTACTGGCTGCAGGCTGATCGTTTGTTTCCCCTCGTAACAAACTACAAGCCAGACGAGTGTACAGAGCGGTGTTTGACCTGCCTGTGAGGGACTGACTGACGTCTGCCAAAGCTGTGAGATAGATTCTGATTGCTTTTACATATGGTATCACACTTAAAGGACCCCCAAACATTAACCTCCAGTCTTGTGAAATGAAGCCAATGCAGAAAAACTCTGCAGTTCCCCAGGTGTCCACTGGAAACCGGCTGTGAAAGCCCTAGATGCCCAATACACACTTATTATGTCTAGTCAGCTTTTACAACATGGTGCACACCATCTTTGAGCGTCAGGACTCTGCCTTCAGAAACCAGAGGTTGACATTACTGAGACTGTGTCCATGTTTTCCACAGTTTCTAAGCATAAAGTAGGGGAGAAAGGGGTTAGTCGTCACACTTTTTACTCTAGTGTGAATTGCTCATCATCAAAACATCATTCAATAGTCGTTCCTACATCAAATTGAAGCTTAATGTGTTGGTTTGAAATATGTATCCCTCGTTTCCCAACTTATTGTAACAATGAGGTAATTAACTGCCAAAGACACTCTGACACATTGTGACAAACAACTCTATCACAGGGTTGTTTATCACAATTTTATTTTAATGGGAAAAATCCCAAAAAGGAAAGAAGGCAGAACGAAATCTGAAAGTTCAATTGCATCAAAAAGTTGACAAATACGTAACTTAATGCATCTTAACAGGAAATAAGCAAAGAACATGAGTAGGAAACACATCTTTAGGCCAGCCTACTGTATAAATATATTATATTTCTTGCTAGCATCAAGGCTAACAACAGTGCAAAAACGAGTTAGCTAGCTAATAACAATCTAAACTATAGCTTTCCCTTCACACTTTTCAAGGGAAAAATAAATCCTCTCACCTCAGGTTCAGCAGTCTTACTCCAGAGAAGCTCTGATCCCAGTTCTGTAAAATTCCAGACCACAGGTTGAGGGACAGCGCCCTCTAGTTGTGAGGGATAATGAATGTGACAACTAACCCCGTTCACCCCTACCCATCAGGCCTCTTTCTTAAAGAGAATCAGGGCCTGGCAGCCTTCAAGCCCATTGTTTACAGTCACTTTGCAAGAGATGGAGAGGCAACTAGACTCAGATGTTGGCAAATATTAGAAAAGCTTATTTGGTATCAAGATCCACTGCTTTGTTGACAAGCTTTGTGGAGCTCTGGGATCAAAGGTTTTGGAAGTTTCAATGATTTTTTTGTTTTTGTTTTTTACTAACCCTGGAATATCTTTATCTTGATTAAAGGGTACTGTGGTAGTAAGCCGTCAGTCAGATACTTTCTGGTGATTACATTTTGTTATTTACAATTCTGGCCTCAGTAGGACTGAAAAATTAACATCAGGTTTTAAGACAGAAGATGTAAAACCGAGGACTGAGCCCCTGCTTTAATTATCCTAGGGAAAATGATCACTGGTGTTGCCCCCTACTGGCCATCAGAAAGAAAGTCCTCTGCCTTGTCTTCTCAGTCTAAGTCCAAGTTCGTTTATGAGATCTGAAAAACAGGATTTGAGTCTGACGCCTGGACTTGAGCACCAAAACACTGGCTGGGACACACAGTTTCATGTATTTTCAATAGTTATAAACAACAACAGAGATCTGCCAAACAGAGAAATCAGATCTGCCAGGCTTTGAGAACTAAAGGGACAAGTTATTAGTCAAATTTATTCACTGTTAGTTTTGGTCTTTTATGGGCTTTGTTGACAAGAAGTAAAACAAACCACACTAACAGAGTTATCCTGAGGAAATGTGATACAAAGCTGCTCAGCCAGTTCAAATAAAGCTTCCCTGGCTACGGTACAAACATATAATGCAGGCTGTTAACCTCAGAACCGCTTTCAGAATCAATTCAAGACCAAAACCAAAGCAACTCAAGTTGATTTCACCGTCTGAGACTCAAAAAACAAGAAATTGAGGATTGAGAGAAAAAGCACGGTCATGTTCACAGACCAACGAGCTTCCATCAGGAGAAGAAAGAATATCACAGGAGATTCCTTGTCATTTAATGCACCATTTGGGAGACAGAGTCAACGTTATCCCATGTTATGTTATGCTATTGCACAGATACATCCTGGACAGTTATAGATTGTGTAACAGGACAAGGAGGATTAGAGGAGGGATCAAACCAGGACTGAGAGACGTGGTGTTATGTGTATTTCATTAGTTATTTGCTTGTTTATGTAAATAATTGGGAACCAGTGAAGATTTATGTTCATTGAAAGCAAACAGCTCGTATTTGTTGTAATAGCTCTCGAGCTTGTGTCTGTTTTCTCGGCTCCTCTGAAGATTTCAAAAGCTCTTGACCTCATGGCCCGTTCTGTGTACGTTTCAGGACCTCAGCTAATAAATATGGAAGGACAAGAGCTGTCCCGTCTGTGGATGAATCATGGGAAGATCAGTTTGGGACACAGCGACTTAAGATCCTTATAAATCTCTTTTTAATGCCGCGTTTCCCACAACTTTCTGACCCTGAAAGAGGAGGACAGAAGTGATTTGTTTTTGCAGCGATATTAAACTAAGAGATTGATGTCATGATTAAAGAAATTAGCTCGTCATGGTGGGAAAGTGAGAAGAAGGAAGAGACTGTGACGAGTGCAGAGAATCAGGATTAAAACTCCAGAGCTGTCAGTGGTGGAATTTGTTAAACGGACTGTGAGGACTTTCTAAGTGATCTCAAAAAAGTTTCTGTTCTAGATATCTGCTTAATCTTAATCCACAATTTAAAATAAGATTATCATCACCAATATAGGTTATTTCTAAATGCTATTTCTTAGCTTCCTGATTGGGTCGGACAGGACTGGATTGGTTTACAGCAAGTCTCAATGACAACACCAGGTCTGCTAATAAAGTTTAGCTGTGAGAAGAGAGATCTGTGTTTTTCTCTGCTGAAAACTATTTACTGGATTAATTTAGTAGTGATGGTGATGTCAGAGCAGAAGGAAGATAAACAGGAGAGTGATAGCTTGGGCTGGTTTCTTGGGCACTGGAGTTACTATGGCTGACTTGAAACACGGGGGGACAACAGCCTGGTTCAGTGAGATGTTGAAGACGTTGGTGAGCATGTGGGCCAGCTGGTCTTTTTTTTTTCTTTTTTTTTTTTAATGTTTACACTGAATCTCATTTACATCTCTGCTGTAACTCTGAAGTCAAGCATCAACATTTCGTTGCCAAGATCTCACTGCTGTGTTTTTTTTGTGCAATGACAAATAAAGGAAGTCTAGTCTAAGTCTAAAGGCTAAAACACAAGCTAAAAGCTAAAAAACAAGCTACAGATTAAAATACAGGCTAAACTGTTCGTGATAATGTTCATTCCGACCCACATGCAGCAGTTATTCTGCAGTGGTCTGTCAATAAAATGAAGATTGAGGTTACGTTAGAGGCATAGCTGGCCACTACACTACGCTACAAACTGACAAAGTTTACTTGTTGTCATGTTTCAAACAACAGCGCTGTGTAACTGTTGATAAATACCTTACCTCGTCGCGTTGTATCTGGTAAAAAGTTGTATTGAACAAAGAAAAGTAGTGTCAAAAAGAAGATCCAATCTCCATTCATTTCCAAAACAAACACACACCTTGTTAAGAGTCATGTCATCAGGACAGTGTGCGTCCTGGGAGAGAGTCCTCACAGCCCCTTTAATAAAGACAAAGTGAAGACTTTGAAAGAAATGTGTCGATCAATCTTTGGGAGTGAAGTTTTTAGGTATTTTTCATACAAATGGTTAAGAGAAGAAATAAACTGGCATCATAAACCAAATCAAAAGATGACATTGCAAATTAAAGAGAATAACCTGACTCAGAAATACACTCATGGACAGAGTATGGAAGTGTTTCCTGACCCACAGTTTAGAATCAGTCTGATAATAAAACTCAGGAAGAGATAAGGAGGAAGAGTGAGTCTGAATCAACAACATGACTCACGCTGAAACCATGAAACGGAGGTCGCTTCACGTGATCAATCAAATGTTGTTAAGAATGTCCTGACTATACACTCATCCCGACAGAGAGATTTTCACATAGTTCCAGCATTAATCAGCGTAATGTTTGGGCTCTTGGGTCTTCTGGTTTAAGCGACCCACAACTTTATGTTTTATTCACCAGCTTTGCTGCTGTTGCCCGGATTGCAGGACAGGACGTTCCTCCACTTTTCAAATAGTTTTGTGTGAGGAAGCTTCTAACACTGCAAAAACTAAAACCCAAGTGAGTGTTTACATTTTTTCTTTAGTAAAAAAAACTTTCTTATTAGACTTAATATGAGCAACATTCATACGATGAGTCCAGAAAGTGTCTCATCTGAAGATATCAAAGGACAAAAATGATGCCTGAATTACTTGTAAAGAAAGTAGTGAAAAAATCTGCAAATCGTGTAAAAAAAAAAAAAAAAAACTTTTTGGTTTCTTAAAATAGGAATAATGAATAAATAGAAGAAAGTAAGTACATTTTTCTTACCTCACTGACAGTTTTTTTTTTTTGCTATATTTTTTTTACTCTTAACAAATAATTCAGCTGTCATTTTTGTTTTATAACGTTAGGGTTAGGGTTAGGGTTGCTGTGAGGGTAGGGTGACATTTTTCTGGACTTGTCAGATGAGTTGGGCTCAAATTAAGTCCGATAACAATTCTTTCTTAAAAACAAGACTTAAATATTTGCTTGGATTTCAGTTCTTCTCAGTGCAGGCTGCTCTCACATCTGTTAGCTTTCATCATTACCTAACTCTCAGGACCAGCCTGAGACAGAAACCAACACTTTTACCACAGTGTCAACAGGCAGAGGAGAAATGAGCCATTTTCTGTCTAAACAAGGAAGATGATTAAGTTGTATCTGGTGTTTTATTTGCTATTGGTAATTATTCAGTATTGTTATGGGGGTTTGACCAATCAGAATCAAGTATTTAACACTGCTGGGTAGTAAATCCTGTCAAGCTGCTCAGTAGATTCAGAGGTTTTAGTGATAAAGTACTGAAATGTGGTTTTCTGCATAAGCAGGATTTTATCATGGCGGTATATGTTTTGTTTTCTTACCAGCCGCGGCCGCCTTATGTTGTGGACGGAGAGGTTTTTCACCCGTGCTCTTACTGCGAAAGTTTACAATGCAAAGCTGTGTTTTCTGGTCACGGTTTGTGGACGGGCCGTGTGTTTTATAAGGAGCTCTATGTGTCTCTTCACCAGCACGATCAACAGAGCATTACAGCACATATAATTACAGTGCTGTATGGTCATGTTGCTCTGAAACCTCAGCCAGAGCCTCCATTTTGGGTTTTCCACCATTTCACTCCCTGAACTTCTACCAAAGGCTCACTTTTTAAAGAGACGACGGGATTTCAATCCAAGGTGTTTGAGTCTGTGTCAGTGTTTATTCTACTCTGTAGGTGTGTTTGTCACAGTGTCTTCATGTTTAAAGTTGTGTTTTTGGACCCCTCTGCTCTCTCTGACCATCCAAGCCACAGCCATCCTGCCTGTGGTTTTGGTCTGCTGTGAGGAGGGCCGGGCAGTAGTTTGCACTGTGGGTCTGTGTGCAGAGCGCACGAGCCTCGAGCGTGTCAGAGTAATGCAAGAGGGAGAGCGGGGACCGGCCTCCAGCTGGCAACGAGCCACGAGCTGACGACACAAAAAGAGAACATGAGTGTAAACCACATCAGATCACACACATCTGCAGAGAGAAAACATTTCAGAAACAAAGAGAACGAGGAGTGTTTATTTGTTTTCTCCTCAGCCTCCCCGAAGATTTCAGATAAAACTGTGGTTCTAATTCATCCTCTGTGTTGATCCAGTGCGGTTTGAAGAGTGATGGAAAATCTCAAAGGATCTAAAATGTGTAAACTTCATTTAGAATGGCAGAAAACAAATCTGACTCTCTTGTGGGGTCTGTTATGTGATGATCTGGATGAAAAATAAATGCCACGTTTCTTTTACGGAGGTTCAAGGATTCAAAAAGATTTATTGTGAGTGTGTATTTGGAAGGGAACAGAGTTAGGTACCAAAGTCTCGGGTTAAAAACCAACATGTGAATAAAAAAAAGCTTTAGACTACAAAAAAAACAAACAAGGAGTTTGAAAACCTGACCTTTTAAAGGGGCAGTGCTTAAATACTGAGGCTCCATCACAGGCGTGTACTTTGTTGTCTCAAACAGACCCACTACATGGCATCTGTTCAGCAGCTGTATTAGGGTACCCTTAAGCTTCTCTTTACGTGTCCGTCTCCTTTGTACCACATGATGAGATCTGTTTTATGGTACTCTTTGGCATCTCTGCCTTTTAACACATGGTCTACTAAAAGTGGTCCTTTATTTTTTTTAGGACAAAGCAACAAGACGCTTTGTCAGGAACAAATCATGGCATGGAATAAAATCACGACCCAGTTTTGTCTGAAACCTGGCTCTCTTGAGGGAAAGTTCCTCTTGTTGCCTGCGACTGCTACTTACAGAGTTGGTATTACTCTTTTCCATATTTTAAAGCTGAATGTTGAAATGCTGGTTGTGATTTCTCAATGCAGGCAAAATAGCAAAATTGTAAGTTGAAAATGTGTGCAGGTTATTTTAAGATGAAACTGCAGGCTACTCTGAGTTTACCACTGGTTGGTGGATGTCCTTAAAAGCATCATGAGAGTTACATTTTCCATCACAGAACCATCTTGCATTGTTCTTCCCAGCGAGGAAGCTTTTCTTGTTGTTTCCTTTCCAAACTTTCTGGGTTGGATTCCTGGAGTCAAACATAAACATGATCCCCAAGGGTTTTGATAAGTGGGCTATTCCACCTTACAAGTGCCATTTGTGTCCCCAGGAAATGAAAAGTATAAACGCAAGATAAAATTAACTGTAAAATACATTTTTTGTATGAAGCCAAGTGTCTTGCATTGCATTTTTAATAAAAAAAAAAAGAGTTGAAAATGTTAAATTAAAGTATTTTGAATATTGGAAAAATATTTGTTGCCTGCCCCTACTTCTGAAAGTTTGTCTTTACTATGAAATATAATCATTTAAATCCTTCAGAAATGTAATATTTTTTACATATTTGTGTTACTCCATATCACAACTATACTAAAAAAAAACAATTCAGCTGAAATCCAGACTTTAGTATTGTTCCTGGTTTGGACTCAGTCCTGTTACCCCCACTGAAAATTTGGAATATTCCACAAGTCACATGGTCCACAGGAAGTAGCATCATTCAGATTCTCTGCAGGCCATGGGAAGGCCAAAAGTAAGTTCACTCATTTATTTTTCTGTATCATCTATTTCCTGTCTACCCATAGTGTATCGCGGTTGCTGGTTTTGCTCTTCTGGTTGACTGTTTTGTTTACATCGCCATGGAGACCACAAAGCTGATGATGTTAGCCTAGCTGTCATACTCACTCTAATAACCTGCTTTTTAAAGCAAAAAAGCGACAAAATTAACAAAAATCAGGAGGTGGAGTCATAGTGCGGATGTTTTAAAAAAGTTTACACTGAGCCCTGTCTAGCATTAATGACTTCACGTGAGTTGTTTTGAGCTAGCTTGCTGCTGGCGGCAACCTGAAGTCGAGAACAACAGGCGGACGTCAACACCCATAGGCTTCTGAAGAAAAAGGTGGATATTTGATATTTACACTCTGGCTGAGGGAGTTACTCTTACTCAATTTTTTTAAAATCTTATTTATTTTTAAAATACTTATTATGTTGAATCACTGTAATGAGCTAAGTGTCAACATGCTGTTAGCATAAACACCATGTGGCTATATTTCATGTGTTTGCTAATTCTCTGCTAAAAACTCATTCCTGTTACTTTCAGTCCTGTTACTCAAATGAGGAGGACCAGGACTGAGGACCAGGACCAGGAACCAGTAGAGTCCTCTAGTCCTCGAGTCAGTTGATTTATTAGTCTAAATATTAGTTCACCTCATGATTCAAAAGTTTCAAATGGCTCAAAAGTTTTTCAGCTGAAATTCAAATTACAACGCTCCTTGTTGTCATCCAACCACTCGAACAGACTTTTCCTGTTTTTTTTTCTTTGTTTTGTTAATATTTTTCTTTGTGGATGACTTCCTAGTTTAATACCCCACAGAGAGAAACCCGGGCTGCTGGTCTCCTTCCTCTGAGGCCTCTCCAGCTTCTGTTAGCAGGTTGCAGTCTGACCTCTGCTCTGTGTTGAACTCATGTTTATGTCCGTGTTGTGTTGAACCATGGTGACCATATCACTCCTACTGCTGATATCCAGACTCTGTTCTCCATCACTGTGCTTGGGGACTGAGGCAGTCACATGACCTCACCTTCTGACCTCACTCTTAAAGACACTCTCCAACATAAACACACACATACACACACACACTTTAGCTTATCTACAAGCTTTTTACCATGACAGGAAAAAGGTGTGGTTTTTCACTCTCTACATGCTCCTGGATTCGACTTAAGTGTCACAGATACTTGAAGTAGTTTAAGAGGAATATTTCCTGCTTCAAGTTTTCTACTCTGATGGTTTTGGATGGACCACAGCAAAGTGGTGACTGAGTGACTGATAAAGGCACACCATTGGTTGGTCAAGCTGTGCAGTCTGTCTGTTGCCCATTGCTCTTTTTTTTAAAATAAACAGACTCTAACAGACCATAACTCCAGGCCCTTGAAGTGCGGTTGCAGCCCTATAAGGCTATCCTATCTTAATCCTTGTCTTCAGCAGCAGCAGTGGAGGCTTAAAGACTTAATCCTGCATCTGAATTAGCCTCTTAGACTTTCTAAAAGGTGGACAACATGACAGCTCCCCTAAAGTGAAGCCAAAACATTTAGACCTCCCCTTACTAGTCAAATTTTAACATAAAAATAAACGCTAAAATGTTGTCATTGTAGTTTGTTTCATGATGAAATGTGTCCCATTATATGTATTGCTGTTTAAAGATTAGCTGCAGTTAGCTTAAAATTGCTTAGATTGATCACACACTGAAACTTGAAAGGATAACAAGACATAACCCTAAACCCTAACCCCTTCCTTATTAGAATAGAATAGCCTCATCAGCCTCAGGTGTCCATCTCCTAACTGTGAGGGTAGTTGCAGGCTGCCTCAGTACACAGGGTCCACAACAGGTCTGCAGGGAAACCAGGCTGCGATCTGACCCACCCAGTGGTAGCAAGGCAGCAGCTCTGTAGGCATCTCTGACACTGACATACAGCAGATCAAGTGTTTTATTCTCTCTGTGCACCAGCACGGCATCCCTGGACAGGCTTCTTTATTTCAGATGGAATAGGGTGATATCCTCCAGATTTGCTCCATGGTAATCCAAGAAGCTCCTCTGTAGAATAAACTCTTCTCTCCACAGATATATCCATTAAAATAAGATAAAAAAAATATGTAGCAAAAACAGAGTAATCATTGAGAGCTGTAAGACTTTGCTGCTTCCAGTAGATTTGTATCAAACACGCTCTACTCGATACTCTTTCATAAAAATGAAGACAGAAGTTTCTCTCGACTCTGTAGCCTCATTTCACAACAGTCTTTTGAACCCAAACATCACAGTAAACTTTTGAAAAAATTCCGAGGATAAACATCAGCAAAAACTCTGACTGCACAAAAACACAAGACAATCTCTGCATCTTCCTCAGCGTTTACATGAAGTAAACGTTGTGGGATTAAACACTGGCAGCGTGACCGTTATTATTTAGATTTTCTCTGCCAGTCTGCCTGCTGGCCTGCAGGAGTTGGATGGTGAATGGATGAATGGCCCCTGTGCCTGGCTTCTGTGTACTTGAACTGTTGTATTCCCTGTTAGACCAAAGCTTGGCCATTTGATCGGGGGTTTAACTTTCTGAATATAATTCTGATCAGGGATAGAAAAAAAAAGAAGTAAAAAGGTCCCCATTGTAAAGTTTTTTGGGGTCTTTTAAGCCATTTCACTGACCTCAGATCTGCTGTCTGATTGGATGAATCTGGACAACAATTGAAACAAAACCTAAATTTCAGTGCGGGAAGGATCTCAAGCCACAACACCAGAGATTTCCAAAATAAAAGCTTGCCTGAAGTTGTCATAGAGATGACGTAGAGTTGATTTGAGGTGATTACATGAGTTTTTCCATTGCAGCTCCTACAATTAAAAGAGCTTTCAAACAACTCCAACCCAGAGATGGATTGGCAGGCCGCACCAGGCATCTGCTGATGTATTTAAGGCCCGTTAGGAAGTTGGTTGACGAGAATCCAAATTATTTATTCCCAAGTTATTTTTGGAAAGACTTTGGAGACTGAATTTTATGATACAGGAGACATATAAGTCAGTTTAGGGGTCTGATGGAGGGTACGAAAGAAAGAGACTTTGCAAAGGGCAAATTTTCTGCAGGTTTCTTGCAAACCAGAAGGTCAAGAGTTCATGAGTATCCTCTCTTCATGCATCAGTCTTGCAGATAACAAACATTGCAGAGCTCACTCAGCGAAATACTGGCTCCCAACTTCTGTGCTGTGCCTCCTCCTCCTCCTTCTCCTCCTCTTCTCCCTCGCTAGATCATACTTTTGTCACGCAACTCCCCAGAGAACCGTCAACTTCACTTGAGCTGCCAAGAGTTTTCCACTCAGAAGCTTTTTCCAGAGTGGGGGTTCTGCTCTTTTATGGCAGAGAAAAGCACCTTTTACCGTATATGATGTCTTCACTGTAAACAGAGCAGAACGTGTTGGTGACGGCGCTGAGGTTTTCTCTGGACACGCTTGATAATGTGGCAAAATTGATTACTGGACACCATGAAGTGTGTGGGTGCGTGTGTTTGCTGTGTGTTCAGGGTGGGGCATGCCATTGTTTCTCTCTACAGCGGGTTGTAAAGGGTGTCTGCTCACCCACCCTCCCATCCATCCAGCCAACATGAGGCGCAGCAGCAACTGAGGAGTGTGTGCCAACCTAGCTGCGGTCTAGCAGCCGAACCCGTCCTCCACAGATGCAAAGGATTATGGGTTTTATATTCAGTTTACTGTAACTCTGGTTTAATGTGAGGGTGGGATAAGGGGAGAGGGGACTGTGGTTGATGTGTCACATGGAGGATTCGGTCTAATTTATTCCAGTTTGAGTCTGTTTTTGCCCTCGAGCTGTTTTATAGATTTGTTATTCTAAGAGCTGAACTGTAAATTTGCGATGTGACTGCCTTCTTGTGGATTTTTTTTCGTTTGTTTGTATTTTGATACTCAGGTTGATCCCAATCAAAATCCCAATCATTTAGATCTCCTTAATGCCCCAACACACACCGCAGCTTTATTGGCCAACTTTAAAGTGATATGGCGCGCAGCAACGCTTTAATCATGTGCAGCGTGACGGCGATGCCAGGAAACATCTCAGTTGATTTTATCCTCTGGTCTTTCTTTCTCTCTCTGCTGTTGGAGGTTAAGCCAGTATTTTAATGCTTACATTTTGCAGAGTGCACTGTTTTCTCAGTTAATCCTCATGTCGAGGCCCCTTTAAGGGAGCTCGGAGAGCAGCGGCTTGATTTTGTATCTCAACGTGAAGAGATTTGATTTCTTTCTGGGTGGGTAGAGAACTTGTGTGGGAAAGCCAGATATGAGCAATTTGCTCTCTTATTGTTTTAATGGCATTATAATCGAGTTACTCCTCCCTGTGGAAACCCACGCTTGATTAAATCTCTCTATACTTCAGCTTTATGCTGACAGCTTTGGCTGGCTACTTTCGTTTTGCAACCACCTTCTCCTGCGGGGATGCATTACCTCGTTTAATTATAATCACCGATACATGGGAATTCAAACACTGGAAAATGTATCCTAAATACTGTTATTTACTCTGCTTTATTTTGCATTTTTATTTGCACTGCAGTGACAGAGCCCAGTGAGATTATATCATGTTTGAATCCCCTTTTTTTAAAAACAAAAACACCTGCTTTCATTTCATTTCATTGCAACCAGCCAAGATTCTTGATTTTATTTAAAGAAGAATCCCCAGAGGAGATACTTTAGTGTTTCTTTAAACATTTCTAATCAAATTCCTTGTATTTTACATTCAACATCAGGTTCCAGCTTTGTTTTCTCTTAAACCGTCTCCAAATAGAAAACATTGCCCTACTTTCACCTACCTTTCTTAACGACCTCTTAATGACCTTTCACAGCAGACATTAAACTCTAGTGAGGATCTGCAGCCGATATTAGTGTAAATTATTACCCAGAAAGCATGAAAAAGGAGATAAATTAACATTGATGTGATTTACTCTCCTCGGGCTCAGGAGAATGCGTTGCACCTGCAGAGTTTTCTGCCATAACTCAAGAGCAGAATGGCGAGAAGCCGTGCAGTTTCTCACCTCTCTCTGGTTGCCTCATTGGCCTCAGTTGAAGCTTAAAATAGTGCAAAGAATAGAGGCGTTCTTGGTTTTTTATATTATTGATTCTGGAACAACACGCTGGAGTCTGCAGCGCCAAGATGAGCTCAGATATGACTTTGAACAAAGAGTCTGAGAGATGGAAACACACTGAGTGGAGTCTGACTGACATCAGAGCACCTCCACATGAAAATGAACTCGTATTTTGGCAGAAGTCCTCCTGATTCGCGTTCTCTCGCTCTTTGTCTCTCGACACTGGAGCCAATCTGTACTCCCAGTGAAATATTTTTCTTCCCCATTTTATTTCCTCTTCCAATAGGTGACTAACTTTTTCTACCTCAATTAGCACCGCAGCTGTGGAGAAGTAAACAAAGCCGACAAAAACCTGAGGTCAGACAGAACAGAAACAGAGGAGTAAACAGTTTGATGTGGACCATGTGGGTTGCACCTGGAATTAGTTTTCATCCATCTCATTTCGATTGATTCGAAAGGGAACAAAAAGTACAATATTTGATTAATCTGGGACTCATTATTAGATAGGATTCAGTTTTTTACTTGATGGTCTGTCTGTCATGTCTTAAAGCTATGAAATGATTCAGGTACATCTCGATTCCACACCCGTCTTAAAATACACTCATCAAAGGGCCTGTTTCCAGTAATGTTAATTCTCCATAGGAGCCTGCCCCCGTATAATTTCTTATCTAGCTCAACTACTGTTTTTTTCTTTTCCGAAAAATAATTTTACACCTTTCCGACACCCAGATTTCATAATTTCAGTGAAAATGTATTTTTTATAAAGTTGTCAATTTCAGCATCAAAGACACAAGTTCGTAAATAAAAGAAGGTTATCTCGAAATTGTAATTCGCAACATAGTATAAATTTCTTTTGATAAATATTTCCAAAACATTGTGTTTATTCATAAAACAGAAAAAAATAATAATTCTTGGATGAAAATGCACTTGCAGAGACACAATTATGAAGAAAAATGCCATAAATTTGCAATTTTCTCCCGTTATATAGTTTTGAATGCAAATTTCCATCAGAAAATCGGATAGAGCTTTACTTGTTTCATATGTGTACCAAAAATCAGCTAATTCCATGTGGTGGAACGTTCTCATATCGCCGCCTGAATGTGGCTGTAAATTGAAAGAAAAGGGGAAATGAGTAACAACCTTGTCTGAAACCCTATTATATAGCTTATTATATACAAACTTTTATATTGAATATCAGAGCGGATATTTTCATGACAGTTTTATGATGTGTAACGACTAAATAAATAGTAACGATATAAAGATTTACACTGAGGACACCCTGATACATGAATACTGTTCTATCTCAAGTTGTCCTCTTCTGAATTTTCTGATCGTGTGGCCTTGTACATTTATCCGTATCTTCTTGTCTTTGTCTATACGTTTACGAAATCATTCACTCGACGCTAGCTATTCTTGTCTCAATTTCCTTGTTTTATTGTCCCATCTCCAAAGCGTTTTGGCTCTGTCAGGGTTGGGACCCTGACTTGTCTCACTTTCTTTGTGCCTGCCGACCACGCCACATCGAATAGATAGATTATACATATGAAATACTTTATTTTGTTCTAAGTAATCAATCAATTCTGCGCTTCTTGGAGGTATTGAATGTGATTTATTATATTGTCTTGTTATTTTGTGTAATTAGTTGTTTGTTATTTATCACACATTTTCGCATAATTGTACCAAACTACTAAGTATTAGCTGTTTACAGCAATCATCGGTGGCTTGCTATTTTGTTACTTTATCAACACTTCATAAACCAATTGTTATGGTTTCAAGATGGAGGGTAAATGTGTTGGAGAAGAGTGTCAAGTATACTTCAAGAAACGTAGTGGCAATAAGAACAGAAGTGCACGCAATGTAAATAGTCCACTTGATTGATGTCAGCAAAGGAACAAGCATTTCTTTGCCAGAAGTGCTACATGAAGTATCTTCGGAACAAAAATCAGCCTGAACCTGAACCCGAGCAGAACCAGGAAATAGAGGAAGAAGACGACTCCCTGTCCCATATCGTGCCGTTGCTGACCCTTCATGATCTTTTGAATGGATCATCTTCACACAAAAAATGCTGTCTCTGTCTTGTTACCTTTGCAAAAAATGGAACAAAATCATCAGTCTTACCAAAACGTGCAAGACATCACCTGATCTATTCACACAAACTGTGGTGTCCCACCTCATCCCGCGTCTGCTCCATTCACCTTATTGGTAACGACTTAGATCCGTCTACAGAGGTTGTCCTTGATGGTAGAGGTTCCTTGGAATCTCAGTTACCATCAAAATCATCCGAAATCATTAATGACCTCCTAGAGGTGTCGCACATCCTTTCACAGAACCAGTCTGTGTTTACAATAAGCTTTTCTTCTCTTGATGACTCGGCATGCATGGCCTGGACAAGTTGGTCCAAAGATCAGTTCCTTGAAATCCACTCGCACTGTTCCCCATATCTTTCATCTGGTATATATACCAAGACTACACACGATGCTCTATTACTGTAGTATGTAAATATAGGTATTATACAATCGCCCGTAGCTATGAACACTCCCGTAAATGCGAAAACCAACCAAAATCATAAGGAACACGTTTTGTTTGTTGTTCTGTCTATTTGTCAGCCAATGTCTTCAACGACGGGGACTTGTGAAGTAGCCATCTTGGATTTTTTTATGAAAAAGTGTTTCTCTCACTTTTTTTCATATCTGTGTCCATATTCTCAACATACCGAGCAAATACTCCCGTTTTTTTGTTAATTATCTAAAGAAAGTCGAAAATCAGCAATTCAACCATAGGCTAATTCAACCCAACATTTGAAAATGTTCCACCACTTACATTTTGATGATTTTTCCTCTCATCAATAGCATATTACGTACTATTTAATAGGATAAAAATTGGTTTGCATCCAACGCCCATAAAAGGGTGTATTCTCTAAAAAACACAGTTTTTGTGTCTAAAATGTTATCATCGAAAATGGCATTTTTGAGATTGTTTCTTCAATAAAACAGCCAAATGGCGCGGTGGAAACATGATTTTTTGTCACAATCATGCCATGAATGTATTCTTTACGGTGACCATCATTTGATTAGATTTTCATTAATATTTTACATAACATGCACATTTTATCAACACTTAGACAGCTTCTGAAAGGTACAACTTTGAGGAGCCATAAAAAACAAACCAAGTGACCTAAATCTTTATACTTTATAGATTTGTGACCACAACGGCATGGGCAATGCACCACCAACAGGAAATTTGAATCAGAGAAGGGGCCGTTTTGGAAACCGGCCCTTTAAAAAAAAAATCAACATCTGCAAGGATACAATTTGTGTTTCTGAAGGATTAATCCTTACCTTGAACAAAACAAACAAAAGGTATTCATATTATAAATTATACTATTTAAATATTGATGCTCGACTATTGTAACCCTGTAGTTCCGAAAGATGGGGTCACAAAACACTGATATGGTGGTTTGCAGAAATACCTTCCAAAATCAAAACTATTCACAACTCTGTATTTCACACATTGACGAAGTAAAATCAAAAACAGAGTTTAAATCATATATAAAACCAGGCCGAACAGAACAGAACAGAACAGAACAGAACAGAACATGTAAAGCCTGGTTTATGTTTGACATGTCCTCAAGGTCTGCGGGGCTTTGTGCCAATGGTTGATATCATTTTAGCAGCCTCGCCCCCTCGCGTGGTCCTTTTCAAGAGGAAAATTTCCGCACCACACACGTCTGAAAATTTCTAACTCCTGCATGGACGAACAGGAGCTACTTGTGTCCGAAGTGATTCATTTAGACTTCAAGATCCGATTTGCAATACGGCTCCTGTTGTGCAGAAAAACTGATGTCGAACACAATGTTCAGTCATCGTTTGGGCCTTTCTAGAGGGCTTGAATAATTCACAACGTTGAATCATGCACTGAGCATAAACTCGTTAAGAACATGAGTCTATCCATGTTTGGTAAGAACACAACATTAAGCTCCTGCAGAGTGGAACCTGTTACAGGAGGATTTAAGTCTGAGGGAGCAGGTCTCTTTAAAAACTGAAGGTGTTGGAGGATGATGCGTTGGGTTGTAAATGCTTTGATGGCTGATATTTCTGATGCTACACTGGATATGGTGATCTGTTTTTGTCATTGTTTGTGTTGTTTGTAATTTGTGTTTTGTGACTTGCTGCCGTCTTGGCCAGGACACTCTTGTAAAAGAAGTTTTGAATCTCAATGAGGCTTTCCCAGTTAAATGAATTTTAAATAAATAAAAATTAATTTAAAGTTTGTCCTGTAAGGTCTGCAAACAAGGATACACCTTCACTCATTATCAGCTTTACAGGTTGTTGTTACTTCCTGTTGCTGATAAAGTCATCAAAGAAACTTCTGTCTTGTTTAATTTACATGAATGTGTCACCTGAGGGAAATTCAGGTGTCTGGCAGATGAAATTATAAAAACCATATAGAAAAAAAGATGAAAGTCCGTCGACGTCCATGCCGCTCTGATGAGTTTCCAGCAGCGCACTCCAATCTGTGCATTCAAAGCAGTCCCCCAGAGCCTCACCAGCCTCAGGTGTCCATCTCCTGACTGTGAGGGTAGTTGTAGGCTGCCTCGGCACACAGGGTCCACAACAGGTCTGCAGGAGGAACAGAAAGTGTCTCTCCTGCGTGAAATTCCATCAAAATGTACATCTCGGTACTTCTGCATCCTAAAGGAAACAGAACACGTAAGATCTGGGCTCTGTTTTCACTGAAGCTGTCGTTTTCGCTGTGTCGTTCTGCTTCAAACATTGTGGGACTTTAAACGTCTCACAGCCTTCCTCAGAAACCCTGCGTCGAGAGAAGAGTTGGTGAATTTGTCCTCAGACACTAAAAATAGCTTCTCTCTGAACTTGTTTCACCGTATGGGACTCATTTGTTGTGTGTGTGTATATATATATGTGTGTGTGTGTGTGTGATGTCTTAAGAAGATGAAAACACCGAATCTGTACTTGAAAGAGTTACAAACAGTGTAGTGGGCGTTATGAGTGTGCATGAGAGTGTTATGGGTGTGTGTGTGTAAGCTTACATGGATGTATGCCTGTGCTGTGTGTGTGTGGTTGTGTGTGGCAATTTGCCTGTTCTTTGCTGCTCTACTCAGCCACATGAAAGATTCTTTGTGTTGGATGAGATTGTCTGCTTTTTTCATTACAAACAGGATTGAACAAGCTGGAGCAACCTCTACTACTGAGCTTCTGAAGGAATCCTGGTTCTGCTTTTTCTCTTTCACTGGTGGATGTGAACTGTGGAGGTAGACGTGGTCCACAGTAAGCTGCTGCTGATAGACGTAAGGTTGAGGATTGCTCTTTTGTATTGATATTGATACAGTTATGGAGCCTACTTCGTGAGCCTTCATTCTAATATCCTACAATTCTACTATTTCATTTAGCAGATGCTTTTTTTCCAAAGAAATGTACAACACAAGCAAGAACTCAAATAAGAAGGAAAAACCTTGGTCCGTTGGTTCGTTTGTTCGTTGGTTGGTTGGTTGGTTGGTTGGTTGGTTCATTGGTTCGTTCGTTGGTTCGTTCGTTGGTTCGTTCGTTGGTTCGTTCGTTGGTTCGTTCGTTGGTTCGTTCGTTGGTTCGTTGGTTCGTTGGTTCGTTGGTTCGTTGGTTCGTTGGTTCGTTAGTTCGTTAGTTCGTTCGACCATTGATAATACTGACTATGAATGCACCAAAACAACACTGTCAAAACAGTATGTTGTGATGACGCAAGCGAAAACTGCAGCCGTCACGCTCTCGTCTAGATAAGGCTCAGCGTATTTCAGTATATCTGAGACAGACCCACGAATAGTGGTTTGCAAAACATATAAAGCGTGCACAAGAAATAATCCAGGCTGTCATGGATGCAGAGAACCCGGTTGGAATCGGAGACGTGCACTGCTCAGGACAAGGAGACCAGAGCACATAAAAAAGGACTTGTCGTTCTGAACCACATGAGATCTGATCTCTTATAGATCAGATCTATACCCTGTTCCTTTATTTAACAGACTAAACAGCCTCATGTTACTTTTCTTATTTACATGACGGGACGGTCACTTGTTCATATTTCTTCTCTGCTCTCTGTATCGCGCACAGCAGGGTTACACCTCGATGCATCCACAGACACACAGACACATGAGCACACACACACACAGAGACAAGCTCACTCTGTGTGGTAGACAGTGGGGAAAATAATGTCACAACCACCACAAGAGACACAGAGAAAACAAATCTCTGCTTATTATAAAGCACAATCAGGGTATCCCTGTGAAAACGGCATTATTCTTTGAAGCATTAATTTAAATTTATGCAGTTTTACTAATAGTTGGAACATTCATTTCTTTCAGTATTTCAGATTTCAGCCTTGATTTCTTCATTTTTCCGGTTTCAGCCAAGAATTCCCACTTCGGTGCATCCCCAAAATGGACCTTATGTCACCTTGTGTGTTTAGCTCAGTTGCTTTTCTGACCTTTGTCAAAGTGGTGTTGAGGTCATCAGATCATGTGACATAAAAGTAAGCTACTTTTATCAGTTACATCAGTAACTTCTTTAAAATAATTTCTGAAAACATAATTTTAGGCCTTCTTGTAGTTTTTATACTATATCCAGTATTCTTTATTTATTTATTAAGATTTTTAACCTTATTTTTAATTGTTTTTAATTTACTCAGCTGGCCTTTCATTCAGTATGTCTTGCTGTTGAGTTTTTGACATGAAGCACTTTGTAATGTCAGTTTCGATCCATATGAAGAAACTTAATTCCAAAAAAATGCTGTCTACATCAGACTCCAATATTAGTTTCAGCTGCTAGCGAGCAGAAGTTGTTGCTGATTCCTTATTGACAGAAGACAGATCTTCTCTGTTAGATCTCTTTTCGCTCTCGGCTACGTATTGTCATCCATGCTGTGTGTTGGCTGAGGTTTGAATTTTCTTCTTCTTTTTTTTTTTTTTTCTATTGTTTGTTGTGTCAAAAATCATCAGCCCCCGTTGTAAACAAACCAGCCCCTCCAAAGCTCCCCTCACCCCAATTCCCCATGATGCTGCTGCTACTGGAAACTGAATGGAAAAAACAGTCATGATACATCACGCTACTTGTGCTTTTCTGCTTCATTGCCAAGCTTGTCCGAGTGAAAAGGTTCAGAGCTGCAGTCTGGAAAAAGCTCTGAGGACGTAATGATAGCTTAGGCCTGACTCTAATGGAGAGAAAAAGATTCTGTGAAGAAGGAGGGAAGGGGAGGAATCAATCAGTCCACACCAGCGGTGGAGTTTTCATGACGAACTTTGTGTTTAGAGTACTTGTCCTCCTTTATACCACTGAAAAGCAGGAGCGCCTCCAGTTTCCAGATGATTGTAGAACCACCTGGAGCTGCAGACGTATACCTGACCCCTCCATCTCCCTCCGATTGTGCGTAACTCAAACATTCGATGCAAACAACGGCCGAGTCCGACTTCAAAACAACTCCCTCTGCACTCATTAAGCGCTGTTTTCTCAGCGTTTAAGAATTCCCATGCGGTTTGAAGCTTTTCCCTAATGAAGCACAATTAAAAGCAAGAGAAGGTAATGAAAAATATTTACCCCTAGTCCAATGAAGTGGCTGGTGAAGTTGATGACTCCTCTTAATAAAAACCATATGCCTGTTCTCATAAAGTTCTGTTTTTGTGGCGCAGATTTCTTTAGGCGTTAGCGTTTGTGCCAGCGAGTGAATTAACTCCTGACAGTGGGTGAAGGCAGTTTATCAGGAGCAGAAGATCTGATTTATGCTGCAGGCCTCAGCGGGCCAAATCTCCCACACTGCTTACCAGCCACTCATCAGAGTTAATGCAGGTATAAATCTGATAAATGAGCTCGTGATGGATCGTAGAGGTGTTTGTGGTGGGCAGCCGCTATATCACATGAAATAATCTTTACTCAGGGGTGTTTTCTTCTGCACAGATATGAAAAAAAATCAGTAAACATCCATGAAACGGCTCAAATAGGAGTTGAGCCGCTGACCTTGGCAGATTGAGAGGCATGTGATATTCACTGAACCGCAAACAAAATCTTTCCCTCATCGTAGGAAATTTCCCAAACACAGTGAAGTGACTTAAAATGCAAATATGTGCATGAAAAGTGGGATAAAAATGTTTCTGCACCACAAATGACTGACAGGAAGGAGACAGCGGTGCTACAAAGTCGTTTGACGGTGGAATGATTCAGACAGAAACCAGGGTCAGATCTCTCAATCATACTCACTTCTTCACTGAGTCAGTTTTCAGTTTATCCCGCCGCTACTTGCCAAAATTGTATCCAACTGCTTCAAAGCTTTAGCTCTTCAAACATATCTCTGTGTTTTCAGGGACAGCTTCCAGATAAAAAGTATTAAACGATTCACAAAACACACTCGTGCCAATTTTTAAGAGGGCATATATATATTAAAATACAAACAGCCTCAATGATTCAACGTTAAAAAGCATGATGATAGGAAGGAGGCAGGGCTAGAAACAGGATGTAATCTGATAGTAGAGTTATGTGTTGGAAACAGCTGCCAACACTTGGGGTCAAATTGCAGTAAATTTTGGATTTCGTACTCAGCCCGAGCCAAAATCTCTCCCTAAATCTTAATTCAGTTTTCTTATCACTGAAACTTTAACGATTGTTTTACCCATGCTAGGACAGCTCGGCCCTTTGGATTTAAGACTCAGTTTTCTGTTCATGTCCTCACTTTGGTTCAGACTGAAACATGTCAGAAACTGGAGGATGGGTCAAGATACATTTCTACGTTTCCATCTCATAGACGCTATAAAATAGGTGATAGTTTATGTGACGTCGCCTACTGGATCCAAAGAAGCTTTGGAAACCAGAAGTTGGTGGTCAATTTAATGATCAAACTACCTGAGGCTAACTTTGCATCACACTAGAAACGGGCAAAGAGTTGGAGACGGGGCAGGTTTTAAGTCTCCTGAACAGATACAACAAACTTACCTTTCTGTCAGATCAGATCTGTGTGTAAATTTATACATATAGCTTTGAGCCTTTACGTAATCAAAGCAGATCAGAATCCACATTGTGTGTGTATGAATACAGAAATAATCTAGACTTAAAACTTTTTTTTGAACCAAGCTGTGAACAAAGCTCCAGAGCCTCACCAGAGCCTCAGGGGTTCATCTCCTGACTGTGAGGGTAGTTGCAGGCTGCCTCAGTACACAGGGTTAATAACAGGTCTGCAGGGAAACCAGTCCACCTCATGGTGGTAAGGCAGCAGCTCTGTAGGGATCCCTCACAGCAGATCAAGTGTTTTATTCTCTCTGTTTCAGCAATCAACAAACAAGTGATGTGATCAACATCTTTTGGGGGGGGGGGAGGGGGGGGGGGGTTGTACAAAAAAAAATTGATTAATTTTTATTTTTGTAACAAAAGTAAGAAACTGAGAGCAAATGCACAAAATCAGGTGATAATGGGGCTTCTTATCAAAACACTGAATGCAAAAGAAAGGGTTTATTAATACAGAAATCATTCATATTTACCAGATTAAATGAAATATGAGGCTATAAATAAACCCAAATAAGGAGCTTTTTGGGAGCCGAAAGAACCGGCTCTTTGAAAAGAGCCAAACTTCCCATCAGGTGGGAGGTGAGGGTGACATGATTGAAGTCTCCTGATATTATTACGAGTGCCTCAGAATGTCCTGTTTTCTGTTAGCTTAGCCTGATTAGACCACCAACTGACGGATGTAAGTAATTTGCATTGTAGGGAGCTAACATTGGTTAATAAATTAATTGTTGTGTTAGCTAGCTAACTTAACTTAGTAAACACTGCATTGAGTTGTATTAGCTCCGCTAACTTAGCTAGCTAGCTAGAAAGAAAAACATTTCTGTCACTTCCTGATCTTAAGTTAAATACATAGCCTTTTTTTGCTAGCTAGTTAGCTTGGTTTATGAATACCAGCTTTCATCTAAAATAGTGGATAGTGGACTGCTGTTTTTGGCTAATTGTCTAATGTTTGGCAGTAGATGAAACCATCAAAGTTCCATAGTTCTAAAAACTGATTAGTGTCATCAGACATATTTGCATGTTTATTTGCTTATGGCAATATTAATGCCTATATTAATGACAGTTAGACTCAGGAAAAAGTCCCTGAAAATTCAATTATGTCATTTAAAATATTTCATTAGACATGTTTGCCTGCATGTCTGCTTATAATAAAACAAAATGTTTAATATTTATACATTTATATGGCGAGGTAAATGCAGTCTAAATTCCGGAAAATTCTTGTTAATTCTTGTTAACTTCTGGTTAATCATTGAAAATCCCAGCGAATATTACAGCAAAATACTGATTAAATTACAAAAAAATTGTTGACAGTGTCTGTTAGCTTTGGAAGTAGTTGGTCAAATAGTGCTCAAATGCAAATAAATAAATGAATAAATGTGTGTTTAGATGGAGAATTATAAAATAACGAAAAACCATCTAATACAAAAGTATGTGGCGCTACTTCAGTCAACACAAAGGGCTAAACTTAAAGCTCCTGTGAGGATCTTTTGTTATGTGTTGACTTTGGCGCCTCCTGTGGACAAAAAGTGAGCCTTATTCCTCGCTGGTCTTGTCCTACAGAAGCGTAAGTTGCGTCTTTCTGTCTCACTCATGGAAACTACTACGCACTGAGAAACTTTGCAATAAACAACGCAGAAAATAAAGCTTCCACAGCATGCTCATGTGATATCTAAACCCTTGGACCCATTTAAAATGTTTAAATGTCCAAAATATAAACAGTGCATCATGTTGCTGATTCTCTGATTTGCTTTTGTCAGAAAAACAAAGCATGAGTATTGTTTTCATTTTGTTTCATAAGCTTATAACTCCTCCTGGCTTTAACTTAAACCCTGACACGTGATATTCTCCTAAGACGCTCTCTGTGAAATGTTCCTTGAGTTTTTACTGTAAGAGAGACGTTTGTTCTGCCTCCTTTCTCTGAGACCTGAGATGTTTTTTGTCGGTGGAGATGATCTTGATCCACAGCTGTGATGTCACTGTCCCAACATATCAGAAACCTCCCTGAGGCCACCAGGAGATGACATGAGAAGCTGTGGCTCAGTATTTCTGTCAGAGGGGACTTGTTGAGAAAACAGACGGATCCAGAACGGACTGATCCTGAGTCAACACGCGGCCGTCTTTAACTAGAAATGCCGTTACATTCCCACGATGCTTCAACAGGGGGCTCACAGCGCTGGCCTGCTGAACTTGTGTTCAATTCCATGAGATATTTTAAGGAGAAAAGAAGAAAAAAAAAAGTCACTCCCTTTTGCTCCCTGAGAGCCTAACAGGGTCCCCGTGCCGAGGCCGATGCACTGATGGGATCCAGATGCTGCAGGAGCGTGGACGGGGACACAGAGGAGTGTGGAGGCTTCACTGCAGCTCTGATTGATCGGGGTCAGGACAGAGTTTGGAGTCACGTTTCCTGACTCTGATCCCTCTCTCTCTCCCTCTCTTCTGCACTCTCTCTTCACCATCAAACCCGTCTGCTGTCAGGTCTGAGTTTTATGTTCCCTGTTGAGACGATATGGAGCTCAGCGGGGAGCAGACAGCTTCAAGTCTGGCTCTCTGCCTCACCTCTGCTGGGTGTTTAATGAACTCTTTTACAATCACAGCCTAAATATCTTAACCGCAGTTTATGGGCACTGTGAGCAGTTTTCAGTGAACACCAGGCTTTCAAACGTTGATTGCAGTAAACAAAAACAAGGAATTTGAATCTGAGAGCAGGGATGGTGGTTTTTTTGCGTGTGAAACATTTGCTCAGCTCACATCGAATGCTGTGTTTGACTTTTGAGGACTTCATGCTTTTCCAATAAATATATTAAAGCAGTCAAATTCTGGATGAGTGTGTTTAGATATTTGCTGCAGAATTTGGTCATTTTGGATCATTTTTTTCTGTATCTTCTCTTAATCCAAAATCAAGACCGTCTTTTCTATTTTTGTCCTGAAGTGTTTGGGTTTTCAGTCCTCCCTCTTAATGTTGTTCTTTCTCTCCCTCAGGACCATGCCCACTCCGCAGAGCTCCGCCCCTCTGTTGCTCCTCAGCTTCCTGATTGGTCTGGGCTTCTCTCTCGACCCCAGAGACCCTAATGTGTGCAGCCTGTGGGAGAGGTGAGCCCTGTTTGGCTGCGGCCGGACAAATAAACTCTGCTGTTTCAAATATCAAACATTTTTTCTCATGCAGAGCTGCGAACATATTTCTGAGAGTTTACTGGACGATTTAAACGGAGATTACGAGGGTCAGGACATGAATCCATCACATAAGAGAGAATTCTACAATTCTACAATTTCATTTAGCAGACGCTTTTTTCCAAAGCGACGTACAACACAAGCAAGAATTTTGACAAGAAGGAGAAACCTTATTAAGTGCGAATAAATGCTTCAGGTTGGATTTGTCACAGGTACTCTGTCACCAAGTGCCCACTAAACACACACACCCCCTTTTTTTTTTTTTTTTTTTTTTTTTTTTTTTTTTATGTTCTATCTAAATATCGTCCATAACTAAGATTCAACATTCAGGAGAAATCAATATTCAGTGCTTTCGTTTGTTAAGAGCTCAGTCTGAGACTTTCTGATCTGACCACTGAGGACAAAGAGGAGAAGGGTCAGATTAAGTGCCAAAGTGTTCCCTGAACAAGTGAGTCTTCAGACCTCTCTTAAAAGTAGAAGGGGACTCTGCGGATCTTAATGAGTTGGGTAATTCATTCCACCATTTCGGTACAACAGAGGAGAAGAGTCTGGCTAGTGATTTAGAGCCATGCTGGGCTGGAAGCACCAGGCGTCTCTCACGCCTGAGAGAACATGAACTTTGAATAAAAACAGAATAACATCACTGTGTGGTAATCAGATGGATTTTAAATTTAGATAACTGGAGTGCTTGACCCCGCAGTGACGGGCATTTTGCTGGAATGGTTCAAGTCCACTTGATAAATAAACACAAAATACACCCAAGTGACCACCGCTTGCTACGCTACGCTATGATGATGGAGGACTGATACTGACCACATTTTTAGAGCACCAGAGGTCACTAAGTGCTGAGTGATCATGAAAATTATGTTGTCCTAGGTTTATGGTTTAAAGACCATAAATTGTAAAAAAAAAAATCATCTTGCTTGGCTCAAACTGAGGTCACCACAAAAACTGCTCCCCCTGGTGGCTGGCTGCAGTATAGGTCAAAAACTCTGCCTCTCTTTTCATTCCAGATGGGCTATGGTCAAACTTAAAAAATTATTACACCTCATAGAAATGTTTCTCTCATCTGTATGCTGTGGTCATATGAAGATATTATTTGGCTGCATTGTGTTCAAGTCCTCTTTCTTCTGAAATGTTTTTTTTTCTTTAGTTATTAGAGGTTAAAAACAGGGTTTAACATCTCATTAGCGATGATTGACAGCTGACGCTCTTTTGTAGTTTTTTTTTTTTTTTTTTTCAAGAATAGTGAAATACATCATGAAGGAGAATTTAGAAGAGATTAAACTGTTGAAGAAAAGTAATTTTTTTTGTTACCCTGCCTCACTCAGATTGTCTACAGTACAGACTCTGGCAGCACCTCTGCACTGCACCTTTTCATCTTATTTTTAGTAAGAAATTACCTTTTTAGTTTTAATATGAGATACATTCACCAGACTGTTCCAGAAACATGTTGTATTTCAAGATATTTAGAGACAACAATCTTAAGATCTGAATTGTCTGTAATAGTTAAAAAAAAATCTGCCAGTCGGATCAGAGAAAGTTTCTTGTATTAAGACATAATTCTAAACTTGACAAGTAAATTTTTCTTACCCTATTGGGAGATTTTTTTTGACTTGTTAAAGGCAATTCAGACCTTATTTTTGTCTTTTAATATCTTGAAATAAGACACGTTCCTGGACTTGTCAGTTAAATTTGGCTCATATCAAGTTTAATAAGACAATTCTTACTAAAAATAAGACTAAAAACACTTGCTTAGATTTCAGTTTTTGCAGCGTGACGGGGTATTTTGGCTTCAAAACTGTTTAATAGTAAAAGGAGGAGCCATGCTGTCCATTCTTCATACAGTCTATGATAGAGACTGATATCAGGATACAGAAAGTGTCATTTTTAAGTTAAAAAACGGAACCAGATATTAAGATCAGGGATTGATTTTGACAATGAGGTGCTAACATAAAATCATTTTGAAGGGATTTTAAGGATTTAGGATCATTTAATTTTGTCTTTTTGTGAAATGTGTAGATTAAATAAGTCAAATGTCTTGAAATAAGACTGGACTTGTCCGTTGGATGTGGCTCATATCAAGTATAATCAGATGGATTTTTTTTTTTTTAACAAAAAATAAGACGGAAACACTTGCTTGGATTTCAGTTTTTGCAGCTCGCACATGGGAAACAAAGTCTTATCCTGGAAAAACACTGACATTCTTCACAGCATCTTTAAAGCACCAGGCACTGGAATCTTATTTTTCTTTTCCTTTTCTGTTTTATACTGCTCCATGTCAAATGTCACATGTGTATGATGTAGAATTCTTAAATTTCAGCTAAATATCTGAGTTTATATCACCTTTGGGCCTTAGAATCATCTCATGGTGGACCCAGGTGGAGCTTAAAGTTAGCTTAAACCGTCTGAGGGCTTCTTCTAACTCCTGGTCTGTTATCACAAACTTTCTGAGCACCTTAAAGACTGCACACTCCACTGCTGAAGATCACCAAATGAGGACACATCTTTTGCTGAACGGTGTTTCTTCCTCCAGTAGAGCTACAGCGACTTGATGAACGATAACTGAGGGGGCATTAAATCCTTTCTGACGGCATGTGGGGCCCACAGACCTGACTGAGGGACTCCATGTTGGTTTAACTTCAGTCAGCTTTAGATATCGTCTCCTGTGAAAACAAGTAGAAACTTTCACCCTTAAATCATTTCTCTAAAGGAGTCTGGGAGTGCACCTCACGCTGACTTTGAGAATTTTTAGTTAGACTCTTTTTTTCTCTTTGAATTAATAAACCGTTTTGTAAAAAACAACAGATTAAGATTGATAATTCCCTGCGAGGAGGTTTAATCATGGTGCTGTTGTTTGGGACTGGTGGTTAAGGCACAGCTGTGGGTGACTCTGTCCCATCGTTTCACCTGCTCATAAACCCGCTTTACAGCTTCCTCCTGACTATGACTGACTGACCTCTCACTGCTCTCTTTGTTATTTCAGCTACACCACCTCCGTGAAGGAGTCTTATTTTCATCCCTACGACCATGTGACGGAGGAGCCCTGCTCAGACCCACGGATCCCTTACAGATGCACGCGCCACAGGTAGCACCCTCAAGAATACTCACTTCCTGTCAGTTTCACTTCCTGTTCCTGTCACAGAGCATCCTGTCTGACTGTGTTATTGTTCCAGGATCACCTACAAGACGGCCTACAGGCAGGCGGTGAAGACCAACTACAGGAAGAGGTACCAGTGCTGCCCAGGCTACTACGAGAGCAGAGAGAAATGTGTCCGTAAGTATTGAACAGTTCACCTGTTCACATGCAAACACAGCTGGAGTGGGAGCAAACAGTTCCTCACACATTAGGGGATATTTGATCGCAAAGATTTGACATGTTGTTTAATATTTAATCTCCTTAATGATCCCAGAAAGACTGACAGGTTTCAACCTGATGTCGTGCATCTGAAGTGTCAGATTTCAAAATAAGACCAACACAACTCGGTCAGAACAAACTCACACACTGCGTTTATTTTATTTTAAACCATCAACACATCCATGTTTAACTTCAAACCATTCATCATTGGATTATTACAAGCATGCAGAAACAATGTCTGTTAGCTAATCATTTATTTATTGTTTTAGTATTAAAAGTAAGTTTGAGTTTGACTCATTTCCCAGCCTCATAATCTTAAGCAGTTAGATCTGGACTCACTGTCTTCTCCACATGTTAACATCACTGCTTTGAGGAGTTTTAGCTGGTTATCAAATAGGTTGAGTAACCTAAAAAAAAAAAAAAAATATATATATATATATATATATATATATATATATATATATATATATATATATATATATATATATATATATATATATATATATAAATAAATAAAGCATGGCAGATGGGGTCCGTAACCGATTAAGTACATCACTTTGTCCACAGGGGGCGCCAAAATCCACACAAACTGAAAATTCTCCATCCAAACATAACTATCTAAATTATTAACCATCCTTTAGGCACCATACAGCTTTTACTTTTTTGTTTCACTTTAAGAAATATAGAAACATGTTTACATGCTGTAAATCTTCTACGATTAATTCTTGAAAAACTCTGATGTTTGTCCGAAGTCACAGCTGAAGGCGCCGGTAACACGTCCCAAATATTAGATTTTTAGTCCCACCTCTGACAAGACAAACAGCCACTCATTGTTCAGGGTTTTTGGTTTGCCAAGTAGATTTTTAAGGGGATGCAGGACTAAAAAGTTATCATGATCACTTAAATTCAAGTCCTTAATTATTGCTTGCCTGAAAATGGTCCAACCACCAAATTAAGATCTGTTAAAAAGCAGCTATATTCCGCCTGGGAAATGTCCATGAGTGTTAAATTCCAGAAAAACTTTAGAGGCCGTGAACTCTGTGACCTCACTGCTCGCTGAGGCGGGTGTGCTTAAATTCCTGTTGTCATTACACACCTCTAGACCAGGCTCGACACAATACACAGACCACCACAACAAACGCTGTGTAGAAACAGAACCAGGCCCAGATAGAAAAGAAAAACAGAGATGTATGTTTGTCGGTTTGTTTGATTCGTCTGTTTTTAACACACAGTTAGAGTCTGGGTGAAACATATTTCATGAAGAGAGTATTTTATCGTAACTTTGTTATTATTTTATTCCCTAAATATTTGTCAAGGTTTTCTTTTTCTTACACAGCTCACAGTTAATACTTATGGAAGTGTTTTCCCATCATCAGTACCCTAAGAACTTTAAGTTCCTGGAGCTACACTCTTTAGGAACTAAGGCGTTGTTTCCACAGCCAACTGTGCCCTTCTTGGCAGGTGGTGTGTTAGCCGGATGCCGATAGCCATATAGCCAGCTATGTAATAGCCTGTCAGCATAGCAGCGTGACTCAGTATACCACACTAAGAAATCCAACAAAGGAGAAAAACAATTTCCAAATAAAAAGAAAGTTATCTTCAGGAATTTGACTGGAGATTTAAACATGGCGGTGTTATGTGTTGTTATTTATTACCGCTGTCACACAGGAAGTGATAATTCTTTCGACCAATAAGTGGACTGCAGTGTTTCTAGTGCCACCTTCTGGGGTCGGATCGGTGTGTCTGGCACCCCCACAGAAGAGGACCACAAAGTGAGACAGTACGGGTCGGTAATTTGGGGACCTGTCCAGGTTTTAGTTAAAGGAAACCAGACAAAATGCTTGATGTACCGAGACAAACTGAGGTGAAACACTTGCTGGAAACGGGTGTTAAATGTTTCATGTGGGTCATCGTGGTCTTTAGTAGCTGTACTCTGGTTCCAGGTTGTAAACTACTGATCACTGTCCTCTGTCTGGAGATATAAAATAAGCTCTAATAAGGTCGGATGTTGATGTATCCTCAAACTGTTGATGTGACAGAGAAACCGGCTCAGATCACAGCCATGTTTCATGAGCTGAAGTGACGTTAATCCAGCAGAACATCCAAGAAACTGCACAGAATGTCCAATAACATCAGAGAGGAAACCGTCATCACATTTCTGACGCAAATTATCACCTCTTACAGAAAGTTGATAATGTCTCTGTCTTTTTTTTCCATTCAGTGTGCTAACTTAATATGAGTAGCATATGACAGAGAAATAACCATAATTACGGGTTTTATTCCCACTGCTGAGAACTCCCAGTATACACTGGCTGCTGCAGCTGGAAACTCAAACCCAAGTGTTTGCTTCTGTCATCTGAAAAGCCTCATGCACCCGTCTCTTCATCATCCACATAACTTCATTTCAGTTTGAGGATTTCACATCATTTGAGAAACTCGTATTTCGACAGCGGAGCATCTGTTCCTGATAAGTTCAGAGGTGTGGCGCTGCTGTGTGAACAGTTCAGGGTAGGAACAACAAAATCTGCTGCATTATGAAGCATTAGACTTAAACAAACCAGCAGACAACCACGATCGACGCTCAGCTGAACCATAAACGTCATCGAATAGTCTTTGGAAATGGTCTGACGTATAACGGTCGACAAAACAGAACTTATTTACAGCGCCGGGTTCAGTTTTGGTTGAATTCAGGTTTTTTTCATCTGAATATTTATTTACCTCCTGTTCTGCTTTGAACCTTCATCTGTGATTGTTTGACTTTGTTTTGGTGGTTTGTGTCTCTCTTCTTACATCAAACCAATGTCCATATAATGTTCTACCTCCAACACGTGTTTCTTTGTACTCTGTATGTTTTGTCGAGCCGTAAACAAACAAAAATTTGGTTTGTTGAAAGGTGGAAACATTCTTACATCTGTTGTTGATTCACGGTTCAGTTATTAAGATTTCACCCTAAAAAAAAAACTGCTGAGCGAACAGAAAAATCCTCTCAACCCTCAACTTAAACTCAAGTAGGTCAAATGTAAAGTCAACATGAGGATACTTCAGGATGAAAGTTTATCGCCATCTAAGAGAACAAACAGCAGCAGCTGTCAGGAGTTTGCTGACACACTCTCTTAACCCTGACAGTCAGCAGTGACTGACTTAAATAAAGTGGAACCATACATACATGACGTCTCATGAGAGCGACAGAGCTTAAATCATCTGATCTGTCAGCGTCTGCACTCTGTGCGTCAGGAAATCAACATAAAGGAGATAAATCTTTTTCTGTTGTCGGAGAAAATGTGTGTTTTTGTTGTTTGCAGCAGTGTTTACGTGTGTATTTACGTGGGTGTGAGGGTGAATTTTCTTTTGCGTTCAAACACTAAAGCCTTTGATTTTACTCACTGGCATCACAAAAGCCACGATGGCGCCCGCTGATGGCTGTTTTGAGTTCTATAATTGAAATATCTCTGCTCTCAGCATGTCATCGGTGCCTCCTCCTAAAGCCACTTTCTGTACACTGTTTTTATTTCTTAAATACACGTCATTATACATAATTACGCTTACCTCCTCCGTTTGATGACATGTCGGCCTCTTCTTGGAGCCTCCAGTATTCACACACCTACAACTGGAGAGTTGAACAGTGGAGTTATTGTTTGGGGATTCGATGGGAACAACAAAAGGCGTGTGGCGGCAGATCTCAGGAGTGTGCTTGAAGATTAAATGTTATCATCTTTGCACCACTTGGCACCGGAACTACTTGTTAGTTAGATAATTTATGGATATTTTATCACTGTAGGCATGTTCATGTCATCTGCTGTGCAGCCACCCGCCACTGGCGGGGGCTGTTATTCAAATTAATCTGTAAACGTGTCAGTCACGAATGACTGAGCTGGTTCCCTGTTTGAGATTTTGTCACCTGTTGTTCGTAGAACAAAGAGACAATCTCTTCACATCCCTCAGCCTCAGAAACATCAAGTTCAAGACACGAGGACTGGTTTTTAATATGATAGGATTCATTATAATAAAATATTTCAGTTAAACTCAAGCAAACAGCAACACGGCACACTTTTTCAAAATCAAAATAAGACTTTTTTTTAGACCTTTGACCCAAAAAGATAAAAATTAAATACCATTTTTATACAAAAAAAACAAATAATCAAAGATATTTATTACAAAATTATCCCGAATTTAAAAGTGTTTCTTGATATCTTACAAGTTGCATGATAATGTTCACTCCTGCCGACCCTTTACTCCCAGTTTTATTCATCTTGAAGCATCATTTCTATAAATTTGATCGATTTGATGATATTCGGATAAAATACGAGATCCTTCACAAGTAATAATTTGACTTCAAGACTTTATATAATTACATTTTCAAAATCCAGTTTAAGACCGTAGACTGTATAATTAATGGACGTAGTCTCTGCAACGTCACCTGTCTGTTTCTTAAACAGAGTTTTGAACCAAATTGGCTGGAGCGGCCATATTAATGCGGTGGGCTTTGAGTCTTCACACTAACAGCTATAGGATGCCCATCAGTCATGTGAGCTGAGCTGTGCCTTTGATTGGGCGCACTTGCGATCTTAATATCTTCTAAACTGCCAAGTTAGAAAAAAATTCACCCCTACAGTGTGTGCTGTTAGTGAAATGAGTGATTCAGACGGGAGTCTGCTTGTTTAAGGCTTTGTTTGACTTTTCAAGGAGCTACTGGAAGCCTGGAACACGTCAATCATTGGTCAAAACAATGCAACAAATGGCTGATTTAATAAAATCCAAACTGGTTCTACAAAGAGTTGTTCAGGGCCGGAAGAAACAGCTCTGAGCCAAATTGTCTGGGTCACAAAAAAACCCCAGAATTCCCAATGCTCCACTACTCAGATGTAAACAAACACAGATGACTCGGCCTGGTTAAGCACAGAACCATCTGGGGTCATGTGCAACCAGCACAGACATGTGGAGGTTACCCTGCAAGAGGCACTGAAGACTGGTGGTGCTAGCTCTGCTAATGTTAGTCAGAATCCAGCAAACCAATCTGACATGGCTTACCTGCAGACTCTGATCTCGTGTTTAGCCATGTTGAATAAATAATTTCCAGTCTGAACCTTAGACTCATTAGTTTTTTGGAAAATAATTTTAAGTCTTTTGTTCTGAATACTTGTGACTCAACTCAAATATCAGAACATTTCACAACACTGGAAAGTTTGAGCCCTAAAGCCTCTCCATTGAAGGGCAAGTTCCTTAAAGAATGATTGGCATCCCACACTGATGCTTTCAATTGTACGCTTGAGTCCAGCTGTTGCGCTGGCAGCTCACGCGCTGTTTGTGACGAGTGGAAAACATGCAGAGGGGAGGGAGGCTTGAGACTGATTTCATTGAGCTGAAACACTCTGAAAACATTCCACAACAGGTGGATGGTCTTTCAACACAAAAGTAATGATAAAGCAACATTAATATGTCACCTTTTTCTTCTACAAAGTCGTATTTATTCACAGATTTAGAGATGACAGTTCTAGCTCAGAGGTTAATTTGTGCACATCATGTTCTTTGGCTTCAGGCCCGGGTTTGGATCCCTCTCTGGGCTCTTTAGTGCACGTCATTTCAGACTATTTATTTATTCCCAAAGATAAGGCATTTCAAAAAATACTTGAAGCTGTCACAGTTTAAACAAAAAAAGAAGACCTGAATGCAGATTAAGATGAAAAAAAAAGATTTAATGAACATAAGCCAAGAGAAAAACAACAAAAACTTACTCACAAAATCCAAACCCTGGCTGAACGTCCAGCAAAATCCACAGGGAACGCCAGAGAACGCGAGAAATGTATGGAGAGACAGGGAGGGGAAAACACAGGCGTGACAGAAGACACAGGTGAAACTAATCAGAGTAATCAAAGAGGAGGGAAGCAGACAAGGGCAGAAAGTGCAACGAAAACCAGACACACAGGGGTTAAATATTCCAAAATAAAACAGGAAAGACACTCAAAGAATATAAGAACACAAGATATGAAACAGAAAATAAAAAACATGGAGAAAAAAAAAAAAAAAAAAAAAAAAAACAGTAACAATGAAGGAGACAACACAAGGCATGATCTACAAAATAAAACACTAGCAAGTCATGATATGTTTTTTTTTCAACTAGTATTTTTACTTGTTATCATGGCAACACAACCCCGGGACACTGATTCCAGTCTTTTTTTGTGCTCCAAACACACAAAAATAACTCAAAGTCTTGACTTCGAAGAAAATGGAAAAGTCTCTTGTCCAGCAACAACCTTGAAGCTTCAACCTGTCTCAAACATTTCTCTCCTCGCACACCTGCCCACGTCATCTCATCAGGACCTCGGCTTCCCAGCCACTGGCTGTTCGACCAGGCAGGAAGGCCCGCCTCCTCCATACTAGCTTGACAGCCATGCCACACAACCAATCAGGGACAGTTTTACCGTAACAATATATTTCTCTTAAAAGAAAGCAACATGAGGTTTTTTTGTTTTTTTTTTGGTCGGAAAAGCCTCGCCTGGCATGTTCAGGATAAAACTTCAAAAAAGACACAAAAGACACAAAGTAAGTCTGTGTCTACAGGGGGCGCTAAAGTCATCATCAAGTGAAAGTTACTCACAGGAGCTTTAAATTCATTCAGATTATTTTTGTTTTTCTTGTTTCAGTTTTCGCTCGGTGCCGTTTTCTTTTACTCTGACTCTTGTGCTGCTTTGATTTGCCCAATGAGAAGTTTTTACATGTTCAAAAACATCAGTTTGGACCAAACTTTATGCTGCTGATGGTGCATTTTTTTGCATCCTGAATACCTGGAGCTGACGGCTCGACACAGCTTGTTCTGTAACAAAGTGTGTTTTCATCAACAGCTCGCTGCACCAAGGAGTGTGTTCACGGCCGATGTGTCGCTCCGGACCGCTGCCAATGTGAGGGAGGCTGGCGAGGCGACGACTGCTCCAGCGGTATGAATCAGTCTTTTCCCCTCACTCAGACGTTTCCTCACTCTCTCCTCCTCACCCTCTCGTTTCCTTCCATCACTTCCTCTCTGCCCTTCTTCTTCAGGTACACACACACACAAAACACAGTTAACAAGCACAACAGGAAATGAGAGCGGGTCTAAAGTCAAGAGGGTGATCGTCACACACACACACACACACACACATTCACACAAACACACAAACAGTGAGTCATGGATGTCAGCGTCAGCCCAGAAACAGTTTACTGGAGCAGAGGGACGAGGAGCAGCACCTCACACTCACAAAGTTTCTTTTTAGGATCAGAAAAACGTTTGTGTTTTATTTTGGAGCAGCTGTAGAAATGTTTTAACCCTTTAAAGCCTGACACAAATAAAACAATAGTCCAAAAAATTCCAATTTTTTGAAACTAAGATGTTTTTTTTAACCCTTTCAACAAAATCCAAAAAAAAAAAAAGATTGCTGTATCATTTGTTTATGATTTATTTTTTGTATCATATTTGATAAATTGGGCAGTTTTGGCAACTTGTTTTGTAAATATGCTTCAATTCCTAAAAAAAGAAAGGGTGTGGATGATTTTTTTGAGAAGGACCAAAATACAGCTTCAGTTGCCTGTAGTGGAATAATAATCTTTAAGAGGGTAGAAAGCATTTGTTAAAGTTTTTTGAACAAGTTTTTAATGAAACTGTGAATAATGTTGAAGAGAAAGAGGTCTTTGAAACTCATGTATCAAATATGATGCATTGGGCATTAAAGGGTTAAAGTTAAATGGTGGAGAGCAGTGAGTGAAATCAGTTTAATAGACTTAAAGTAGCTGTTTTCGGTAAAATGAGTGCTTCTCCTTCTCTTTATGGAGTCATTTCATTATATAATACTTCTTACAGGCATCGCATCAAACCAGCGAGTCTAACTTTGCTTTTCTTGTATCAAATCTCCTAAATTTTAATGTCCAAACAACGCCAAGTGTGAAACCAGAACCGCACTTAAATGGAGTTTTTCCACAACCTTCAGCCCGTTTCCCCGCAGTCAGCTGGGTCAAGAGTACACAGCCGTCCTCCATTTTCTCCCTGAAACCTTCTCTGCAGAGGGAGGGAAGCAGCATTAACTGGTAGTGGTTGGTTTTTGACAGAGGGATGATGGGAAGGGGAAATGGAAAATGTTACCCCACTGGCTCGGTTCTCTTCGTCTCTCATTACACTCCCTCCCCTAAACCCGCACTTCATATTTTCTTCTTTGTTTCTCCTCGTTCACTCCGCACTTTTCTCCTCTTCCACTCCTCTCTCCAGCCCTGGCTCCTCCATTTGGACCTATAATGGAGTCTTTTTTGGCAGAATGAGCCCTGACACTTCCTGGATGCCTGTGTGTTGAGTTATCTAAGTATGGGAAATAAGAGAGGGGCCTGAGGTTTTCAAACAGGGCTGTTTGGGTACGAGTATGGAGAGCTGAAATCTAAACTCTGTATACATGTGGTGAGAATGAAAAACGTGAAAAAGAGTGGGAGTCATTAAGGAAAGAGAGAGGCAGCGAAAAGGAAATCTAACGTTGGAGTGATTACGCTTTTCAGAGCCGATTCACAGAGTGACTCAGAGAGCTGGATCACGAACCAGCAGCGAGGGTCAGTCAGATATCCATGAGATTATGTGGACTTTGGATGCAGGCGAAACCCAAACCAGCGCTCTGACTGCTCTCCGGGGAGATGTGAAAATTTTCCCACCATGTCAGCTAGCAGGAGATGCAAATTTAGAGCGTGCCATGTGCTTACTCCCGGGATCACATGCATGCATTTATCACAGATACTGACCCGTGTTAATGCAAAGGGTTATCATCTCTGTGAAGAAACGTACTTCTGTTTATTTAGGAAATCTTATTTGAATCTACATGAGTAAGAGAGCAACTTTACGTCACATTAATACACAAAACGTTTGACTCTCAGAGGATTAAGTGGTGCAGACAGAGCCGACAGCTCTCATTAAACGATCTGCATCAGCACAAACTCACAACACATAATCTGCTCACGATCAGACGTTAACACAAACTGGTCACTGTGATGATAACCAAACATGGTAACCGTCCAGCACAGATGCAAAACGCTTTAAATGGAGCTAAAATGTCAAACCTCTGTCTCCTTCACCGTGTGATTCAGTTTAGCTGAAGTAAGTGTGTTTGAAGGAGGTAAACAGGTTCAGCACACTCTGCCTCACCTCGGTACAAACTATAAGATAATCAAACCCAAATACCTCCTTCAGACTAAAGTAAGCAAAGAGTTTCGGATGGTTCCAGAGATTATCTTTCCAGATTTTCTTGTGGTGTGAGGAATGCTAAATTGATTTTTACCTCCCCAGATCTGCTGCATACGATGGCTCTGAGAGCTCACAGCACTGCAACTTAAAGTCAGGGTTGGTAATCAGATTTAGACAAACTTTTTGTTACCCTGGTTAAAATGATCTTTGTGTCCTGATGTCAATAAATGCATGATGTGTTCTTAAAATAGAGAGAAAAATATCTGCTGTCTACAGCAGGAGTAAACCTGGAAAAACACCAACCAATCCTAGTGTTTGGGATCCAATTTGTTCAACCAATCAAATCCCGTTCTGCTGTTCCGCCTGCCTCTTGCGCGTACATTTCGGAGGCATGCACAAACCCTGATTCAGTGTGCAAGAGGGATCCAAGTACGCTGGAGAATGGCAGAAAAACTACCTTTACCCCGATTACTGCTAACGTAGAGCAAACAAAAACAATGTGCTGAGGACCAGTTTGAGTCTGGTTTTATATGATCACGAATCAGCGGCGCTCATGCATGTGAGTGGGGGCATCATTTTGGAGGAGCTCTGAGTGTGTGAAGGCGGGGGCTAAATGGAGTCCTGAGGAGATGCTACATTCAAATTCATGCTAGTTTTCCGTGACTACCAACCCTGCCTTTAAGAAAGCACATGCAAAAAGACAAAAACACAAGCAAATTAAGAAAACAGCTTCACCGGTTTGACAACACATGCACAGCATTTAGAAAACACACTGCAAAGACCACAACACATTAGAAGAACAAGCTGCAAATAGACCGCAACCAGAGGACACTTAAAAGTGTTGCACATGTCCGTTATTAGCCAGTATGCTAATATCTGAATCATAGCTGAATCATCTCTTTGCTATGACACCAAAATTATTCAAATAGACCTCGTGGTTGCAGAGATGTACTAATTTTATTACAGGTCTGCAACTTTCGAGCAGCTTAAGGTTCAAAGGGTTAAAGACGTCTAAGAGTTGTTGAGTTTCTGCAGAACGTACAGAGCTTTAGCTTCATACAGGTAGCCTATGCACAGTCCACATGTAGTTTAGTGAGACGTTAATGGGTTCTGGTTATCCTGACACTTGATGATATAAGTTTGAGAAATGTTTTTCATCACAGCGGCAAAGACTCTCGTCAGTTTGCACCTCCAAAATCAAACTTCCAATCTGCGAATTTTCACCCATTCACTCATCTCCTATCTGGATGTTTCAGCCCTGAACCCCCCAGCTGACAGCCTCACCGAGCCTTCAGGAAAACTCCCTCCTGTCTTGGAGAATGTCTGTGTAAACAGAAATCTGCTCCAGCTGAATTTCTCATTACTTAACCTGACACACTCCAGCAGAGCCTCTCCAGTGTGCCCACACGGAGAACAAGTGGAGTTATGATCCAGTTAAACAAAGGAGGCGAGGGTCCTGCTCTGAGTTAGTGCCGTAAACACAACAGATCCCGTTGCTCCGGGCCAAATTTGGCTCTGCTCTGCCCTCTGTGTTATTATTGTCAGAGCAGTGCTTGTGTGTTTCAAAGCTGTGGCAGAGGCAGAGGGGGTTCTGGGGCAAACTGGGAACACGGACACACATGACACGTAGCTTAGGCTTGGGTGCGCTCGCGAACGATTCACAGAGGTCAGCGTGAAATTGTTGGAGAAGATAACTCACCCCTGTCCGCGTCTTACGTCAGTTTTCAGATATCAGATTTTCTCAATGGTGTCTTCCTCTGAGACAAGCAGAGTTATTGATGAGTAATTTCAAGAATGCAACCTTGACCATTTGGGTTTCTCATAACACGATACAGAGGACTGAGATCACTTCATCATGAGCTGAAATCCAAACCGTGTGTGATTCTTTGCAGCGAGTTAAAACCCCAAGAGCCAAAACACAGACTTGTATGAAGTTAACCATTCAACGCTGTCCGCCCTGTGATCTCCATGCAAATCTCTGTACCAGTGCAACATTATTTGTCGGTAATCCAACCCTCCTGAGGTAGAAGGGAGGATTTGGATGTGAAAGCATGGAGGAGAACCGCAGTAATGTCTGTTAGAGTCAGTGCTTTATGTCATCTCTAAGCACTCTTCTTCAGTTTCCTTCCTGTGGATCATCTCTGCTCCCTTTAACACACGTCATTAAATCAGATTTGTGTCTGTTTATGTCTTTTATCATATGTTGCTGTAAGTGACACCACAATGAACGAGAGGAGAAACTGTTGAAGTTAAGTGACACAAAACAGTTGTTCCTGCATCGTTTGCAAGTTGCAATAATCATCTCTAATCTTGTTTTGCTGAAATTTTCCCCCTTTTTTTTCCAGGATGGCAGAGCAGGTCTGAGTCAGTGTTTAGAGTAGGAGGCCTGTTACTGGAAGCTGACTGGTTTGAATCATTGGAAAATGTGGGCAAGGGAAATAAGAACGTTTGCTGCTGTTAAACTGCAAGAGGAGAGACAAATGCTGCTTCAGAGGAGCAGGTTTTAGGTTTTTATTTAGTTTGTTTTCTAAACTTAGCACAAAAAGTGGGGCAGTTTGTAAGAATAAGCTGTTTGGCATCGGCAGAGAAGATTTGGCGCAACCTACATACTCGGCTCTGCTGCTCATCCTACAAATGCGTGTCTTCTTACAAACGTGGCTTCATTTAAAAGAGGAATAAACAGACTTTCAAACGGTACAAGATGATCTACCAAACAAAAATTTATTTCCTTTTTGTGTCATTTGTGTCATAAAGACAAACCTCTTTTTTCATTCCAATCCAAACATTCATGGACGTCACCAATTGGTTTATGAAGAAGAGAATAAAGAATGAACTTACCAGAAGAGTTAACAGGGGGGCCTAGAGAAACAGTGGGGCCCATATGTTTTTTTCCACTCGGCTAAAGCCTCTGATGTTATCCCTGGTGGTCACCATGTTGGGAATACTGACTCCGACCACCTTGGAGCGAATACGAATCTAATTATTCTTAATTATGAAACAACAGATGAGATTAATAATAAAAACACCCCATGTGTAGTTATTGCTGATAAAGAAATGGGGTATAGAAATGTTTTCCAAACTTTTCACCCCCCCCCCCCCCCCCCCCCCACCCCTTCAGACATTTCCCCTCCAGCCATGTAGCCGCTATTCTATGGCAGCTAGCAAAAGAAATGTGTCTGTAAGCATGCCACCACCTCTACCCCCCTCACATCCCAAATTTCATAGAACATAACATACAAATAAAATCTCTTTAAGTGAATCGTTTCCAGGGTTGCCAGATGGGAAATATAAAATTATCGTACCAGAGCCTCGAAATTATCGTATTTTGGGGGAAATTATCGTACACCCGACAAAATAATCAAAATAACCGATAATGATCAAAAACAACTGTCTTATTGTTGCGCGAAAATCCCAATTGATCACTCTGTTTAGGGTCCTACAGGCACTTTTGTGGGCATTCATCGCCCTGCCCCACATCAGCAGCGTTTGATCAGCAGCTCGAGGCTCCGGTGCTCATTTTTCTCTCAACTGACGGACTTCCTCCTGACGGAGCTCCTACGACCGTGATTGGCTGTCAATCATTCTGAGATGAATGACACTTAAACTATGATTGGCTGGATACGTCACATGATATAAGATGCATTTAGGGTTTATGGATAAATCCGTCAGATTGGGGTAAATCTGTAACAACCACACGAAATCGTCAAGTTATTGTACATTTAGCCTTTTTTGGAATTATTGATCGTACATCGTACATACATACGAATATGATAATTATTGTACGTCTGGCAACGCTGATCGTTTCTCACAAAACTGATTTATTTACCAGCGTTTTCATTGAGGGAAAGAAATTTACTGGTGGTAGCAGTTGATTTCTCCCTGGAAGGCCAATTTATCCGCTATCACTAGAGAATAAAGCCTTTATATGTGATTTTTTGCAACGTGAGCAGGCACCTCAGACTGTAGTGTGTTTATACACTAGTTTCAAAACGAAATCAGGCTGCTTTCAAATCCTGTTTCATTTCTCCTGTACCTCCTACGTCACTTTGCGTACTTCTAGTTTGACCCCCAGTTTGGGAATCACTGGGGTACAGGAATAAAAACTGTTTGTGGGAGTTTATCATAGTTTTTAGAGCAGCCTCAAGTGGACACTTTAGGTACTGCATTGTTTTTTTTTCCACACACACTGGCCTCATTTTTCAACACTAGAGGTTTCTGCAGAAAACATCTAGCTTGTGTTTTTCCATCTTGAAGTAATACATTGCTTGTTCCGTTACCTTTCAGCCTGCGACGAGAAACACTGGGGGACCTCCTGCAGTCAGCAGTGCAAGTGTGAGAACGGAGCCCTCTGTGATCCTGTGAAGGGGGCGTGTCAGTGTCTCCCTGGGTTCATTGGACGATACTGCGAGGATTCATGTCCAGCGGGGACCTTTGGGAAAGGCTGTCTACAGAGGTGCAAGTGCGGGACGGGAGGATCCTGCAATACAACAACTGGAGAGTGTAAATGTCGGGATGGATTCTCTGGGACTTTGTGAGTAAATGATAATTACTTTTGTAATTTTGTTTTTTGTCAGACAGCAGAAAGAGTCACAACTTTGTCCACAGGGGGCGGGGCCAAATGGAACACATTACAATCTCCTCACAGGAGTTTTACACACAAATCTGGGAATAAGTCCTCGTGCTTCACTGCCCTCTACTGGTGTGGTGGTGTTTTGCAATACCTTTTTTCTTTTTGTCACTGGCCTGATTTACTGGCCTGGCCAGGTTTTCAACCCATTGGTGGAAACACAGACAAACAATGGGCCACAGGAAGCATGTAGTTCTTGGGAATATTTTACCAAAAGCTGGAAAAAAAAATGGAATTTTGTATCTAATGTAAATCAGCTGAATTCAGCGCTTCTTGATTTTGTACAGTATAAATGAAACATTTATTATCTGACTCACCGTGGGGAACCCTTTGTACCTGGCTTCATTAAACAGGATTTCATTAGTTCACTTCATTATCTTAATTTTCTCAGGGGCTCTACCACACACACAGAGGGATCTGGGACGTTTGATGTGAAGTTATTTTTACACAACTTGATTTTAATATATAAAAGCAGACCCTGATGTACCACACCATAACACATGAGTCATTTGTTACGCCCTGTTTTTCAGAAGCCCCTGAGGATGAGTAAGCTATAAAAACTCTTCTCCACCAGATATTAGTGGAAACTCTTAAACTGCCGATGTTAAAACACAACACAGCGCCGAGAGCGACATAAAAAGGAGGCTTGGATTTACTGATTACAGCATTAAAGCTCCTCCATGAGTTGTTTGTATTGAAGTCTTTCCATGTTATTTCATCTCAAGGGTGTTTTAGAAAATATGATATCCAAACATGGACTTGTAGGTCAGGTAGTTTCAGCCAAGTAGTCTGATTGGTTAAAGACACGCTCCAGCTGTGCTGATGAGTCCCACAAAGCTACCGTAAAGTCAGGGCTCATAACGCTGATGGAAATAAGACTGTGTTTCTCTCTCTCTGCTTTTTGTTTTATACTTTTATTGAGTTGTTTAACAGAATATTAAATTATTTAGTGTCTTAAGGTTATAAGGTTAGAAAAACTGCTGTAGGGTAAAAAGACTGAAAATGATGGCATTTGGAATAAGTATTTTTCAACTTAAAGCTCCTGTGAGATTTTTTTCCTTTTTTTTTTGCTGTCAGATGAGTTGAAAGTAACATATTGCAAAAACAGCCTTATGAAATATTTCCACATCAGGATTTATTGTGATCTTCATCATAGATACTTAGAACATATTCTTCTGTGAGGAAGCAATACTTTTAAAGGCAACAACATTGGCACACTTTATCCACAGGGGGCATCAAAATCACCACAGATGGAAAAATCCACAGAGGAGCTTTAAGGGGAACTAAAACTGTAGGTTGTACTCAGTTAGAGACTTATTGCAGAGTTAAAGCTCCTGTGAGAGGTTTTTGATTGGTTATAAAACAGACTGAAATTAACAGTTACACATTTCCATGTCCTCTTAAAGCAAAGAATTTCAGTGTTACGATTGTTGTACGTCTCCATGGTGGTTTGACTCGTGCATTTTTCTCTAAGGAAAATGAAAATCAGTTGAAGAAAGGGAAAAAATAAACAAAACAAAACATAAGTGAGATTTTTTTTCGTTAAAAAAAGAGACTTACATATCAAAAAAAGAAAACACAAAGATGTAAACAGTACAGATTTGTCCATGGGTTGGTCAGAATCAGCACACAGAAAATCCTCATGGGAGCTTTAAATAAAAGCAGCAATATAACAGTGTAGCATATTCTCAGTTTAAACGTTGAAACTCTGATTAATAAAAAGTTAAAGTAAAAATAATAAAGATTAAAGGTCCTCAGATCAGACTGGATTTTAGTGGAATATGCTTATTTTTATTTTTAAATCGATAATTGTTGCCCAAATTAAAAGTAAGTCTCAATGTACTGATACTGCTTTGTCTTCAGTAAGCTTTGTTCTTTTCTACTATCTCATAATTTTGACTTTTTATCTTTCATTTCAACTTTTTATCTCATAATTTTGACTTTTTAATCTCATAATTTCAGCTTTTTTTCTTACAATTTTGACTATTTATCGCATAATTTTGACTTTTTATGACATAATTATGACTTATGATGGACAGAAAAAAAAAATCCAAGTTCTATTTTTTTTTAATGGCGGAAATGGGCTTCCATACTAATTGGATGTTGCAGCCAAAGTACTGAAATTACTTTATGTGCTTCTACAAATGTTATTTTTATCGATAACACTTTCTGATAACATTAGTTTTTCTTAAATCATCTAAATCTGAAGGAACTGTAGTTACTACAGCAAATGAATAAAAAGTAGGAAGTATTTATAGAGTAACAGTGAAGGGTAAGAATAGTGTGAATGTATCTGAAAATGGTTGTTTGGCTTATGTACACTTTGTTAGTGCAGATACTTGATGATCAACCCCATAAAAACTCTGAAAACACCTTTTTTTGTTTTGTTTTTTTGCACTTTTGCAGTTGAATAAAACATTTACTTCAGTCCTCAGGAATGTCCCAGGACACTCTGAGTGTTTTTGACTAAAGAGGTCCATTAGGCTGACAATTAATCATCGACTCCATCTTTCCCTCCAGCTGTGAGAAAGCGTGTTCCAGGAGATGTCCGGCTCGCTGTCCCTGCCAGAACGGTGGTATCTGTAAGGGCAAAGGAGTCTGTGACTGCCCCCCTGGATGGACGGTAAGGTTTCAGGCTGAAGCTGCGCTGACATTAACCTTAACGTACTCCAAAGAGGCTGCCAGGTTTTCGCATGAGGTCATTTTGTGTATTCCAGCTGGCTCATAGCTTTGGATAGTTTCTTTTTTCTTGATGCTGACGTATTTCCAGAGAGGTTCTGAGTGGGTCTGAGAGGATGAGACAATTAAAGTGTCTGAACTAATGTGATAAATTGATCTTCAGGTTTTCTGTCTGCCTCGTGAGCACGTCTTCATGTTTCTTTGCAGGGTCCGGTTTGCACGGAGCGCTGCCCGGAGGGGAGGTTTGGATCAAACTGTGCTGAGGAGTGCGTCTGCCACAACAGTGGCAAATGTGACCCTGAAACTGGACAGTGCAAATGTGCGGAAGGCTTCACTAGTGGCAGGTGTGTGTGTATTTAAACTGTGACTGGATAACTTTTCAGCGGGGTTGGTCCGCCTCTGTTTCAACCATCAGATTTGATTTGGTCTGCCGTTGACGAGAGAATCATTAACCCCTCGTCCTGCTCTTCTGAGCGTCTCAGTGAGCCTCTGTTTGACTCTTACAGATGCAATGAGGAGTGTGCTGCAGGCTCCTACGGTCAGGACTGTAAAGGTGTGTGTGACTGCGCTAACGGCGCCCGCTGCTTCAACATCCACGGCGGCTGCCTGTGTGAGCCGGGGTTTAGCGGCCCACACTGCAGGGAGAGGATGTGTGCGCCCGGCAAATACGGCATGCACTGTGAGCGCACGTGTCTCTGCCAGGACAAGCACACTCTCAGGTGAGCTCGAGGGGTGAAGCACCCCTTAAAACAGCATCTATGAGAAGGGCTCAAAGGTTGTAGATGTTTGTAAGTGACCTCTGTCTAAGCCACGCCCCCTCCACTCACTCAGACAAACAGTGAACATTCAGTGACATGGGAGGTGTCACAGTAGGAGACATTTCTCAGGACGTCATTGATGATTTTTGGCGAAAAGACACCAAAAGGGTCTAAACTACACGTTAGAGTGATACGTTAATCAATTTACTGACGAGAAGGTTCATAAAAAGCTTCAGTTACAAGACAAAACTTACAGGTCCCAGAACTAACCTGATAAACCACATCTGGTTACCATCAGCATCTCAGACAACAAGATAGAGGATCAGCATCGGTCAGCAGAAAAATCTAACCTCCTTTTTACCGTCTTCACCAAGAGTGTCTCTGTTAGTTTGGAGCTACAGTATTTACACTGAATCATTCAGCAGAGCGTTTGTCAGCCTTTGTTATCTGGACTATTACAAATAAGCTAATAAAGCTAAGCTCTAGAAGCTAATGTTAGCTTAACTAGAGCCCTTTGGACGACAGCCAACAATGATGGACGATCACCAAAGAACAAAACAGGCCAATGAACTCCAACAAACAAGGAGAGATGATGAACAACACAGCTAGGAGCAAACGCTAAGCTAACATTAGCTAACGTTAGAGAAAATCCCAAACCGTCTGTCAGACTGCTGTGGCGGTTCTAGTGTTTAAAATAACTTTATATTTCTTTACAGCAAAGTGACAACATGTCGCCTCACATACGATGTTGACTTACCTCTCCTGCACAACTTTATCCAAAGAAGACACTTTTCTCGATTAAGATGTGGCTTAAGGAAAGGGTTAAAAATACACTCCTTTGCCCCGCCTCTCAGAGAACCCTGTGTTGGAGTTGCATGTACCTCATGAACACTGTTTGACCATTTTCAAGCTTAAAATCTCAGAAGAACCTCATAATACTGAACGAAACTGACCCTCTGCAATGTATTGTTGTTTGGGATTGCTATACGCACTGTGATTGGCTCATCGTGTTTAGGGCGGGACTTAGCCATAGATCAATTCTCTGTTTTCTGCTGCACTGTTTGTCCCAGATTCATCATGATGACCTCGCTGTTGTTGTTGTTGTTTACAGCTGTCACCCAATGAAAGGAGAGTGCACCTGCCAGCCGGGCTGGGCCGGCCTCTTCTGTAACGAGACCTGTGCCCACGGCTTCTTTGGTCACGGGTGCCTGGAGCCCTGTTTGTGCGTGAATGGAGGGGTGTGTGACAGTGCAACCGGCCAATGCAAGTGCGCACCCGGGTTCACGGTGAGCAGTCGAGGCTTGAGGATTGAGCGGCGAATACACGCATGAATAACCAAAGGGGCATATGTGAATCTGTTCGCTTTTTTTATGAAGAAGCTCTCAGATTAACCTGCTTAATTTATCTCAGATTAATCTTTTCTTTGTGCAGGGGGTTCACTGTGAAAATCCATGTAAAAGTGGCACCTATGGAAAGAACTGCTCCCTGGAGTGCTCCTGCATAAACTCTGTGGACTGCTCGCCTGTTGACGGGACGTGCTTCTGCAAAGACGGTAAAACGTTTTTAAATTCTGAATTTTTAGTTGTGTTTACATTATTTAGATGGATAAAAAGGGGCTTCTTCTGGCTCCTGTTGCCAAACAAACTTAAAGCACTTTGATGCCCCTACTTAAGTAAATGAAATTATAGAATTGTAGAAAAAAAAGACCTTGAACAATCACGCTTACTAAACTAAAGATCAACAAATCGTCCTTTCTGTGTCTGCAGGCTGGCGAGGGCCCGACTGCTCCTTCGGCTGCTCTGAGGGAACCTGGGGTTCAGGATGCAACGCCACCTGCCACTGTGCTAACGGGGCAAAATGTAATCCTGCAGATGGATCCTGCACCTGCACAGCCGGCTGGCAGGGGGCGCACTGTGACCAGCCGTGCCCGGTAAGTGCCCTGATATGAAGCCTTTAGCTCGCTTTATTTCTTCAGTGGCTCCAAAACATGCACGATGAACATGATAATAACCCTTTTCAAACAATTCTGATCCGGTCGATTTTCAGGTATAATTCCACAGATTTAAATTTAAACATCAAGTATGTATGTAAAATAGAACATTTCCCGATTTATTTGTTGTTCTGAACAGGTTTAAAATTTGAAGTTTGTATTTTCTGGGTAAGGGTAACCAAAATGTAGCCAACGATCTTTAAAGAACCGCAGATGCAAATAAAAATAAATGTGGTTTCGTATAAATTTGTGTACTAAAGAAAAATTTAAAGACCTCCAAGAGAGGGCTTTACCTTCCAGATACCTTCAAGATATATTTACGTGCATCCAGAGCTTCTTTAATAAGTAAAATATATATACACCGGTATATGTAGCATGCACACTTTTGGAGTAGAATATTACTTATGAAATAAGATAAAAGAAATATGACATAAAATGATTCAAATACAGATCCAATCCATCAGGAAACCTTCGTCACACAAACTCATTTTATTAGAAATAAACCAACCAGGAGATCAGAATGATTCTTGATTCGTGTTCTCTGCGATCTTTGATCAGATTAATACAGAAACAGTTTCGGTTGTAATTATTCCGAACATGCCAGTTGTGAGTGGACAGTCTGTAGAAATGTTGTCCAGCTTTTCATCCCTTACTTCACCCTCTGTTCACTTTAATCTGTGTTTTCGGATGCTTCCGCCTCCTCCTCCTGTTGTTGCCGTGCCAACCCACCAGGCTGTCCATACAGACACACGTTGCCAGTGTAGTATTTTGTCTGACTCTGACTGAGCTGGCAGAGCGTTGAGGAGATTCCCCTGACGATTCTGTGCCCATTGGCGTTTGTTCACATGTGCAGATGGGCACGTTTGGGCCAGGCTGCCTGAAGAGGTGTGATTGTGTTCATGCAGACGGCTGCCAGGCCACCACCGGGGAGTGCCACTGTCTGCCAGGCTGGTCGGGTAAGTGATGACGTCCACCGAGTGACTCTGCCAGCTTGGCTTTGCTACCAGAGAGAAGTCCGGTCCAGCAGGGTGAATCAGCCACAGGTTTTAGCTACTTTGTCTCTTTTTGAGTCCGATTTCACGCCTGTCAGGTGAATGATATTTCTTTCTTTGAACCTGGATTTTCAGATCATCAACATTACAATTCTTTTTTTTAATCTATTGATCTAAGATGAGGATTTTCAGGTCTGATTCCACTTTTCATGACGTTGTTGCCAATCCATCTTACAGACCAGTTTTTGGGCTGGATATGTAAGAGACTAAAATTCATACTGATCCCTCTTTGTGGCTGAAAAAAAAAAACTGGTAAAACATGGCTTTCAGCATAAACACTGATCAATTCTTCACAGTTATTTTATTACCTGTAACTGCTGCCAGTGGAAGGTGCAAAAGATATGAGAATAAAAGTCAAAAGAATGAAAAACTAAGTGGAAAATCTGATGTAAAATGTCAAAATTTTGATGTTCTTTGACAACGATTTAAAATTAGGTCACTGGGAAGCTTAACCTTTCTTCCATAAAACATAAAAAAGAAAGCAAGTAAGCTGATGAAGTTTTCTGACCCCTTCAGATAACTTCTGTGGAGAAAAAAAGGAAAGGGGTGGATCTAGTTTTGTACGTGTTTTATGACAATAATTTGATGTTAAAATAAGCGCGAACATGTTAAAGCAAACTGTGGCTACATGGAGACAACTTTTGAATCCCTCTCCTGTTTAAAATGTTGATGTTTTTTATTTTTGTTTTTTTATGAGATGAAAAGTCAAAATGAGGACAAAGAGTCTAAATAATGAGATACTAAGTCAGAATTTGGAGAGACTTAGTCAAATTTTTGAGATTAAAGAAGGCAAAATATGAGATGCTTTGTCATAATAATGAGATAAAAGTCCAAATTATGAGATTAAAGTAAAAAAAAAAAAAAAAAAATGAGACATCCAGTTGAGTTATGAGATTTAAAAAAAAAAACTATGATTCTTAGTTATAAATATTGTTTAAAATTTTAGATCATGAGAAAAGAGTTAAAATGCAGATATTCAAAGTCAAAATGATGAGGTACTCAACTGATATTATGAGATGAGAAAAAAATCTGAAATTATCATAATAGGTAGAAATAATGATAATAAAAGATAAAATTATGAGATGAGTCAATTCTAAGAATTTTTAATTTTAATTGTGTTCAAATATCAAAATTATGGGATAAAAGGTTGAAATGATGAGATAAAAATCTCAAAATGATGAGATACTTGATCAAAATAATGAGCTAAAAAACTTAACTACAAGATAAAACATGATAATTGTGAGATATTAAGGCGAAATTATGAGATACAAGGTTAAAAAATTAAGATAAATAAAGTTGGATTATTTTCTTTTTATGTCCTTCATTATCATAAATCTCCCTGTTTTCTTTACCTGGCAGAAACAGTATTGTTTCCATAATGTTGTAATACACTCTGCCAAAGAAAACAAATGTTAATATATGAATTTAATTATAAGAAGTCTTGTTTCTTTGCGTCTGTTTTTATTAAACTTATCGTTCCCTCCAGGCTCTCGCTGTAACCAGCCGTGTTCAGACGGTCTGTGGGGGCGTCACTGTAACCAGTCCTGTTTCACACACTGTCCAAACAGCGACACGTGTGTGAGGGAGACCGGAGCGTGTGTGTGTCGCCCGGGCTACTGGGGAGTCACCTGCCAAAACAGTGAGTGTGGTTGTCAGCGGTTACATACAGATAACATCAGGCTGGACATTCATCTGTATGGATCTCTGTCTCCCAGAATGCCGAGCGGGTATGTACGGAGAGCAGTGCAGCATGTCGTGTGCGTCCTGTGGTCAGTCGTATCGCTGCCATCATGTGAGCGGAGAGTGTGACTGTCTACCTGGATTCACCGGAGCCAACTGTGATCAAGGTTTGAATAAATCAACCAAACAAGTCCAGATGTTTGTGCAGAAACATGGCGTGGTGCTTTTCTACATGACGTGTGTGTGTGTATGTGTTTTTTACAGTGTGTCCGGTTGGCTACTTTGGCAAACAGTGTACTGAAGTGTGTGTGAACTGTGCCAACAACTCCACGTGTGATCACCGGGACGGCCACTGTGAATGTCTCCCCGGCTGGACGGCGACCGACTGCTCCATACGTGAGTTCATGTTACGATTACAGGAGTAAAAAATCCTTTGACCAAAATAAAAAGCTGAAGAAGAGTCTGAGAACTGATATGATTTCTGTAAATATCAAAGAATGACAAAATATTTCTGTATTTATGAGAGAGGAACAAAGTAAATCCTGAGAGAAGATGAAACCAGAGTATGTGACAGAATATAAATTTTCTTCAACTGAATCTGTAAGGATGTCCACTTATTTGAAAAAAAAGGGTCACATCAAAGCACAAAAAAAGCTACTAATTTGTTTTATACATAAAGTCCCGCCTCTGAATAGATAACTAGCCAATCATTGTTCAGGATTTTAAAGCGACTCCTAGGAAGCGAGTCAGTTTTCAAGGGAGGCCTAAGCAACCCTAAATCAAGTCTCTGAACGCGCCCTCGAGTTTGATTTACGTGTCCAGAAAAATAAATATGAATATAAATATCTTAATTTTCAAATCTTTTACTTGTGTAGAATATACTCAGTTATACTCAGATGATACTGTTATTGTGGCGAGTATCTGGAATGGACGGGAATCTGATTACAAGGATCTGACAAAAGCCTTCAGCGACTGGAGTCACAAAAACCGCCTCCTACTGAACATCTCAAAGACAAAGGAAATTATGGTAGATTTCCAAAGATCCAGGATCTGCCATCAGCCTGTTAACACTGGTGGGGTGCCAACCCCTTAAAATATCTAGGTGTACACCTGGGCAACAAGTTGGACTGGTCCTTTAACACACTGACTGTAATCCCTGACTGTGTGAAACATCGTCCCTTAAGATGATCATCACTTTGTCTTTGTCTTTGTTTTACAGCCTGTAGTCCGGGACGCTTTGGTCCGTTCTGTTCTCAGACCTGCTCCTGTCCCTCAAACCTTGCCTGTGACCGATTCACTGGAGACTGTGTGTGTGAGAGTGGAGATGACTGTAAAGAAGGTAGAGACCTCAGACTTTAAATTCTTAAAGGAACCTGTGTCCTGTGTTCTGCGTTCCAGCGTTACTCCACTTGTTTCCATTTTCTACTTCCTGTTTTCACAGACTCATCGGTGCAGTCGGGGAGTGTTATGGTTCCTCTGCCTCCCGGTGAAAGGGAGTCGTGGGGAGCTATCGGAGGCATCGTGGTGCTCGTCATCCTGGTGGTGTTGCTGCTGGCTCTGCTGCTGCTGTACCGCCGCAGGCAGAAAGACAAGCAGAACAACACGCCGACCGTTTCCTTCTCCACCACCCGCACGGTCAACTCTGAATACGCTGTACCAGGTACACAACACAGGATGTCTCCACTACGTCATAAAGTCCAAGTTATTTGATCAAAGATACACAAAAAACTCCTATTAGACTTAAAATGCGCCACATTCATCTGAAAGTCCAGAAAAACATTAACTTAAAGATATTAAAAGAGAAAAATGACGTCTGAATTGCTCATTAAGAGTGAAAAACAATCTGCCAAGAGGGCTTTTGTTAAGTTTCTTTATCAAGACTTTTTTTATTCCCAGAATTTTTTTGAAAAAAATTTCTCATCCTATAAACAGATTTTTTTTTTACTCTATGCAAGCAATTCAGGCTTCATGTTTCTCTTTTAATATCTTGAAATAATTCATTTTTCTGTACTTTTCAGGTTGATGTGGCTCAGATTAAGTCTAATGAGACTATTTTTTTACAAAAAAAAAAAAAGGATAAACACGCTTGATTAGGTTTCAGTTTTTGCAGAGTGTTGGTACTTTATATACATTCCATCCATTTAAATTGGCTCATTTGTTTGGCAAATATGGACAATAATAAAGCAGCCAATCAGGTCAAAGGATAGTTCAAGCGACTGCAGGTCAAGGCCCTCGTTGATAATTTGGGTTGTCAAATGTAATGCATCAAAGAAAAGTAAAGTTTGGTGTTATTTCTGGATGTCATTGAAATCCACTGAGCTAGTGTTGCAAATTAGCACCTGAGCTAAGTCACTCAAACAATGCATCTGGTTTGTCCAATATAATTGTCATGTCCACATCAAATAAACAACAAATTAATTGTCTTTTATTTTTAGTATTTCTGGTTGTCTCAGCAGTTTTTACTCATTTTAAGGTTATTTTTTCTTATATATATTTCTTAAAAGGTTTCAAACAAATTGAGGACTTACTAAGAAGAGCGATGTTATGTTAGCTCTGATTGGTGGATGAGCAGGACATAAGGATTCACAAATGTCTCAGAGCACCGTCTACTTAACTGCAGTACAAACTGACAAAGTTTACCTGTAGTCACATTTCAAACAACAGTGCTGTGTAACTGTTGATAAATACCTTACCTCGTCACGTTGTATCCAGTAAAAAGTTGTCTTGAACAAAGAAAAGTAGTGTTAAAAAGAAGATCTGATCTCCATTCATTTCCAAAACAAACGCACGCCTTGTTAAGAGTCATGACATCCTGAGTTTCAATCAGTGGGCCTTAACTTTTTTAAACAACATATTTGTTATTTATTTAATAATGAAAAATGAAATGTTTCAACTGGTGCGATAATTTTAAATCCTAAGTGTTAAATCCTTCAATCGTAACACGTCAACAGAGTCCATGAGTAACTGAAACTGTTTCAACAGACGAGTCAAAATGTGGTAAAAACAAAATTATGAGATAGAAGATACAAGTGCCGCTCTTAAAATGTAACGTCAATAACATGTCTGGATCGACAAGTATTTAAAAAACATTTTAGTCAAAACATGGTAGAAAATATTTTCTCTGAGGTGCTGCAGCATTTTCAGAATTTTTTTATAGTTTTTGCTGAAGTGTTTTCTTGGTTTCACCTCACTTGTTTTTTTTTTATTGGTGTTCCACAGAGATGCGTTTTATTGACCTTGAGGTAATTTTCCTGCTGCAGACGTGATTCCATGTGTTTGTTTTGGCCTGCAGATGTTCCTCACAGCTACCACCACTACTACTCCAACCCCAGCTACCACACTCTGAGCCAGAACCGACCTCCGCTGCCCCACCTGCCCAACAACCACGACCGCACCATCAAGGTGATGGTTTGTGCAGTCAGCTGGTCTGTAGAAGGAAACCAAATCAAAAACGTGTTTCATTGTTGTTTTTAATTTTTATTATTTTTTTGTTTTTGATGCAGAACACAAACAACCAGCTGTTCTGCAGTGTGAAAAACATGGAGAGGGAGAGGAGGGGGCTGTTCGGGGTGGAGAGCAACGCCACTTTACCTGCAGACTGGAAACACCACGAGGCCCGCAAAGACTCAGGTGTGTGAGGCGTATGAATCTTATTTTATAAACCTCTGCTACAGTTAGAAACAAAAAAATCCAGGCTGCACAGTATTTCTCACCTTCGGAGAACACCCTGCTTTTACTTCTTTATTCTGGAGTCAGCAGAAGGTGTTTTGATTCATCATAAATTGTGTTTTTTCACATAATAAATCAATAATTTCCAGGAAAATCAAAGGTTTGACACTCTAAATGTTTTATGGGATGGAAAAACTCCTGCAGAATTGTAACTATTTATGGCTAAAGTTTAAAAACACCTTTATTTATCAACTTTAGAAGCACAGCAGGGGAGTAAATTGTAAGAAATGTGAAGTTGCAGCTCAGGAGAAGACTTTGAAAATCCTTTTTTTACAGCCTTCTCTGAATTTATCAACCATCATTTCTCATCTATTTTCACTCGAGTCAACAAAGTGCATCTGAAAGGAGTCTATAAAAAAATAACGAGGGCCTCATAAAGTGATGGTTTCCCTGCCAGCCTTAAACTCACCTGGTATTGATTTCAAAGGTTTCGGAGCAGCGTTCTCAGCCCGTGATTATTTTGCCATAATTCGTCTTTTATGGCTCACAGGAGCTTTTGGAATCGACCGCAGCTACAGCTACAGTGCCAGCCTCGGAAAATATTACAACAAAGGTAAGTTATCGCCTTATTTTCCCCTTTTTACCTCTCCTTCTGTCTGTGATCTACTGCAGAGAGGTAGCAGCAAAGCTACGTTAGCGAGCTAACGCTACAAACAGGACGGCTTAACATGAAAAGAAGATGAATCAGTACGAAACATTAATAATAAATAAAAAACATTTAAAACAATGAAAAGGTTGAGACATTAAAACGACTGAGCAGTTCCTCGTTTACATGTGTGGCCCCTTTAAGAATAAGTTAGTTAATAAATTAGATGAAATAATCATCTTTCATCGTTACTGACAGCTGAGAAGTATCACACCTATTTTAAAAAAAATTAAAAATGACACTGGTTAAAGAAAAAGAAAAGTTAATTCAAAGACAGAAGTTTAAAACTTTTGTGTGTCATAAAAATGATCCATACTAATCACCGTCATGATATTTGGCTGGAAAACGTTGAGGATGCTGTTCTTGATCTAGATTAAAGGGCCATTCCACTGAATCACTGCAGTTTGCTTGTTCAGACTCTCTAAAAATTAACTTTAATTACTGTTTTTTTTTGTTTTTTTCTTTAAATCTGACCCCCCCCCCCCCCCCCCCCCAAACTATTCAAAACAGCTCATCTCAGGAAACTTTACTTATTTTTTTAAAGCTTCCTGAGCTGAAGATGGTTTCATTGTTCTCAGTCCTGTTCTCTAAACTCATGTGAGGTGTAAAAAGCCTGTTTAAAGTCTGTCAGCTTATTTCCTGCTGCTTCTCTGCAGCACTTTGTGGGAGCTTGGTTCACTGTAAGTTTTATATTCACATCGTCAAACTGATCTGAAATCTCAACAACTGAAGTCATTAAAACTCTAAAATGTCAAAATGCTAAAAATCAGCATGAGGTGAACTAATATTCAGACTAATAAATCAACTGACTGGAGGACTAGAGGACTCTACTGGCTCCTGGTCCTGGTCCTCAGTCCTGGTCCTCCTCATTTGAGTAACAGGACTGAAAGTAACAGGAATGAGTTTTTAGCAGAGAATTAGCAAACACATGAAATATAGCCACATGGTGTTTATGCTAACAGCATGTTGACTCTAATGAGAGTGAGAGGACTGAGCTGAGATTTGAAGCCCCTCAGTCAGAGTGTAAATATCATCCAACATACAGAAACATAAAGGAGTCGACTTACTTTGGGCCTTCCCATGACCTGCAGAGGATCTGAATGAGGCTACTTCCTGTGGACCATGTGACACGTGGAATATTCCAAATTTTTCAGAGGGGGTAACAGGACTGAGTCAAAACCAGGGACACCACTAAAGACTGAATTTATACTTTTTTAAAAAAAATAAAATAAAATAATAAACTTAAAGTTCAGTTGGGATAAGGAGGAACACAAATATGTGGACATTTATTACATTTCTGAAAGATTTAAATTATTATATTTCATAATAAAGTCTAATTTTAGGAAGCGGGGACAGACAACACATGCTGTTTTTTTCAGTGTTCAAGTAACTTTAAATTAATTTTTTAAAATCTTTTTATTAAATATGATATCAGATCAGTGTGCAGGACACTTGACTTATTATAAGAATCTATTTCACAGTTAATGGATCCGGTGGAATGGCCCTTTAACCCTGCTGTTTGTCTGCTGTATGTGTGTGTACCTGTGATGTGTTTTAACGCCTCTTTCTGCGCTGACAGAGCTGAAGGACTCTGTGGCGGCTAGCAGCAGCTCCCTGAACAGCGAGAATCCCTACGCCACCATTAAAGACCTGCCCGGCCTGCCCTTCTGCCCCCCTGAGAGCAGCTACATGGAGATGAAGTCAGCCGTACCCCGAGAGCGAGCGTACACAGAGATCAGCCCGCCACCCTTCAACACGGCTACGTTACGCAGAGGTGAGAGACACAACGCTGTTCATTCCTCTGAGCCAATCACAGCAAAGAAGGAAGTGACTTTGACTCAATGAGTGAAAATTAAACTGTAGCTGGACTATTAGACCTCTTTTTAGAGTATGACCAACATTTCCTTTCATTTGAAGTTTGTAGAATCATCATAATGTTCGTGTTTTTTAATATTTTGTTCCAATGATCCGTTCTGGTCCACAGAGCGACAGAGTTCCCTCAGTCATGCTCCACACGAAGACCCCCAGAGCCACTACGACCTCCCCGTGAACAGCCACATCCCAGGACACTACGACCTGCCGCCGCTCCGCAGACCCCCCTCCCCCTCCCTCAGGAGGAGTCCTCACTGACACTCACCCCAGCAGAGAAAGTCTCCCTCCTCCTCCTCTCACTCCTCCCCCTCTTTGTGCTCGGGATGCTCGGAGAGAAAGAGAAAAACTTAACCCTCCTCTGGAGTCCATCCTGCTGAGGAGCTGCTTTTTGTTTCCTGTGGAGGCTCCTCTTTAGCTCAACACTGCCCCCCTGTGGGCTGAAGTGGTACTTGCTGCACCAGGACAGTCCTGTCATCCAGGCAGAGGAGCCAGCAGGCTGCAGAGAGGAAGGCTGCAGCGTGGCAATGCGAGCGGGGCTTCAGCTGCTTTTAACTCTCACAGGAAACACTTAAAGGAAAGACTTGAAGGCAGAAACTTTGCAGCTTTTTTTATGTGTTCGAACTCGTCTAAACAGGCTGAAAATAAAGTCCTCAACACATTTAGCTTGCTGGAATGAACAGACCCTGATACATAATTCAGTTTTCTTGTTTTCACCATCAAAGGTGATTCATTTGGGTTCCTTCCTGTTTTTCTTCAGAGAAATTCTTTGATTTTATCACCGAAAACCATCCAAATATGAAAAAGCTCACACTGTGTGACCAAATGAAAACTCCTCAAAGCTGATTAATGTGTGTCAGGAAACCTGAGAGTCAAGTGTCAAAGCTTTTTAATGACCTGACATCCAACAGGAAGGGCATTTCTTTTTCATGATTCGTTTCGGTTTCTTTACGATAAAGAAGTGAAGCTCATCAGCTGCTGTCTGCTGAGCAAATATAGAAATAAATTAACTGTTGGCTTCTCTACATTTAGCTATTTTTTTTTCATATCCTGAGCTCTGAGTAATCAAACAGTTCATGTTATAAAAAGAAAACCGTCATAAAACAGGAGTCCAAAGAAGAGCAGAATAATTAATGTTAATCCAGTCTTACTGAAACTTTTATTTTCTTTTCTTCTTTTTTTTTTAACCAAGCTGAAACTTCTGGTGTTAATTAAAAGAAGAATCCAGAATCTGCAGTTCCTGAAGTGTCCACTAGGGGCTGGCTTCAAAAACCACTGAGACACCAGCGACACCCAGTTATTCCCTGTTTTCACAGCCAGGTTCAAGAAGTTCTGTATTTGCACAGGATGGAGAGGATTTAACTGAAGAGTTTCAGGTTTAAAGTTTCTCTTCTTCCTGTTTCTGTCAGTGAGGAGGCTTCAGACTCAGAGGTATGTGGACTCAAGTTTCCAGTTTGGTGTATTTGATGCTTTAAAACGTAAGGCTGCAGAATCAGATATATTCTTCACTTCCTCCTACATTACCCACAATGCAACATGTGTGTTCAGGAGTTTGGATGTGCCAAGTAGAAAGGGAAAGTGCCACTTTGAGACTCGCTGTCCCGCTGTCAGACTGTGTGTTATTGCCTAAATGGGCATGTTTGCAGACTTAGTGTGAGGGAATTACCCACAGTTCATTGCAATGTGACATAACCATAGAAACATCCTCCATCCCAGGGTGGAGAAACACACGTGTTACGTACAAACAAAACACAGAAGACAAAAAGACGACAAACAAGAATTACAGAAGTATAAATCTGTCTTTAAGAACAAATGTATAGAAAAGTCTTAATCTGCCCAAATCTTTATATCTGTACACATACATTCATGTACCTGCCGTTTGATTAATAGGTAAAGATTTTTTATCATCATATTTCTTTCAGTTTTGTGGATAAACTTAAGATTTAAAGGAGTTTATCCGTAACAATGTCAGTTATTTCAAAGTAAAACTCGTTGAATAATAATCCAAGTGAGCTACATGATGACACGCAATGTGATATGTGAGAGGTGTTGTTCCAATCTGACTCATGCACTCAACTGCTTTCTCAGTTAAGTCCATAAGGGCTCAGAGTTTAGGGTTTAAGGGGGACACTGACGTCCAGCCAGTCTACCTCTCTCTCAACAGATCCTGATTGATATTTTCAAATTTGCTGTGTCCAAATTCAGGAGCTGCATCCATCAGAAGACAGCCAAGCTTTTGGATTATTCCCTCCAACACGTTCCCGCCCTTACGTCACGATTTCTGATACCTAATCATAATCCTAATCTTAGTTCTTTATTCAATCAGAATGTTTAACTGAACAAGATGCTGATTTACGCTGTATGCTAATGCATTACCAGCCTCACGTGTTTTAAGTGAAAGTTAAAATTTTAAGGTTTTTCGGTTCCCCTGAAGTTTAACGTGTCTGGCGTTGGATGTTCAAATGAGTAAAAACTGAGTGTAAACCAAATACTTACATTTCAAATTCATGTTAGCGCCACTTGATGTCACCATTGTGCAATTTTCACTCTTCTTCACAGGATGTTAGGATTTGGGAGGCCGTGAAGGATAGCAGCGGTGCGTCCTCCAAAAAATTTGCAACCCCTGAATTTGGACCATAGACTGTATAATTAATGGACGTAGTCTCCGCGACGTCACCCGTCTGTTTCTGAGACGGACTTTTGAAGCCAAACGGTCGGCGCGGCCATATTGGAAATGAGGCGGGCTGTGAGTCTCCACAGTAATAACCATAGTACGCTGCACAGTCACGTGATCTGAGCTGTGGCTCTGATTGGACGAACTAGCAAGCTAAATAATGCGGAAACTGCTGAACTAGAAAAATAATTCACCCCCGTACATTGCGTGCCGTTAGTGAAATTAGCGATTCAGACGGGAGACATTCTTTGTACCAGGCTGTAAATAGGCTTATTTTGGCCTTGAAAACAGCGTTTTTGGCTTGGTGTGTTTGTGACTTCCAGTACTTCCAGAGCCAGCCTCAAGCGGACTCTCGAGGAACAGCAGACTTTAGCGCTTCCATATTGTCTCATATTTTCAGACTGAAGGTTGCTGCTTGATTTGGACACAGCCAGTAACTCTAGTGACGTCACTTAGGTCACTTAAAAAACTTCACACACCTCCCCCTGCTGGCAGAATCCTAGTGATATATACAAAACTTGATACTGAAATACATTTTTAACAAGGCTGAATTTGGTGTTAAAATTTATAATTTATTTCAGTTTTCTTTGGGTGTTTTAAATGTATTTTTTGTCGAAATTGTTTTACATTTGCCATTTTAACTTTTGAGTACATTCACCATTTATAAAACAAACGTGTAGAAATGATTGCTTTGTCTGATCAAACCTGTAAATAGGAACCTTGTGTACCAGGAGAATGTAGATCATGCTTCCAACGCTGTCCTGTTTTAGCTTGTAATCCATATGAGGCCATATATGTTGAATGTAACCATGGGAACGTGTATATAATGTAAATAAAAATGGCTGCACTTTTCATTTGTGGTTTCTCTTTGTTGGAGGAATAACTTCAGCAGTCAGTCACTGGAAAAACAAAGATTTTTACTCAATATTATTTAAACAAACCAAAAATAAAAAATAAGTCGTTCATTACATTGAACCCTAAGCAGAGCTTCTCTGTAATTCTGACAGAATTCTCGCAACAGTAACAAAAGAAGTCCCACTTCAAGCAAATTACAACTTTGGCATTAAAGGCTTACAGGAAGAAATCCCTTTATTTAGCGTTTTAAATCCTCAGGTCCTTCAATGATTCACGAGGACTCCAGCCAGCCAGAGTTCAGCAGGGAGACTTCAGCTTTTCTCAAAGGCCGTTCAGGAGTTTTTACTCCGCTCAGCGTCCTGAATTTGCTTCTCTTGGTTCTTCATTAATTTTAACTTTTAACAGACGTCAAACGAAGGCTGCGGGTGAAACCAGCTTCTGTCTGCTTGAGAATCAGTCAAAGAGGCCTCTGAGAAACCCTGAAGGTCCCCCCTGAATGATCTGATCTGGATTAACATCTACACATATGTTCCTCTTGCATACAATAATCACTTCTCATGATACGACTCAATAACTTCACACCTTCGATGAAAAACTTTGAATGATTGTCGTCGTCTTCTTTAAGGCACTTCTGGGATCATTTCGTTCGTATCTCTTTAAGGCGTAAATCGAATGTGGCCTGAAAACCATCGAAGTACAAAATCAAAAAAACAGAAGCCATCAAGTATTTTCCATAAATGCGTTGATATGCTTTTCACTGGAGTATAAATGTTTAAAGCTGCCAGACTACAGTAAAAATCTACCTGCTGTGCTTTAATTGGCGAAGCCCTCAATAAAAGCAGCGCATGAAGCCAAAGCCACAAATATTACAAACCCCACAATCAGGACTCGGATCCCAAAAAATCACGCCGGGGGATTTAGAAAGCCGGGGAGCTTAGAGGAGAGGAGGAAATCAAAGCCCTTATGACCAGTTCTTAGGAGCAACACAAACCAGAGGACGGCTGACAGTCACAAGACCGCCGTACGAGACGCGTGTGTGGAGAGCAGAGGCTTTTTTTTAACATCCTCTGAAAGGCACTTTTGTATATTTAATCTGTATCAAAATAGAAAAATACTTTGCACATCTGTTTCATAAGAGACAAGCAGATAAGAGCTGCGAGTCCATCAAAACGTCTCTGATTTAAGTTTTTCTGAGAGTCTGACGGTGCACAGGAGTCTGCCTGGATATTCAACCACGGCAAAATGCTTAAAAATCGATCGCACGGACTCCGTTAGACTACTTTTAATCCGACTCAGTGCGCTGAGAAATCCTCTGAATATAAAATATGTTTATGGCACCAAAACTGTCGGTACAGAGAAAAAAACTCCTGTACCAATACCTGAGATGTCCTCAGGTGGAAACAGAATCCACAGCGTGCTGTCATAATATATCTATATATATAAAAAAACATCTATGGAATTTCTTTCAAAATAAAACAACATATTTAAATGTTCTAAAACTTAAAGACACACACCCAACCTTCAACTGATCTGGGAAGCAGTTATTCCTTAATTTCAAGCTACGTTCAAAAACAGAAACAAACATTTCTCTCTGATGTGTTAACAGCAGAAAAAAAAACCTCAAGCGATTTTCCCTGCACGCATCACACCTGACCAACGATATATATCTACCTAGATAATATACTCCAACATATGAGTCTACTTTAGAGGTGAAAAGAAAACCTGCAGAGCACCCTGAGTTCACACAACTTTGGCGTACTTTAGAGACACTTCCAGCACTTCTTATAAAAAAAAAAAAGAAAAAAGGAAAAAACCTTTAACTGTTTTTCCTCTTGTAGCATTTCAAGATAGCACGATACCTTTTCAAAATAAAGGAAAACAAATCTCCGTTGTAAACATCATGACATTTTGAATACAGATTTGATCCAGCTCGTAAAGCGATGAGAGTTTCACTGGCTGTGCGCGTTGAGTGTTGACAGCTTGGCAATGAAATGTGAATCCCTGGTTCGGATCGACGCTCAAGCAACTGGTCAGTGGAGCTCTGTGTGTGTGAGAGTGTGTGTGTGTGTGCAAGAAGAGCAGGATACAGCAATAAGCGATAGCGCAGCACACATGCAATAACATGACTTGGTTATACAAAAACAAAAAAACATCAAAATATGAAAATCCTGTGCCCGTTTCCAAAACCTCAAAGAAAATTTAACCCGCAGATTAATCAGAGTTAAAAAAAAAAAAAAGACAAGATCACATGAAAAATAAACAGGAAGCATCCCAACTCCAGAGAACTGATCTCCTCTGTGGGCGACAGGAAGTGGAGCGTTCAGGTGAGGTGTTGTCTGGTTTTTACACGACAGGGAACTTCCGCAGCTTTAAACCCTCCTGAAACACAAAAACGTCACAACGCAGCGTGAGAAGAAGAAAACCACAAACAGCCAATCAGATGCGTTGACACAAGATGTTTTTAATGCTGGATTAAACCTGTAAGATCTAAGGGGATTCTGTCTGCTTGGTACCTGTCAGGGCTCGTTGGTTCCTGTGAATTAGGATTGGTGTCCTCCATCGTGGCCGTCGCGGCCCGACGGCTGCCCGCAGGAGTCGCAGATCACCGTGCGGCTCCGCAGGTTGTACTCGTTCTCTCCGCTCGTGCTGTGAGCTCCCTGTGGGGGGTCGACACACACACACACAACAGGGTGAGTTATTTAACAATCAACTCCTCAGGGAGGCGCTGCTGAGTCTGCTGTTCCTGAGGCGTGAGCTCTTTCACGGATTTCAGTTTACCATGTCGTCGTCGTCGTCCTCGTGGAACAGCGTGCGAGTCACTTTCCTCATGGCCATTTCCTGGAGGGGGACAAGAGGGAAGGTTTGAGTCAGTGCAGGCGGAGGGAGCGGACGTGGACACTCAGGTCTCAGTGTGAGAGTCACACCTCTCCGCTGGCGTTGATCAGGCTGGTCTGCAGCTGGTTGCCGACACCCCAGGAGTCTTGGCTCTTCCAGACCAGGTCAGTGGGAGGGTTGTGGGTTCCACCACCAGTGGCAGCCCAGATCTGCAAAGGTCAAAGGTTAGAGTTTGGAGGTGAAACGTCTTAATCTGCTCCTCACTAATGAAAACTACAGATTCAGGTCCTGAGAGGTGAGACCGTCCTCCTGCTCTCTGGGTTTTTGTTTTTTAAAGCACTTTGTTTAATCAGAGTCTTTGCAGGTTTCAGTCAAATTTAAGACTTTTTAGACTTTTTTAAGACCATAATGAGAATAATTTAAGAGCCATTTCACATCCAGACTGGAAAAAAAAAATACAAAAGACATGAAGGAAAATCAGAGGCACAGAGTTACTCTGAAAGTATCCGAGTTTATTCACAGCTCCTCTGTAACCACAGACTGTCGGCTCATCCGCAGCACGCCAGCTGGTTGTGCCCGACAGATTCTGAACGGGCTGCAGAGGTACGTTACAGCGTCCTCAAAAAACAAAATATTTAAAAGTGAAACTAAAGTTTTTGCATTTGTTTTAAATAAAAGTAAAAATACTGCATTTTAAGACCTTTTAAAATCACATTTAAAACATTTTATGAGACTTTAAGAGAATTTAAGACATTTTGAAGCCTTAAATTCAAATGATCACATTTTAGACTTTTTAAAACCCTGCAGATACCCTGAATATCTGAGGTCTGCTGAATGCATCCCCTCCATGTGAAGTATTTTTATTAGATTTTATAAGACAGGACACTGAAAGAGAGAGAGAGAAAGAGAGAGGAACCATGTGGAGAGAAGAAAGAGGAGCGTCTACTAATACTACCTGTACATCAGAAGACTTTGAAAAGATTTGAAAAAGACTCCTGGAAAACTATCAGCTCACACCTGCTCACATCTAAAGACAAGTGTTATGAGTTTTTAGTCTCAGACTGAGATTTTACAAAGACTGTGACACTAATTACAAGACTACAACTAGATTCTTTTAGTGTTTTTTTCCCACCATGCAATTTTTTTCCCCATCATGCTCCTAGTAGAAACTAACAAAATGGAGGAGAAGCAGCTTTTCTTTTTCTGGTATGTTTGAGAGTTGATGTCGAACAGGCAGGGATGCTCTGCCCATAACTCCACCTTTCGCTCCTCTTTTTCCACGGTCCACTTTCTCCGTCGTTCCTCCATTGTTATTTTTCATGACTGCCGGGTTTCCTGTTTCTGCTTTTGTCAGCGCTCATCTATTGGTTGCTGATTGTGTTACGTAACTGCGACTTGCGATAATATCAAACGTGTTTGATATTGTCGCAAACTCAAGACTAGAAAAAGACTGATGTGAAACAGCGCAGATTACTATCTCACACTAAACGATCGAGAAAACGGGAGCGCGCCGTGACTCCAGTAAAACTCAGAGATTTACTAAAGATTTTCAGTTTTTAGTCTGAGACTGTGAAAATCGTTTGGTGTAAGCCCAGCATTAGAGAAACTGATGCCTCACACGTTAAACATTAAAGGCAGGTCAGTGTGAAAACATGTAAGCACTGACAGATCTTTAAATTATGTCAACACTTTACTTGTGCACTCTTTGAACATAGCCTTTAATTTTTTAGAACTGTTTAAGTTTTCTTTTGTTTTGATTTTTTTCTTGCCAGAGGCTCTGCAAAAAAAAAAAAATCAAAACAAAATAAACACAAAACAAAAAGAAAAAACAAAATACTCTCAAACTGTTTCCATGTTTTAAGGCAAAAGCAAATAACAGTTTAGACCAACAAGCAGAGACTGATCCAGATACTGGTCCTGGTGGAACTTACGGTGACGGCTCCTCCAGCCTTCAGAACAAACTTGTGGGGAAACTTGTAGACGATGGGGGAACTATTTCCAACTTGTCTCTTCACCTGCCAGTTGGCCAGAACCTGGTCCTGCAGGAGAGGAAACAGGACGGTGGTTAAAAAGAGTGTTTCAGCTCAGCACTTTCAGAGAGTTTAAGACGCAGCAGTCAGACTCCTGCCGAGCCATAAAAACAGGGAACATGTCGCACATGTAGGAGCGTCTCTGCACTGGCTCCTCGTTCGATATCGGATTCCTTCTGGATCTTTCTATGTGTTCAAAGCCGTACATGGTTTCTTATGTTACAGATCTGCCATCCCTGCACAGTGCAGCTCAAACCCTCAGATCCTCAGATCAAGGTCTGCTAACCATCCCACGAAAACTTTCTGGGAGCGAGGTCTTTTCTGAAACTTCACTGAGACTCAGAACCGTCTGCTGCAGAGTTTCTCAGCTCCTCTAAAAACTGTCAGGACACAGTGAATGTTGACTTCAGGTACAAAAAGTCCAAAAATGACCCTCTAAATCCTTTTTTACCCACTTTATATCTCAAACCCTGACAGAGAACATGGAGAGTCAGGAGAAGACTCCTCACCGTCTCGTTTCATGGGGCCACATTAATTATGAAACTCTGATAAATGGAACAAAACTCTGGTTCCTGGAGGTCAGAATGTCAGCCTGAAGGTTTCACATCTCTAAACATGAGCTTCATATAATTCTGTATGATTCCTGAACGCATCATATTTGATACACGAGTTTTAAAGCCCTCCGTCTCATCAACATGAGAAATAGTTTCATTAAAACAGACCTTTTTTTTTTCAGGAAAATAAATCGTTGCTAATTTTTAAAGAAGTTGTGATGAGAATAACATCAAAATTGTTACTCGTTATTAAAAATAAGTATTTTCTGCATTAAATTGATGAATATTTACTAAAATTTTTACTAAAAAGTTGCCAAAACCGCCCAATTTATCAAATGTGACACAAAAAACGCATCATAAACAAAATGACACGGCAAGATTTTTGGCAGATTTGGTTTAAAGGGTTAATAAAGATCTCAGTTTAAAAAAAATTGAGTATTTCTGAATATTTTTTGATGGATCAGGCTTTAAAGAGTTAAAAACCTTATTTTTTTTATCACATCTATGCAGTTAAATTGTCTCCTGTTCTTTTATGTTACTTGTGATTCAAGCTTAAAACAGGCCGTTTTATTTATTTACTTTGTCTTTTAAAATGAGCTTCATCAAAACAGCAGAGAGCAGTCTGAACCGGTAGTTAAACTTTGACTCAGACGATTTATACAAAATAAAAAGACAAAAATATTCCAATTATTTTGGATCAGTCAAGAAGTAACTGTCTGTAAGATGTTTCTGACCCTTCCCTCCTCTCTGATTCACACAAAGGTGGGACTTCAAATGTCTTTTTCTAAAGGAGGTAAAATCATCTTATCATGGCCGACACGCAAAGACTTCTGGGTCATTTTCCTCAGTCAGGAACCTCCCTCTCATCCAAAGGGACAATTCAAACTTCAAACTTTTAGTACGAAAGTTTGTGTGGATGTCTGTGGATTAAGATTCATTTTTTGTTCAGTCTTTTTCTTGTAAAGCACAGATTTCAAAAAGCTCCCTCAATAAAATTAAACCTGAGAAAAAATTAGTCAAAGACTTTTATTCTAAGGCTGAAACGCTTGTTTGAAAAATTGTTAAATTGTTAAATTTAGTTTCCTTTCATGATTTCACCTCCATGTCTGTCAAATATCTGATGTTTGTTTTAAGAACAGTTGAGTCTGCGTCCGTCCACGCTGGAACTTCACCTCTGATGGAAATCAGGAGCTCACCTCGTCGGCCTTGTTGCTCAGACGGATGTACTTTCCGTCCAGGTCGACCTCGTCCACAGTGATGCGCCCGCAGGCTGAAGCCTGCTGATTGATGCGGGTCTTAGTCACGGTGCCCCCCGCCATGCTGGACGTCTCGCTGTCGTTGTCGTTGAGGCGGCGTTTCTTGGTGCTGCCGGTGCCGGAGGAGTTGCGGCTGCTGGATGCCATGGCGGCGGCTGCTGCCGTGGCTGCGGCACCGGCGGCAGAGCCGGAGAGGAGCATGCGGCTGGTGTGGCTGTGTCCGGAGCCCGAGGTCCGTGTCACTGTCACCCTGGTGGGCGGAGGGCTGGGTGAGAGGCGGAGCCTGAGACGGGAGAGCGAGACGAGAGAATTAGAGCAAAGAAGTCGCAGATACAGACTGAGCAGGGTTTCCTCCAGTTCAGCCACGGGAGCATTAATTAGGTCGAACACTGATGCTCTGCGATAAGGTCTGGATCACAATCTGTGCTCTCTCTCTCTCCCTCTCTCTCTCTCTCTCAGAGGAGTTCAGAGCTCTGTGCAGACCTGAGCATCTGCAGCGCTTTAAATAAGAGGAAGCAGGGTCTGCTTTTTTAAGTTATGTTGTTTTGATTCGGAGGAGAGAGCAGAGCGCCTCATGACGTGTTGTTTATGATTCCCTCTCTCTCTAACAACCTGAACGCCTCACCTCTCCTCCTCCCCCTCCAGCAGCTTCCTGTACGCATTGATCTCCATGTCCAGGGCCAGTTTGATGTCCAGCAGCTCCTGGTACTCCTCCAGCTGCTGCTGCATCCTATTACGCATATCAGCCATCTCCCGCTCCTTACTCTCCATCCGACTCCTCATCAGGTCCCGCTCCCGGGCCAGGGCCTCTTCCAGGTCCCTCACCTTGGCCTCACTCGCTGACAGCTAAATCGGAGAGCGCACACAGAAATAAAGTCAGTTAATCAAGATCGACAGCTCAGTCTGTACAGTGACCGTCGCAGAGCAAACACTGAGGAGCTTCAGGCACATTGAATCAATCAATCAATGCTGCTCAGAAGTGATGAAGGTTAACCATGTCCGGCACCTGTTTCTGCAGCATGCTGAGTTGGCCCGACATGCCCTCCAGTCGAACCCGGGTCTCCTGCAGCTCTTCATGAGCCGCCCCCATCAGGTGGCTGTTCCTGTCGGCTGAATGACGAGCGTTCTCCAGCTGACGGAGAGAAAGATCGCAGAGTGAACAACGATTCAGAGACTCTGAGCCGCTTCTCCTGCAGCATCCCTGCTCACCTTCGAGGTGTAGGTCTTCTCGATCTCCTCCTTGTAGAGGCGGACCTGCTCCTCATGTTGGGCTCTCAGCTCGGCGAGGGCCTCAGCCAGCCTGCTGTCGTACTCCAGCCTCCGCCCCGTGTCGATCATGTCGATGCTTGAGCTGTGCCGAGTCTCCAGCTCTCTCCGCTCCTGCAGACGGACACACACAGATCGGGGATGATCATCAGTCTCATGAGCGCTGACTTCAGGGTCTGGATTCACGTTTGATTGTTGTGATCACAAACAAAAAAGAGCAGACTGCAGGTTGAAGACAACAGGTAAGAAATTCAGAGCAAAACAACCTAAAAATAAACCTCAGAGTCTCCTGGAAACATTTTAGTCCGTTTGTGTTTATTCCCACATTAAAAACTGTTGTTTGAATGTGACGTCACAGAGGAAAGTCCTGCTGATTCTGACTCCGTTTAACAAGTCCAGAAACATCTCTTACTTTACGTTATTTAAAGACAAAAATGAGGTGTGAATCACTTGTAACAAGTCAAAATAAATCTGCCAATGGGATAAGAAAAATCTGCTTTTCAAGTTTCTTGTAATTAGAATAGTATCTTACAACAAGAAACTTTTTCTCATCCCATTAGCAGATTTATTCCACTTGTTGCAACTCAGACTTTGTTTTTGTCTTTCAAGGGACTCTGAGGACTCTTCCTGATCAGGGCGGACAGGACGGGATTGATTTACAGCACTTTGAAGTCTCTATGACAACACCAGACCGAAAGTTTAGCAGTGTGAAGAGAGATCGTGATGGTGGCGACTGGAGCTGAACTGACAGACAGAAAAAGGACAGAAAAGAAGAAGAAAGCCGAACAGGAGAGTGATAGAGCAAGGGCTAAAGGCTAAAACATGAGCTAAAGGCTAAAACACACGCTAAAGGCTAAAACACAAGCTAAAGGCTAAAACACAAGCTAAACTGTTTTTGATAATGTTCATTCCAACCCACATGCAGCAGTTATTCTGCAGGGATCTGATCAAACTTGAGAGTCTGTCAATAAAATGTAGAGTGAGGTTACGTTAGCTCTGATTGGTGGATGAGCAGGACATGAGGATTCACTAATGTTATACGTTAGCCTACAGATATGTCTCAGAGCGCCGGGCTGTAAGTAGCACTAAAATAGCCGGCTAATAAACTACAGAACAAACTGACAAAGTTTACTTGTTGTCACGTTTCAAACGACAGCGCTGTGTGACTGTTGATGAATACCTTACCTCGTGATCACGAAGCAACGCGCTTTGAGCCGTCATAATAGAGCCCGTAAAGACAAAGACAGAGCTCTGTCAGAGGTCTGTCCACTGATCTAGAGTCAGAAAACTAAAACAAAGACTTAGCTACAGGGCTCCGACTCAGACCTGGCTCTGGTATCCCACCCTAAACTCCGCCATATCACCAGGATCATAACCTTCCTGCTGAAAATGGGCACCACAGACGACCACGTTTTTGTAACTGATGCAGAAATAAAGTCCCCTCTCTTCACCTGAACAAAACGAACCTGAGCATGAAGCTAACTCCATTTCTCTTCCTGTTCTGTAGTAAAGAGTCGACTCCATGTCCTGTTAAGGTGGTATTTCTGCATCCAGAGCAAACGCAACATTTAACCACCTTAATGAACGGTCAAATAAACACGACCTGAAACGCCCGCTCTCACTCACTATCAACTGTTAGACACGTTGGATCAAAGCCGAGTCAGAGAAGGTGAGTCCCCTTTGTGATGTCATGACGCCATGTTGGAAAAAAGAGCTTTTTAAACAGACTGTAAAGACTCACACCTTTCATTCAACATTCTAAATTACAGTCTTTTTTTAGACATCATCTCAGCATATTTTTATTAGTGTTTATTTGCACTTTGCACTGATTGTTTGAGCTGCTGCTGTGACACCAAATTTTCCCCGATGTGGATCAATAAAGAATATTCTGTTCAATCAGACAACGTTTTAATCCAGCTGCAGTATGCTCTTTAAAGTCGTGTTGATGAGAAGCGTGTTTGACTTTTAAAACCTTTATAACTTCAATAAAGCACAAACAGAGTGGTTTGCATTGAAGTGTGGTTCAATTCCTCTCAGGCACTTCGAACGACTTCACCTAAAGAAAGCTGCTTTTGCTCAGTGAACTAAATTTCATCGATCAGCCCGTTGCAGAGCAGTTAATTACTTGTCTCGAAGTGCAGAGCTCTTGCGGACAAATCTAACTGTTGACATTTTAGACAATCATTTGGCTCCCAGATGTGAACATTCGCTTGAAATAAAAGAAGCAGAAGATTAGCATCATGAATGCAAAACAAACAAGCAGGTTGTTGGAAGCAGATCAATATCTGGTGGAAAAAGATGAAAAGTAGGACGGATGACTTGGACAGCTCGGTAAAAATAGAGAGGTTGAGGTGAGGAGTGAGAACCTCAGCGTGGATGTTCTTCTGGAACTCCAGCTCCTCCTTCAAGGTCTGCAGGCGGTTCTCGGCGTCCACTCTCCTCAGCATCTCGTCCTGCAGCTGCCTCTTGGCGTCCGCTAAACTTCCGTCCAACTGGAAAGAGAGGATGAGGGAGAAGATGAGGAAGGAAAAACAAAACAGCACAAACGCAGCTCATGGTGAGATGTGTGCAGCGCCGTTTGGGCTATAAATTTTTTAAACCAGTAGTTCCTCTAGGAGGCCAGTAGGTGGAGCAAGGCTACAAGTAAATCAGAGAGTCTGGTGGTGAAATTCATTGATAAAACAAAGAGCAGACAATGCAACCTTGTCTGCCTCCACACCTTGTCCTCATTCATAATCAGCTGCCTGAAGGGTTTTCGTATAATCACTTCCTCTGCTAAAGCTCTTCTGTGTTAGACGGTAAAGGAAACATCTCAACTCAAGCCATGCAAGCAATTCGTAAGACTCTGTTGTGCCACGGTGCACAAACAAAAACACGTTTCTGAAATTCTCCAGCAAAAGAACAACCGCCACAGGTTGGATGAGAAGTCGTCTTACCTTGGCGAGTTGCGCCTTGAGGTCCTTCACCTCCGCCTCCAGGGCTCTCTTCTCCCCGAGGGCGGTGGTGAGGGAAGCATCTTTGGAGTTCAGCAGGGCCTCCAGGTCTCTCAGCCGGGCCAGAGCAGCAGCCAACTCAGACTCCTTTTTACCATTTCTGTACAAAAAAGAACAAAAAGGAGAGAAAAGATGTGGACTCAGTACGCTTTAATTTGTTATTTTTGATTTTCTTCATCCGTCTGATGAACAGTCACATAAAAGCGCCGATTACATGGAGTAAATCTAACACTAAGCTTGATTTATTATTGATTTTTTTTATTTACGACTGCAGCGTAATGCAAAGCCGTGTTTTTTTACTGAAGCATTAAAAGTTCAGAAACAATCTCTTCTTCCACTGCAGAGTCGATGTTTTTACTTTAAGCTCACATCAGACCTAAAACGCTCCTTCCTTTGTGCGGTAAGTGAAACCTGATGAGCAGAGGGAAGACTGCAGGAAGACACACACACACACACCGCCATTGTACAGTGAGAGCGCAGCAGCAGCAGCTGCTCGCTGCTGATGTGCGCCGAACATCAGCGTACTGTTATTAGCCTCCAGTGCTGAATAAGAGCCCATTAAAGTCTGTCTCAAGGGAACCTGTGTTGAATTAAGAGAATTCACGTTTGTTGTGCATGTGCCCGCGCGGGTGCTCCGCCTCTCCGCTAACATCGCAACAGGAACCAATTTAATGTTCTGTTTTGGAAAGAAACACTTGGATGCAGCCCTGGAAAAACTTTTCATTCCCAGCAGAAGATGAAGAAAGCGAAGAGAGAGAGAGAGAGAGAGAGAGAGAGAGAGAGAGAGGCTGTTAGCAGCATAGGTGGTTCATAGACAGAAAAAGAGGAAATGGGCTCCCTGTTATTCTATTAAGCCCTGCAGGCCAGTCGTCATTGTCTGTAATAGCAGCCATCTGCCAGGGGAGATAGCTTCCAGGCTGCTCACTGAGACCTCAGAGTCAGCTGGTCAGGCTGAAAGCCCCGCGTGAAGAAGGCCAGAGCGAGCTACAGACACTTTAACTGTAGGAAACAGTTGCTGCACAGCAGAAGATTCAAGAAGTTTACACCCCGGTTTATTTAACTACACTCAGAAATACTTGGAAACAGAGGAAATTTAATCAAGACTTTTACGTCCTGGAAAAAAAAAAAGAAAAAAAGAGGAAACATGTTCTCGATGCTTTACAGATGTATCATCAGTCTTGAAGAGCCAGGCTGGATAATCACAGGAAAGGAGGAATCAGATCACTCATTGTTGGGTTTCAGCTGGCAGAGATACAGATACATCCAATCCAGCTTTATTTGTGTAACACCTTTCAAAACAAAAGTCCCAAGGTGCCCCACGATAAAACAAAATACACTTCATAAACATAAATAAAACAGTTAAAACAGTTTATAAAACAATACAAGTTTAAGAAGAGATTTAAAGCGGAGTCAGTGTGACGGTGTGACAGCGCCACAGTCGAATATTAGTGTCAAAAGAAAAGAAACAAAAAGAAACATGGTGGTCAAATTAAAAGAGAGAAACTGATTTGCTTCGATGCTGTGATAAAAAACTGTTTGGCTGTAAAGAATGGGTAAAGGTGGAGTTAAGAGTCCCAACAAAGTCATTAATTTCACAAAGCGGGAAAAAAACAAACAACGGGAGATTGAATGAAGCGTGTCTGAGTTTGTCTGCAGTGATAAAGGACGCAGTGAGTTTAAGTAAAGGTAAAACTGTCAGGTAGAAGGAAACAAAGACCACCAATCAACAGACTGCAGTGTTTCTAGCTCCACCTCCTGGGGTCGGATTGGTATGTCTAGCACCCCAACAGAAGGGGACCAAAAAGTGGGACGGTACAGGTTGGTAATTTGGGGACCTGTCCTGGTTTACTCAAACGAAAGGCTACAACATGTGTGCCGTACTGAGACGACCCAAACTGAACCGCTTGGAGGAAACGGGGCATTTGTGACCAGTCTGGATTCAAGAACCACTAACAGGGCCCTGCTGGAGGATCTCAGGCAGCAATGAGGCTCATATGGAGGTGAGAAAGTCACAAATATGAGCGGGAAGTCTGACCAGTGAGGGCTTTAAAAACAAGCAGTAAAATCTTAAAACCAGTTCTAAAACTCACAGGTAACCAAGGAGGGCAGCAAGGACAGGTGTGATGTGCTCATGTGTTCATGTAGTACAAGTTAAGAACCTGGAAGCAGCATTTTGTACTGGTTGGAGTCTGTGGACATCACACTCGCTGATCATGGCTGCATGTGCATTCAAAAAAAACAAAAACAACTGAACAAGAAGCTTCAGGAAGGATGCTGGACATCCTCCATCCATCACCTGCACCGACTCTTAATCACACTCACACTCCCTCATGTTGATCATTAAAGTGTCACCGTTTTCAAGTCAAACATGCAACAAAAACTACAAAGTTTACAGGAGCTCGATCACGACTCCCTTATTTCAGCCCTAAAACAAATTGGACCAACCAGATGTTTGGACCAGATGTTCACACATTCCTGTTTGTGCAGAAAGCACTCAATCATATCCATGAGTTTTTTTAGTGGTTGAAATACAGGCCTCTATTATTTTAAAAAACGTTCTAAAAGCCTTTGCTCGAGGGCGGAACTCCCACTGATGGATGTAGAGTAAGACGTGAGACGACACATAACTTCAGATGCCTTTTCATAACATAAAGTTTCACCATGTTTCTTTAATCTATTTGATTTTTTGGTTATCTTCATCACTCTATAAGTGCTGATCACATGAAGTAAATCCAACAATGAGCTTGTTTTTGTATTTTTTTTAATTTCTGCATTTCTTTGTCTTGTGTAAAACACTTGAAATTTGCCGTTTGGAAATAAATCTGTTTTTAAATGTTACCGTCTTAAAGGACAAAGAAATACTAAGAAATCTTGTCGATCACGAAGTTAAGGATATTTTTTTTCAGGTTGACTTTTCGCTGCGATGCTTTGACTCATGACGAGACAAGAAGGTAACTTTTTATGATCCAGGTGTTCGGGGACTTGAAACTGTGACCTTGAAAATATTTAGTGTGTTAGAAATCACACACACACACACACACACAGGGTGCTAACGCCCACACACATTCCCTGAATTCCTGGACTTAAGGTGACAAAGTCCCGCCGTACAAACATGCCAGCCATCTAAAACGACTCAAAGACGGGCAGAGTAATCACCGAGGTAAAATGAGGAACAGTTTCTGCTTCAAAACGTTTTCATGACTTATTTATTTATTTTTTTGCCGTGACTTTAAAAAGTTGGTGGGTTGGTTGGGGCATGTTCCCTCAGGCTTGTGTAACTCTGTAGGTGTGATAAAACTCACTTTCTGCTGCTGTTATTGTTATTGTGGAATATTCTAAATCCACCACAACGCTAATTAACACATTACAGACTCCAACAATAAACCTAAATGACCAAAACAGCTCCGTTTAATGAGACTGAGACAAAGAATCGTGTGTTTTCTTTGCATTAAACTGGGCTGTAAAGTGTGAATTCATCAGTGAGGTGTGTGCACACGTGGTTTTTCGTGTATTTTCTATACGGCTCTGTGTCGTGGCCAAGTTGCCGTCCTAACTGTAACATTTAACAGTCTGGTTCTGCAGGCAGATGGATGTTCGTGCGTGGGGCTGCTGCGCCGTTCATTAGCGCTAATGGGCCCAGTGGATCAGCTCCAGCAGAGAATAAATGGACACAAGTGGGTTTTGATGTTTGACTGTCTGATTTCTCTTTTGTACACAAACATGATGGCGAGACAAAGAGGCCTCCTCGCTTCAGAGCGGCATGCTGCGCAACAATCTGAAGAACGCTCCTGAGAGGAACCTCTTAAACCCTCACATTTCAGTACAAGTGGTCACGATGAGATGTACATTACAAAACATGGAGGAGCATACAAAGCCGTGTAAAGATACAGTGAAGAAGAGCGCAGGGTCGACTCCCAGGTGAGGTTAAACTAAGCTTCAATCATGCTTCAGTTTAACATCAACGTGTGAAAATTCTGTCTGGAACACAAAGTTTAACGAGGCTGAAGGATCATTTAGGGATGCACCATACTGGATTTCTTTTGCAAATATTTTACAACTCGGTTAACTGATTACAGATTCCAATATTTTTTTTTTTACTGTCCATCTAACTGCAGAGATCCTCAACTCTCTTCTGTATTGGAAGTAGTGAGTTAACACAGTAAGTAAATATAACCTGTTAACAGGGAACGTGAGAAGTTGAGCTGTACAACAATTAAACCCAAATTAAATATTGAAATGTTTTCACTCTTTGACAGTAAATGTGCTTGGATTCATCAGCTACATGTTCCTTACAGACTGCTGCTGCTTAGATTCACATTTAGCCGAAAACAGGAGCCGAAAACATGACAGCTCAATATGCTCTGTGCAAACAAAAAGTGCAAAAAAGTACGAGCAGCTTCAGTCCCTGATCCCTAACACAGATAAATAAACACATGGGCTCCATCTACTCTGCAGTTTTATGGGCTTCATCAACATGTGACAGAGAGGTGATGTGTAACCAGTGCAAAAATACAAAACATATTAGCAGAACCTTTAGTTCATAGCACCGAGATCATTAGTTCATCGGTTTATTATATTGGCTGATATCGATATCATGCTGATAATATCGTGCATCCCTGGGATTATTATTTGTCTTTCTTATTCAATGCGTCTACAACACACAGACTGAAGATGGATTTGATTGGATAATCCAAATTGTACCATGTAAATCTCCAAAGTAAAGAGCCTCTACTCAAATTTCTTGAACTCTAGTTGTGATTTCACCATAGTGATAATAAATGTTTTTTGTAAGCCCCAGCATGATTGATATGTAAATAAATAAATAAATAAATAAATAAAAAATCCCACATGAAGGTTGAGGAAAGTGGAGGGGCTGCTGTTCTAAGCCATTAGGGGGCACTATGAAGCACTTATTCACATGAAAACAGTGGACTCGTACCATAGACTGTAAAGAAAAATAGACGTCATCTCGCTCAGCTCAAACTGAGGTCACCACAAGAAATGCTCCCCCTGGTGGTTGGCTGCAGTTTAGGTCAAAAACTGTCTCTCCATTCATTCCAGATGGGATGTGGTCAAACTTTAAAAATTATTACACCCCGTAGAAACGTTTCTCACATCCGTATACTGTGGTGATATTTAGATATTATTGGGCTGCATTCTGTTCAAGTCCTTTTTATCTGAAAAGTTTCTTATTCGTTAGTTATTAGACGTTAAAAATGGGGTTTTATGTCTTGTTTAATGATGATTGACAGCTGCTGTTCTTGTTTGTTTTTTTTCGGGGGGGGCAAAAAAAAAAAAAAAAAATTCTTGTCACCCGCTTCCACTCAGAGTTTCCCAGAGTTCCTCACAAGTCTCTACTGCACAGACTCTGGCTGCACAATGGCGGCTCCTGTGATGGAGGTTTTCTGGCTTTGAAACCGTACAGTGGTAAAATGCGGAGCCATGCTGTCCATTCTATATACAGTCTATGATTTTTCGCCATAAGAAATCTTTTGATGAGTTTTGAAAAAAGTTTGAATAGGCTTTTTAATATTATTTGTTAAAACGTGTGCTCCAAAATTACAAACTATATAACGGAGCGAGAGGAAAACACTAGATAAAGCATGCCTACAGAAAAAAACAGAATAAGACATTTCCAGGGGCAAATTGTGACTAATAATATATCCCCTTATGATAATCAAACAACATCAGACGCATCATCTAGTCTTCCAGTCTGTCTACATGTCAGGTGAGAACTTTTACGCACCAGTTGTGCTAAAGAGATTACCAAAGACTGAAAGGTTGCACAACAATAACCATGTTAAATTAGCGTTTGCCAAGTATAGACCGATCATGCGTATCCACATCAGCCTTTTTTTTTTTTCAATCCAACGGCCGATAAAAGATTAATTTTAAACTTGGTTATTTTGGCTCTGATGCAGCCGTGCGTCTCTGTCTGGAGTCACTCCTCTGTCTACAGCACTGTCCCACACACAGCGCTGCCTGATTGGTTCCACACAGAGCCACGGTACTTACTTATTTATTTATTATTCAAATTTTCAGCTAACTTTATGAGACATGCTGCTGGGCCTGGGAGCTGTTTATTTTACATATGCTTAAAGGCATTTACATGAAGTCAAGTGATGGAGTGTGTATTATGTAAAACTTTGAGGCCAATATTTTCACTTCTACTGTAAATGAATATCGGCTCCAAATATCGGTTATCGGCCTCCTTAACTACTAAAAATCGGTATCTGTATCAGCCCTGAAAAAACATATCTGTCTGTCTGTCTCTGGTATTTACTGATAAAGGCTTAAAAAAAGTTGATCATCAGTGTCAGCAGATATGAATATTTTCACCAATACAAGAGCTTACGTGCGCCAACAACAAGCTTTAACGTGTCGGCTGTATGGAAGAACTTCAAAGGGCTGGAAACAGAACAAAATAGCTTTTGAAACACTGCTGAAGGACGAGGGACGTGAGGAGGAGGAGGAGCTGAACAAAACTCCTTTTACACTAACAGTTAAAACGTGCATACAAAGAACCGTCACCTTGAAGAGCAACGAGACGTTTCAAAAGAAAGAATGAAAAAACATGATGGAATACCTGTATTACAAAACGAAGGCTTTTATCACCTGTGGGAGTTTGAAAAAGGACAAAGAAGTAGCTGAAGTCAGAGCAGCTGACACACTTTTCCATCTACATGGCTGCAAACATGGCTGCAGACATACCTCACATTTCTCAGAGTTTTCTGGATTCCAGTGCAGCTGAAAGTGTCGCAAACTGGGCTTAAGAGCCACTTCTTAACTCCTTATATAATTCTTCGGCTCGTATGTAAACGCAGCGTGTGATTGACAGGCCTGCTCTGCTTCCCAGCATGTTATCTCTGCTGCTGGCATCTCCAGGATGCTGTTCCTGGATGTCTGCTACAATACAGAGTGTGGCGTCTAAAGACAACGAAGGGGCATTAAACAAACCTGTCAGTGTGTGTGTGTGTGTGTTTGTGTGTTAGTATTTCTCTTAAGTGTACGTATATCTGTGGGTGTATTTGTGCATGTTTGAGTCTGCTCTGCACCGAACGTGTGGGAGTATTGGCTGCAAAACTGTGTGTGTGCCACCATTTATGTGCATTTTTGAGTCTGTGTGTGTGTAAATAGGACATCTGACAAAATGTGTTATGAAATGTATATGGCCACACAAATACAGCTCATTTGCCATGTTAGTCCCAACATTCGTATGCATTATTTACATAATCCAGAGCAGGGAGAGTGTGTGAGCGCGCTCCAAACTACCTGTTTATATAATCCAGTATGAAACATGTCATTAGAAAGCCTCAGCATTAATATCCTCTGACTTTGTGTTTACATTCTGCTCCATCAAAGCTGTGACGCCTCCAGCCTGCTTCTCACACACATGTGGAGCCACTGCTCGGTTATTTTTTTTCAGAATCGCATCATTAATATTTACAAAACAGCACACAGCGAGCATAAGGCTAACAAATGTGGGACTGAGGATGGCCGAGAGCCAACAGATGAGCAAACAACTGCAGATTACGTTTGGGAAATTAGGTAAATAAAGCAAAAAGGCGAAAAAAAAAAAAAGGAAATACCAGTCTGTTACATCAAGATAAGGCAGATCTGTTGCAAGTAAAACAAGACGGCAGAGTTGACTCTGAGCTTGCAAACTGAGGGAGAGCTTCATACGAGCAGGGCCATGTGGCACGCTTTCTTTTCAGAGAACGAAGGAATTAAAGAGTAATTTCAGCAAGCACTATATTTTGCAGACCACTTGTCTTGTTTGTCATGCCTCCTTTCCTCCCACGCACAAACGTCTGCACCTCCCGAACAAAAAAACATTATTGAAAAATAATGAAGGATCAGAGCATTCCAGCCTCGATTTCAAAGCTTTTTAAGGCATCCTGTTACAAAAGAGTAAATGACACATTTTGAGGTACAGACAAAATGGGAGCTATTGGACGGAGACAGTGTGAGATGGGGGAGAGCAGGAGAGGAGAGGAGAGGCTGGAGGGGGGAGTGTGAATTTGAAATGCGAAAAAAAAAAAGAAAGACAAAAAGAGAAAGAGGGGGATAATAGAGACGAGAAATCTGAGGAGGAGGAGGAGGAGGAATGTGTTGGCTCGGCTCCCAGCCTCAAGGATGACTCACAGCTATCTTTGTCCACCCCAGTAACGAGAAACGAACCCCGCCTCGTGGAGTGAAAGAGAGAAAAAAGCACCCCTCTGCAGCCCCCTCCCCTCCTGTTTTGCTATGCCGTTACCATCGCAACCAAGGCCTTGTCGACAGGCCTGCCAGTAAGCCAATTCCACCACGCTGCGGACGCAGTGGAAGAAGAAAAGGCTCGCAAGTTTCAGAGTGGTTTTCAGAATATCTCAGGATGGAGAGGCTGTTGCTTTTTGCGCTCACTAACCTTTAATTGCTACAGGATACGGCACAAAATAACTGCAGGGCCACGGTTAAAGAACGAGCTCCGAGAGATGCTGACGCTAATTACGAGAACTAAAACAAAACCTCATTCTGAACCGGGGAGCACGTCGTGCATGAAAGGAAAGAGAGAGCATTTTACACTTTAGTCGGCAGGTTTTAAAATTCAGCATATGTGTGGATTTTCTGGATTTCAGCTACAAATCTGTGTGTAGAATCTGTTACACGGCCGCTCTAAAGCTCTGCCAAATTTAAAACACTCGAGATCGCACGGTTTCATAGCGTGACCTTTGCACTGGAAGAGCAGCCTCCCCCGTTTTTCATACTTCTGCAGGAAAAACCGAAGCTTTTCTACTGAGGGTCAAACATTATACTGCTGACCTCTCTGTGCTCAGATTATTCCTGATAAACTCCTAATCCAGGCTGAGCCGGATCCTGGTCAAGGGTTACTTCACCAATGTTAAAAATAAAACGCACAAAGATGCAGATTAGGTATCGTTAGTTGAGTATTTCACACGAGTGTCTCAGAGAAATCTGCTACCAGGACAATAACATTGAGGATGAACAGAAACAGTGAAGGTGTGAATTCTCCAGACTTTTGAGGACTGCGTGTTTTTCGTACTCGCATGAAATTTTGTGAGCATCATCCAAGGTTTAAGACCCCTTTTTGTTGCATTTAAAGGAAAAATCGCTGTAAGGGATACTCTACACGCTCGCACCGCGAGCTGCCCACTCCAGCTGCAACCATGTGCCGTTAACCGCCGAGCAGCTCCCCTGCAGCAGGAGGGGGTTCAGGACTCTGCACACGGGCACATCTGCTGAAGCAGTGAGGGAGGAGGGAAAGGGGGGGGGGGGGGGGGGTCTCATTGACTTCAGGTTTTCCCTGATATTGTGTTTGAACGAGCCGGTCTCTGTGAGGGCTGCTATAGTTACACACAATACATCGCTGCAATCATTTCCTGTCAGACTATTCAAAGAATTCCTGTGACATGCACGACAAGAGTCCATTGATCCATATGGTATGTTACTACATAAACACACACACACACACACACACTTCGTCTGGTGAGCATGTGTGGGTGGGGTTTCCTGATGACTCACCGCTTGGAAAAAGAAAAAAAAAAAAAAAAAGGGGTTCTCCCGAATTCCCCACAGATCGGCTGAAATGTTCCCTTCTACAATTACAGATGATTTTTCCTCCTCTTTAATGTTCACAAAGCGGCTTTATGTGGAGAGCTCGGGAGGGAAAAGGTGACTAAGAGAAAGGTGACTGAACAATCAACAAACGCAGGGACCTCGAAATAGAAATGGAAACAGGAAAACCTCGCTGGGATAGAGCACAGGACTGTTTTTCACGGCCTCTTCTGTCCGTACTGTGAAATATCTTCTGTGTTGCACAATGCTAAGGTCACTGATTTCTTTTGATCTTTCTTACAAGAAGAAAAACTGTGAATTTTGAGTGGATGTATTTTTGATATGTCTCTGTGTGTGCTGATTGGTTTTCTAACAGTTAAAGTTTGTGCATGAGTCAAAAAGTTACAATAAAATAAAACAATGTTGAAATGTTGAGGACAGCATCGTCACATGTCAACCTGTTTCTTCAGGAGCCGGTGGGTGTTTACAGATAATTATCGATTTCCAGTTGATTTGCAACGACGTGGCTGCAAGCCACCTGCAAGCTAGCAAGAAATTGTTAATGCTAGCCAGGGCTCAGCGTAAACCTTTTAAAACATCCACACTATGACTCCACCTCCAGTTCTTCTTCATTTTGTCGCTTACTTGCTGTTAAAAGACGGTTATTGGAGCGAGTATGACAGCTAGGCTAACATCATCAGCTTTGTGGTCTCCATGGTGACGTAAACAAAACGTTCAACCAGAAGAACAAAACCGACAACCGCTATGAACCATGGAAAGAAATTATCACCGATTTTCACCAGTCAAATCGTAAAAAGTTCAGCGTTTTCGGGAGAAGCGTGTGACCGTTTCCATGGAAACCACACAGCTGATGATGTCATAAGGGTTAGGGTTAGGCACCGCACAGCGGATGATGTCATACGTGAGAGACGGAAACCTGACGTTTACATCCAAATTCCATCACCATAGAAACCACACAGTTGATGATGTCATAAGGGGTGCCGAGGTTCTAAATAGGCATAGTGTAGTGGAGGTGTTAGGGTTAGGGTTAGGGCTCAGCATCCCCACTCCCCCCATATTATAAAAGTTAAAAAAAAAATAAATTTGAATTTATGACATCACTTACAACATCAATTTGCTTGTTTGGCCCAACCAATCATCTCACACCTCAAAGTATTTAAAGAATTAAAAGTGTCGACTGTCAAAGATTTTTATTATAGTAGTTAGAAAAAAGTTTCTTTGTTGACTTAACTGTTACAAAACCAATCATCACATGATGAGACATGATATAAAGTCACTTCCACGGTCTAAACTGCTGACTCATTTCCACTGAATCAACACAATGTAATTTAACAGTCTGCAGAAAACTTCTAAAATAAACTGTTGAACTTTAATGAAATGAGAACAAACAGCTGTGGGAGTCAGATCGAAGCACTTGGATTCAGAAACATGAGCAGAGAGACGTAAAAACTGTGGAACAAAAGGAACTCAGACTTGCCAGTTCAAGCCAAGCCTTCATTTTCTACGACTGTTGTGCAATCCTCATAAGAAAGCATGCAGATAAAGTAAATATAACAGGCTGGCACATGACTGTTTCCTGTGTCTCCTCAGGGATGGAGAACACAACAACGGGGATAGTGTACTGATGTGTGTGTGTGTGTGTAATAAATCACCAGAAAGGGACAACAACACAGTTACTGCCAGGGGACGCTCATATGAAGCCACATGTGGCAGATGGGAACAGAGTCCCAGTGTGTGGGGTTTTACAGCAGAGCAAATGTCGACCGTGTCTCATCAGTCTTCTGATGGGGCGACCACAGAGAGAGAGAGAGGAGGGGGGTGGCCGGCGGAAAAAGGCCGGCAGTGCTCTCTCAAGTCAAACTCATGGTTTTGTTTAAGCTGTCCACAAAACAAACTCAGTACGCTGAAAAAAAATTGATATGCGCCCTCTTTGTCCCTTTCACAGCGGCAGAAATTTGCATCTGTTCATACAGTTCCTCAAACAACGCGTCACTCAGCACGCGGGGAAAGAGAAAGGTGTACCGCCTGTTTGAAAAGGGAGTGCGTGTGTCCGCCGACACCACAAGGCGAATGAAACAGGCCTTGTTCCTCCCTGACTGATTAGCTGATGATTCATCCTGCTGTGACTCACACGCTGGTTGCCTGGCTGTCTTTGTGTTGGTTTATACGCTGCTTTTTACTGGTGCTGGATCTGCTATGATAAAGAGAAGTGCAAGGAAGGAGAGTTCCCCCCTGCAGCCTCTCAAAGGCGATGGTCACACTGCAGGCCTTCATGATCAGTTCCGATTTATTGTTCTGCTGTTCAGGTTACATTTTCAAATGTGGCCTGTTTCAGTTGAACATTACTGACATCACGCACAGACGGTCTTTACGGAAACAAACATGGCTGCTGGTTTTTGAGTGTAGTTGCTTATTTGCTTTGCTGCCTGTCTGATCCCTGCCTGATTCTCTCTCCCAGCTCTCCACAACAATGAGAAACAGAAACGTGTACTTAAGTTTCAGTTTCTCTTCTCTCTGTGCGCTCCTCTCATGCACTTGGCTCATGCACACCCTGCCCCTCCTCCTCCTCTCCTTCCTCCCCCTGCTCAGCTTCGAGTGTTGCTGCTCAGTCACGGCACTCAGGCTACTAATAAGGTCTAAAACTTCATTATCCCTCCACTAGCTCACAGTTCAAGTTCGAACAAATTTGAAATGACAAAAACATTCGAAATGTGTGGGCACCTGTTGCAACCCATGTCTCTCCACCAAAGCAACGGGTTGCCGTCTGCAGACAGAGGAGTTTCCGTCATGCAGACTTGAATTTCCAGGATGCAGCCGACATTTCAAACAAGCAATTAGAGTTTGAACATGAACTTTTCACCACATGTCCAATCGAATGTTTGAAACTTGAATAAAAAGTGACAGCCCTACTGGCTAACTCCATCACTGCTGCATACGATGCTTCTGTTTCATCGAACGTGACTCCCGCCTCTGTTTTGTGGCGCATAACTGCGGTGCGTGTTGCTCCAAAGTGACGTCAAAGTCGCATTTAATGCAACCTGGCTGCTCAGACTGCAGTCGCCTTAAAAAAAAATCAGTAACACATTTGAAAGTGTCCTGAATCTGAGTGGGAAATGTCAGATTCAGTGTGATTTGTGCTGAAAAAATCAGATTCAGGTCACTTCGAGCTGCAGTGTGAACACATCCATAAAATAATAATCAAACCTGAAAAACAGCTGTGTGTGCATTTAAAAAAAGGCAGTCAGTTAATTATCTTTGTACAACTTTTGCAGAGTCTGCAGGTAATAAATTATTCAGGTGACAGGTTCAGCTGTAACGCTACAACACCTTTGCTGTCAGAGCTCCACTTGTTGCATGAGAAAAGAGCTCCTTAAATTGGCAGTTGCTATCAGTTAGACTAGAATCAGACAGACTGCATCCTAGAGTTTTAGTCTTGTTTGTGTTAACAAGGATTCGCCCTGGTGTATCACCACCCGCACTTCTGCTCTATGTTGTAAAAACAGATTGTGTCCCAGCCTCCCCTCCAGCGAGGCACGGCTCTTCTTCCAGCTGCACTCACTCACACTGAAAACTCCTCCAGTAGAAAGCTGACTGCTGCTATTGTTAGTTTAAAGCTAAACAAAAGGGAGGCGTTTATGAGACTGTGAGCAGTTTTGGTCAGCGTGCCGAAGATTTTGCAAGCGTACGAAGGGGGAAAGGAAAGGGGATTTGACGGTTGGAACGTGACCAGGTTGTGGTTGTGGGGCGAGCCTGACGATAGGGCGCTCTCACGCGAGACCGAAATGGCCTGGCATCAAATATAGACTCAGGAAATATAAGACTCTCATGTGACGGAGGGAAATATATTCTTGAAGCTCGTATCCAGAACAAAAGATGCATCCACGTAGTGTCAGGTGAGCTGTTAAGTCCTGAAAATGACGCAGCGTTGACTTTCCTGTGATTGTCTAAACGCTGGCACTGTGTGTGCTGTTCTGTGTGAAAAACCACACCCATCTGGCAACAAGTTGAGAAAAAAAAGATAATAATAATATAAACTTTGAAAAACAGTTACAAAATGCTTTACATAATAAAAACAAACAGAAAAAAATAAAAAGAAATAGAAGTGAAAGTGACTATTTTCTAATTACTTCACAGGCCAAAAGAGAGAACGAGCACATTGTTTCAAAAAGTAATCTGCATTTCAAACAGTAAGCAATCAGACTTCCACTCATTTTATCCTGGTGATAATCTAATTCAACCTCATTGGTGCCTTTAATTAATAGAAGTTGGAAAAAAAGACATCAAAGCTGCAATAAAGAAATACATCAAGATGTTCGTGCAAATCACGTTTCCTCAGTTTGAGTAAACGAGACTTTAATGCAGAACATGTGAGACATGTCTGTTTGATTTACAGAGGAGAGAGTTTCCATACTCATTCCTCTGTTTGGATTATAAAGCAGGACTGTTCCAAACATTCACTCAACGTACATTTATTTCAGAGTAAACCAACTTCTGCAGATTTGGAAACTCAACAGTGGTTATATAACTGACCAGATGGTACTGGGTGGTTAAGGTTACACTGCACCCACCTTTCCCACTTCGCCAATGGAAAGCTCTTTGGGCAAAAAGAGCGAGCGAGCATAAGGATGAAGGGCAGAAAGAGAGAGACTTGGTGGAGTCCCTCCATCTTAGAGTAATTTACCCTGACCATGTGCGAGTGAGTCATCGGGGGCTTGGCGGGCTCCGAGAGCTCTATGGAAACTCACACAACTACACACACACAGCATGCCAAAACCTTCACTCAGTACCAAGTCCTGGTCCGCTTAAGTCCAAGACCGACTCTCTCATTACTCTCTCACCAATAAACCCAGCAGAGACGGCTCCATTCAGCAGCAGCACATTTACAGCCCTGGCCACATCTGTTTTCCATCGCTACAGATACAGAGAGTGGAGAAGAGAGCAAAACAGCGGTCAGAAACACTCTCACTGGACCTTTAAGCACCGACTGGAACACTATCTAGAAGATTTTCTATTTTAAGGAAGCAATGTTCTTTAATATCCAGCGCTTCTGGGATTAGACGATTACAGCTCGATAAACAAACCGTGTGGCTTCAGCTACAATAAAAGGAAGCTGTATTAAAGTCAGGGTTGGTAATCAGATTTAGAAACACTTTTTGTTATTCTGGTCAAAATGATCTTAATGTCCTGATGGCAATCAATGCATGATGAGTTCTTAGAATAGAGTGAAAAATATCTGCAGGAGTAAACCTGGAAAACACCAACCAATCCTAGTGTTTAGGATCTAATTTGTTAAACCAATCAAATCCCGTCCTGCTGTTCTGCCCGCCTCCTGCACATACATCTTGCCCGTGTGCACTAGCCCTGATAATGTTGAGTTAACAAAGATGATGTGCTGAGGACCGGTTTGAGTCTGTGGTTTTGAGTCAGTCACGATCATATAATCGCCAATCAGCGGTGCTCGTGAATGTGGGCGGGGGCGTTGTTTTGGAGGAGCTCCCAATGTGGGAGGGCGGGGGCTAAACGGAGTCCTGAGGAGATGCTACATTCAAATTCATGCTAGTTTTCCATGACTACCAACCCTGACTTTAAGAACAGGAAGGTAGTTAGTAGATCCTTGCTCACACACACACACTTTCAGCATTTCTTGATAGAATCATTTTGGTCGTTTTTAAGCAAGAAGGCTGAACTCCTTCAGCCACCAGTTTTCGATAATCAGGGTCTTCTGCATTTTCTTTGTTGATAAAAACCATCAAATCCAAAATATAAATCTGATTATATGTAAGACGCAGTCCAAAGGTTGAAACTGTGTTCCTGCATGAAGACCGCTGCATTTAGCAATGTGCACTTCCTCTGCAGATCTTTCTGGTACCATCTGTTTTCATCTCCCTGCCAGCTACCTGTGCTGTAGTTGAGCACAGCATGAGGCGCACTCCAGAGCAAAATCCAAGGACGATGGAGAACTAAGAATTTGCCTTTCACACCGATGGATCATGAGCAGATTGGAAGAGGAGCTTTGAAATGCAGAAGCGTCGAACAAACGGCGATATTGCAGGGGGGGGGCATCGTTAATCTGTGCGGTAACGACTCGGTCTTTTGACTGAAAAGGTTTGGGAATTATCCAACACTTTACCGAAACGGGAGAGAAACAAGCTGCAGTAGATGATATTGTGTATAAATTACTGCAAAATGCTCAAGAAGCAAGGTATGACCTTTGATTTAACTTTCATTTAATTCAATGTCTTATTTCCAATTGTGAAAAACACACAAGTATATCACTTTTATCCCACTAAATGTCACTCCGACTGGAGAAAACGCTGTTGCTGTTAATCTCAGAGCACTGTGAGAGAAAGTGGTAAAGCTGTGTTAAGAAAGAAAAACAGGCTCTTAGATTATTCCCGTTTCTTTAAAATGCTAAGTGTGAGAAAGGACTCTCCCTCTCTCTCTCTCGCTCTCTCTTTCTCTCCCTTGTGCTTCAACAAGTTATTCAACAGCACAGAAAGAGTGATCCAATTTGCATCACTGCTGGATGACACCCAGAATCAGGGCCACTTCTCCGCGCTCGTATCTGGCCTGGCATGACTCAATGTGACAGACGATTGTCTGCTGTCACATAATACAAGCTGAGCTCATGGTAGGGGAACACACGGTTTTCCCCCGAGGCAGCCAGGAGAAAAGAAGAGAAGCGATCAAGCAGCATGAGAAAAGATGTACAGCAGCTCTGTGAAATGTGCTGCTGCTGGTAGCTGCTGGTTTGCAGCCTGTTTGTGGCCTCGGGACGCGGCACTCCTGATGCTAAACTCTGGTTTTATTCACAAACTGTTCAGCAGGAACGTTTGTAGAGTGTGTTTAATTTTGTCAAATTTTGCTCCACAATTAAGCTCCACAGGAAAGAATAATGGGACAGTTGATCTATAGAAGCTTAAACCCACTATAACACTTTCAATGAATGAAGCTATTTTTCATTAATCATACGCTAATTCTCTGCTACGACAAGCCAAACTGTCTGCTGTAAGACGGGTCAAAAAGTGCAACGAGTATTGGGCTTCCTTGGCTTCATTCTGCTCTGGGTTCGGTCCTAATGGCTGATGGCAACGTGCTGATGCAGTCAATAATCAGTGAAGTGGTCAAACCTCCACAGAAAAACCCGTCAAAGACGATTTCCTCAACGTTTAAACAAGGCTGGAGCGGGAGCATAAAATGCTGCTCCTGCTCCAGCGTTAATAATTATGCTGACCTCATAAGAGGAAGCTACAGTCATTAATCTTTGAACAAGTCTGCATAATCAGTCTGAGATGTTGGAGGAAATTATGAAGCAAATAATGTTTGATTTATTCTGCTCTGAGAGTATAGCTTCATCATTTTTTTCCAGAAAGAACACAAACATTTTCTGCTCCTCAAAATCCATTTTTTGCTTTTTTTTTTTATTTTTTTAATTGTTAACATTTTCCCCAAACCTTTATCTCTTTGTTCCTAAAATGCATCACAAAAGACGTTTTTTTTTTAAGACCATAAAAAAAAAAAATCTAAAACCCATTTTACATCAAAAAAGTACAAAAGACATGAAGGAAAATCGGAGACAGGGAGTTACTTGCAAAGTGTAGACTGTAGACTGTAACACACTGCACACACTGCTGGTTGTGCTCGATAAATGCTGACCAGGCTGCTCAGATACTTCAGCTCTGTTTTGTAGTTATTTCATAGCATCCTCAAAAATTAAAACAATTAAAAACGAGTCTGAAGTTTATGAATTTGTTATGAATAAAGGTAATATTACATTTTTAAAACAAATTTTAAAGAGAATTTTAGACTTTTTTTCACCTTTTAATTCAAATTATTGCACATTTTAAGACTTTTTTTGTCCTGAATTCAAAATGTTAATTTTTTAAGAGTCCCCCAGTTTGAATTTATGTGAATCAAACTGATCTCTTGATCTGAGATGTTGGAGGACACTGAGGGATTTCCATGCAGTCAGAGGTACTTTCCCAAAAGCTTCAGAAAAACAAAACAAAATGCTGTTGCCACAACAGCACGACTGCTTCAGAAAGTCTCTTTTAAAATGCATCTGAGAGGCTCGTCTGCGTCTTCAGAGGAGGACTGCGGGCTTGCTCTTGTCCATTTTAGGAAAAGACTTTGAAGACAAATATTTTATCTCAACAATCTCGACTCGAGCGCTTTGAATGTGTTCTCCTGTTTGTCCATAATAAGACTCAGTCAAAACACAGCTGCCATGTGTTACTGAAACTGTCAATGAATTACGCAGCTGAAGTTTCCCTGCGGTCAAATATAGAAAGTTACTCACTGATCTCTTCATGTACGTCACTCTATCATTCTCTCTCTCTTTCACTTCCTTTTTGACTCATGGGGGGGAGGTTGGCTCAATATTCAAATGTCTGTTTACCTCACCACGCGTTGCTTAGCATGTGAGATCTGTTTCCTTTGTATCCATAATGTCACTTACTCAAAGGGGAGGGGGATAAAAAGCTTCAAGTGTGATTCTACTTTACGTTTATTCATTCAAAGAAAAAATGACAAAAAAAGGACAAATAACTCCATCAGAAGTTTAGCCTGCACCATGACTACCAAAGCAGATATTCTAGAGAAAGGAAATAAGAGTTTTCTTTGTGATAAGTCTACTTCCTGCTGTGTTCACTGATAGTTCCATGAACGCCAGAGGCTGGCTGAACACAGTTAAAGAGTGTTTACAGGGAAGTAAACGCTCTTACTGTTGAAATCTTGACGTGTTCTGCCTCGCTCCGTCAACCACAGCGTTTCTCTAATCCTCTTTCGCTCTGCAGAACAAAGTCTGAGAGCTTTGTCTACCTGCTGCCACACCCTGAGCTACGCCCTGCCGACAGGCAGGGCAAAGTCAATCCCTGCTTTTTATGCCCTGAGCGGGATTCAAAAAGGGGCTCGGCTGTTTACTTTACAACCCGCACAGTCGAGTCTCGTCCTTATCAGACAGACAGTAAAACGAACAGGATCAAAGTTTGTGATTTTTATGGCTAAGACGGTGTGCTAGCTTTTAGTTTCAGACACTTTCATTTAATGCTGCAATCATTTCTGACTGCTTTAAGGGTGCTGGCCACACGTACTGTGCTCAAGCACACTTCAGCCATAAAGTCCAGTTGGTTTGGCTTCATGCACGAGCACGCGGAGGGCCGTGTGGGACCAAAACAACTGATGCATTTTAATCCTGCAACTACTGTAAAAAAACATTTTGTAAATGATAATCAACTAGGGATGCACCGAAATGAAAATTTGTGGCCAAAGCCGAATAAAATATAAACGCTTGGCCGAATACCGAATAGGGCTGTCACTTTTTCAAAAAATCATATTCGAACGAATATTTAATGACCAGTCATTCTTTGAATATATTCGAACATCCCCCCGCCCCTGCGCGCGCTCTCCTTAACAGTCTCCTCAACAACAAGAGAAAGCTTCGACAGCTTTGAATAAGAAGGTAAAACATAGAACTGATACTCAAGCCGAACAGCCCGTCTTCATTTCTTCATTATTTGCCAGAAACACAAATCTATCAACTTGATCGGGATCAAGTGTGACTCTCTTTTTGTTTCCAATATTACCTGCACGGTACAATTCACGCACGAGCACGCGCACATGATCGCCGTGAGCGCTCCTCTCGACAGTTATTGAAACAATAACGGGGTGTTAGAGGGCTGTGTGGGACCAAAACAACTTAACATGAGCCAAAAAGTCTCTGAAGGTATAATCCTGTTCTCTGTCTCACTCTGCTGACTCTGATCAGACCGCGCTGCATGTAAAACGTCTTTGATAGACGCAATACTTGTCAAAATTTAAGCGCGACATAGATGTTAACTGCTCCTTCTGCCAAAACCATCCTGAAACATGTGCTCACATATTTTGGTCCTGTGACTTCACTTATGGATTCTGGAAGGACTTCCGAAAGTTCATTACTGATTTTGTTTTCTCTGATTTTCACCTGTATTATAAAAATGTTATTTTTGGTTTTCATTATTATAACTATAAAGACAATAACGCTTTCTTCCTTATAAATATGCTCTTGTTGTTAGCCAAGTTTCACATACACAAGTGTAAATTCTTGAACAGAAAACCGGAACTCTTCGTATTGAAAAAGGAACTTGAACAATATATGAGGACAATCTCCAAATCCACAAACACTAAGGCTTTAAAAACGTTTAATATTTGCAAAGAATTTAACTTGTCTACATAAAACATATTCTCGCACAAGATTTTTTCTTTTTATCTTTATGTATTTATTTTTATTTATTTTTTCCTCCTATGTATTTTTCATTTCCTTTTCTTTTTATTAGCTTTCCTGTCTCGTTTGTTACTGTATTTGTACTTCTGTTATGACTACTGATGTTGTCAATGATTCAAATAAAAAATAAAAATAAAAAATAAAAAAAAAAAAGGCAAAAAAAAACAAAAAAAAAAAACGTCTTTGATAGACGCTTCATGGTGACGTAGGCGAGCCGTGCGCGCGCCCGAAGTCTGCTTTATGTTGGAGTAGTGTCCGCAGACAGACCAGCGGAGGAGCGGCGCGTGTTTGAACGTGAAGCAGCGAGTTGTTGTCTGCAGACTCTGACATGTTTTAAATATTCCAGTAGCCTTTGCTGTTTGATTGCGTCATTGTGTCACAGGCTACTATTCGGCCTTGCTTTTAACTCACTTCACCGAAGGCCAAATGTGGCTTTTTTTGCAATATTCGGCCGAACATATTCGGTTACCGAATATTCGGTGCGTCCCTACTTTTCAGACATAAAGAAAACCAAGAACAGTTGAATACACTTTGATAATTTAATCCTGCAATTACTGTAAAAAAAAAAACATTTTGTAAATGAACTCTTCTGTCCTTTGCAAAGTACAGTAAAGTCAAACTTGAGCTCTGCTGGTTTCGGACTGACTTTCCTGGGTACAGAGTCCACTCTGCTCCTTGCCTGGGTGCAGCATTAAAGGAGGGATTTAGAAAATGAGTCCTGCCAGTGACACCGAAGAGCCAGTTCTCCCACACAGGCTCAAGCTTCACAGCCAGCGGCGCAGCTGGAGGTTAGACTGGGCACGAGACACCAGACAGACGCACTATTTCAGTATTAGAAGGAGGATGACTAAACGCGGCCCTGACAGACTCGTGAACACTCTTCTGTAGCTTCTGCTGTAGCTCAGGGGCTCATATCTACTGTTTCTGACCTCTGTTTTCCTCAACCTGTGTTTTCTGGCTCCAAGCTTTAGGTTTAGACTTGATTTTACAGCACCTCAGTCCACCCACACCTGCTTTTGTCTACAGTTTTGAATTATTTACAAGTCAAATAGTGCTGCAGGGAGAATGGTTGGCATTCTGGCCCAGCAGCTTGAGGTTTTGCCTCTAGGGGGGGAGAGCATGTGTTCGTTGTAAGAATTATGCATATAAAGCCGCGTGTGTGTGAAGAGACGCAGTGTCATGCCTTTGGGCTAAACAGGTGTGTCCAGGAAGCTCAACTGCAGAGACGGCTCCACCTGCTGCTGTGAGTTCTGTCAAACATGAGAGAATTAACCAAGGACACCAACGATGAAAAAAAGTCATCGTGAGACAGAGCTGTCCCCTGTTTGTTGCCCCTCCGTCTGCCGCTGTCGCCACCTGGAGCTCGGCTCGGCGGCCTGTCAGTGTTTATTAATAAACCTGACTTCCCGTTACAGAGAGCACTCAGTCAGCCTCATTCCAGGGGCAGAGAAAAAAAACCTCTGAGTCACCACCCCGTCACACAGTCGAGCCAAGACTCCCAGAGCGCTATGGCAACCAAACAGCAAACAGGCTGCAGAAAGGATGGCAGATAAAGCCGGTGTGGTCTGGATTGAGGAATTCGTTCCCACCGAACGTGCGTCAAAAGATCTGCTTCTCTTTCAGAACGATACTGCTGCTAAAGCTCTAAATCTGCTTGCCAAGTGACCATAGATTACAAAAAACACTCTGACGTTTAGGATATTTTGAAGGTGAATTAAAAAAAAAAAAAAGTACAAAAAAAAGATCCCTCAACACTTCTTCTTGTTTTAATCGAGGTTTGGGCAGAGTCGACACAGACAACACGATGCAGCTGAGCACTCAAACACACGTCTGCGGTGTCATCAAAAGGCACGACCTGAAAAGTTTGAGCATTTTTCTTTATCTTTTCACACACACCTCTGAGCCACACCTGCTGCGTACACACACTCTGACATGATTTACACTTCATGGTTCATGCTGGTGCAGTGAAAGGAAAAGCACTCATTGCTTTGTGTTCATTTCAACACATGAATGTGTGTTTTTTCTTTTAAAAGCGACAGTGTACGAACAAAGGATGTAAAGATTGAGCGACAAACTTTAAATGATGTACGTTTCGTTCATCAGTTCCATCTCTTCACACCCTGTCCTGAGGCGCATTTTGATAAAACACCGACACATTCCTCACGTGCTGTACGACATGAGTTTACACCACAGACTTTCACCAACAACACACTCACTCGCAGTGTTAACCACACACACACCTGATCCAGAGATTCAATGTTTTAATCTGAAGAGATCGTGAAACATCTACCAACCATCATAATCTGCAGCTGTGATAATCTAAGTGAATTATTAACATTAGCTTTGATAATGTACCCTGAAACAAAACCTTATCTCACACCTACGTGGGACAACAAACAGAGAGACTTAAACACCTGATCTGTTATACACCACTATCAGGGATCCCTACAGAGCTGCTGACTTTCCACCAGTGGTCAGATCACGGTCTGGTTTTCCTGCAGACCTGTTGCAGACCCTGTGTAATGAGGCAGCCTGCAACTACCCTCACAGTCAGGAGAAGGACAACTGAGGCTGGTGAGGCTCTAAGGGACAGCTTTAAATGCACAGATAAATACCTGCAAAAAAAAAAAAAAAAAAAAAAAATATATATATATATATATATATATATATATATATATATATATATATATATATATATATATACATCTATATACACATACATACATACATATATATATATATATATATATACATATATATATATATATATATATATATATATATATATATATATATATATATATATATATATATATATATGTATGTATATATTCATGTGTGTGTATGTGTATATATATAAATATATATATATACACATACACACATATATATACATATAAATATATATATATATACATATATACATATATACATATATACACATACATACATATATAAACATACATATATATATATATATATATATATATATATATATATATACATATATATATATATATATATACATATATATATATATATACATACATATATATATACATACATATATATATATATACATACATATATATATATATATATATATATATATATACATATATATATATATATATATATATATATATATATATATATATATATATATATATATATATATATATATATATATATATACATCCAGCTATAATCCAGCTTGAGCTTCTGTTTTAGTGTTTATATGGGTTGTTTTGTTTTGTTCTATTTTTATTTATTTTTATTCTTTTTTTTATGCCTTTACGAACACCAATTTCTTTTCACTGTGGTTGTTTTTAAAGTGCTCTAAATAAAGTTGAGTTGAGTTATTTTTATGTTTATTTATTTTAATTTGTTGTACATTTTCTTACCTGCTGCTGCTTGTTAAGAGATGCCAAACTGTTGTTCACAATAATGACAACAGAGTGCTATTCTGTTCTATTCTAGACTGGAGAGTGAGCTGCTGGAAACAAAAGAAAGCAGTATGGACATTGACAGATTTTATTTCATGTTTGTTTTTTTGTTTGTTTTATTTCATCTGCCAGACACCTGAATTTCCCTTCAGATATTAATTGAGTACATTCTATTCTATTCTATTCTATTCTATTAGAGGACATCAACTTGTCCTGTCGGGGATGCCATGTTACATTTTTACAGTTCATTTAAGAGTTTATGAATAAAAAACAACCCTCACATTCTCTCTCAGAGGAAATTAAAGATAAAGTTGCAGAACGATCTTTCCTATAAAAGTTGTAACAGACCACAAACTGTCTTTGGAGCGTCTGTCCATCAGGCTGGTTTGTTGTTATGTCAGACGTCCCGTCATCATTCTTCCTGTGTGTCTAAGCTGGAGCCTGTTGGGCTGGAGGTGTGTCAGTTTCCAACACCCCTCGAGGGCTTAAAGTGACAAAACTGTGCTTCTAACTGACGAGTCACAAACTTAACCGGCAGGAATGTTTTTACAGTGCTAATGTCGAGTATGGCTGCACACTGCACACCGCATTCCTGGTAAAGAATTAGGGTGTTGCAACACCTTCAGAACAACTGCAGGTGTGAACTGGAGGCATCTCAGCACAAACTGTTAATTACACAATGATCTCCATGTTTGTTTGTCTTTGTTGCAGCAACGCCTTGAAGGCTAAGTGATGTTTTGGATTTACATCAACTTTAAAAACACAATAAAGACCTGCGGGACTCGAGCTCTGCTCTCATGCAGGTCTGGGTACCAAACTTTGGTCCTTTTATGCCATCATGTTAAATGCTTTCTTAGTACAGAGAATCAAAATCAGCCTCATCTTTACCCAAAGGGTTAATCATGTGATCAAGATCTGACAAAGCCACTGGTGATTGGCTGTAATGTTACACGTGGTTGCAGCATGTAGGAGAGTGTTTCCATCGTAGCAACTCTGTCACTTTTATTTATTTCATTATTACTATTTTTTATGTAGCAACTTTTTTGGAGTTTAGAGACGTGAAAGCCGGTACTGATCTCAAGCACCCTCTGCTTCTCCCATCCAAACACTCACAAACAGACTCCTCACTTGCAGCCGTCCCTCCAAGCTGCAGCTGCAGCCGGAGCAGACGACTGTACAAATGAATCGTGCTAATGTTTGTCTCTCTTGGGTCACTTCTGCCGCTCAAAAGCCTGGATAAAGGAGGAGGGTTGTTAATTTTAGATTACCAAAAAAAAAAAAAAAAATTAAGAATTGACAGAAGAAAGTTCATTTATAGTTACAAACACATTAACAGTGTTTATACTCTCCTGTGACTGTTTTTGCAACTGGTTTTTCTTCTCTCATGTACCCAGGTTATCATTTTCTACTGTCTGCAGCGCTTTCGTCTGTTGGTGTTAAAGCGACACAGCTCAGGAATTCTCCCTCAGTGTTAAAATGGTCTCATGCTTAAGGGCTGGGAATTCCCTCCTCAAAGAAACCACGAAGCCACACGATACAGATGAAATGTCACTCGCGCTCCTCGAGGTCTGACTAACTTTACCAAACTGCATGAAAACTGCTCCAACTCACTTTCTGTTTTCTTTTGTGACTCAAATAAAGTAAAGTAAAAAAAGAAGAAGCACCGTGCCCAGTTTTTCACAACCACTGGGCCGCTCCCTTTCAAACTCCCGCCCACATGCTCCTCCTACCTGGCTTTGAGCTCCATGTGCTCCTCCCTGATCTTGCTCAGCTCCAGCTGCAGGCGTGCGCGCTCCTTGGCCACCTGGTCCAGGGTCTTACGGGCGTCAGCTAGCTCCGCCTCGTAGGCCTCCTTGATGCCCGACAAATCGCGGGTGACGGTGGTCTCGGACTCCTGGATGCGCAGTTTCAGTGTGGCATTCTCGGTCTCCAGTGAGCGCACCTTGTCGATGTAGACCGCCAGCCGGTCGTTGAGGTTGCACAGGTCCTCCTTCTCCTGCAGTCTGGTGATGCGGGCCGGGGAGACGCCAGCGGAAGAGCGGCCGCGTTGCTGTGGGGTTCCCATGGTGATATTGGCTCAGCGAGAAGTGTAGTGGTGGTGAGTCAGCGTCTGAGGGGGGGAAAGGGGGGAGAGGAATAAATGAAACCTGTAGTATCTGAGCTGCTTTCATTGGCTGAATCACACATTAAACTTTAATGAAGTCGACACCGAAGAAATGTTCCAGTCTTGCATAATCCTGCTTCTCATCTGGGCAGCTCGCCTTCAGTCCTGCATCTGATCAGAGAGCTTTTGGAAAATAAATTTCAAAATACTTCTTATTCCCAAAGCACGTCAATAAAACTTTTATAAGCACCCTGTGCTGTATCCGTTTAAAGCCAGGGTTTCTTTTTACTTCTAGTTTAATAAGGCTCCAGATTTTTTTTGGTCAGAAAATTCTTCCTTCTTTTAAGTTCCTCCTGAAACGCACCGTCACAACATTCGTCTCCTTGTTCTCTCCTCCAGCTCCGTTCAGTTATTGTGGAAGCAGTTTATCTGCTTTGTGCGGCTCACTGTTGAGCAAACAATTTTGCCACAAACACAAACTCCCACCTCCTGCTCACACACGAGGCAATTAAGCACTTTTTTTTTTCCTCCCAAGGACAACAAAATAAAAACATTTCCCACCCTCTCTCCTCTCCAGAGATTTTTCGGTTGAAACGGAGACAAACCACTTAAAAGCACTTCTTCCTTGTTTCATCTTTCCTGAATGTTTTGCGATAATCATCCTGCCCACGACTGCCTGACCCACCACTGATCACACGGTAACGTTAAAGTGTTGACTCATAATATAAATATCTGCTGCAGAGCGTCCCGATATGGACTCACATCCACTTTGTTCCTGTTTGGATTTGTGCAAAAGACGCTTCGTAAAAGTTTTCTCTGTCTCATCTTTTGTTTGTTTGTTTATTTTACAATAAAATATTAGGATGCATTTAGACATGAGCATTAAAAAAAGACTTAACAACAGTAAACTTTTTGAAATCCATAATGGTTTACGCTTCCAACAAGGAAAATATACACAGACGATAAAACCTGAGCGGAAAAAACCTGAAACAGATCTGCTTTTAATAGATAATCAATCAATAAATGATTGATGAACGAGTAACTTATTGTGACTTAGGAAGCGCTCAAAGCGTCTGCTCATCTTTCCCTGAATGGCGGGAAAGCCTCCTCCTGTTAGGACCAGCGGTGGGCGGATGTATCAAACTTCGGCATCCATCCATCCATCCATCCCCTCACCGCCCATTACTAAAAGTGCATGCAGCTACATGTACGCCCATGCAGAGTGGGATGGCACACACACACACACACACACATGATGCGTGCACACGCCCACAGGAGCACAACCCATACACTCACGAGTACTCTCCTGGCTAACTTTGAATAAATGAAGCATCCAATTGAGCGCCTAAAAAAAAAGTGGTGAACACGAACAGGTGCCGTCTGCTTTTCCGCTCTTCAGCGACAGAACGACCGGCTCCAACTTCAAAAAGTTCTAAAGTTATTCCAAACCACTCCCGGGGAAAAATGAAACTGAAAACAGCTTAAAGCTGGCCGAGCAGGTTAAACACGCATCAACGGTGTCGCTGTCTGGCAGAGTTAGCGTCATAAAAAGTCTCACAGGAGACAGAAAAACTCTCTGAACCTTACCTCAGCTCTAGGAGAACCTCTCCACTGCAGCCTGCTGAAGGAACTAAAAAGTGAGTGTGCAGGACCTTTCTAGAAGTTGATCTGCTGCTATGTGTGTGTGTGTGTATATGTGTGTGTGTTTGGCATACCCCAGAGGAGCGTAGAGAAGAGGATCCGTTGAATAATGCAGCCTTGCTCTCTGCTAGTGGGTGTGTGCGCCTTTGGCTCGTGCCCTGAACTGCTCTCCTTGCTGTCGCTCACTGCACATGTACCTACTGCTGAAGAGGGAGAGAGGGGGCGGGAGCAGCAGAGAGGGACGGGTGGGGCGGCTGGGAGGAGTCACGGCAGCCTGACTCAGTGAGTGTGTGTGTGTAGACTCTGTGTGGACACACACATAGCAGCTGCTGAGCTCTATCTCTCTCCCTGCACTGGCCCTATCTCTTCCTTTCTCATTTCGCTCAGACGGAGCCCGAGCAGACAGACTGACCTCAGCGGCTGGTGCGAGCGCTCTGTCAATAAAACGCGGTGACACTGATGATACTGAACAGCTCCCAGGTGGGTGAAAGTGTGCGAATGCACGGCTCTCGCCCTGCTCCTCCCTGTTGCTATGAAGAAAACATGACAGCCAACTCCAAAACAAAAACCTGGAGGCTAGATCTTTGCTGCTTCTTCTTCTTCTTCTTTTTTTTTTAATGGAGCAAAGAGAGAGTCTTCCCTGACAGGCGGTGATAAAATAAGTCCAAAGAGCAGAGAAATCATTTATCACCTGAGAGCAGGGTTCAGGTGCCATCCACGGCGGGAAAATAAGCAGTCAGGTGTGGTGGCTCGTCCACTGAACACAAGAAGGAAAAAAAAGTCCATGAATCTCCTGCGTTACGTCCCCAGAGAAAGGTAGAATCATTCCCACGAGTCATCGCGAAAGTCTGAAGGTCTGACAATCAAAAGCAACTTGGTCTTATATTTGTCTCCTCTGGGTGGAGTTAATGGCATCACAGGTCCAATCGAGTTCTGGTGCATAAGGAAAAAAGCTGTTCGGTGTGTGTGTGTATGCAAGTCCTCACCATGGAAATGGTGGTTAGTCCGGTGTGCGTGCATGTGTGTGTGCATGTGAGTGTGTATGTCTGTATGGTGAAACAAGGGGCACGACAGCGTCTCTGTTTTTGGGCATGGGGCAGGCTCGGGGAGTATCCTGGCTTCACTGTGGCCTTCGGTGGAAAGGAGCCGTCAGTGTCTGAAGCCGCCTCTCTGAGTCACACATCCCCTTTACAAACAACGCTGTGAAGCCTCCACCTCCTCTCAACCTCTCCTCTCTCTTCCTCTCTTTTTACTTTTCCATCGCAGCTCTTTCAGCTCGTGTTTCCATGAGCGTCACACAGAGAGCACTCGGCTGGCAGCTCAGAGGTCTTTCTTCAATGAGCGCTTTTCTACATCAACAACTGTTGTTTCTTTAACTGTGTTCAAACAATAATTAAAACTGGCAGAGTGGAAGTTCCTCAGGTAACGAAGCAAAGAGGAAAACCACGGCTCTAAGACTGCTTACTTACTCACAAATATCACTACATAACTTTTATGACGAGCTGATTCAGTCGACCCCTCCCCTGTTGTTGTTGATTGGCTGAAGATGGTGTGCTGGGAGCTCAGCGACGGTTTTATATGACATCATCTGACGGAGCCGGCGGATGAAGTCCCGGGAAGACGCAAAAAGGACGTATCTCACTGATCAATAGTTGCGTGTAGTCGGGGTAGTTTAGTCCCTCGCCTCATCACGAAAAGAACGAGTTAACGGACACTTCTTCACGGTACGATCTCTCCTCAGCTCACTTCCTGGATGATGTGACTGACTGACATCGCTTTCATTTGTGAGTAGTTTTCCTTTCCTCCTGTTTGGTTAAAATTTGAACTGGGTTTCTTTTCTAACTGAACTAAAATGATACTCTTGATATTTTTTTAACTGAACTCAAAAATTTAACTGAATTTCCTTCCCTTTAACAGAAAAAAAAACAGACCAAAAAAAATCATTTGTGCATATTTTATTTGTGTTTGGTTTGTGACTTGTGAATAAAACACTTTTGAATGAATTGTTTGGGGTTTGGTTTTGTTTTAATCACTACTATTATAACTATTTGCAAACTGAGGTTGGATTAGTTTTACACTTTTGTATCCTTTATGTGGTTTCAAGTGTGCAGACTAAAACAAAAAATGAAGAAGACACAACAAAACGACTTTCGTCAGGGATTTCCCTGACTGGCACCCCATGACTAAGACAAAATTTTAACACCAAAGACAACAAATGATAATAAAAAGTCTTGCGACCAAAAAACAAACAAACAAAAAAAAACCTCTCACACTTTGACCCTCGGATCTCTCACTAAGTGTTTCAAATTTACTTTATAATTGTAGTTAAGCCTCATTAAGCTTCTGTTTTCCTAAAAAGGTCAGCTTTATATAACAGAGAGAAACTTTCTGTCTTCACTCAAAGACTAAAGAGGACCGATCTAAATTTACACGACCCTGCTGAAAGAATCGAGCGCATTAACCCTCGAGTTAAAGAAGCTGTTGATGCCGAAACAGGAACTCCTCCTCGATGCAGCTATGAGACGGAACGTTCAACATTTCTGAGGCAGAAAACACTAAAACAGAGTTCCTCTAAGAGGCTCTGTAAGGAATGATTCAACACGGCGTCAGAGGATCTCAGCAGGACATCCAACACCCCAAATATATCTCACCCAGTCTATGTTGAGAGGGGAAATTCAGAAGCTGTAAATATCACCCAGCAAGATTTTCTGGAGCTTTTTTTTCCCATAAGTTCTATTCACACTGGATTAGTGTTGCATGGGGACCTGTGCTAACTTCAGAATTACCCCCTGATGGTAGTCTTTGGTGTGGTGCATTGACACGGGATAAATAACTGTAAATAACTTAATGTTTCCGAGTGAAATCGCTGCACAGACCCACTGAGCTGAACCCTGCACGTTCAGATCAAAGAAGAAATCTTCTGGCTTGAGTCAAACTTTTTTTTCAATCAAAAAATGTGCACTGAAAACTTCTGAACATGCTGAATAAATTTAATTATCTCAAAACTTAAAAGCTGCAAAGCACAGAGGAGCTACAAACATAGAGAGAGACTCATATTTCAGGTTTCTTGTTTTTGGACCTCTTGGGTTATGGAGCCGTCTAAATATCTGACTGTAGTTTGTTTTATTTGATTTTATCATGACTGTGTTGATGTACGTTTTTTTCATTGCTATATTTACGCTCTTAAATCAGTCTATTTATAGCATATTGACGCTGCCTTAATCATTATTTTATCAGAAAACGCTGCAGAGAAAATATCACAGAGATGCTGATTCGGACTGGATCAGTCAGTCAAGATACGGGTTTTTCCTGTTACCAGCTCACATATTTCACACCCTTTTGGATCTCTGCCATTATCAGACAGGATATTTGTTGGTAAAACTTCTCGTATAGTGATATACTTCCTGGGTTGTGCTTTAAATGATGCATCTGGCAAATTAACGAAGGAAGAAACTACAGCAAACCGCTCCCAGGAGCCTGTCAGGCGAACAGGAGGGATTCGATTCCCGGGCATGACCGACTGTGATGCAACTCACCAGGCGAGGCAGGGACTGAACAATGTGCTAGCAGTCAGCTTCTCTCCTCCTCTTCTCTTTCCTCTCTCTCTCTCTCTCTGCCCTCATGACATTCCAAGCGGGCAGTGACAAACAGGGCGTGTCTGCTGTTCAGTCTTGAGGTTTTATTTCTTCATCAGGAGCTGCTGAAAAAGGGAGAAACGACAAAGAAGGATTCCATGAGGAAATAGCTTTTGGAGTCTGTAACTTTTAGAGTCAAACAGGCTGGTGTAGACTGAGCTTCTATTCAAGTTTGAAAAGGAGTGCACACACAAACACACAAAAGCTTCTCTTTTCCTGCTTTTATCGCTGCGTTTCAGGTCTTTGTACGATCTCTTATAGAATGAATGTGAATGAAGGAGTGTGTGACACACCAACACACTCGTTGTGCTTGAGCCAACAGTGCAGGTTGTACACGCCCGTTTAAAGTCCTAAAATCTGATAGGATAGCAACAGTCTGTTATTTCTTTATAGCAGACCGTCTGCATCCCAAACAACACTATAACGAACTGTTATTGAGAAATAACAAACTGTTGCTACGGAGTGCCGAACAAGAGCTGCACGATTTAGCAAAACTGTGCGATTATTATTGGTAGTTGTGAAATATCTGCATTAATACATTTTGAATTTCAAAATACATCATAAAAAGCTTTGACGAACTTCAGCGCTGTTCAGTGAAGTTTCAGTTTTAAATGATTTATTTTTTTAAAAGTGTTTTGTTTTAGTTTATTTTAAGAATTTTTTTTTTTTAAAGTTGTAGCCTGTTAACAAATGTTTCAGTAAAAAAAATCTTCAGCAAACTTCTCAAAAAGTGACAGATAGAAAACAGAGTATTGAGGGAAAGCTGTTTGAGGTGATACTGATAAGACTTTTAGTTTAAATTATCTCTTTGCGCTCTTGATACGAACCCTAAAGAATGTGCTTCCATCAGGGTGCTGTGGTGTCAAAAAGGCACAAGAACATTTTTTATGACGTTCTCATTTTGTCAATTAACTTTATCGTCACAGCCACGCTGCACACACACACACAGTCAGCGCAGCACACACCGGCTTCAGAGAGGTCTTGACGTTTGTTTACACACAAGCGCACATTAAGCCATTTAAATCGTAAATCCAAGCCTTTTGTTGATTACATAATTGCAGGTTCTCAAATCGCGATTGCAGTTCGATTAATCTTGCAGCTCAACCCGAGTCTTCAGGATTCCAGACTCAGAATCAGAAATACTTTATTAATCCCTGGGGGAAATTTGGTATTAACATTGTTCTTCACACAGTTCAGCAGTTTGGAGAAAGATGGAATAGAAAAATAAAATAAGTGATAAGATGAGCAATGAAATGAAATTAAGCAATAAGTACTAAACAAGATAAAGAAGATAGAAGACTGATGCTTTAAAATGTTTTCATATAATCAAGTGATAACAGTCCTGTAAAGATCATCATGACCGTGAACTAACTATGAAATAATTATCTAATCCTGACTGGAGTTCCAACGGGCTCACGAGCTCTGTAAATACTTAAAAAGAAAATATTTTTGCTTTCTCTCTGTTACCTTTTTTTTTGTTTACAAAGACGGTTTTAATGAGTCTCTTTCTTCCACACAGACTTTAAAGGCAAACAACAGTTCCTCTGTGCGACTGTGTTTTGCACACTATGCAAATTCTGATCATGGTAACCACGGCAGCCTGTAGTCCTATGTTAATTCAATGTGCAGGAAATGTGGGATAGATATCGACAGGTCACACCGTGTGTTGGGGTCGGGTCTAAACAGGAAAAAAAAAACATGACAAAGGGAGGATCAGAGGCTCGTCTAATGACTTCAATCAGTGAAATGAGGAAGCTGCCGCCCAGGAGGCAACTGAAGGAACAGTTTGAGAAGATTCCTACACTCAGATCAGTGATTCTCAACTACTGTGTGATATTTAAAAGAGATGCCGTCTAATCTGCTTCCACAAGACTCATTTATTTAGTTTAATGATGAAAAATGTACAAAGTGCAGCAGCAATTAGTGGCCAAAGGTTGGCGGAGTTATCACAGAAATGACCTGAAACTCTGGAGGAAGTGAATTTGACTTAAATGTAAAACTTCCCTTCAAATTAAAATTAATAAAAGCACATTTTCAAACTTAATTTCGGAACAAATAAAACATCTAAGAAAATATAAAATGTGTTTTAATTACAGGCACTTTAAATCATTTTTTAATTAAAGAAGCTCTATGACTTTTTAATCTCCTCTATCTTACTTCAGCACTTCAGTAACTTTTATTCAGTCTCTGGAAAAAAAAAAAATAATAATGTGCACTGACAAAAGTAACAACAGGTATGTTTAAAGGTTGATTAATTTAGCGGTTAAAATAAATGAAAAATTAAAAGTGTATCCCTAAAGGGGAAAAAAGCTATTTAGTTAAATTTTCACATTTTAAACAAAGAACTTTTAATTTTTTTTAAGTAATGCTGGTTTTTTACTTAATTAGAATACAAAAACACGTCTCCAGCACTTGCACAGGTGCACTTATCCATATTAATTTAAGGCTATCTTGCAACATCAAAATGTCTCCACTGAAAGAGATGTGAGGGGGATAAAAGGGGGGATAAAAACAAAAAGTCCCCCTGTCATCTAAAAAGCAGCCTTTCAGTTTTACTGCTGTGAAGCTTGTGTTCTGTGTAATCAAACAGTCTTTTATAGCACTTATTTCACTCTTCTTTGTTATCCTGGTGATGCATTTCTGAGCTGCAGTAAGCGGCCGCCACAAAAAGAGGGGATTTTGTGTTAAAAATATAATGAGTTAGACTGAATTTCTTTCCTTATTTTGAGTGGATGTTTTAGCTGTTGGGGGAAACATCACAAGGACTGGGGACTAAGTCAATGTGCAAACTTTACACTTAATATTTACTGAAGGAACTCCCTGGAATCACAGGAAACTCAAGCTACAACTGTTAAAGGCTAAAGAATCTTAAAACAGCTTTATAACAATAGCTCATGTCGTAATTTTTGATGGAAGGAAGACCATGATTTATAAGTGGACAGAAGCAGTGATGGAGGATATTCCTCTGGTATTTTCCTTTGGTAAAACAAAGACAGAATAAAAAGTATTAGCATTAAAATAAACTGTAAGTACTAAAAGTTTGATTCCTCAATGAAGAGAAGATCCTTCTTTGAGGAAAAAAATAAATATATATAAATATCAAAGGTTACTGTAAGAGTAAGTGATTAGCTGAGTTATAAATAAATGTATGATTGCATTTTGACTAACTACTTTATGTATTGTTTAATCATTACATTTTTATTTATATAAAAAATATACCACATGCTTTTGAGTTGTATACCTGAACTGAAAGCATAATGCAGAAAAAAATTCCGTTTACCTTAAAATGAACTCACAGGACCTCAGCTGCACTCTCCACAACGTGCTGCAGCCTTCGAGCAGCGCCTCTCTGGCGCCCCCTGTCGTCCCTGCTGCACACACAGATAGGATGTCATCTGCAGATTAAACAACACATTTCTGGGACCGCAATTGCTGCTTCTGAACCTTTAGGGTCTAACTGCTTTTTTTGTGTGTCTTAATTAAGCATTTTTGCGTCTTAAACACCTGTCGCAACTACACACAGTCGATACAGATGCGGTCCCAGAGTGACGGTCCTGAAACTGCAGCCTGCGGCTCTGCAGACAGTATTGGCATGCATGAGACAGACAAGCTGCTAAGCGCCCTCCACTGGCTGACTCACTGCATGGAAACTGGTGAGATGACAACTCTCAACATGGGTCACAGAGTTCATGAATCGGTTCGACGTTATTTCTGCACGTCTCACTTTGCTGCATAACAACCAGAAACACGAACTAAACGGACTGAAACCCTCATTTAGAGCTGCGCAGCTTCACTCAACAGGCTTACCTTCTGCGTCTGCAAAGGAATGAAGTTTTTCTGTACCCGCTTAGAACGTGTCCCCCTCCTTAAACGGCCGCCATTGACCTCTCAAAATGTCGTCAGTCCTGTTAAACACGATATTATCCTCTGGGTCAGTTTTTCCTGTCAGGAAAAACAAACTGAGGGGAACTCCTCCGAGCCAGCAACCAGCACCCACCTGCAAATCAACACGCTTGATTAGGCTGCCAATCACTGCTAATTACAATGCAGCCCACTGGCGCCACCTGGCGGACAGGACTGTCACTGCTCGTGCGGGTTATTTTTAGCAGGTGTTGGTCTCCAAAGAATAGAGTAGAATATTTTTATATTGATCCCCCATGGAGAATTTTTTTTTTTGTTACAGCACCAAGAAGAGAAAAACAAGGTGCAAAATGTGATAATTACATAAATAATATTTGTTTTTTCCTCTAAAAAATGTACACTAAGTAAGTACAGAATAATAATAACGATGAATATGGTGACAGGACGATGTGAGTCCAGTTATTTCAGCATCAGACAGTGGAGCTGATGCTGTGAAGTGTTTTTGCAGACAGGAGGTCTGACCTGCTTAAAGCCTCCCCGGTCTCATGCAGCGGGTGGGATTGTCCTTAATGCATGCAAGCTTTGCTTGCATCCTCCTCTCACTCCCCGCTTAAGTCCAGCAGTCCAGGACAGAACTGGCCCTCCTGACCTCTCTCTTGTGCTGCCTGCTCCCCTGCAGATCACTGCATAGAAATGTGCAGAAGCTACCAAAGAGATAAATAAAAAGAAATAAATATACAAATCTGGGATCTTCACTAAATGATCACAATCATAACATACCACTTTACAACTCAGATACTTGCTATCAGGATCAGTACATGTGGTAGAGTGATCGCATCAACAGCTGTATGACTTCCTCCTGAGCCCTCAAAGAGCCCTCAGGGGCCCTTGTGATTCCATGGACCCCACTTTTCTTTTCTTATTTTTGGCGAGGATTGTTACACTGACCTGAGCCGTGGTTTCACATGAATTGATAATTCAATTAAACTGGCAGCCAGGATTGCATTCAACCATTCCTCAGGCAACTGTACCAGCATGAGGGCCACTATCAAGCGGTACAGATGGCCCGGTTGAATAGTGAAGTCACTTTCATTCTTTTTTTTTTTTTTTATCCTAATCTCATTTAGTAGCACGAAAAATTAGAGAGAGGAAAGAGAAAGAAATTAAAACTACTGAAGGTTTCTGTGTGAGATGACTGACAGAGCTCTTCCTGGGCATGCTTATCATTACATAACAGCTGAACATGAATTTTACATGACTTATGTTACCGAGCTGTAAAATGGTTTGTTTACATTCATAACGCCCATAAATGATGAAGCAGGACTCGGGGTCATTTGAAAGTATCATGATCTTGGAGAAATTATGGGCCCAGTAAGTCACCCCGCCCGCTGCGATTGTGCCTGCTGTGGCACTAAAACTGCACCTTCAGGGCAGGATTAGTTTGTCATGTGCAACTCAGAAACAAATGTATAATCCAACTCACAAAGATACACATATTTGTGTCTCATGTGGTACAAAAGTGTCCCTTTCAAATGTCCTGTTAGCGCCACGAAACCAGAGAGAAACTGAAGCACATTTAAAGGGTCAGGATTTGAAAAAAAAAAAAAAAATTTGCCATTCATAAAAAAAAAACAAAAAAAAAAACAGTGTGTATTACAAGATCAACTTCTTAACAAATAGAAGCAGAGGAAGTAATCGGACGGTTTAGAAAAGGTAACAATAACTCTAAAATACAAACAAAAGTGCAGGTAAAGTTTATAAAATGTCTCAAAAACTGAAGTAAAAGCATTCAATGTGCTTTCAGAGTGAAAGGTTGTCTGCTCTTCAGTAAATATCATCATTTTAAAGTTAGAACTGATCATGCCGAGGCTAATTTCATTTATTCAAGGGGTTATCAGGGACAGGATGGAAAGAGGAGGCGGCATGCTAAAAAGTTAGTCTTCTTATTATTACGTTTTGGGATAACGCTTTTCACTACGAGATCAGCAAAAGTCATCATGCGTGCACTTTTATACCACTTACCTGTTGTGTAAGTCACTGAGAAACCTGCCTTGCTTAAGGGCACCTTGGTGGTGCACAGAAAATGAATTACCACTCGAGCACTTGAACTCTTCAGATCCCAAGCCAAATCTCTGAAGTCTGAGCTTCTGCTGCTCTCGTGATCCCAATCTATTTTCCTGGAAATGCTGTCAGGAGTACACGAACGACAAACAAACATTCAAACAAACAAAAGAAGATTTAACCCTTTGTCTCCCAACATATCATGACTGATATATGAGTTTCAAAGACATCTACCTCATCAAGGTAATAAACATTTTCATTAAAAACCTGTTTGATTTTTTTTTTTTAAGCATTCTACCATCTTTTCAAATCATTGCTAATTTTTCAGGAAGTTGTGGTAAAAATAAAAAAATGAATGAATGCATATTTACTCAAAACTTTATTTAAAAAAGTTTCCAAAACTGCTCAATTTATCAAATATGATACAAAAAAATATCATAAACAAAATGATATATTAATGTTTTTGGTGGATTTTGTAAAAGGGGTCAATAAACATTTCGGTTCCAAAAATTTTAAAATTTTTTTAGCTTTTTTTTTTTTTTTTTGATGGGTCAGGCTTTTAAGGGTTAAATTAAACAACATTTTCCTCACAACTCGTCTGCAGGGCTGCTGGTGCTCTCGCTTCTTTTGCAGCAGACGGATTAGTCCGACAACTTGTAGAAAAGTTTGTCTTTTTGCAGCCTGTTGCACGCTGATGCTGAAGGCTGATCTTGAACGCAGAACACATGGCAGGTTTAGAAACTTTATCGCCCTCTGGCAAAGTCACTGCCATCAGATGAATGCAGACGGAAGCACCCAATGTGTGGAAGATAAAGTGAAGTGAAATAAAGAAATAAGGAACAAATATCTGTAAATTACACCTGTGAGCAGTCTTTGAATAAATGTCAAAGGCTGCTTTGCGTCACAGATAAAATAGAAACACTTAAATCGAAAAGATTTGACTGAATGCTGATCTTGTGAACATGTGCTGACCTATTTTTTTTTAGGTTTTTATAAATCATATACATACAAACATATAAGACAAAGACCTTTGTGCATTTGACTCCTGGACTTCAGGTGTGAGAGGGTTAAGTGTAACAATCCATCAGAAGTCAGTGACAGCGTTCAAATGTGACCCAATCAGTCATTTTCCAGTGTGATACAGATCCTGTGACTTAATCCCTCAGCGGATTAAAAAATGCAGACTTACATTGTGTACAGTAAAAGCAAATCTCTGAATCAGCTGACTGTCTGCATTACAGTCTATATAATGAGAAGAAATACCAGAGAGAAAGTGAAGGCCCAGCAGGACTCCTGAGTTCAAAGCCCTCCGTGACGAGCGTGAGATCACCAGCATACGGGAAGCAAGCGGTGGTGAGGTGAGCCTTACTCATCACTAGGCGTGTCACCGGCTCTACAGCATCAATATGATTAGAGAGGCAGGGTGTGATGAGGAGAGGGGGTAGAGAGTCAGAGGAGAGAGATGACCTAATACCCGTAAAAAGCAATGAAGTCATCCTACCTGACTCATATTCCCAGCTGAAAGCAGCTCTCCCAATCACAACATCCCAGCGCCTGCATGTGTTTGTGTGTGTGTGTGTCTTTATTTGTTGTCAGGAGGGTGAGGTGAGTATGTGTGTGTGTGCGCGCTGGGGTCAACAACTTCCTTTGGAAGCAGGAGAGGCTGTACTTGCCTCTATTGGTGTGCACGAAACAAAAGGTGTCAAAAAAATGTTTAAAAATAAAACTCCTGACATGTTCTGTGACACCAGAGTTTCTCACATGAGCTGCATGGAAATAAACGACAAGTTTAAAACATCTAATGAGAATATCTCATGAACAGAACTGAATTAATGAGCTTCTCCGGGAAGTGTAAAGTGTTTTTAATTTAAAGACAATAAATACACAACAATGGGCACATTTACTGACTTCTTATCATAAAACCCGTATTTTCATCCATTATCTGCTTATCAAATAAACCTTGATGCACAGTTAGGCTGGGATAATAAGCCGATTAAAAAATAAAAACTGACAGACACTAACTTTGATGACTAATAATTCATTTATCCAGCCAATTTTTAAACATTCAGTTGCTTCTCAGATGTGATCATCTCTGCTTCAGGTTATTTTTTTTTAAAGACCAGTGTGCAGAAATGGAGTTCCAGACACCAGACTGAAATGTTTCCTTGATTGACTCTCCTGTTGGTAAAGAGACGGTGGCCTTTAGGGACAAAAAGCTTCCATATCATATGTAAGATTATTTATTTTTATTTTTTTTTACCACCAAAAACTTCTATCGATACAACAGCCACTCTCTTCTTTTGTTTTTGACGTCCATCCACCAGGCCGCTACTCGCTTAAATATACAAATGTGCTGTATGTCTGTCTGTTCTGCACATGTGCATAAAACATAGAGGTGCAAGATGGCGCGCTCCCTGGAGGGGAACCCGCTCCTCCTATAAAAAGCTCAAAAACAAACTGATTTTATGTTCAAGTAGTGAATAATAAAACCAGAGACCAGACTTACCCCTAAAAGCAGCCAAAGCTGTAAATAAGGTAACATTTTCACCTTTCTCCCTTCAAGCAGTCAGTCAAATTCTCAAAAGTGTGTTTGATGGTCAGTGAATAATCCCCGACTGGACCGACTCCAGTGTAGAACATAAATCTTAATATCCACTGACTTACATTTAAATTTATGACCGATGATTTTTTTTTTCCCCCCCTTGAAATCATCTGGAATGACTCATCTCTTCACTGAGTCTCCATGTCAAGTCTTGAATTATTCAAAGAAACTCTGGTTTTGAATCTCTGAGACGACCATACACGCAGAGCTTCCCCTTGTTCTGTGATACAAGAGGAGCTCAGTCAAGTGTTTTTTGCTGACTTAATCCAGACTTTGGGACAAGAAGACCTCATTATCCAGGTCCCATCATGGCCGTCGACTGCAAACAAAGACCAAGGGGTTTTACACGAGGTTTAAAAAACACTCTGTTTCCTTCAGTATGATGAGGGTTCTACATTTTAATTGCACTCCGTTGCTACTTTCAGGCTAGTTTTCTCTCTCGTTTTGTTATTTCCGTTTTAATTGTAACATCACGATGCTCAGCTTGTCTGCTGAAATGAAAAGATGAAAAGAAAAGAGTCCAGAAGTGGGGGAAAAAAATGGCACAACAACAACAACAAAAAAAAACCTGCCAACATGTGAACAATTAAAAGTAAAATGCAGAGAGGGACAACCCTTCACACGCACAGCGGCCTCTGCTTTCTGTGGATGTTTGTGCAGCTGACGGACTTCAGGGCTGGCGTCAGCCTACCAGCACAGGATGTAGTATCATTTGCATGAGGTCTTACATCATCCCTCGGAGCCCGTTCACTGTGGCATCAGCACGTGGTGCTTGGCCAACATATCCCTTTGTGCTCGCAAAAGCCTCATTCAAGTGACAGCGGGGCACCAGAAAAGTCCTGAAAAGGACATCTGGCCGATGAAGTCAAAGGGATGTCCTTGAGGGATTCTCAGACGTGTCTTTACAGCCCATTAGGCCAGTTGTCTCTCAGAGACGTGGTACTGTCCACATAGGTGAGAGATACACCTTTATTCAGGAGCTCTTGGATAAAAAGGTTGGTGTGTGTGTCTGCAGCAGAGTTAACCACAGCACGTCCCGGTTGATGCCAGTCAGCCTTTCAACAGGAGGGAGAAAAAAAAGAGAAACAGCACCACTGTGACGACCAGATGGTCAAAATCATTGAGTTTTTTATGTGCAAGTAACATGACCTCAGCACTCAGGGTTTCACAAATATCTTGTAGCCAACACACACTTAAATACACACTCCTGCACATAGAGACACGAGTGCATGAATACCAATAGCCTCCAGCTCCAGGCGAAGAGGTCTGAATGAAATCCAGACCTGCTGAAGTCCATTCAGAGCCAGAGAAGGTTTAGTTCAGGGTCATAAAGGTCACAGCAGCATCACCCATCAGACCTCCAAACAGGCCAAACCGAACTCACACATTCAAGCAGAGGCGGGTGTGTGGAAACATGATCCCGGATCCATTCTTCGTATTGATTGGGGCGCTGGGCTCCCAGCAGACCCCTTTTAATGGAGCCAGACGACCTCTTGGACACACTGGCACACTCAGCGCACTACGCAGAGACCAGCTCTCGTGTAGACCGCTCGCCCACATCCCATCCGTCCAATCCTCTTGCCTCTCTCTGGAAGGGTGGGGATTGGGGGCAAACACCCCTCTGGGCCCACCCTCTCGCCATCCTGCTCTCGTCCTGCTCACTTTTGTTTTTTTTTATTTTTTATCCATGTTTCTGTGTGGAGATGGGATGTTTTAATCCTGGACTAATAGCAGGAGTCTCCCTGAGAGTCCTCATCTGCAACACACCCTCGGGGAACAAACCCCGTCCTGATTGGCACCCAGAGAGCGCGTCTAGACTATGATTACGCATGTAAATACACCTGCTTTATCTCCCTGCTACCATTTTATCACAGCTCTCGTATTGTTGCCACTCTCAGACTGATGTTTGGACAAATTTATCATCATAATTGTTGCTCTGCTCCACGTGTTATTTAAAGCAGAAGGCGTTCTCACCAGTTATGCTGAAATATTCATGCTAAATCTCTCTGAGAGTCACATGCCACGCACAGGCTGTCATAGTATATGCCCAAAAGGAAGACAGTGTGTGTGTGTGTGTTTTATTTTTGGGGGAAAACACCACATATGATGGAGAATGAGCAACTGAATTTAATGGATGGAGTTGGACTGCAAAAGTAATCCACTGTGTGAAAGCAACACCTCCCCTGAGGAAACAACGCACAGGAGATTTTCCTGAAATTTCATCCAAGCGCAATTCATCAGTCCTCAGTGTTTCCCTGAATATGCACGCAAAGAGAGCTTTATTTCCTGTTGAGGTGAAGGAGTGGTGGAGCGTCTTTCTCCTTCTGCGAGTAAACGTCCCAAGAGTTGGTCTTGTCACTCAGGTATACGTCTTATGCAGCACGCACTCCCTGTACATCCCAGCATGCCTATGCACAGATGGTACTGACAGGCTAAGCTCCAGTCAGACTGACACTTTGAGGAAGCTAAAAACATGGGCATCAGTTGCTGCTTATGCAATTTTATAACCACTTTCAAGCTTTTCCTCGCAGCTTATTATGGTGACATGGAGTAGCAATAAATTACTGCTCACTTAAAAATTAACTACATCATGTGAGACGTCTTTTCACTTTTTTGTTTCATATGGTTTTTATTGTAAATTTCCAGATTTTAACGAGCATCAACAGAAGTTGCAGGGACTTTGTTGCCTGTTTGTAGCCATAAAAAAGGCAGAATGCCCTCACTGGAAAGCTTTTATTGTTTTATTTTTTTATCAGAGATAAAATTCCTGAGTTTTTATTGCTGCAGTTTGAGTCTTTGTGTTGTACTACAACCATGCTGTCAGGCGTGGCTTCTGTCGAGGACATCTTGGGGAGTCTGTGCGCGAAACGAACGGCGCGGTTCTTTGTTCACCGGGCTGCTGCTGCAAAACCCTCGTGTGTGTGCGTATGTGTGTATGTGTGTGTGTATGTGTTTTAACGGGAAATGTGCGAGGGCTTTTCTGATGTTCCCCCGCTGCATAGGGTCTGCAACGCCTGTCTGACAACTCCCTTTCTCTTCTCCTCCTCGTTTACAGCCCCCCCTCCACCTCCGCCCCCCTTCCAGACACTCTTTCCCTCCTATACATAACATCCTCATGCGCAACGGCGCCGGAGACAACAACGCGGTGACCTGCCGCAAAGCACGGCTACATGGAGGTGGGCGGACCCCCCTCCAAAATACCACTAACTCTTCACTCCCAAATAAAATCCTGCCACAAAGTCCACGATCCCCCCTCGTTTTATACACGACCTGCTTGTTTTTATCCCCAAACTGTGAAGTTGACATCATCTTTTCAGCAGCAGTTGAGGACCATGTGCGCACTGTACTTGCACCTTTTGATACGCAACTGTTTACATCCTGGATGGCTGATCTTACATAAGTCTCAGAAATGCGGGTTTTCAGGCTACGCTGCAGCTCCGCAGCTCAGACCGAGGAGTGTGGTGTAGGAACTGAACGATGAGGTGTTTTCTTCTTTTCTATAGGTGACTGGAGGAAGCTGGATTTGAGATGCCACGGGCTCGGGAACCTGAGACGGAATGGTACAACGGGAGGGCGGCTCGTTTTGTCTCGGTGAGGAGGAGAGCTGTGTAAACCAGACTGGGTGGAGCAACACATCGCCCGCCCCATCTATCGTGCAGACGGCCTTGTGTCCCGTTTGCCTGGAGCTCGGAGAGAGAGTACTGTACTGAAAGTCTGGCGGATAGAGAGAGAGGGGGGCCGGTCTATGGGAGGGACTAGCGCAAAGGGGGGAATTGGAAGGAGGAGGGGGCGAGGAGGAGGAGGCGGCACGGGTGCTGTTTCTCCAGTCTCTTTCCCCTGTCTTTGTCTCACACACTCTTTTGTTAGCCATGCCTAGCCTGCTGGTTCTAGCAGGGATGATGGAGAAAAATGGGGGCTACGGCGGGGATCTGGCCGGCTCCGGCTTCGGAAGCGAAGGTCTCCTTGTGCCGCCCGATGAGGAGGAAGACGACTCCCGTGCCCTCAGGGTCGCGCTGGGCCAGTTGTCTCTGCTGGGGCTCGGGGAAGGCGAGGACGGCGGCGGAGCCCCAACAACAGGAGTACAGGATCGGAGCAACAATAACAACAACCACCACAACCACACGAACAGCGTCGGAGGCAGCGGGGACACGGCGATTCTGCAAGGGAAGAGCAAGTTGTGCGCCCTGTACGAGAGCTCCTCAAGTGAGACGAAAGGACGAGGCTGCAACATAACAGAATGCGTCCCAGTGCCCAGCTCTGAACATGTGGCCGAAATAGTGGGGAGACAAGGTAAACCGCTGGCTTGCAAATTATTCTCCATCAAACTTGTGCTTTTATCCCGCTAACAGTGCTGCAGTATCCCCGCCGTGGTTTCCTGTGCGCTTTGTTTTTTTGTTCTCTAACTGTTACCTGGTGTTATTTGACAAAGAAAAGGGAGTGGTGTGTGTGTGTGTGTGCTCGCGTGTTTTTTTTGTACTCCCCCGAGACATCAGCCTCCCACTTTTTCTGCTCCAATGTTGCAAGTTCTCGTGTACTCATCACAGCGCATTAAAACAAGCCGTTCTCCGCCGCTTTGTGTTTATTTTTTAAATTTTTATTTATTTATTTTTTGCTTTTGAGTGAATTCGCACAGAGGCACGAGAAAGAAAGAGAGACCCGATCCCTACTGGGCGAATTATTCTACATCCACGCCATCAATGTCAGCGCGCAGACACACACTGGAGCACGGAGAGCACTTGCTTCCTTTGTCGTCTGAGACGCGCCAGACTGTTCAAAAAGGCAACGTGCGGCTGGCGAGGAGAGGAATGTCTTTCACTTTGAATTGATTGCTAGGAAAATACCCAAAATGTGCTCATTTTGGTCTCAGTGGTGGGAGATGTTTTTCCCTCTTCCCAAATTTATGCAGCTCGTTGTTTATGTTGCGCACTGCCCCAGTGACACAATTGGACAAAAGAGCCAGCGTGGTCCACTTGTTTTATTTGTTTTTTTTCAAACGAGGAAGTTGGAAAGTTATATTCCATGCATATTACACATACTCCTCGTTTTTTTTCCCTACAGTTTGAGGTGATTTATTGAACAAAGAGCTGAAGTTGAATGACGGCAGCTGTCAAACAAAGGTGTGAAAGTGGGGGGACAAGGGGAGGGGCACATTAAGACAGTGTTGCTGCTTGCCACACGGGATGGCCTTAAAGGGTGACTCAGCTAGAAGTTGCACCAGAAGGAGGGAACCCTTTTTGTTTGAACACAATGTTTGATTATTTGCTGTCTTGAGGTGATTTCTCCGTCCGCCCAAGTTCCATTGCTGCGCTCAAAGAGCTTTGAAAAAGCTTTAAGTTGGTCAGAGACAGGATACCCAGATGATGATCTTTTTTTTTTGTCTTCATTCTTCTGCTTGCTTGCGGTGATAATGTGACTGCTCATTGTTTGCTGTTGTGATGAACCCATGGGTGAGAGGGGCAGAGAAAACAAGGACAAGGAGGGAAGGGCAGTATAGCATCTGAAAAAGCTGAATGGGAGTCACGCCTTGGAGCTCAGCACAAGGGGCTCCTCATGAGCCCCACTCCACTGCACACTCTCAATGCCACATGGTTGTGTGTCAGAGGAGAGGGAGGAATGGGCGGGTGAACTGAAGGGAGTACAAAGACTGCAGGCTGGGTGAGGTAGCATAAGCAAAATCCTGATTTTTAACCACAAAAACAAACGGGTATCCAAAAACATATCAAATGGTTTAAATCCGAGGAGGTAAAACCTTCCGCCTTTCGTTGGTGATGTGGATTTAGGTTTTGCTGCCAAGTGCCCCTTGTCTCCCATTGCGGCTCCTGTTCTTTTACTCTGAAGTGTAAGTTTTGAATTTTAATGGGGTAACAGAAGACAGCCGGAGGGTGGATCCACAGAGTACAAGTGCAGCGAGAGGGTCCTTTTGCCTTGACCGCGAAGAAGTGCTGATTTGGGGGGATTTGAGTCGAGCTGCTTTTGATTCAGGCCCTTCGTTAGCTGGCTATGCGTACACACCCCCTTCTCCTCAGCACCATGCATCACAGTCCGCCTGGTGGATGAGGCAAACAGAGCATCCTGTCATAAAGAAAGGCTTGGATATGATTGTTTTCTGCTGTCAGAAGCGCAAGCGTCGATTCCGAAAAATGCTTTTGTACCTTTCTGGGAAGCTCTTTGGGCTTTTGCTTCGAATCGCAAGCACTTCTTCCACCACATCCTCTAACAGCAGAAAATAAATTTGTCTCTGGTGACCTTAATTTCTGGTTGTGATTAATTAATCTGTACCTGTTTTGTTAACAGATAATTCTTTAATTGAGTCATAAACTTGGATTAATTGAAAGGTGCAAGGTAGTCCCAGAAAGGATATTTGGCAATTGCTCTTTGATCCCCCGTGGCACAGACAGGTCTATTACCCTAATACCAGGCAATGACCACAATGGCTTGGTATGAGCAATTTTAAACCTTCACTGTGCTTCTGGTCCTGGAGAGGTAAGTGTTCCTGAACAAAGTGGGCTTATTTGGTAGCATTAGAGCGACATTCCCCTTCAACTTAAGGTGTCTCTTAAAGCTTCTGATACCTGCTGCTGTGATTTTCAGATAGCTAATGCGATGATGTGCTGCTTGGTTTGAAGCAACCTGAGTGTGGTAAGATGAGCTCATGCTTGCTCACTGGATGGATGCCTGATCATTCTTCCTTGTCCAGAGAAGAGACTGACCGGCCTCTTTCAGAAGTGGCTGAGATGAGAAAGCATATTAAAATCAATAACTGGAAGTCTTAATGAGGAAGCTGCCTGAGTTTCTGAATGAAAACTGACCCCAGGAATGCCTGATGCGCCAAGGGGTGCTACAAAAACAGAATCGCTCCGTCCTTTCTTCTGATGTTCTGCCTGACCTCGAAATCTACCTGAAAATCCCCCCTGAGTGTCGCCTGGTTTGCTGTACGTCCTGGTATGAAGCAGCCTTTCTCTTTCCTAAAAGCACTCTGAAGTAAAGTGGTGCAAACTGATCATAAACCATGACAAATTCAAAACCATAAGTGGCCCCAAAAAAACGGACACGTGGGTTGATTATAGTCTCGTAAGTTCAAGGAGAGGTCAGACAGTGATTGCTCACCAGCATCCAGTGAATGTACTGCATCTGTTGTGGCTCATAAAGCCCAAGAAACAGACATGCACACCCTGCCAGTACCTCTGCATCATCCATGTATCCTTCAGTGAGATAAGTGTACCTTATTTAGAGCTAATAAATAGGTGTGCTGAATAAGTGCACTAATGCTGTGGCACTGGAAACCCCATAAATCATGGCAATTATTCCATGCATCCTGAAACCTGCTGCGTTAAACTGAACCAGGAATGAACAAAGGAGGGCTGAAGATTTCTCTGAGCTCAGGATGACACTTGTAGCTGTTTCACTCCATTTGTAATACACAAGCTTCAACTGATCGTATTTACTTACTCTGAAATGTTTGTTGGTGTCTCTGCAGGTTGCAAGATCAAAGCCTTGCGGGCCAAGACCAACACCTACATCAAAACCCCCGTTAGAGGAGAGGAGCCCGTGTTCTTAATCACTGGCCGGAAGGAGGATGTTGCACTGGCCCGCCGTGAAATCATCTCTGCTGCAGAGCACTTCTCCATGCTCCGAGCATCCCGCAACAAGCTAGGAGTGTCCTTTAGCGGCTCCCCGCCCACACCTTTGCCTGGTCAGACTACCATTCAGGTGAGAGTGCCATACCGGGTTGTGGGGCTGGTAGTGGGGCCTAAAGGCTCCACCATCAAACGCATCCAGCAGCAAACCTGTACTTACATCGTCACCCCGAGTCGAGACCGCGACCCCGTCTTTGAGATCACGGGGTCACCCAGCAATGCTGAGCGGGCCCGCGAGGAAATAGAAGCACACATCGCCTTCCGAACAGGAGGCCTGCACGACCACAATAATGAGAACGACTGTTTGGGGCCAAACGGTGGAAGCAGCCCAGCAGGCAGCAGCGGTGGTCTGGAGAGCCGGCTACAGCAGGTGTGGGGGCTGCAGGGGGGCCAGCGCAAGCCTCTCACCAGCAGCTACCGCCAGAACTTCTCAGATACCATGGTCGGAGGGGGTGGGGGAGGAAACGAGGGTGGGGGAATCTACACCAAGAGCAACTTCTCCAGCTCTGGAGAGAAGCCTTGCTCTTATTTTGGATCAGATGGTACACAGAGCTGGGGTGACCCAGACTACCCCAAACAGGTGGCCTTCTACGCCCAGCAGCGCTCCAAGAGCTTTGGAGGCCTCCCGCTCCCCCTGACCAGACTCTCCCCTGGCTTACCCGAGCCCTGTGGAGGCGGAGGAACCAACAACTCTTCAGTCACCAGCATTGTGCCCGTATCCGGTTCACCTCATGCCCAAGCCCGCCGTGCCCACAGTGAGCCCACCTCAGCCGGCGAGGGCTTCCCAGGCCGTCTGCCAGTGCCGGACTCGCCGCCGGCCACTGTGCGGGACTGCATGACCTGCTTTGAAAGCAAAGTGACGGCTGCCTTGGTGCCCTGTGGCCATAACCTCTTCTGCATGGAGTGTGCCATCCGAATCTGTGAGCTCAACCACCCGGAGTGCCCAGTGTGCCACACCCAGGTCACACAGGCCATCCGAATATTCTCTTAAGGAACCACGTCGGTTTTTATCATTCGTTTTGTCAGTGTTTGTTCAATAATTATTTCCTGTTATTCTGATTATTATTATAATACACATTTTTGTTTTTCAGAAAATTTAAAAACAATCAAGCAGATATTTTAGAAGGCACTGCTTGCTTTACTAAAAAGTATAAGAAATATTTTTAAGTTTTTCTTTTATATATATATATATGCATATATATTTTATAAAAGTTTTGTTTATAAGAGAAGTATAGTACCTTGCATTTTCAGTTTTTTGGACTGCTGCTGTTTTTCATTCATGAATCTCAGTGTAGGCAGAGGTAGACAGTAATGTGAACATTTTATTATTCAAATTTTTATTTTACCATGAAGTGGGTTTATATGGAAGGAGAGAAGATGATTGTTTAGGTACCCAATCTGCACCTGACTGACCTAGGAAGTCAATGTTGTTATTAGAAGAAAAAAAACAGCTAGAATTTTCATTGCACCTTACAATCATCTTGATCTAAAGTAAGATTTCAATCAAACTTTGAAATTTTGGGAGCTGATGTGAAGGTGAATTCAGCCTTTTCAGATTAACTGTGATTTTGATATAATTGGTCCAGAACAGATATTTTATCCAAATAAAAATGTGAATAGATTAGTCGTAGCTTTGTAACCCTGACTAAGAGCAGAGGACGGCCCTTCTTTCAGTCTTATACCTTAAAAGTCTTAGAAAACAGACTAATCCTAAAGGGATGGGACACCACATCATTAGAAAAGTAAAGCTACATTCAATTGGAGATAGACAAAAGTTGTGTATTAGTGAAATACTTTTTCCAGTAGCCATTGATTACACTTTGGTCACTGCAGTTTGTTGAAAAGATTTAGCAATGCTTGCTCCTCGTGGCACTTGAAAAGCATGTGGTTCCTCGGTTGGCTTAAAGCACTGATTTAATTTGTGAGGCCGAAAGCCTTGGAATTCTTCCAGTTGGCTGGTTCTCGATATCCGTCTCCCCAATGGACTTGTTTCAAAGCCACCTTAGCCGCGCTTTATTGTCTCGTGTGGTCATTTGGCCACATTCTCTGAACAATATAGGACAAAGAAAGAGCTCCAGTCAACAGGCGTTTCTCTGAGGTGTGCACTGTAAATACAGAGGAGAATTAGTACGTGGACAGAAGCCGAGTAAAACTGTAAATTGTTTCCTGAATCAGCAGCCGACTCTGACTAAAACAGTTGACAATGTAAAATACAGAGTCCCACAGCAGTAATCCTAACTCCCCAATAGTAACAGCATTATGTGTGAGCTCCGAGGGGCCAGCTGTCTCCCCTGTAATTAGCAAATCTGTACAGGAGCAGGTGTTTCATGGCACACTGTGGCTGTGACCCCAAGTTGGAGCTCCGGCCTAGCCCCTTTCTTTCTCTCTTTTCTTTGGCCTTTATGTCTCCCCCTGCTTACAGTTCGATCGTTTGCTTTCGAAGGCCTCTCTGAGTGGGGCGTATTGTCTTGGCCCGCTAGTGGCGTGGGCTGCGGAGTGCTCGGACACGGCCTGGATCTCCTCATTCATAATTAGGCAAATGGGCTGGTCCAGGTGCGGACCGTGTGGGGACTCTAGAGCTGTATGAGGAGTACGACAGGGTCCTGCAGCGAGCCCCCTTCAGCCCCACCCCACTGTTACAAGCACAGAGGGGGCTGGATGCAGCTGGGCATATAGGACCCCCTCCTTCCTCTCCCTCTTACCCCCTTCCTCCCCCCTTTTCCTCTCCTTTTCTGCTGCTCTGAGCTATCCCTACTGGGAAGCGGGGCCTCTTTTGTCCCAAAACACACACACATACGAAATTTGAAAGACAGTAGCTGAATTTGGCAGTCCCTGTGAAATAGGGAGAAGCTTTGGAGCGAAATAAATTATCTACAGTTATCAGGAGGCCACCAGCTACCTGTTCTCAGTGTTAACACCACAAATTTGCTGCAATGATGAAAAAAAAATGTGCGTGTACACCTACAAAACAAAGATTGCGTGATCTCATCACACAGGGGGCAGCATTAACCCCCTCCCCCCCTCCTCCCTCCAGCTCCCACATGCACCGCCCTGAAATCTGTAAGGGGTCGTTTTTGTGTGACAGCGCCAATGCAGATCGTGTCAGCCCGCTACTGTATGGGACATCCTGCAGCTGCCCCTTCACTGTGGACACCAGGGCTTCAGCCAGTTGCAGCCCCCCTCTGGCTTTGAGCTTTGAGAATGAAATCAGACAATTGTAATTGACAGGAAAGCAGAGGAAACGCCCCATTTAACCAGCACTCATGCTGAATCAAATTACACACCCTCTGCGTCTGCCTTAGCCCCAGCTTGGGGATTTCAGAGGGCTAGAGGAGAGCGGATGGGGGTAGGGATTAAAGCTGTTGAATGATAGGGGGGATTCATTTGGGCTGTAAGAAGAGAGAAGGAGGCTCCAAAAAAAAAAAAAAAAAAAAACCTTCCAGGTCTTGCATTTTTATTGGTCATTCAAGTCTTGCTCCAAGTTTTGAGCAGTTGTCACATGAGAGCTGGTGTCGGCGATTCAGCAGGCCTTTCTTTTGTTGTACTGAAGAACAATTCAACTCGGCTTCTGTCTCGAAAAGGAATTAACATTTACAAATTGTGTTTTCTAGCACACAAAGGGCCCCCCTTTTTAAAAAAAAAAAAAAAAAAAGCAGACCAATCACATTACTATGTGAGGACTGCAGGGAAAGCACTGTACTTATAAAAAAGTACCCTGAGATCTATCAAATGTAGGAATAAAGAATAGTTATGGTTTTATGGATAGAAAAATTGCACAGTGGTTTGGCTTAAGCTTTCAATGACAAATTCAAGGCAGTATGACACTGCTCTTTGAGCTTAGTATTTTTGTTATTTTCTTTTCTGCCTTAATGTTTTATTCCAATATTGCCAAGACTTTGGCATACAAGGTAGCAACTTTGGCCTTTGATAGTATCGCCCCGTAGTAAAACTTTTCAAAGTACTTATTTTTGGAGAAACGAATGTGAATCAAACTTCTCGGGTGGGTTTTGGAGGGTTTCAGGAAATTAGGCTCTTAACACACTTTACTTCAAAAATAAAGTAGAGCACCTTATTACGAAACATGCGCAACTGATTAAAACCAAACCGACCACTGATGGTGATACATTTCATAGAATTTGAAAGAAATGCACATAAGGATTCCCTATCATTTTTTTGTATTATGGTGGTTCTTGTTCTTCTTAATACTTCAGTAGTGGTAGTGGTGGTGATTTGGGAGGCCTCTCGTCCGTTTAGTCAATGCTGATGACTTGGTGGAGTTTTGCACTGGTTTAATGAATAGAGAGGGCTTTTTTGGAGATTCTCCCTGTTTAGACGCTGTATAAGTTAATGAGTATTGTACTTGATGGGAAAGCACTCTGAGCATCTATGTAAATACAGTATGTGTATCGGTGATGAACATCCAGACAAAGGCCAGCTTAAAGTGAGGTTTCTGATTATTTTTCAAAAGCTGAAGGTGTCATTGTCAATGTTTTAGCATATGGAATTCAAGATGTTGAGTTTTAGGGAGAGTAAATCTTTTATATATGCGCCCCGTCATCTTTTTGACTATAATAGTACGTTGTATATTAGATAGATCCATACATTTAAGAAATATTATTTAAACTGATTAACTTAGTATTTCATCCAAATAGAGATAATAAATTAACCAGACACTACTATAAACTGTAATAATGAATATCCTTTATGAAGCAGCTGATGTATAAATCCAAGCTCAAGCAAAAACTCGAATGAAAACTACGTGTAATAACCTACCCCCTAAGGAATAAATCAGTTTTTATGTATATTAGGATAAAAGCAATAATAGGACTATACTGGGATAATAAACAGAGGATGACCATGACTATTAGGATGCTGTTGCATTTGTCTCACATCTACTCAGAAGTCATCAGTGAGGAAACAGAGATATAAAGAATGAGCAACAGTTTCAGGATAACTAATTCTTCATGTTGTGTTCATCAGGGTCATTTCGCGAATCGATTGCTTACTCTTTTTGTCGACTCCATCAGAACACAGGATGGGTCAAGACGAACTTTAAGATCTTTTTTTTTGTTTGTTTGTTTTCCTGAGAAGCACTGAAAGAACGAAACTGCAAATTTCTGTGACTAAGAGGCAATCGCACAGCGCTGTAAAAGTGTTCCCTTGGGTGTGGATAAGCAACAGGACCGTAGTGTTTAGCCCGGAGGACAGGATGACTTTACTTATGATAGACGGATGTCTTGAAGGTCAGAAACGTACACGCAGCAGGGAGAGACAGAGGGAGGGGAACATGACACGATGTACTGTACCAGCTACACTCTGACTGCAGTCATGTAGTGACTATTATTCTTCATTAAGTTACAGACAGACACAGGCAGGTGTGTGTTAACTCTAGCATATCTTGAGATGATTTCTGTTTACATAGTGATGACACGTTTCTGATTTCATGGCTCTTTTTGCACCTACTTTTTCATCTGTTGTCGCTGAAAGAAAAAGGTCAGATAGCCAAAGAACAAAACAAAAAGAAAGGAGAAGACATGGGCTGAAAACACTCAAGTTAACTTATATCTGCATCAAAATCTGCTTCATTAAAGTTTATTAAATCGGGATAATCTCGTAGTTAGAATTACTCTGTTTACCCAAAAGTCTTGGAGGCCATCTAGCTGATATCTGTGAAATGAAGGCATATCTTGTTTCAGTGTAAGATTAGTTTAATACTACAGGGGCGCCGGTAACAGACTTACTTCTCCCCAAAGAGATCAGCGAAAGCACATCCTGGAACTTTCACAGCTCTTTGAGTGATTTTTCTATTGTCCTGGTGAGGTTATTTGGGGAAGAATATAGTCCAGGGTGTGTTTTAATCTCTTTGAAAAACTTCACTGATCTTGAGGAGTTGAGATTAAAAGGGACTGTGTCCAAGTGATTCCATGAAACAGACTGAGAATAAAACTGTGTTCACGATGAAAAGGAAAAAAAAAGAAGAAAACAATCAGGCCGAATTCCTCATTTCTGAAGACCGTCTCGCTAAACTGTGAGGGTTTTCTTTTAGATCTAAACAAGATCAGTGTAATAGCGGATAAAGCAACACTGTGGTTTTAGTTGAATATCGTTTAGAGAGCCATCAACTGTATCCTTAAGTTTAACTGCATGTAAGTAAAGTATAGTACAGTAGGTACAGTAAGATTTATCAGACAAAAAGTTAAGATCGCGTGAAGAATTCATCAGCGTGATACCTAAAGTGTATAAAAAGCTTTAAGACCTTAAAGTGAACATCGGTCGGAAACATATATTTACCGTGTAGTTTAACTAATTGATACATAAAGTTTAATTATGATTCTTAAGAATATGCTAAGGTGTAAGTTTCATTTGTCCAACTCACCCAGTACGAGATACTTTTTAATTCAGTGGAGCGACAAAGGGGTGGGGTGACTCGCAGTGACATTTGATTCATTAAGTTCTTGTTAGTATTATTTACAATATTGTATTAAGCTTACTATTATAGTAATGGTAGAAACTGTTGATGTTTTTCTTCTCTTGATATGGAAAGGTCTTTATGCATTTATGTAGAATCCCTTTTAAGGAGTGATAGGAAATCCTTATTTTCAATGGATGCACTTAAGCAATTGTACCAACCTGTTTAAAAAAATCACACATTGAGCAAGTAAACGCATTTGAATGTAAAAAGAAAAAAAAAAAAAAAAAAAAAAAAAAAAAAGACCACTCAACTCGATGCACTCCTTATGCTTATTGTTTTGTCGATTTACAAGTGAGCTTTAAGTTTTCTTTTTTCTTTTCTTTTTTTTTTTTTTTTTTTTTACGAAAGAATTTGCGACAGGTTTTCAACTTAGACTATATTTGAGTTCTTCCACATACATTTATAGAAAGTAACTTAAAATGAATAAAAAAAAAAACATATTACAATTTCTCAAATCTATTTTGCTAACATGGGTTATTATTTCATAGAAAGCAGAGGAAAAAAAAAAGTCAGTATCTGGATGTTATTTATGAAAAGTTAAAAAAAAAAAATGAAGCAACATATTTATGAGTAACCTCAAGACATTTTGTTTTTTAATTAAAATTACAAGAAGTTAATATATTTCTAAACACAGGGAAGTCAGTTTCTACTAATAAGTAAAATGAGAAGAAGTTTAGAAGTTTTATTTATGAAAGTTATGGGTGCTCGTCTTTTCCATGCGCGTTCACGCTAAGTGGAGTGAATGGAACGAGAGCTTCCTATAGCTTAAATTTTAACTTCGGACGTGCACTACGACATCCTCGGTGCAGTCACAATGGAATAATGACAGAAAATAATATAATATTTTTTAGAATTTGGAGATATTTTAGTCACAGAGCATCAATTTTGTGCCTCAATTATATATTTTTCCTGCATCAGCATTCTTTGTGTAGTGCTGCTTGCTGTTACCCCTCCCCCCCTTCAACTAACCCCATGTTACTGACTGAAACACATTACTCATTTCCTCTGTAATCTAAACTCGCTTTTACTTATCAAACCTATAAAACATGTTACGACTGCATTGCTTGGAATGAATGAGGCAGCTGTGAGCCTTCTGCCAATAGGGCCACAAATAACTTGTACACACTTTCATTCATACATTTTCCACATCTACTACTCGGACAGTTTGTGATCACGAGCGACAGAGCATAATCAGCCTGAAGGCGGCCTTTAAGAGACTTCCCCTGATGTGTTCATCAGGTGAAAAGTGAAAACTGGATGGAGGTATCTAGGAGAGGACAACAGCGCACTGTGTAGTAGATCTATGTAACTAGATGCACACATAAACACACACACACACACACACACACACACACACAAACACAACAGATTCATTACCGTACTAGTTTGCATGTATGTTGTATGGTCACTTAGACAGGAGGAACGGCGCAGGCCCTGCGTTATCCTTCAACAGCAGAGCACCTGGGCTGCTCCTCCTCTGTAGATTTTCATAGTTGGAGTCTCTTTGGAAAGTGGAAAAGTTGACACGAGTTTGGAGCCGAGCAAAGAGCCCATTTCAGTCCCCACATCAAAGTTGGATTTTGTATTCTCAGTTACCTGTTCGTGAAGAAAGACTGTTTGCACTTCATATGTATTAACTTGAAGCTTTTAGCTCGTGTAAGACTAGATACCGCAAAGAAAACTTGACAATTACACAACCATAGCACATTTTCTGCTGCATGTAAACGATGGGGACTGAAGTGGCGTTTGCTGGTGAAACTTGCAACCTTTTCCGAAGAGGCCAAAACAGTCTGACAGTTTGTCTTTGGTAGCGTTTCCAATTTTTCCAGCACAGTAGAGGTGTTTCATACCGGTCTAATAGTGGTCGTAGTGCATTAGTTTTTGGGCCAGCATCACCTGGCGATAGTTTCTGGTATCTCTGTGAACAGTGAAAGAGGGTTGCCTACGTGGCCCTGTGTGGCTGACCGTCAACTTTGATGGATGGAAAAAAAAAAAAAAGAAGTCTTTGAACTCTGTTACAATATGCCGTGCTCATACAAGGCATGTGATATTGCAGGTTTATTTGTTATAGCAAATGTTTTTTTTTTTTTTTTTTTTTTTTTTGTGAATTACATCTTTTGGAGACATTTTTATTATTATTATTGTATCTGCGCCATGTTAGTTCTGGTTCTTTGTTATTTTTCCAAGATTCAAGATGTATTGTAAATGTTTCTAATAAAACAAAAATGAAATGATCTTCAATTGAAACAAATTGTGTTTTTTTTTTTTAATGATCTGAAGGGGACTTACACATGGCTAATTAATCCTTTGAGGGTGAGACTTTTCATATTTCAAAGAAAACTATCATTTCAGATGTTTCTTTGTATTTGATTAAAGTGGGCGTGCAGATTTAATCCTTTAACGATATAATATAAACACTTCTTGGTTTCCCAAATGCATTCAGCTGAACTAATCGATAGAAAGTTCACCTTTTTGCTTCCTGTATAATTTAAAGAGACACGAGAAAAGAGGGTCTATAACAAATGAGGTTTTATTTATACACGTTGTCCAATATACATATATTAGAATAACTGTTTTAAAAAAAAAGCCCTAACCTACACCACCCAGTTAAAGACCTGTGAAGGCGACAGAAGTCAGCGTTGATGTGGAAACACATCAGTAGGATAAACACCATCTGTGTGCATAACCTTTGGATTTAATTAAGCCCCTCCCAGCTCTACCATACTTTCTGCTTTCCTCATCTGTTAAACTATTAAATACTAACAAACCCAATCCTGGCTCCTTAATACAACCCCCGCCCTCTCCACAGGAAATAAAGACAAGTGAGAGTGAGGGTAGACCTCAGGGAGATCCCAGAAGGCAGAGTCCTGTTCCAGTTACATACAGAGACACAGAAAGGAGTAGGTGAGCAGGCAGCAGTGGAGGATTTCACTTACAGTAAAACAAGCCATCTTGGGTACATCAGAGACCACAGGAGCAGGGCAGGGCTGAGTGCCCTTACTAGCTCATCCTCTGAAACATAATCCATCCATCCATCTATCCCAGCTAGCAGGCAGCAGCAGCAGCAGCAGTGCAGGGTTGTCCACGCATTTAAAACGATTTCTTAACCTCTCCCCGCTTCACGCAAAAAGGTTAGGGACAGGCATGAAAGAGTCATCAGAAGAGCCCAAACTTTCATCCCACTGGTCGGCATGCAAGGTAGTTCCCCCCATCCATGAAGTGGTGCAGCTAGCTGTTATAAAAGTTGGGAGTTAATGCTGTGCAAAGCTTGCAAGAGCATGACTCATCTGTAGAGAACAAAGTGTGCAGAGAGCAGGGAAGCCTTCCAAACAAAGATCAAAAGCAATCAAAAAGAAATTACGTGTCACTGTTCGGGAGGGATGTTATTGCTCTGAGTGGTCTGGCGGAACGCAACATGAACCAACTTCCACCAAATTCTTGTATGTGCATTTAGGAAAAATGACTTTAAGCCCTTTGCTCCCGTGTTAGTGAGGTGCAGCTGTCTTTATGAGCTCCTTCAGATAAAACAGTGGTTGAAGCATTGAAAAGCAAGAGAGCTGCCTTTAGTCTGAAGTCATCAGTGAGGAAAATCTAAATGAACTAGTGTGTTACTGCAAACCCTTTGGCCAAACAAGACCTTAATCTAGTGTTCCAATAAATATTTCAAGTGGCTTTATTTTCCAAATGTTATAGATTTGTAGGAAAATGGGAATGACAGCGAGGACAGAGGGGTTGCAGTTCAGTCTTTCTGATGTGGAATTTTTATTGCCCAGTATCCTGATAGTGAGACATTGACAGAAGGCATTTACTGGGTTGTAAAGTACAGCTTTAAAAGGGAGGCAGTTTGCAAAGACAGAAACTGTGATGAGATACAAAAGGGACCCAATCTTGTGTTAAATTTTTCATTAGATTGTGAAGTTCTGATCATGTACCTCTTTCGAAGCAGGATGCACAGGAAGCCATGCATCAAACCTCACTTACCCCCCCCCCCCCCCCCCCCCACCACACCCTGTCTGTGTGTTTAAACCTCCTCACTGTCCCTCCCTCCATGGTCCCCTCGATTATACTGTGTCAAGTTTTCTTGAGCAGACAAATCATTCCTGTTGCGAGTGTCCTTGTGTAAAGTGGTTCTCTCTACCTGTCTCCATCCACCCTGTCCATCTGTCTGTCTCTGTTTGTCTAGCTTGCTGTTTCTCCAACAGAGCCTGGAGGTGAAGGAGGGGGTCGCTGGTAAGGTCTCAGTTGTTCTGGCAGCAGCCGCCCTTACTGGCAGAGTTCTGGGTGGGCTCAACTGTGATGGGCACTACGTTGGAGCCTGGTGAGAAGTCTGAGTCGCTTCGCCCTGACATCTGTCTCTGTGACACGATGTTGTAGATGGCTGTGATGGAGAGAAGGGTGAAAGGGAATGAGTTACGTGTAGATGCCTTTAAATCTGGCCAACAGTGGAACATATTGTGATAAGGACAAACAGCACTGGCAACACTGAACAACAACTGTTCTATCCAAACTCCTGGCAGCACTGAAGGATTCTTTCCATCCTAAACTGCTCTTGGTATGTCATGTGGCAGTACCAAGTCGCCTTTTAGGAATTTTTCCGAAGCTACAAAACCAAATATTTTCACATTTCAGCTAAAATACTCAATTTATTAAACACTTCTCTTCCCGTTACCTCGCTCTTGTGACGCTGTATGCTCTTGAACACAAGCAGTTACTTCTTTAGTGCCCCGTTTTTTTTTCTCAGCATCAAACTTTCCTTTCTAAATACTTTGATGCCTGTAAGCTGGTGAGTTCATCAACTTCGCAGAGCAGGAGCAGTGCAAACACCCCTCTGGTTTACTGTTGCATACTGCCCCTTTAACTCTAAACTACAGCCAGATGTGGAAGAAAACAGTCCTGAAATGAAAAAACGCCTATTAAGCAAGAAGTTGAAAGCAAAACAAGTCTCCTGGCTGACTGTGATGTGACACGTCAGGTGGTAGAACCATGAGTCACTTTTAAGAACTCGACACAGCACCAGCTGCTGAGTCTATATGGACAGTAATCCATCAGGATGACCCTCCCTGACCAACGATCTGTCTGCTTCTGTTATCTACACACGTGGCCTCTTCCCTGCTTCACTGGGTCCGTAGCTGGTCTGCTAATGTGCTCTGAACTTCCTCTATTCTCCTCCCTTAATGAGCTAATTAGCATCATTAGCTCAATGGGGCTTGTTGGTTTGAAGTTTTTATGAATCAGAAATTACTGACAAAGCTGTGGTTAGGGAGGACGGCTGAAACGGCTCAAGCAGAGGCGTCTGGGTGCCGAACACGGAGCAGAAGCAGAAAACAAACAGCGAGTGGCACATACTCACACACTGATAGCCCCTGGAGCAATTGAAGTGGAAGCACCACTCAATGCTGGATCGTCCCTTTGAGCACTCCAGGGGTTGACTCAGTCACAATGATTGCTTTTTTGTTCAATGCTATCAAATCTCCAACATCAGATCCCCTTCTTAGCTAAGCTTTAAGCCCCCTGGGTGGACTGCTCATAGAATAAATTACAAAGTAATATCTTTGAACCAGCATCCAAATGTCTTTTATCAACAGATGCATGTAGTTCAGTGGGTCAAATTAATCTGTAAACAATTCTAAGTGATATTTAGGTTGACTGGTTGACTGCAAGGATTTCTGTGACTTCCTATATTTTTGGCTTTTCAGACAAAACAAAGTGTTTTTTATTTTTTTATGTATTTATTTTTCCCAGGACTATATTTAAATGAGGGGCTTGAACCACCAATACGGTGGGTTTTGCTGCCATCTAGTGGCCAATGAAAAGTGTTGTTACGTAAACCCTTTAGGGCTGTCTGTAAAACTTAACAATAAACAGCATTAATAAGCTTTAGGCATCACTGAGCTTCAGCACCACATGCACTTTTATTCTCTAACAATACAAACAATTTATTAAAAAAAAAAAACAACATACACACAGCGAGAAAACTCACCTGTGAGAATAGTCTTGAAGGCCAGCTCCACATTATTTGAGTCTAATGCTGACGTCTCCAGGAAAGACAAACCGTGTTTCTCTGTAAAATAAACAAAAATATGCACAAAATATCAAAATATGCTCTATTTTTGCACTGATTTCTAAACTTAATATTTACCCACACACTCTAGAGGTGACGTTCAGCTGTAACAGCATTAATACTTGTGAATACCATCAAAGAAATTTGCTCTGTTGTGATGTTTCACAATCTTGTGAACTGCAATAAGACTACATTTGGTTTATATTCAGAAGACAAAACTTTGTAATGATGATTTTTTTTTATGGATTACATTTAATATTGTGCACTGACACAAGCCCAATTGATTTCTTATTTACATTTCAAAATATTCCAGAGTTTGCCATCGAAAGGGCAACAGAATGAAAAGTAGCTTCACCTTGAATTAAATGAAATCTTTGAATTTGAACAAGGCTGAAAATATTTGGTATAATATGAGCGAAATATAAAACAAAGCTCCAGTTGTTGTCTTGAAATCTTTGCAGAATTGTAGCACACTGAACACATAAAATGTTAAATATATGAACCCATCAGCTTCATTATGATCTACTGAGCTGCTTCCACCTGGGAGAGGAACCGTCTACCAGTTATATTTTAATAGGTTTTGCATGGATGTGTCCTTCATGTAAATAATGAAGCTTACACATGATCAGTGGAGTGATTAAAAAAAAGAAAAACATCCCAACTGGCACAGACAGGCAAAAACGTTATTTATCTAGTCTTAAACAGATCAACAGGACTCATGAATTTGACTTTCACAGAGGCAGCGCCATCAAGAATCATTTACCAGTCAAAGCAGGTGCAACACCGACTCGAGCACGAGCCAATAAACTCAAGGTCAGGAATGAACACAAGGGGCAACCACTCTGAAATAATAAGTGTGTCAAAAGGTTGACAATTACACTTAAATTAGCGTGAAGTCCCGCAGGCTGATTGTAAAAACTAAACCTGCTGCGAAACAAAGCCTTGAAATTCTCATGTGGTCCAGAAAAAAATGGAAGTTTAATTTATTTAAATGGAGTCCTTTTGAACCCGTGCTGTGCTTTCTTACATGAAGCCGAGGACACGTGCCGCTGGTGGACACATTAATGGAAAGCACCCAACAGAACCAGACTTCAACTATCTCTACAATAGGTGTTTCCAGAGGGAAGAAGTCTGTTTAAAAAAACAGCACAATTACATGTGAGAGAGACTTTCTCATATGAGGAAAGTTTAATTCATAATCAGCTTATAAAGACGTATTTTAGGCCAGCCAGGAAATCAAACAGGTATCACCGCTTTTAAGGCATTTCTGTCCAGTTTTTTCTTCTGATGTCTGATCAGTGTTGCTTATTAATGTTGTCAACTAAAGTCCTACAGATTGTACACTGGTAAGTTTATCACAAAAGTTGTGTGATGAAATGTCAGGAGCTTATTTTCTCAGCTCCTTTAAAGGCGCAGATAATGCCTTCATCTGTCTTGATGTATGACATCCAATTTTTGGGATGCCTTCTTTGTTTTATTCCAGTTGCTTTTTGAAGCTTATTTACAACTCAGTAAATAAGCTCAGTGAGTAAATTACAAACTCCTCGTAAACCTGCGATAACCTAATGAGGCAGGGTCCAAGAACTTAAAAGGCTTACACGTGCTACATACTCGGTACGTTTACATGCAGCTCCACAAATCAGACTATGAGCTTAGTCAGTGCGAGATCGCACTATGACAATGCATGTAAACAGCTTAGCCGGACTAAGCATAGCTCAATTGACACACCTAGATAATACGATCGCTATCAGGCTGCGGTTGGAAATGATGATAAAGTGCTACTCCAGAAGTTATACCACACAGAAGTTTGCCTCCAACTTTCTAATGTAACAACTACTCGTTGAAAAGTGTGTGTATGTGCATGATGGGTGCGTATGTGTGCGTGTCTATTTATATTTGAGTAGTACTCAAATATAAATAGACACGCACACATGCGCACACATCCATACAGAACAAGAACTACAGATCAGAGACTACAGATCTGATGTGCTTTTAGTCATCATTTAAGATGGGTTATAAATGTGGGGTACGTGGGACATTGTTTTCAACTTAAAAAATTCACCTGGTGGTGGTAGAGCAAGATCATTTAGGAGAAGTCCGATTCTCTTTTCTGCACGTACGCAGACAGGACTAGACCCCCGCTGTCACTGTACGATCAAGCTATGACCTTAGCCGGACAGCTGCGTGTGTTTGTGCGATTAAAAACCCCACACGGTGAGATCACACCCTTCATACCTGCAAAGGCCTTGGCTTCATCTGTGGGCACTGCCCTGAGGTGGCGCAGATCACTTTTGTTGCCCACCAGCATGATGACGATGTTGCTGTCAGCGTGGTCCTGCAGCTCCTTCAGCCAGCGCTCTGCGTTTTCATACGTCAGGTGCTTGGCAATGTCGTAAACCAAGAGAGCTCCGACCGCTCCTCGGTAATATCTGGACAACATGAGAAGAGGATGGAAACAAAGTTTAAATAATAGTAGACACCTTTAACTTTTCCTCATTACAACCTGTTGATTTCAGGATTCTAACCAACAAGTAGAGAAACCAAAAAACACTTGAAGTGAAACACTGAGCTCACAAGACTAGTTAAGACTGATTGACGTTACTTATTTAATCAAAGGTCCCTTCCTGAATACCTCTTGAGGTATGACACAGAATATACTCATGCCTCAGGCTTGGCTGCTGCATAAAAAGGAAGGATCAACGTTTGGATGGGAACCTCACTGAGAGATGAGGAGGAAGCTGTGATTAACAAAACACTTCCTGCCCCAAGGCAAAAACGTGCATTTTGTAGTCCTTATCACTTATCACACTCTCATTACTTCCTCATGTCTCTTTCAAGCTTTTTTAGTCATGATAACCCCGCGCTTTATTAAATCTGTATTTAATCCATGGAGTGAAAGATGCCTTTGGTTAGAAGTTTAAACCTGTAAACTACAAACCCTGCTTACTCACACTGAAGACAAAACACACGCAGTGACTGTTTATATGAGTTTCTGAACAACAATTGAGGAAACAAAATAAGCACTGTTAAGTTTGAGTATGTAACAAGACCAGGAGGAAGTATTTTGATGTAGTGATTGTGTTTTTAAGTGTGAGTCTGTGCTTCAGTAAAGGCTTCAGTGGTGTTTCCATTGACCCATTCAGAATCAACGTCATCGTAAATATGCACACATGCATTTTGGCAATTGAGACGAGTTCTCGTTCTTTAAACATTAAATTTAAACTGTCAGCAGCATTAAAAATGTCTGTTGTGGTCGGTTGTCAGAAACGATAATACACCATGGAGTCAACCTCTATGGAGTTTAGAGCATTATAGAGCAACAAGTGTTTCGGAGTAAGGAGTGACCGTGCTAACTGGTGACTCTCAGCCGAACATGTCACTGATTGTTAGCTGACAGTCACCAGTTAACGAGGTCACACTTTACACTGAAACACCAGAGACGTCTGCAGCTGTGTTATTAAATGTGCCTTCTTTATCCAACCAGGTTTGACTGCAAATAAATAATTTTAACCGCTGATTTTCTAAACCCAGTTTTTACTTTGAGTGTTTGATGAAAAAGTTGGTTTGGAGCCGAGGTTATGACCAAATATGGACTCACTATGGGTAATAAATAATAAGTGAACCTATAAATGATGATTAACAGAAATAGATTTGAAGTTCAACTTAAATTACGATATCTTATAAAACTATTAATCAGTCTGATTAGTAATCTGAAAATATCAAACTATCAATATTCTGATAGATTTGGAGCAGTTCTCTGTCTGGTGTGATGTGTGTTTAAACTTCTCTCTGGGGTACACACTGGATGTCTGTCCACTGGATGTCTGTCTATTGCATAAATCTGGGAGTCGTGGTGAAATTTGGGTAAAAAAACGTGTTTTTTGATCACTTGACCAGCCACTGGACTCCGCAGAGCTTCTGTTGCCTGGATGCACACACACCCATAGAAACCTCATCACTGTTCACACACAGGGGAGGGGTCTATACTCACGCAGAAGTGATAGCTCGGTATCGCTCCTGTCCTGCTGTGTCCCAGATCTGGGCCTTGACCGTCTTGCCTTCTACCTGGATGCTGCGAGTGGCGAACTCCACCCCGATGGTGCTCTTGCTCTCCAGATTGAACTCATTACGAGTGAAGCGAGACAGCAGGTTACTCTTCCCGACGCCGGAGTCTCCTATCAGCACCACTGCAGAGAGGAAGAAGTTGGTTTAAAAAGTGGAACAACTGTCATCAGCATGGTCATAAAGAGTATTGTGAACTGTTTTTGCAGAGTTCTTTTGACTCATTCATACAGGGGGCTTTGATTTTCAAGCATGAAAAACAAATATGGAGCAGACGAAGAAGAGGGTGATTCTTTGCTACACCTGTTAAGACAGATCCGTGGTAGGAGTGTCGTCTTATTCAACCATGAAAGTCTGATATTAAACAAGATGAGCTGATTTTTAAATTTGATTCTTTTCTCATTCTATTATTAAGCCTGCCTTCACAATGATGCACAAGTTTGGCTTCCAGCCGAGGTAGAGCAGAAACTCAGGGGACTCCCACTGAGTTTACTAAATATCCCAACCATCTTATCTTGTCAAGACATGCAGGCAGACTGAGCACACAAATCAAGGTTAAAGGGATGATTCAGTGCAGATTTATTTTTATTGAACGTACTCCACAAATAATGTTTTTTTTAAATTAAGAAGAGAGACTGTTTTTCTAATACAACTTCTTTTTTTAGTTAAGATGCTTTCTTGAAGGGTTTTCATATTTCTAGACAACTACTAATACCCAGCGCTTGTTCTAAATTCAGTTATCTTTATTTCTGTAAAATTGCATTTGAATGTGAAGAAGTCTGTTTATGAAGGAACAGATTTGAGCAGATCTGCGTGCATTTGATGACGATTTTGGAAAACAATCTAATTGCAATTTTTTGGACCAATATTGCGGTTAACCATGTGTTGTTGTTGTTTTTTTTTTTTTTTTTTTTGGGGGGGGGGGGGGGTGTTTATCTTCTGTAATATTCACTTAACACAAGCAATAAATCATTATGACCCAAACGACAAAGGATCCTGTGAACATATAAACAGTTCTTCCCTTGGTGGTCGGGGTTTTAGCCATGCAGTTGTCATACACGTCCTTGTGCTGCTTTCTTGAATGTTGGAACAGGTTTGTAGTGTTGCCCCTTGTTGTAGCTACAGTAGCCAGGCATGTTTTGTACAATACCTTTCGCTGTGCTGCATCTTCTTCAAAAAATAGGTTCAGACTACCTGTACTATTCCTCTTTGACACCAAAGTCACTTCTTCTCTGTCCTCTCTCAGCTCTTCTGCTGAGGCCAATTTTCAAAGATGTCAACGCAACAAATCAAAACTTAGCGTGACTGAGGTTGTTTTCTTCCTCCCTCGCTCGCAAGATTTTTGGCTGTCGGCAAACCAGCCGAAAGGTGCATTACCACCACCTACTGCATCCATCACATATGGTTGAAAAACATGAAACTATGTTTTGTTTTGTTTTGTTTTTTAATTGCAGCCTTTGCAATTTGAAAATTGCATTCTGTTACATTGCGATGTTGAGTTAAATTTGATTAATTGCTCAGCCCTAATATAAAGTATACTGGGCTTAAATCTAATGTGTAATTGTCACACTTCTAATATATACTTATTTTTTGGCTTTTACCCAAAACATTACCAGTCTTATCCCGCAGTAGGACGTGCAGCTTATTATTTTAACTCTGGTATTGGATCAGTATCAGTATTGGTCGATACCTAAAGCTCAAATATATCAGGTATCAGGACCAGAAAAGTCGGACTGGTGCATCCCTAGTAGAAAAGTGTCTTATTTTTTGGTTTACATAGTTAAACTTTAAGGGGTTTGAACTGACAAATTTAACAGATTAGTAAATTTAGCATTGAAGACTTTCTGGACCAACAGTAGCCTGACATAACAGCAACAACCTCTTCTGATTCTTCTCCAAAAATGAACTTTAAAAGCCATCTTCTGAGTGACTGTTAGTCAAGTAACTACTTCCACAATTGTCAGGTGAGTCAGACCGTCAAAAGGAACCAACCACACCACCTCACCCCCCTACTATTGGGAAATAGGAACTTGACAGGGAATGTGAAATTGCATGAACAAATCAACCAGTGTGCTAAACTTGCATTGAAGCAATGCAGCTCATGTATTACTGATGGCGAGGTAGAAACCTGTCCTCTAACTTTAACAGACGATGACTAAAGACAGCAGACCTATGTGGGATAAATATATATTCTAAAAGTAACTGTGTGGCTCAGCTAGCCATCAAAAAACAGAGACAGTCATTCTCCATTTTGTCCGACACAAAAGATCTTGGGCGTAGGACAAAAAAAAAAAAATCATTATGCAACAGCTTTCAGGTTCTCTGCCATCAGACAGGTATTATCACGGCTTCATTACACACCCATTCACCAGCCCATTGTTGGGTTTGCATTCTTTAGCAAAAAAGATATAACACCCCTCTATTATGTTTCGAAACCCTTCACCCAGTAATACAGCGTATCATGGGAGGAATACAGAATAAAAAACACGCAGAGTCTGTGAAGATGAGGGTGTTATATGTTCAATTTCAGTCGTAATTTGAAGAAGAAAGATAATTAAAAACAGCAACTTAAAACGCACAACCTCTACAAGAGCAGGATGAGAAATTTGCCAAATCCAAACAGTAGAAATCTTCTAAAAAAATAACAAAGATTTAAAATTCTTTAAAAATATGTTCTCATGACAAGGATGGGTATAGAGAAGGAGGTATGACAGAAGCAGGAAAGCAGGTTGACTCCCTGCACTGCTGTTACCATCAGTAAGGAAAGGTTTATGTGACTCACTTAAAGCTCACCCCACTTGACTCATGCTATCCAGCAGCGTGGTACAAAGGGAGGCCGCAGGAACAAAGCAGACAAAAACAATAAAATGGGCTCTTTCCTGGTTTAACAGGAAGACTTGACGGCAGCCACGGTCTTATCAGTGTCTTTGCAATGCTGCAAATGATTTAGATAAATGAAAAAATCCTTTTTATCAGAGGGTGAGTGAGTAAATCTTGTCTTCTCGGTGCTCAGAGAGAGAGCTGGTCTGTGGCAACACACACACACACACAATGGATGCAGGTATTTCCAGTTTGACAACACATGCCTGTTTGGTGTTCTATATTTGAACAGACCATAAGCCTTTTCCTTCGCTTGTGGAAATGTCCATGTAGGAAAGCGGTTTCGAAAAAAAAAAACAACAGCCATATGGGATTTTTTTTTTAACCTGTGATCAAACAAACTTGAGTCATTTTTTTACATTATTCAGACAGAGATTTGAACAGAGGTTCCAAATAAAATATAAAAGATAAAGATGACAACAGAGATATAGTCAACACAGATAATACCACAAAAAATATGCATTTAAATCAAAATGCATGCAAAATAAGGGGAAAAAAGCTGGCACGTGATAATTAAAGACATGATAATTACATTTTTTAGAGCCAGATATATTAATAAACTTTAACTACACATTTTAGTAGTTAATGGAATACTTTCTCATATACAGATTGTGAGCCAATGCTTACACCCTGATGTAATAAACGGAGCAGGCGTTAGCTATTTTGGTGGGTTTGACCAGGTTTAAAAAGCTAACAGGTGATTTTAAGTTAACCATGATAAAAAAAAAATCTGATATAAAAAAACAACAACACCAAAATCGATTTAATTTCCTTGAGAAGCTCACTGGAAGCTGTTTTGATTTGTCATCCCACCACAGTTTATCGATTGCATCATCGGCCTGCGAGATGATGACTCCACAGCAGATGCTCCTTAAACCATATAGCAATGACTTTACAAGCGATCACAAAGCAGGTACACACCTTGTCGTAACAAGTATCTCAACTTGTTCAAGACAAAGTTAGAGCTCATAGCAGGTGTCTCTGTCTCTAGGTCTGGAAACGGTCGTTCTATACACCTTGTTGTCAGGCACACGGGGGTCAACCTCGGCATCAAATGACACTTGCTCACAGGTGTAATGGGGCTAGTGTCGAAATGTACGCAGCTAGCTTTAAGATAAAAAGCCACTCACCTTTAAAAAGATAGTCATATTCGTCTTCTCTGCTCGTCATAGCTGTTGTTCTTCGATGACTCTACGTATTTTCTCGAAGACGAACAAACTTCTGACACTTGGGAGACAGTCAGACAACCGTTTACTACTTCAACCGTCACACGAAAGACGGTTAATTCGTACTCAGGAGACAACGACGCTGAATAACCGTCACAGAATAATAATGTTACACTGCTTTTATCACGAAGCATCAAAGAGATCCGACAGCAGGTAGTGGCTAAGAAAAAAAAAGTTTCACCTCGTCTTCCTCAACCTCTGTCACTTGCCATTACTGAGGCTGCGACGTAACGTCAGTGTCATTGTCCCGCCCCTTGTTTCACTCCTAGTGGTCAATAGCCGATCGACACCTGTCACGAGCGTTGACGTGATTGGTTCGAGGGGATGCCATTCATGCTCTAACCGCTGGTCGCTTACTCGTATGACGTATGCAGCTCCAAGCCTCAACAGGTAGTGAAGCCTCAGGTTAGTGGAAACAAAGCCCAGCTGACACACAGCTGTATCGCCACTATCTCATCGCTACAGTTATTTATGCAGCACAACAACATAGTTCCTGTGGTCTGTGTTGCCAGATTGGGCTTCTTAAGATCATGTTGGGCTGGGAAAAATAGCATTGGGCAGGTTGATAAAATTCTGGCTCCTTTTCAGAACATTTGGCATTTTTTCTAGAAAACATTCCTGAGAAGATAGCGATAAAATAGTTGACCTTATGTTTACAGTAAACAAAAACTTGCTCATTTTTGATAAACTGTCTTGCCCTTGCACTCTGTCAAGTTAAACAGAATCAGTCAAACTTGACACCATCAATCAGTGATAGTCATTGGTTTATCAATTATTACTGTTAAATGGTAGTGGTCAGTGTCAGTTCTGTGGGTGAGGGTTTGACCAAGCTACACATCTTTTTTTTTTTTTTTTTTTTTTACAAATCATTTTAATATCAATTTTCTTGCACACCTCTGCATTCTGTACTGTGACTTTTTTTTACTTATATTTTAAAATATTTTAATATTTTTTAACCTTCTTTTTTCCATTTTACTTTCTTTTATTTCTTTTTGCTCTTTAAATTAATTTCTGAATTGTTTCCTTTATATGTTTTGCTGACCTTTTCTATGTGAAGCACTTTGAATTGCTTTGTTGTCGAAATGTGCGATATAAATAAACTTGCCTTGCCTTGCCTTGCCTTACACTGTGATGCTTTGGCTTGAAAGCCTTTCCCCTCTAGCTTGGACTTGGCTTGTAACAGACAATATCATGCCAAAGTGGCGAAAACAAAAAATGAGGTGGGTGGGTTTTATTGTGCTGTGCTTGCATTGGAAACTGTCAGTTAGATCTGGTAACCTTGGCTGGGATATGACAGAGCATGCAGCTCTGAAGACAAAATACAGCATGGGGAGGACCCATCTTGCAAAGCTGATTAAGAATGTGCATTTGTTTCTTTTTTTTTTCTTTTTTTTTTTTTTTTTTTTTTTTACCATGTTTATTGTTTGAATCTGTTGCTTACCAGTTGTTGCTTAGTCTGCAACTCAATTTATTCAGTGCTTTCTTTTAGTGATGGGTGTTTACTTATTTATTTGTTTATTTATTTTGTTTGTTTGTTTGTCAAACATCAACCACCAGAGAGACTTTGCCTTTAAATTAGCTGTCTTAAATAAGCACCTTTTCTAAAGAAAAATCAAGAAAGATCTAAAAAAAACCCAGGTCTGAATCTTAAAATCTTACCAGATTTTTTAACAAAAAAAAAAAAGTTTTTACTGTCATCAATCTTCGATACCTGCTATCTTGTTCAGGGTCATGGGTGGCTGGAGCCTATCCCAGCTGTCTTAGGGTTAGAGGCAGGGTACACCCTGGACTGGTCTAACTATTAACTCCACACAGAAAGGCACACCTTTCTGATCTCCCATCTACAACACACATAACACATCTGAGGCAAACTGTCACCATAAATTCTTTATTTCTCATCAGGAATTAGACTCATTTGAAATTATCATCTCTAACACAACAAGACTTGCAGTGTTTACTTATAATAAATGCCCCAGTATGATTAAAATGAAAACATTCTAAGTCATTCATCATTTACATTTTCAACTCCTGTTCTCAGCATGCGTTATAAATATGTCATTTCACACTAAACACAGAGACGTTTTATTTTGACCTGTAATAAACAGCAAGCAGACGGATGTTTTCCTCCAGACAACGTTGGTTCAAATATATTAAAATCTCTTTGAATACATCATCAGCATGCAGTTTGTTCAACCTGTGAATCAGTCTGTTCAAAGTGGCATCACTAAAGCCAGCTCAGGACGGTTAATATTGCACCCATTGTTGCTGTGCCACTCCCAACTCCTCAAACTCCTGCAAAGCATTGTGGGTGAAGGAGGAGTTCAGGCAGCCTGAGGCCTCTGACGTCCCGGAGTTCCTTGTGATCAGATGTTCCTGCAGCAGGGCTTCCTCTCTTCTGTGTTTTCTGCTCCAAAGTTGTTAAAAGACACGGCACTGATGGAGCCCCGACCGGTTTTCTTGTCGCCATACTTCCTGTGAATCTCTGTGACACAAAGTGACTGTAAATTAAACAGTGGCATGATGTTTGAATGGAGAAAACCTGGGGGTGTTGCAGGATTTAAGAGAAAAAATTGCACCAATATCTAAAAAGCACTTGAAACAAAATAAAAAGGCAAAGCTGATCATTTTAAATAAAAACCCAACAGGAAAGTTTTCTTCCAGAAGCAGTCAATCAAAAGGCCACTGTGGGACTACTAGAGGTCAGTCTGTGCTGACCTCTTGAAGACCGAGACTCTCTTTACTCCCCCAAGCAGCAGAGATGAAATCTGGCTATGCGAGGTTAAGTTCAGGGTGAAAGAGTGGAGCTTGAAAAACAGCTTGTACATGGGAAATTGCATGTATCTGGTTTTATACATTTATTATGGGGAAGAAAAAGAGGGAGAAAGAGGGAAAAAAATTGATGGGAACCAGCGTGCACACAGCAGTTGACCCTTGAACCTTGCAATGGAAGAGAAATATTTTTCTGTGAAGCACTGAAAATTTAAAGAAGAGAGATTTTATTCAATCAAATAAAGTTAAATGTGTCTTATTGAATTACCTAATAGAACATTGTTGAATGCTGCCTCCACATTAGTTGACTCCAAAGCTGAGGTCTCCAGATACAAAAGTCCGTTCTTCTCTGAAAATACGAACAAGCTAAGTTAGCTACCTTAAATAAAATGATTGGATTCATAAACGTCAGAGTTTCACTCAGGCACAAAAGTGTGAATGTCATTTTACCTGCAAAGTTTTGAGCCTCCTCAGTAGGTACAGACCTCACTGACTCCAGGTCAGTCTTGTTGCCCACCAGCATCACCACAATGTTGGGATCGGCGTGTTCGTACAGCTCCTTCAGCCAGCGCTCTGCACTCTCATAGGTCAGGTGTTTGGTGATGTCAAAGACCAGCAGGGCTCCAACTGCACCTCTGTAATACCTGTAGGAAGAAGAAGAATTCACTTAAGGTGTGGTGTTCTAACTGTAAGAGATGAAAACTGTCAACTTTTTCTTTTGGCCACAAAATATTAAGTTTACAGAACAAACTTTTTTACTTCAGGGAGGGGAGAATTCGATGTTTCACGGTCTCAAAGGCAGCAGACGGGTCCAGAAGTTAGGACATCAACATGTCAGGAAACACTTTATTGTTTTATGATTTTGACATATTGTTTCTTGAAGGTAGGATTACTCAGCAGAATTTCTCCAAAGCGATTTTTCAGCAGTTGAGAAGAAGTCTTTGCAGAGATGTGATATCAACACGATTTATCAGTCATACAAACAGAACTGCAGCATATTAAAGGTTGTGCAATGTTAGCAAGAAGGTTTAAACTCACTGTTAAAAGATTCCCCACTGAAGAAAACAAAATAAGACTGTACATGCCCAGGAACTTTGGCTGTGCAGCTTTGACTACAAAGTCAGAACAACAAAGGCGCTGATATGAGTCAATCCTAACACTCTTCTTGTCGGCTGATAGTGACTAATGCTGGATTGTAGAACTGGAATTGTGGGATTGGATCCAGCTTGTATGATAATAACAATGATACACTGTTCAAATATTATCACTTTGGCTTCTTTATGTGTTTGATTCCACTGAAAATAGTTATTAATATGTGTGTATGTATTAAAATGTGTGATAAATGTGCCTAAATACATCAACATCTTCTAAAAGCTTTGTTTTGTGGCAGTTTTAGAAGCCTTTGTGACCTCAGATGTACACTCAAAAAAGAAACACTGACTTTAATTAAATCTATTATGTCAAATTAAAGTCGTGTTAATGTATTACGTTAGTTGAAAACAACAATTTTAGGGTCACCTAACTTGAAATCGAATACGTTTACATGGAACTGGTTGACACAATAAATTTAATTAAAGTCAATGTTTCATTTTTTTTGAGTGTAGTTTAAGTGCGGTTTCAATGGAGTAAGGGAAAATGTATCCTGTAGAAGGGATGTAAAAATCTAGCTGATCAGTAAGAATGACCCTGTTCACAATGTTTTGGATCTCATCGTTTGTTACTGATAGAAAAACTGACTGTAGCTGATTTCAGCGTTGTCCCGTCTTCTTTTCTCCTGCCCTTAACTGAGCGAAAATGTAATGACTGACGATTGGACTGAAGTGGAAAACCAATCAATACTTCCCTCACAATTACATTTCTGTTCCATACTTCCACGAGCATAATTAATTCCACTTTAATAGGTTTTAGCCGCTTGTTACAGCACAAATGGGAAATTCCATGGGAGCGAGAATTTGCATACTGGAATAAGTCTGCAAGTAATTACCCAAAAAGTCAAGCTGTCAGAAAGGAGCTAATCCAGTGGTGTTGCATATCCTCAGATTTCCCCATGTCTTAAAAATAAAACTGACATGGTCCTATTGTTTTAAACCAGTTTCCACAGTTAATCCCACTAGTTTAATTAAAAAAAGAATGAATGAGGAGCAGCCTCAGATAGAACAGAGACCCGCTGAGCACCAAGTGCTCCAACAAAGTCTCTGCTCTAACCAATTGGATTTTTGAACCTAAGTGTGCCAGCTGTAAGCTGACAGGAGTCAAGAGTGTGCTGGTTGTTTTTCAGGTAATGTGGGAGGGAACCAGGGATCAGTGCCTGTCCTTGCTTGTGTTTTACCTGATAACAGCACCACCTTAAGATGCTGACATACAGGTTGCTCAAGAGCTATGGATCAAGAAAACAAGCATGAAATGTCGATTCAAAAATCAGTCTTCAGCTCCTGCAAGCCATGCTGAGAACATCTGCATGTTCAAATGATGTGCAACACTCAGACCAGTGCATCTGCCAGAACAACATGTTGCTTACAGCATCTTTGAGGAAAGCAAATATTATGACTGAAAGTTAGATTTGGCTGATTCTCCATGAATAAACACACTTTTATGAATCACAAATGAAGGATGAGCTATCATCCCTGCTAATTGAGACTTTGGGGCTTAGTTACACAGTGTTAATCCACTGCCAAGTTGAACACAGAGTTGCCAAAAGAAAAAGCAAGAGTCTCTTAGTTTTACTGAAAATGTTATTCAAAATTCTGCTTCGATTGTTTCACTGTGGAAAATATGCAGTCTCTTGTTTATTGAAAGGTAGACTGGGCTCTTGACTATGTACAACCTCACTTCCAATCCAAGTTTGGACGTCATGTAAAACGTCAATAAAAACAAAATATAACGATTTGCAATTCCTGTTTAACCTATATTTAATATAGGTATAAATACACTACAAACGTAAGACATTTATTGTTTGGACTGGTCAACTTTGTCTCAAAAGGTTGAGACAGGGGCAACAAAAATCTGGAAAAGTTGAGGAATGCTCCAAAAACACCTGTTTGGGACATTTCAGGGGTGAACAGGTTCATTTGAAACAGGGGAGTGTCATGATTGGGTATAAAAGGAGCATCCCTGAAAGGCTCAGCCATTCACAAGCAAGGATGGAGCGAGGTTCACCACTTTGTGAGCAACTGTGTGAGCAAATTGCCCAACATATTGGGGTGAACGTTACCACTTTGTGAGCAACTGCGTGAGCAAATAGTCCAACAGTTTAAGAACAATGTTTCTCAACTTAAAGTTGCAAAGAATTGATGGATTTGATCATCTACAGTCCATAATATCATCAAAAGATTCAGAGAATCTGGAGAAATCTCTGCACGTAAGCAGCAAGGCTGAAAACCAACATTGAATGCCCGTGACCTTTGACCCCTCAGGCAGCACTGCATTAAAAACCAACATCATTGTGTAAAGGATATTACCACGTGGGCTCAGGAACACTTCAGAAAACCATTGTCAGTTAACACAGTTCATCACTACATCTACAAGTGCAAGTTCAAACTCTACCATGCAAAGACAAAGACAGATATCAACAACACCCAGAAACACCGCCGGCTTCTCTGGACCCGAGCTCATCTGAGATGGACTGACGCAAAGTGGAAAAGTGTGCTGTGGTCTGACGAGTCCACATTTCAAACTGTTTTTGGAAATCATGGACGTGGTGTCCTCCAGGCCAAAGAGGAAAAGGACAGTCTGGATTGTTCTCAGGTCAAAGTCTCAAAGCCAGCATCTGTGATGGTATGGGGGTGTGTTAGTGCCCATGGCATGGCTAACTTGACATCTGTGAAGGCTCCATTAATGCTGAAAGGTACATACAGGTTTTGGAGCAACATATGCTGCCATCCAAGCCACGTCTTTTTCAGGGACGTTGCTTATTTCTAAACCATAATGAAATTAAATATGTCTTGATTTCTGTCTCTTTATGTAAATCATAAGACACAATTGAGCTAGAAAGCCTCATAATAACCCCTCTTTGGCTTAGTGCTGATTATTAAGTGGTAAGGACAGCAGTTTAACATTAGACGGTTTAATGATAAGTCTTATTTGCAGAAATCCCACACGTCTTACAGACGCCCTTGAAGATGAAGCACACACACCCTCTACAGTTTGTGTGTGTAGAAATGGGACACATTCACACTAATGGATCTATTTCAGGTGTGAGGCTTCTCGACACTCACGCAGATGTGATGGCTCTGTATCTCTCCAGCCCGGCCGTGTCCCAGATCTGGGCCTTGATGGTGAAGCCTCCGAGCTGCACGGTCCGGGAGCTGAACTCCACCCCGATGGTTGTGCGACTGTCATGGTTGAACTCATTTTTGGTGAAGCGGGCCAGCAGATTGCTTTTTCCTACACCTGATTCTCCTATAAGGACCACTGCAGGAAAGACAAAGAATTCACAAAACACACTTATTTGAGTTAAATGTCATCGCAAAACTAAATCCAGTATTTCCTGAATAAATGAGACAAAGGTTGAATTTCTGTTTATTTAATTTGCAAACCTTGTGACACCCATTCTTTCTTTTAAGACCTTTCTTAATGCAGCCTTTAGTCAAGGTGTGTCCTTCTTGGTTGCTTCCTAAGTCCTCAGTCTTAGCTGTCTAGGAGTGGGGTTGGTTACACCATCAGTGATTGAACGTCCCGATTTAAAAAACACTCCACCTTCATGGTAAATAAGTCAATCATTTTGACTTTGCAGAAAGCAAATTTTGAACATCACAAGTATGATAGATACTGGCCTGCGAAATAAAACACCAAATTATTGATTAATAAGGAGCCAAATGGGGATCTTGTTAAGCTGCTGGCTGTCCCAGCACACACTGAAGCCAGTCCTAAAATAAACTGAGTATTTAGTTTATTGTTTTATCCAACAGCAGGGATTGAATAAAGACAGAAAAGCAGTGGAAGTTTCCTTTCATTGGAGGACTTTGATTTTTTTCCCCCTTAAATAGTTTAACACAGGGATCCCCAAACTTTTTCCTGTGAGGGCCACATAACTTTTCCCTTCTCTGATGGGGGAAGTGTGACGATAGCAGGGGTGCCTTAACATAAACAGTTATTGTTTTCCAAAAAGCCACACATAACCAAATATTAATAACCCTTTCCGGGATCTTAACAGGAAAAAAAGTCAGGAACTAATTATTAATAACACTATTAATGAAATAGAATGTCCCGTTCTATGCGTGTATTAGTCACGATCGCGTGCCGTGGACAGACTGAAAAAGAAAAAATCTTAATGCGTTGCTGGTATTGTTTGAGGGGCCGGGCCAAATGTGGAGACGGCCATAACTGGGCCCGCGGGCCGTAGTTTGGGTACCACTGGTTTAACACCATTCTTCTCTTTGACTTTATCATTTTTAATTCTGATTAACACATGATTATTGATACCATTTTGTGGAAACTTCTAAAATGTCATTCAATATTCATCTACCGTTTTTAAAGAACGACTACTAACAAACTCAAAATAGTCGCAATAGAATAAAAAAATCATGTAAGATAGGATCATGATTGGCAGTGTTTCTTATATTCAAACCATTTTTCCCAGCGTTGTTCATATAATCCTGCCTTCAGTCTCAAGTAGTGAGTCAGTTTCTCCATGGAGCTTATTTCCTCAACTATGTCCACTATAACCACTGTCCTGGTTGAGGAGAGTCACATTTCCGCCACTTCCTCGTGATGGCTTTCTTACATGCCAGCATCAGGCCTTGACAAAGATAGATGTCTTCCCTTTGAATTAAATCCACTGGAAATAGTCCGAGGTACATAAATCTCCAGTCTTTTAAAGTATAAAATCTCTTCAAGAATCTGGGTAACACAATCCCAGAATGATTCAATTTTTTTACAGGACCAAGAGATGTGAGAGTGACTGGCATTCACCTGGTCGTGCTGTCTCCAGTATGTCTGTTGTTTACCTGTTTGTAACTGAAGAATATGAGGTGTTATAAAGAAGAGAATCAAGTTCTTCCAGCCAAATTCCCTCCACCTTTTGGAAGCAGTAGATCTATGCTGTGTAATGCACACTGAATGCCAGTCACTCTCTGTCAGAGTAATATTCATTTCCAGTTCCCATTTTTGTTTTACATACAGAGAATTCCGACCGTTATGCTTTTGTAAAGCTTTATAGAATTAGTTAATATGCTCCAGTCAATGCTTCCATTATTTTATCACCTTCAACTGATAGTTTGTTTTTAATTTCTGTTTCATTCTTGCCCTTTTAATGGAGGAAAAAAAAGGACACATTTCCTCCTCTCCAAGGTGAAAACCTTTAAAGGAAAACAAGAAAACTCTTGTTTCAGGAAACACAAGTGAGATGATGCAGATCAGGTGGAACAAGTCAAGCTGCTGCTTCCTTTAATCTTGGTCAGAGGCACCAACCCGAAGAGCAAACAGGAGGGAATAACTGCAGGCGCCCCCTCTGTACATGGCACTGACTAATGTTTGGGTTTCAGTTGTAAGCAGCTGACTCAGAGAGCAGAAAGGCTTGGCTTAATTGGCACAGATAGGAAAGTATGAGCACATTATGAAAACACAGTAAGACTGGGATAACTGCTGAACAGGAGTAGACACAGTCAGATTCTTGCTGAGGCGTGTGAGCTCGTGAACGCTAGGATAATAACTGCAATTCTTGTGACATCTTCACAGCAATTAAACATGGATTTAGGGTGTGATGGGAGCTAATAGCTTGTTGAACAATTTGGGAAATACACTTATTTGCTTTCTTGCAGAGAGAGTAAGACAATAAGTTTATAATGATTCTCCTAGCTGTGCTTAAATAAGAGAGTGCAGTCAGCAAGCTGTTTGCGCTGATAAGCGTGGTGACTAAAGGCTTGGGGGATCAGTCTGGTTGGAAAGAATGAAGCCAGTGCAGGAGCTGGAGAAACTGCAGTTGATCACGAGTCAGGCCACACCTTGTTACCATTAGAGTATGTGTACAGGTGACAGTCATGAGACTGAGGATTTCAACCTGAGGTCTACTCTTATCTGATGTGCTTGTGAGGCTCCTCTCCTCTGTGAGCTTTCAGGTCTGCGTCGAGTAGGCTGTATGACAGTGTGCTAGCTTAGCTAACACATTCCTTCGCTTTAGCTGCCTATGCTGGTAGTCACCTGAGTTTGAATTCAGTCCACCTGTTTCTTCAGAGGCCAATGGGTGTTGACAGATAACTACTTCTGCTGGTGGTAATCGACTTCCGGTTCTCTTGCAACAATATGGCTGACTGCCACCAGCAAGCTAGCTCAAAACAACTCACGTGAAATCATTAATGCTTGACAGGGTTCAGTGTAAACTTTTCGAAACATCCACACAATGACTCCACCTATGATTTTTCTTCATTTTGTTAGCCGATTATTTGAGCGAGTAAAACCAACAACCGCTATGAACCATGGGTAAACTTGTGAAGTTAGGAATAAGGTGGACAGGAACTTGTATTTCAAGTTTTAACACATAGTGAATCTGAGTGATAATGTTCTGATAATATATGGTCTCACATATATAGGGCACCAGTTTGGTTTAGCAGGTAGAGCGCGCACGTCACAATTTGTGGCCTATATCTGATGCAGCTGAGGCTAATTTGTTCAGCACCTACTGACCTCTGATATATGTCACTCCCAGCATTCCCCGCTCCTCATAATTCTTCTCTTTTTTCTGACCTATCTAATGAATGAGGAGAATAACTTGGAAAAAAACATACTCACCAATTTTTGTATATTGTTTAATTTTAATCTATATGTATCTACATTAATTTGACAGCTATGGTTACTTTTGCTTTCATGTTCAAAACTCAAGTGTACATTTTATAAAATATAACTTCCAGCTGATGTTTTTAAAGTTTAATTAGTCTCTAAAATGTTCAAATTTTGCATAAAATGAACATGCCTGTAACTTCCATAGATTGGCTTTTACCTGACTGGATTTAGACAGTTTGTTGATTGTCTAACCACAGAGAATAAAACACTTGATCTGCAGTCAGGGATGCCTACAGAGCTGCTGCCTTACCACCTCTGGGCAGGTCAGATTTCTGCGTACCGAGGCAGCCTGCAACTACCCTCACAGTCATGGGATGGGAACCTGAGGCTGGTGAAGCTCTGGGGGACTGCTTTAAATGCACAGATTGGAGTGCATGGCTGGAAACAGATGAGAGCAGCATGGACATCAACAGACGTTATTTATTTATTTATTTATTTATTTATTTATTTATTTTTCACTTTTGTTTAATATGATTTTTATAATTTTATCTACCAAACACCTGAATTTCCTTCGGAGAGTAATAAAGAACATTCTATTCTATTCTATTCTATTCTATTCTATTCTATTCTATTCTATTCTATTCTATTCTATTCACATATTCAAAGACCCTGTGAGGACTGTATAAGTGTTCCTGAAATAGTCTCACTTGTATTTGCCTGTTAATAGTCCAAAATTTAAAAATGAAATTATAATAATGAAATTATTTATTTCTAAATACTTTTTCTCAGTTTCAGCAGTCAGGTCAGATTTTCATGGGAAAACATGAATCCATTTACAGCACAACAGCGCTACGCAGGCCGGAAAAAGACACAAGATCCGTCCTTTTCTCTAAGGAAAATAATTTCTTTGATTTATTTAGTAGTACTCCTTCTGTTCACTAAACTCTGGGACAAACTGAGCTTATAAAGTTTGCTGTTGTTGCATTTTAAACCATACCGCAACGTAACTGCAAGTAAATATACCTCCTCACTTTGCATCCTGAAAAAAAAAATGTCTTAAACAATAAATAAATAAATTTAAAGTAAGATCTGCTCTCCATTCTTTTGCTTTAAAACAAAATGCATTATTTGGTAAGAGTCACACGCTTGACAGTTGGTGATGGTGCTCATGGGAAACAGAGTCTTTAACCACAGATTCCACGGATAACCTCATTATATTTTTAATAAGTCCACTTTAGATACTTTCCAGGAGTTTCCACTGATGTAGACAGATTTCTTCATTTGTGTGCTGATGAATATTTGGGTTTAGAATCTTTTTCTAATCTCCAAGTGAGGCTGTGTTTGTAACTTTTACTCTTCCTAACATCATCACTGAACTTTAAACCCTGACTTTGTAACCAACACAGACACAAGCTCCTTAAAAACGCTCTAAATTAATGTAAACTTTAAAAGAACATCAGCAACTCATTGACCACTGTGGTATGCTCTACTCGCTGCAAGATCAGCCCTCATGAGGAGTTAGTTTTCTGTCAGAATCACAGATGGCATATTTTTCTTGAACACCTGGTAACTCTTTTAAAGGTACACCCTGAAACCACTGGTGTCCCTGCCCCCTGGTTCCCAACTCACACAATGTTTAACCTTAACACTGAGATCCTGGCGAGGAATGTCTGACAAGTTTTGCTTGAATTGTTCTCTTTGCAGCCGACTCGCTGTAATGCTTTTTTTCCACTGTGGGCGAGGTGAGGTTGCCTGTTTTCCTAGATGTGGTCCTCTTCTTCTCCGCAACTGAGTAACTTCTTAAGCAAACAATACCTCTGGTCTCTATGGTGATGCGGGACAAGAGGCCTCAAAGCTCGCTGGCCTGGTTTGTTAATTTCGAGGGCGCTGGGACGCCTTTGTGGCGTTTCATTTTGTTTGTTTTATTGACATTCAGGACTGGAAATGTGACTTCTTTGCTGCACACTGATGCCACTGCTTAAAACCTTGGAACAAACACAACACACAGTTTAACTCTCCATTCATGTTTTTTAGATTGATGGTCAGTAATACAAAAAAGTTACCGCTTTTAAAATGTGATCCAGTACACCAAAGCAACTACTGTTACTGCTAATGTACTGTCTGTTGCTCTTTGTATCATTAAAAACCTGTTTGGGCAACACAAGCACTTAAAACAACAGTTCGTCAGCATAGAGAACACTCACAGCTGTAAACTGCACATTGGTACCCTGTGCAGTATATAAGCAGTGGGGAGAATATGCAGGCTTTACATTCCAAACACACTGAACAGAATTTGATTTAAGCGATATGTTTCTCTGAGCTATCTGTAAATCACTGAGAGGAATGGAAACCTGCTCACATTACTGAGATTAAAAAGCCTCTCAGTGTTGAGGGCTGTGCAGCAGCAGCAGCAGCAGGTATTCAGAGATAACCAGTTTGTGAACTTCACAGTTCACCTGCAACAAGAGACAGAAATCGTCCTATCATACTGCTAACGACTTTCTTCTTTTATATTGCATATTACAATATTGTATATTATACTTTAGTTATATTGAAGTACTGTTTTCTTGACTTGCTTCACAGAGTTCAAATTTACACTTATTTTCATTGTTCAAATTATAAAATGTTCAGCTCGTTCAGGAGAAGTGTGCTTGTACTTTTCACATTTCTAACTCTTATACTTTTGAAATATTCAGCATTTTCAAAGAATTTTTGGCCCATTAAAATGAATGGAATTATCCTTCCCCACGTTATCCAAGGTGATGTCATAAGTGGTTAGGGTTAGGGTTCCAAACAGAGGTTAAAAATAGGAGTGGTGTGTCACTAGAGTTTAGTTCTGCCCCCATCACCAGGGAAACCACACAGCTGATGATGTCATCAGGGGGTTCCGAGGTTATAAATAGTAGGGATGGGTATGAATACTTGAGTACTTGAGTATTCGTGTTGCCCTTCTTTTGGCAACAAAACTTTGCCTCATACAGCGTTACATGTGTAACTCAGCTTTTTGTTTTCGCCTAACTGATTATACTAGGTAGGAAAATAATTAACAGGTAACACTGAGCCAGACTTCAGCAAAAACAACTGTTTTACGGCAGCTACGGCAATTCTCTAGGAACAAACCGAAAGCAATAGCACAACAAACACCCAACCGTCTGCGACATGTCAGTCAAGAAAAGTGATGTCTGGAAGTACTTCGACAAAAACAATGACGTTTTTACAAAGAAACCTGCGAGCTCTATACCAGTACTTTAGTTGATTAGCCTACTATTTATTTATTTTGACACTGAATGTATGTTTTAGGCTCTTATTTGAGAGTTGTTGAGCAACACAAAACGAAGTCCATACATGCTGCGGTGACATGACAGCGTAATGTTAAACAAAACGTAAGTTGAAGAAGATGTTTTTCGGTTGTTAAATAACTGCATCTGGAATTTAAATGGTTTTCTGTTGTTGGTTATTGGAAGTTTCTTCCATTTTACGGGCATAAAATCTACAATTTTGGTATGGGAAGTCCGTGTGTGACGGACTCCTTTGTAATGTTCACAGAAAAAAAATAATTATTGCGAGTACTCGAGTACTCGAGTACTCGTTCGTCAGGGATTCCGGGTAATTGAATACAGGGATTACTGTAAATTCCCATCCCTAATAAATAGTAGTGGTGTGGTTGGGGTTAGGGTTAGGGCTCAGCATTTCAGCATTAAGCATTTACTGCAAGGAAATGCCTCTTCCACTCCCCAGTTTTTGTGTTCTTAAATAATACTGACAAGTCTGCATGATTGATATAAGATTTAAGTGAATTGGTGGTTTGTTTTGACTAGCTTAGCTTAGCTTAGCTTAGCATATAGATTTGAAGTTAGGGGAAACTTGTAACAGTGACATATCCCATTGTCTGTATATAAATGTGGACGGCATGCCTCCAGCTCCTTTCTTTGTTAAAGTGAAGCCAAAATACCGCATGGATTGGTGCAGATAAAGCATGCACAGAGTCACAGGACTAACATCACACCTTGTGGATAACTTCCACCAGACCTGTGTTCACTCCAGCTCTGCTCTTCCTCAACACCAGAGCTGATAGGTTTCAATTTTAATTGGTGTGCTTGCTTCGACTGGTTCCCCTCTGTTGCATTTTCGCTCCCTTACACATCCAACTATCAAAACCCCTTTACAGCAGACACCCAAGACATCTGTTTCTGTCAGAATCAGAAGCACAGTGCATCATGGGCACAGAGCAGATCGAGGGCAAGAAATAAGAAACAGAAAAAATAACATTAAAACATCGAGTTGATTTTCAGAATAAAAGTCTCACCAGATTGTATTTCCCTAAACTACATTAACAAACTGCTAAATAGTATCATTAGGGAAACTGGTGTGACTTTTTTTTGCATGGCAACTCAACATAGACGCCTTCTTATCAACATGCCACTTCTATCACATTTCAAGTGAGTGATATAAACAGCCAACTCAACGAATCGAGGATCATCCTTTTTAAGCCAAACACGAGCTAGCCATGATCAAACACCGAGTACATCTCTGTCCTCGTCCATCCTGACGTCATCTGTCGGTCTCTTGGGTCTTATGACCAGAGTACCGCGTTAGATCAAACACCACAGGTGATCATACCTTTGAGCTTGTGGCTCCAGCTCTCTGGAATAATCTTCTTGTGTAAATATGCTGCGCCGTCTCTACAGAAGCTTTCAAAAAGCAGCTTAAGACGTTTGTTTGAAGTGGATTTTGACCATCTGGGTCTCAACCGGATCTTAAATCACAACTGAATGAAGGACTCTGACCTACAGATTTCCTGCTGTCTACTCTATATTTTACAATTCTACAATTCTACAATTTCATTTAGCAGACGCTTTTTTCCAAAGCGACGTACAAGCCACACACACCACTGAACAACAACAGCAGTGGGAGCAATTTTATGGGGTTCAGTGTCTTGCTCAAGGACACTTCGACATGTGACTGCAGGAGCTGGGAATCAAACCCTCGACCTTCCGATTAAGAGACGACAACTCTACCACTGAGCCACAGTCGCCCCCCATTTTCAACCACGATTATCAAATCCAGGATAACTCAACCTTCAATCATACGCTAAAAGAAATGCTAACCCTTTATTGCAAAATATTCTATTTGATACATGAGTTTCAAAGACCTCCATCTCATCAACATGATGAATAATAGTTGAGGATTATCATTCCACTACAAGCACCTGAAGTTGTATTTTATCCCTTTTCAAAATGATTGCTCTCATGAAATCATCCACACAACGAGGAAAATCACCGCTAATTTTCAAGTAGTTGCAGATTAACAACTAAATTGTTACTTATCTTTTCAAATAAGTATTTTCTGCATTGAATAAATTCATGTTTTCCAAAAAAAACCCCAGCTCAATTTATCAAATGGGATACAAAAAATATATCATAAACAAAATGATACAGCAATATTTTTTGGGATTTTGTTAAAAAGGTCTATAAAGATAAAGATCTTGGTTCCCCAAAAACCCCCCAAAAACATAAAAAGATTTTTCAGGCTATTTTTTGATGGCTCAGGCGAATCACAGCCGTACAAATGAAGAATTGGCAGCAGGACTCTTCTCACTTTCACGAGAGCATTTTTTTCATGTTGCATCTTGTAATCTCTTGAGTTAACAATGATTGCATTAATAAGCAGTTTGTCGCACTCACTGATTAAAAAGTTTAATATGTGAACAAAGAATTCACAAACACAAGCGGAGTCAGATTTTACTTCATTAGCATCCTGAGACAGAAGCAGATGATGACACGTCGTTAGCTAAAAGCAACAACTGCTAAAGTGGGGAAACTGGTTAGCGAAGGGGGGCAACAACGCTAGTTAGCTAATTAGGTGAAATCTGCTGTGTTTCTTTCTGTCACTTTTATGGCTCCCAAATACACCTTGAACTTAATTACGACATATATTACAACACCGCTACGACCTGCAGGAATACCTTGTCCTCGAAAGCCACTGTGGAGACGGTGAACAAGCCAGTATTTGAATCCCAGATCTGACCACTCGATCGATCGTGAAATATTCTCATTTCTACACGCTGTACCTTTAAAGACATTAAGACAGCTGTGAGGATGTTTTCGTTCACGGCATTTTTGGCGCCCCCTGTGGACAGCTTCTACATCTCTGCTAGCTTTTCACGACTAGTTTTTAAAACTGTGAAGAAAGAGTTGATATTTCTGCCCAGTAAGACGTATAAAAACATCAGTATAAGTCTCGGTCTGCTTCATCACCTGCTTTAAACTCCCCACAGGAACTTAAGCTCCTCCTGTACATCTGTTTACTCCTGTTTACATATGCTAGGTGCAGAATAAACAGACGCTCCAGTCAAAGAACGGCTTTGTGCTAATGCACCCACACCACTTTGACATATCCTGGATTGGTGTGAAATGCTTTCCTGATTGGCTCTGATGTCCATTTTTTCAAACAGATACCGTGTCACAGCGTTCTGCATGAAACGCCACAGATAGCAGAAATTAAAGTTCACATCCTGGTTTCAACAATATCCTGTATTATTCATGCTTCAGCTGACTTACACGGGGACAATGTGCTGAGCGTGTAATGTGATTGCAGTAACACTCAGCTTCATGTGAAGTGTTTCCATGCTAGTTCAAAACATGTAAATTCAGCTTACACCAGGTGGTTCATTGATAACACTGGAGTGCACTCTGATGACACACATATCCCAGTACATGGTAAGTTAATGATAAACAAGGAAGTTTGATTTGAAGGGCAAAGACACTTTTCTCAAAACAACACCTCAAAAAGTGAATGAGACATCAGATTAAAGTATGTGTGCTCACCTTTAAAGACTAAGTTGTAGGCCTCATCTGACCCCATACTGTGTCCATTCAATGTTGCCGTCCCACAGGTTACCACAGCGTCTCCAGGACTCACAGATTACCTGCAGGATGTAAGGTGACACTGGCTCACAACACGAACCACCTGCTCCTCAGACTTCAGGAAAGAGAAAAGGCTGTAAAAATGTTTCTACACATGAATTAAAGCGCCCAGCTCCCTGCACTTTGCTATCCTGCTCTTTCTGACTTAATGCAGAGCTGGCTTGTTTGGACAAGACATGCTGAGTGTATCCAGGTTGTTGTGCAGCAGCAGGCGGGGTCTGTGTCAGGGAGTGGTGGTGCAGCCGTAGAGGTGTGTCTTTGTGCAGGAGTGAGCGCAGGGCAGGTTGGACAGGTGGAGCGACTCACAGGTAACAGCTGAGAGGGTTCGTCAGGCGCCTTCTGCTGGAATAATGCAAATACTGCACGCAGGGAGCAGGAAGTAGGAAGTGAGTTTCTGCTTCATCACGACAGCAGAAATCACGTTCCTCTAAATCTGTAGCACAGTTTGAGGGTTTGTTTTGAAAACGTATCTTCAGGCTGTTTCTGGAATCTATCCTGGTTCTGTTGGCGTTAAACTTCAGACTGTTACAACCTCAAACAAAACAACCTGAGCTGAGGTGTGTCTCTCTTATGTTTTCAGAGGTTATTTCATCGTATTTCTCTCTGTCTTTAAAAATAATCAAAGACACTTCAAATATTAAATCAAAAAAACTATTTTCAGGTCTTTTTTCACATGGCGCCCAGCTTTCATCTGACAATGTTTCAATCATATTATAATTCATATCTTCATTTACAGTTTCTGTCAAGTGCACAAACAAAACCAAAGTGTATCTTTTTTTAAATGTAAAAAAAATGAAAAAAAAAAAAAAAAAAAAATATATATATATATATATATATATATATATATATATATATATATATATGTATATATATATATATATATATATATATATATATATATATATATATCTAAGGCAGTGGTTCCCAACCTTTATGAGGCCGTTTTGACATCACTGATTTCTGGCGACCCCACATGAAGCTGAGTGTTGGTTTTTCGGATCATGTTTGTTAGAGTCTCTCGTTTTTAATCTTCTTCCTTCCCGCACATTGTTTTTACCAATTCAGTTGTAGCTGGCAAAAATAATGTCTCAGGTAGGGGCCAGATGGGCAAAGAAATCATTCTGTTTTGTTTTCTAATTTTTTCTTACCGGCTGTGATTTTGTTTATACAAGTTGAAGTGAGGGGACTCAAGTCGTGGTATCGGTGCAGTCATGTGATTGCGGCCGTCAATCAAGATATTTCTATATGCTGCATTTATTTGAACTAGACTGACATTCGAGAAAGCAAAAGTATAGAATACAGTTGTATAAGATTTTGGGTTATATTTTCAATAAAAAAATAAAATTAGTTAAAAAAATATCTTTTATCAATTACTAGACATTTCAGGCGACCCCAAGGTTGAAAAACACTGATCTAACACATCACTAAACTACATGTCGACTGTGCATAGGCTGCTTGTATAAAGCTAAAGCTCGGTACATTCTGCAGAAACTCCACAACTCTCACAGCTGACGTCTTTAAACGAACAAATTTGTCATGTAAAAATGTGAGAGTTCAAAAAACATCAGAGGACACGAAAGTTATGAAATGTTGCAGAAAAGATTAAAAATTGGTGAGAAAAATCAGAAACATTTGGGGCTGAAAATGTTGTTTGCAGGTCAAAATAGTTTGAATATGAAAAACAATCCAGATAAAATCCAGATCCTGCCATAAAAACATCCTGACATATTACCCTCATATCGCCCCCTAATGGAGAATATTTTCCTTGGTCAGACGCAGAGATGTCCACTGATCATCTGGTATCAAGAGACACCTGAGGGACAGGTGAGCTTTGATTTCATCAGCCTGTGATGATGGAACGAGGAGGTTTGACCACTCTTAAGGTCTTTGCACACTGAGTCCGATGCGTTAATTTTTCTATTAATTGTGAAAATTTGCAGTACGAGAAGAATGGAATCATTAAGCAGTGATCACGCAATTGATCCTGCGTTGAAAATTTAAGCTGCCAGCTATGTTGAATGATGATGATGATATTACGAGTAGCCTACGGCGTCTCTGAAGAGTCAAAATACCTTCAAAACGACCTGGACGGATACAAAAAAAACAAAAAAACCCCACAAAAACAGTAAATCGAACCTGTTCTGAAAAAATAATATAAAATAACAAACAAACACACAAAACAAAACAAAACAAAACAACAACAAAAGGACCCAGTGAAAAGGACTTTAGTGACTGATTTTTTTTTCAGAAATGATTCAAGGAAATAGTAAATAAATAAAGCATTCACATATTGTTTTTACAGTTAATAAATGTCAGTTAGATCTGCTGGTCCTTGATCCCCCTTAGAAAAAAGTTTGGACATTACTGGGCTACATAAACACAATCCATTAATCGGTCTTGGGGCTGTTGTTAAGCTGCATTTTAGGCTTCAGATGTTCTTCAGTTTTACTGCCGTTTCTCGAGTCGGATGATAAAAATCAATTTTAATATTATTTTTTCAGTGAGCAATCAGAGTCTAAATCAGAGAAGATTATAAAAGTACATCCTGTGATTATCTGACAAACTGTTGTGTTTGGGCTGAGAAATGAAACGGTTTATAATTAAAAAAAAAAACAAGTGCTTTTGAATGCTCTGTGGAAATATGAGTTAGATAACTTAAGAAATGTTTGTTTTTTGTATAAGCAGAAAATAACAGGATGATTTCTGTCTCTATCTAAAGAAACAATCAATCCACAACAATGCCTAGGTGTGTAAGAGGCCTATAATCGAGCTGTTACACTCCTGAGGGGCTTCACATTGGTTTAAGACATACTGAGCTGAACCTGCTTATGAGACATTTTGTACTTTCATTTATGATCCTTTCAGCATGACTTCTGATTTGTTATTAATGCAAGAAAGTATCTTTGAGAATGTCAATATATCAGTATAATTTGTGCCTCATTTTCTTGGGAATTCGTAATTTAGCTTCAACCAATAATGAAGTCATGTTGTTCTCATTTCACACCAAGCAGCGAGTCCACAGAAAAACACTAACAAAGTAAATATATCAATAATTGTTTTATTTGACAGCTTTGAAAGAACATAGGAAAAAAAAATCTGAACTACATTTTCATCAGACAGATATCCTCATGACGGTTCTCCACAAACTTTTATATTATCTGCATTTGGACCCTCTGATGGGTTTCGAAATGTTCAATTTTCTGCCTCACTGTGATCGGCACGGCTGAGAAAAAAACTGCAGATGAATAAATCAACTGTGGACCTGCAGTTAATGGAGTCATTCTGTCATCTTTACACTCACTGACAGAAACACGTGGACTTTCAGAGCAGACAGTCGTACGATGAGAGACGGGGAACAAACTAATCCAAGTCTTGAGTTCAAAAACCATTGTTATAAATACATTAGGAACCCCAGGCCTCCCTCACCCTGCACACGTTCACTCACACACTTAATGATTTATAGATGTACAGAATGTGACAGAAGTCCATGAATAACCTGGTTCATATGATTCTTTGTCTCCAGGCACAAAGTAACATCACACGGCACATCTTCACTATGACGCTGCGACTTGGGTTAACGGTTCCTCCAAATACTGCACCAGGGCCTCTGCCTGTAAACACACACACACACACACATCGGTGTTGACAATGAGCCAGCTTATACTTGTATTGAAAATGTTACGACCTCAGTGACATTAGACTGCTCAAGAGAGACAGGAAATGTGGGGACATAGTGGAGGATGGTGTGCACCAAATACAGCTATCCCCAAATAACCGACCTGCATCGTCCTAGTTTTTGGTCCCCTTCCGTCGGGGTGTCAGACATACCAATCTGACCCCAGAAGGTGGAGCTAGAAACACTGCAGTCCATTAATTGGTTGAAAGAATCGTCACTTTCTGGGTGACAGCGGTATAATAAAGAACAACACATAACCCCGCCATGTTTAAATCTCCAGTCGACTTCATGAAGATAACTTTCTTTTTTCTTTGGAAAATGGCGTCACGAAACACTTTACTGCGTCACATTTTTCTTCTTCATTGGATTTATTAGCGGGGTACTGACGCTATTACGTAGCTGACGCCACTATCGGCATCCGACTTACACGCTGCCTACCGAGAAGGGTACAGCTGGTTGTGGAAACGTAAACAGGATCCGACCTGTACCAAACCGTAGTGATCCATTCGCTGATTCGTACTGATTCGCCTGGGTCTTTCTGTGTGGAGTTTGAATGTTCTCCCTGTGCATGTGTTGGTTCTCTTCGGGTACTCCAGCTTCCTCCCACAGTCCAAAAACATGCTCATCAGGTTAACTGGTGATTCTAAATTGCCCGTAAGTGTGAGTGTGAGCGTGAAAGGTTGTCTGTCTCTGTGTGTCAGCCCTGTGATTGGCTGGTGACCAGTCCAGGATGTACCCTGCCTCTAACCCTGAGACAGCTGGGATAGGCTGCAGGCACACGTGACCCTGAACAGGATAAGCGGTATAGAAGATGAATGCATGAATCTTCCCATTAAGTGAAGATTCATAACTGTTATATAAAGTGGTGAACCAGCCGGGAGGGAACCTGTGTGGATGAATCCTGTTTGGAGAACTCTGTCCTAAATCAGGACCTCAAGGAAGGTTAATACCCCAACCATTTCCACCACTGGTGTGGTAGGGTTTCAATCAACATGAAAACATGTTTTTTTTTTTTTTTTTTTTGTTGATATTTAGGTTTTGTACATGATGGCAGTGGCTGACATCATAAAGACATTTTTGGACATATAGTTTACATCTCAAAAGTTGTCATTTTTTGGGGGGGATAAGAAATGGTTAAAAATGATTTGACTGAACTTATTGGACAATCTGTGATGTACAAATTGAAACATATTTGTGTTTTTGCTAATTCATTTTTTCCTCCCAGCTTTTCCTCCCAGCTCCAGAGTCAAAACTCTAGCCCATATAACTCAGTTGAATTATATATATCTCGTAAGCATTTATATAAGTTTATAATTACATGTATATTCATAGTTATTTATTATGTTACCCTTGTTTTGACACTCTCTTAATAAAAACTCATAATTACTCCTTAGAGAGTCAAAACAGTGAGGCAACAACTGAAATAGTGACAAAACTCTCACCTTGGCTTTAAGCATTCCAAAGCCCACCGTCTCTTTGGCGTACATACACAGAAGAAGGTTGGCTACACGAGTTATGGCCACTCTTCCTTCCTGAGACAGAAAATGAGAAACAGAGTCTGAGCTCACCATTAAACAATCAGTACCACAATCTTTCTTCATACATGTGAGGAAAAACCGCACTGGTTTGAGAAACACGTCCCTCCTCTTACCATACAATCCATCAGTATGAATTTTAGTTTGTCTTCGTTGAAGGCTTGGTGGCCGTTCTTGTCGTAGGCCGCCCAGATGTTGCTGGCGATGGCTGCTGTCACCCGTGCGTCTGTGTCTCCATACCCAGAGTACGCCAGAAGTGAGCCTTCATTGTTCAGTAAGCTGGTGAGAGAGGAAGGTTTGAGGTTTCAGACTTTACTGATTTACATGTATAGAAGAGTGATGTAATCATAAAAAATGTATACAACTTTTATTATTATTTGTTGGTAATACAAACTGTGCAGATTGTTTTTATTTTTGTAGCATTTAGCTTGTTTTGAACCATCTCGGCTCTCAAGTGACAGCTGCAGGTGTAACACTGATAACATACTATTGATTGTGCAAATCTTAAGAGATTTTCAGTACTGTGGTTGTCAAACATTAAAAAATAAAAAAAAATGTTGCTGTGTCACCTCTCAGAAGTAATAACCTTCTTCCTTTTGCAGGTCACAGGTCAGAGAGGCTTTATATTTTTCTATTTTAACAACAGATTGAATGCTGAATATCTGAGCAGTTTTAGCTGATAACATAGTTAATAGGAAAAAGTTAATAAAAAATGCATAAACAGGGTTTTTAGGAGTTGTAAAAGCCTTGAATGTGCAAATTCGATGTTTTTGTTGGTACAGATTATTTGTCATTAGTGGTGTGAGTAATGTGCGCGCACACACCAATGTACAACATTTACCATCTATCTTTGCTAATCATATCTACTTTAATTACTAACATTTAAGCATCCAAGTAGGATAAAATACATCTAGGATATTCTGGCGCACAATTTTCACTTTTAAACCTAACAAAACTTAGAGGGATCATTAAAATCGTCTTGAAATTCAAGTGGGTTTGACATATTAAGCAGTAAGTAAACGTAAACTAAGATCAAAACTAGCATATTTTTGTACGAGCAATTTAAAACCTTTTAATATACGAATAATTTGCTTTAAATAAACACAGATTAGTAATATTCTCAACCGTTTCCAACGGCTTTAATGGTGTTTTGGTGAAAACTAACTCCTGTACTGACAAGGCTCCAGTTAGCATGTTGCTAAGCGACAAGCAGTACTCACAGCGTGCTTTGGACTCCGTTTGTGTTCGCCTGGCTGAGAACCTGAGTTAACGCCTTCGGTCGTAACATAACGATGAACTCACTGAGTATATTTGAATAAAATAATGACGTTTTTAAAGCAGCTAAAGGCTGTCAAATGATAAGTATCAACACAAGTCAAGTCAGCTGACTGTTTCCTTCCCTTTCCGGGTACTTCCCTGATGCATTGTGGGAATTGTATGCATCCGAAGCCTGTCTTTTCTCTTCTTCTGTAATTTTTTTTCTATTGCCGTTCTTAATGGTTACATTACCGCAACCTGCTGGATACATTTCTCTTAGGGTGTAAATTATTTATATTTTTCCACCTAAAGTGACCTCCTCTGACAGTAACCCGCGGTAAAATTCAGACTGATGATCCGCAGTTTTCTGCGACTTCTGCAACTCGAGTTCAGCTGCATGGATCCCGTCAAAAAGTGGATTTCACGAATCTGAAGAACAAAAGGTAGATTTTCTTTTTCACACACATACATATTTCTTCATTTTCTAACTGAAAATATACTGAAATGAAACAGTATCTACTTGTAGGCTAGTTACTTTTTCTGCATTTGATAAAATACAACATTTCAATAATAATATAACATTTTTATATACACATTATAATAATATCTTTGAGTGTAACATGTTTCGATGGGTATTTTTAGTTTTGTTAGTTTTAATTTAAAGACTAAAATGTATTTCAGAGGCAGTATTTAACTGCATTAAATTTGCTGTCATTAAGGATATGTAAAATGTATTATCTCTAATTTTGAACGCCATTTTTTCAAATGCCATCAGTCAGCCTCATTAATTGGATAAAACCAATTAATCATCTATCTCACTCAAAGATTGCCTTGAATACAATTCACTTTCCCTTTATTTCTGAGAAATTGTCTTAATCTGAGTATGCAGTCTCAGTCAGGACATGAAATACATCATTAATGTCGTTTTACTCTAACTGACTTCTCCTTAACTACTGATCTTGTGGAACAGTAACATCAGTGGGAAACTATTCCCTTCATTTCCAAACACAGCCCTGCCTTCCTGCCTTACAGACGGAAGATTAGTGAGCCACTCTAGACTCATTTTAAACAACTGTTTGTCACATCTGCAGATTCTCATGGGAAAGACTGAGTCAGTTAACACAAGACCCTCAGTTCTCCTATTTGGGTGTAAAACCAAAACCAAACAAAAAAAAAAAAAGCAAAAAGCAGAGGACTTCCACCTGATGATGTCTGCATTTTTGTTGAACTGTGGATTTAAAGTTCAGAGAATCTGCAGCCTTATCTTATAAGTGCATCTAAGTCATTTAAAGACATGGTGACCTGTGGTGGCAAGAGTTAGACACCGAGCGAGCGTTGCAGTGTGGACACGTTTTAGACATTTAACATCTGAGAACAACTTAATTTGACTCCACTCTGCTTGACCCCAGACTCTAACCAGACTCTAGCACAGCAGAGCAGCAGTTATCATCACGACCTGCTGATTTTTCTTTTTCTAAGACCGTTTAGTGTTGAGGTGCCAGAAAATATCACAGACCTCACGGTGACATCTAAGAGTGTCTCGTTTTGTCCGAGTAACAGTCCAAATCTCCCCCCGAGAGATATTCACTGTCATATTAATCTGATCTGAGAAATTAGACAGGTTTCTTTTTGAGCAACTGGAACTGCCTGACATTTGAAATTTTGTCTTGAAAGTGTACATCAACCACTGGCTGAAGGTTTGAACAGTTTTCACAGGTGCAGGTGCGAAGCCTTGTGTAGTTTTTATGTGACAAACAACATCTGGCTTTGACTAATAATTATAAAAGGTGTGATGTGAAATATGTCTGCACACCTACGCTGTGGTTTGAATACCACCGAGGCCCACCCACTGTGCAAAACACAAAGAGCTAGCATGCTGCTATTATACAGTTTTTTTTCTGTCACACACTAAGTTTAAGGTGGAGATCGTGAACATTTAGTCGGAAATTCTCTGATTTAAAAACATTTCGAGCTAATTTTCAAACACAAGGTGAGACGTGAGGGGCTCCACGGATGGATTATGACTCATTCAGCCTCTGACATTGATTGAAACTTCTGAAGTCTCCAGATATGCTGTTGTGTAGACATGTAGGTGTCTGATAAGGGTCTGATGAAAGGTATCAAAAACGCGTCTGCTGTTTGAATCATTTCAGAACTGAAACGTGCTTTCTTTTTTTTGAGTTCATTTTAGAATGATATGAGCACGTCGGTGCTCTGTTATAACTTATGTGAGCACGACATGTTAAGAGGATGATTAATCATAAATAGATTGGTCTTCTGTCCATTCCTCACCTGAAAATCAAATTAACCCTTGTTCTCTAAAGCAAGGCACCTCCTTTAAATTAGATTAAACCGCACTTTGAAACAAAAGGTTTTTTTTCTCTCTCTCTCTCATGGTTTCAGTTTCCTGTTGACTCTTTTTGGTTAACAATTGCATATTCATAGAAGCAGAGTGGATGCCGGGGGAAGACACCGCACAGACAAAGCCCAAAGAGACTGAAACCACATCCTGAGTCACACCACTGATGATGACGCCTGTGCTGCTGTGAGCCTGAAACCTTCCCCTCTCAACGTTCTCTCACAGTGGAGCAGTGCATCAGTGATGCTGATCGCTGGTTGACTGGTTAGGGGGCCAGAAACTTGAAGTAAAAACAAGGTAAGACTGTTTTTAATTTTTGAACAAGAACAGAGAATAATGGTGAGATGTCATTTGAATATTTTTAGAAATACATTTCTTTCTGTTTTCATAGATTGGTGCCTTTAATTAGAAGCGTTACAAGTTTTCCTTCTGTTTAATAATTTAACACTACGATCTCTTTAAAATTAATAATCATTTGTATTCTTATTTTTTTTACGTATCTGAAGTGTTTTTGGTCTAACGAAGGCTGAACGAGTCTTGGTTTCCCCCATGGCTCTTGAAACTCTACCGCTGTTGTTACTTTGGGGCCTCGCTTCATCTGTTCATGGAGGTACGTTCATCTCCTAGGTGTTACTTTCTGTCATGTTGATTTGAATTTCTTCATCTACTCCTCCCTCTTTTTTGATAAACGTCTTAATATAAGTAAATTCCAGTTTTAAATGAGTGTTTTTGAAAGACACTCGCTGTTTTGGCCTAATGGTTGAGTCATGCACCCCATGTAAAGAGGTGCCCATGTTGCTTTCCTGCATGTGACTCTCCACTCTTTGTTCTGTGTGAATGAGACATAGAAGCCCTAAATCTAATAAAAGTAAATGAAACGAAAATGAACGGAAAGTAATAAAATGTCATAAAATCAACCGGAATTTTCCTCCTTGTTTCAGAAACATCGTTCTGTAACGTCAGCTGCACGACGGACTACAGCAGCACAGTGAACTGCTCCTGCTCGGCCTCTTTGCCCTCGCCTGTCCTCGTCTCAGTCGTCTGCAGGTAGAGTTCGTCTTTTTCTACGTCTTATTAACTTATTTCAGTGAGCTTCAGATGATTCCTGGTTTATAACATAAATGTTACATTTTGAATCGAACGTCTGGAGGCTCTGATCAAATGGAAACACTGCAGTGCTAAATAGACTTTTGACCTCCTCTCTTCCTGTACCGCGTCTGTCTTGAAACTCTGCCCACCAGAAGTTTCCACCAGAAGGTTTTCTACATTAACATCTGTCAGTGATGTCATAATGTGACATTTTCTCATCTTTGTTTTTTTTTTTAATCGTCAGTGTAGGAAGGAGATAACATGCTGTAAGGCAAAGCAAGGCAAGTTTAGTTGTAGAGCAAAATTCATACACAAGGCAGTTCAAAGTGCTTTACAGCAACATAAAATCACAAGAAGGCAAAATAAAATAATTCCATAAAACATTAAAATAAACAACTAATAAAAGTAAAAGCCAAGAGCAGAGCTGCAACTAACGATTATTTTCATGATCGATTAATCGAGTAGTTGTTTGGTTTGTAAAGTGTCAGAAAACGGTGAAAAATGTCAGTGTTTCTCGGAGTCCAAGATGACATCATCAAATGTCTTGTTTACGAACCAAAGATATAGAAACCAGAAAATAATCACATATATGGAGCTGAAATTAGAGAATTAGGACTTCTTTTTCTCAAATGATTACTTATACCGATTAATCGATTATCAAAATAGATGACGATGAATTTAGTAATTGATTAATAGTTGATTATTCGATTGATTGTTGCAGCTCTAGCCAGGAGTGCAGATAAAATACTATGTTTGATATAGCAAGCTAAACAAACTGTTTTCAGCCTGGATTTGAACATCTTCTGGGAGACTGTTCCAGATTTCAGGAGTATAAAACTGAAACGCGGGTCTCAGAGTCTGAGTTGGTTTGTATGGCTCTAACATGTCAGAGATGTACTTTGGAGCTAAACCATGAAGAGACTTGAAGACAAGCAGAGCTGTTTCAAGGTCTATTCTTTGAGTGACAGGAAGTCAGTGCAGAGACCTGAGCGGATGACCTGCAGCTGTCTTACAGCTCGATTGGATTAGTCTCTGAGTCAGGTTTAAACACTGTCACTTTAAATCTGTCGATGTTTTCAGATGATAAAAAGCTGCTGATTTTTTTGATTTAATGTGGCTGTTAAAGAGACGGATTGAGCTGTTACAGAAAAATGGGTTTGATACAAGCAGTTTAAACATGTTTTAAACATTAAAACGCTATGAGACTTTTTTTTTCAGCTTTAGTTTCTGAAATGTGGAAATTTGATGCTTCCTTGTGTCATAGAAGCTATTAAACTAGTTCTGCTGTTAAAGAGAAAACACGACCCGAGCAGTGGTTCCCAACTGCATATTTCATCCATTATTGTAAAAAGAGAAACAAGAATAAAGGGTTAAACTTCATATTAAATCATGCAAACAGAAAATGTTTGATCTGTTTTCCTCGTTTCTTTGTTGCAAAAAGACCCCTGAGGTGACTCAGCCAGGATAATGACAGTATCAGTGCACATAGGTGGGCTAATTTCCTTTCAATTAGAGCTTGTCTTTGGTTAATTCTGTTTGTTTTTGTCTGTTTTTAAATCAGCGTTTCAGTGTGACTGCATGGCAGGGAGGACGTTTTAGTGCATGCATATATAAACAGACTGAAACATCATCATGTTATGAATATTATGGGATATTATATTCTCTTAGAGTTAAAAAAAATGTTCACACCACTTAGTTATGTGCTTGTACTTTTACATACTCCTGCATTTAAGACACATAAGCAGTCTGAGCTGGAGCTTTCAAACCTACACAGCATCACACTTAAACCACAACCTCTCACGCTAAGAGCTGGACTAACGTCACAGAGTGTCATCGCTTCAAACTGTTTTTTCCATCTCAGCAGTGATGGTTTTGAGCCAGAGGCCAACGGCAGCTGTGAAATCACTCCGCTACAATCCTGGTGCGTCATGTATCCGGATAATCTTGAAATCGTTGCCGCCGTTGGCACGATGTGCAACTCCACCGTCACCCGACAAGGAGGCGACGTCAGCGTGAAAGGCACCGAGTCGTCTGTCTGGGAACTGAGTCTTGTGGGTGAGTAAAACTGTTAACAGCTAAAACGTGAAGCGAGGATCTGGTTTTCGGGTTACGTTATGACTGCAGGTATGATAAGGATGGAGGAGAAATCTAAATGAGGTCAAAGATCAAAGTGGTAGAAACGTCCTCTCTGATGATCCGTTAAATAAAGAAGAAATAAAAAAAGCTGAGAGCAGCCAGCAGATTCTCGTAGGGGTGCTGGATTACTTCAGTTTTCAATTTTCTGTTTTGCTTAAAGTTGATATAATGAAAGAGGAGTTCTGGAACCTTCCCACATACTGGTGTATTTTCAGCAAACGCCAACGCACCTCACTTCTCATTAAAGGAAGTAAAAGCTAGCGTGATCATCAGCTGTCACATAATCGGCCCACATTTTATGAATGTATTTCAGTTCATTGAGGAGATGTTTAACTCTTACACACTTAAGTTCTCTCAATCTTCTTTGAAATGTTTTAATCAGTGTGTTTGGAAACTTATTTGGTAGAAAACTGTGAATGGAACGGTTCATTTAAGGTGAAAGATGCAGAAAAAGAGCTGATGGAATCACTGGGGACCATGTCTCAGATCGGGACGCATCAATCCAACTTTTCTGGTCCCGATACCGATACTGATGCCGATACTGATACCGATACTGATGCCGATACTGAGGCAGATACTGATGCCGATACTGGTACCGATACTGATGTCGATACTGGCGCCGATAATGGTGCCGATGCTGGTGCCGATACTGATGCCGATACAATGCCGATATTGATGTCGATACTGAGGCAGATACTGATACCGATACTGGTACCGATACTGACGCCGATACTGATGTCGATACTGGCGCCGATAATGGTGCCGATGCTGGTGCCGATACTGATGCTGATACTGATGCCGATACTGATGCTGATACTGATGCCGATACTGATGTCGATTCTGATGCAGATACTGATGCCGATACTGGTACCGATACTGATGCCGATACTGATGCCGATACTGATGCATATACTGATGCCGATACTGGTACCAATACTGATGCCGATACTGATGTCGATACTGGTACCGATACTGATGCAGATACTGGTACCGATACTGATGCAGATACTGATGCCGATACTGGTACCGATACTGATGCCGATACTGATGCCGATACTGATTTCGATACTGGCGCCTATAATGGTGCTGATGCCGGTGCCGATACTGATGCAGATACTGATGCCGATACTGGTACCGATACTGATGCCGATACTGGTACCGATACTGATGCCGATACTGATGCCGATACTGGTACCGATACTGATGCCGATACTGGTACCGATACTGATGCCGATACTGATGCCGATACTGATGCCGATACTGATTTCGATACTGGCGCCTATAATGGTGCTGATGCTGGTGCCGATACTGATGCTGATGCCGATACGATGCAGATACTGATGTCGATACTGTTGCCGATACTGATGCCGATACCACTACCGATACCTGAGCTTTGGGTATAGACCGATACTGATCTGATACCAGTGTTAAAATAACAACCTGCATGCCTGATGGTTGAATGAGACTGCTGCGGTTTGGGGTAAAAATGAAAAAATGAGTACATACAGAATTACTGAAGTTGATATTTATTTAAACTGTTAAGTGTTTGAATGTTTATCAATCAATCAGTCAATTGAATTTAATTTACAGAGGACTTTTCATACCTAAAATGGTAACACAAAGTGCTTAACAAACAGAAAAATAATAAGATTCATCCCAGCCCCAAACCCACAGATCATCACAAAACCCTCGACCCCCCCCCCCCCCAACACACAAACCCACACCCCCCAGTGCATTAAAAGCACACAACATAATCAAAATTAAAATGACTGAAATTAATATTCAGTTATAAACTTTTATACCCTATAGACTGGTGACGCAGCAAAAAACAAAGAAGGTGCATCAGAGGGAACACGCAAGACCAAACTGTGTCACACACGTGTTTTTAACCACAGACTGTAAACAAAGTGACAGTTTTGTAGGAAAAAGTGTGAAAAACTCTGTTTGACTAAATCCTAAATTAACCTTAATGTCAAGATTTTTGAGTGACATTCTGGCACAAAATAAGAGAGCGCCAGTAAAAAGAAAGGCATAGAGATGCATGCCTAGATCAGCACCACGGATCATATTTAGAACACCTGTTTTCATCTTCTTCGTGTTGATTCATGTTTGGGGTTTCAGCTTCAGCCAGGAAGCTGTTCTGGTTTGAAAAATCAAACCTCAGTCATGGCGCTTTAAGAAAGTTGATACCCAGCTGACATTGTTTCCTTCTCTCTCGCAGTAAAGGCTCCTCCTCCTTTCGATGTCCGAGTGACAGACAGTGACGGATTTTACAACATCACCTGGGATCACAGCAGCGAAGAGGACTTTCTTGTGTACAACGTGCGAATACGGGAGAGCAGCGACTTGTCCAAGGTCAAACTTTAACAAAAACAATAAAAAAAACAGAGAAAGTAGACTTTTAGCTCAACTCAAATGTTCCTTCTCTTCCTCTGACAGGAGCCGGCTCTTTCATATACAGAGGATAAAAAGCACACATGGTTAGAGCACGCACGCCTGAAGCCTCACGTGAAGTATACTGTGGATGTGAGGGCCAAAATCGATCCTGAGCATCACTACTACGGTCCGTGGAGCGAGTGGAGCTCCTCTACCGAATGGAAGACAGCAGGAAGTTCTGCAGAGATTGAAGGTTGAGGAGAATGAAACATTTAAGAAGCATTACTGTACATCTCAGACTGCTGTGGCTGGTTGCAGGTGTCAGCCTTTCGAGTGTCGGTTCTGAGACTGCACCAGAAAGTGTGAAGCTGTTTTTGTTTCATGCTGTCAAAACACGAAATCTTCAACGTATTTTGTTTTCTTTGCAGGGTTTGACAATAAGTGGTTCCTTGCCTTCCTGTCCCTGATTGCTGTCTTTGGGATTGTGATATATTTGAATAAAACGTAAGTACTGCAAACATCCAGTTTGAACCTTGATGCCGCAAGTCGTCCTGAAAACACGGAACCAAATACAGAAAGTTCAGATCAAGTTTGAGCTTTAACCTCTGTTTTCAGTTTTCAAAAAGTGCTCTCTGCACCCATTGCCCAGAAAACTAACTCAGCAAAGTGAAAGTAAATGACGCCTGAAGGTCAGCAACACTTCTTCCAGTAAATGATTAGCAAACATTCTCACTGCCTCAGTTTGTACACTTTCCTGGCATCACCTCCCACATGTAGAGAAACCACTTGCTGTACTTGCAGCGGCACATTGCACTCAAGTGGATGCGGAGATAGGAAGTCATGCAGAGCATCAGCGACAGACACACAGATGAAGTCGCTTAATAAGAGTGCACAAAAGACGCTCAAAGAGTGAGCCGTCCTGTTGAGAGGATAAGGAGAAACCGTCTGGAAGCACAAGATTTAACTTTGCTTTTGGCTCACAAAGGCTCAAACTTTGCTTCTGCAGTCTTTAAATGCTTTGCAGACGTGTGCAATATGTACATAGTTTCCGTTTTACACAGTACGCCGAGCTGAAACCAATCCTCCCATCATGAAAGGTACGAAGTACGAACGAACCTGAATTTAGGGGCTCAGTTTGGGGGCTGTTTGCTCACAGATACTCACACCTTTCTTTATGTAGTGAAAGCAGACAAAGGTGTTGGTCTTGGTTTCACTTTGAGTTTATTTTAAGTGTCTGATGTGTTTTTTTAGACTGTTGATGTTGCTTCGGCTAAATCACGTTGAAATGCTATGAACAGCATTTCAAAATAAAGGAATCCGCTACACTTCCAAAAATTTATCACAGATTTTCATGGTTCTTATTGTTAAATATTCAGTGTGTTCAGGAGAAGTGTGAGTGTGTTATTCAAATTTCTAAGCCTTGTACTTTTTTAAATATTCAGCATTTTCCAACATTTTTTGGCCCATTGAAATGAATGGAAACGATCAGTCACCATGGAAACACCACAGCTGATGATGTCATAATAGGCTTTGTGGTTACAAATAGGACTGGCACTGTTAGGGTTAGGGTTAGGGCTCAGCATTTCATTGTTCTCAGAGCTCCACTCATTCTTATTTAAAGAATTTTATCTCATTAAACTTCATATTTTTTCTCCTGAATAGAGAAAAAATTAAAAAGCAGTCATTGATTTTATTTATTTAACATTTTTTCTTTCCCCTGAAGCAAAACTAGCCAATCACGTGTTCATTAAATAGAAAAAGTCCTCTCGAAGCTGGTTTAAAAAAAGTTTTTTTTTTACCTTTCTATGTCTCATTATGACAGTCATTTCAACCCCTCTGCTTTATTAGTCATGGGTTTAAAAAAAGAACTATCACAACCTCTTTTCTGTGCATATGAAAAGTGAAAACATCCTGGTAAAATGTGTCAGATTCTTATAAATAAAAAAACGAAATGTTCTTTATTCACATTCATTTTCTGAACCAAATCGTTCCAGATTCCTGCAGAAGAAACTCCACCTGATCACGTTCATCCCCACACCAGACCACTTCTTCAAGCCGCTCTACCAGAACCACGGAGGGAATTTTAAGGTAAGAGGAAGTCCGATGGATTTGTGTGTAGTTTCTAAGTAACTCCAGCAGGTGCTGCTCAAGAGGGGACTTCTGACACACCTGTGCCATGTCGCTGGGACTTTCCCTGACTTCACATGGTTCATGAGGACGATGACTCAGTGTGCAGGGGCTTCAAGAGGGCTTTCATTTTTCATCTGTGTGACATGCAGTGGAGGGAAATTTCTGTTACAGCCTGACCCCCCCCCCCCCCCCCCCCCCCCCCCCCCCCCAGTGGAAAACACCCCTGATCGCTTGTGTGTCAGATGGTTTTTGTGTCATTGTGTCAGGCTTACAGCAGATTGTTTTTCTCTTCATAAGAGCACAAGCAGGAACTCATCTGATTATCTGTTTAACCCAGTGATAACTACATTTCCCTGAATGTCCTCCTTAATGCCTCGAGTGTTGATTCTTTATTCTGTCTTTGGAGACTTTGTGGAGTCGCCTGATCCGTCTTTTTCTCTCAGTATTTAGTCTAATTTCACGTCCAGGCTGTTTGGGTGAAGTTTCTATATGACAGCATGAGAAAAGGCCCTAAAAGTTGTCATATTTGACTCTTAGAGATACGATTAGGCTTTAAGCTTTGATGTTTTAACCCTTTCCTGCCTGAATTTATAAATATATATGCTAAAAAGAGTTTGAATAATGAACACACATTAGATATGCATTCTGGAATGATGCACATTAGAGACATTATGCAAAATTCAATTCAATTAGAGTGTTTATTGGCATGTTCACAGTAAAGAAACATGTTTTCCTGTACAATGAATGCCGAAAAATTCGCAAATTTGCGAAAAATGTTGATTGATGTGCAGAGT